>CM042141.1:123552508-123565008 GCA_023376005.1 Doryteuthis pealeii
AAATGGACGTCTGTCAGTATCAGTGATTAAGCAGTTAATCAACCACGTATTCGGGCTGTTGATTGGCTGAAGTTTAAGCTATGTGACCTTGCTTCGTCTATAAATTCAAGTGGTGGACCGCAGCACGGTTTATATCCACCAAATATTCAAACAGATGTAAACCTTTTTTGTTCAATAAAACATGTACAGTAACCATTTTTCTTTCCTCTCTTTTAACGTCAACGCATTAATTGAGTCTAGAAAAAATAAACAAAAACAAAACAATAACAAAAACAAAAACCGGACCACTTCTGACACTGAGACCCTTTTTGTGTTCTTTCTGTCTTTGGTGAAGACTTGAAATAATATCGCCCAACCCCTCCGTTACAAGAAGGATGCGACACAAGATCAATTCCTCAGCAGAGTTTAGCAGGTTTGGTTTCAGAGCTGTCCATCTCATAGATCTGTTGCCATATCAAGTTTAGAGAGCCCAATATGCTCTACTATTTATCAATAGCTGGACGGCGAATAGTGGGAGTCATACCTTTCCCAATGATATTATCACTATGTGAATTGCAAACAACATGTCAGATTTTGAACAAAGAGTCAGATTTTGACCCCCTCTCTGCTTGGGTATAGAAAGGACCCATGGATACATTTTACTCCACATTCCTCTACGTTATTTTATACGTTATGTTTATTTTTTCAGTAATAAATATAATATATATATATATCTAGGTCTTCACATCTCTCTCCCCATCTCTCTCTCTCTCTCTCTCTCTCTCTATATATATATATATATATATATATATATATATATGTGGTGGGAGGAGTTGCATAGGAGAGGAGGTCAAGTGGCTGGGTAAGCGTTAGTGAGGGGAGGTTGACCTCCTCTCCTATCCAACTCCTCCCCCACACATTCCCCTTCTATAAAACCCTTGTATGAAAACGTGATAATTCATTAAAACGACTGATGATGCCGAGCTCAACTCTCTAGCGAAATATATCCTACTCACTTTTGTCTGAGTTTTGTTCTTGTGTTCCTCACATCTCCGCCACATTCTGTCGGATTCATTCCAATCCTCTTTCCATATCTATCTATCTATCTATCTATCTATCTATATATATATATATATATATATATATATATATATATATATAATCCAAAAGTCCAGAGAAGAAACAAGAGTTTTATTTTAAAAAAACTATCGCAGTTTGAGAGCTCAATATGTGCTCTTAATGTTAGAGTCACAGAGCAAATATATAAGTAAAGATTCGCATCTGATGCGTCAGGAGAGTTAGACACTTTGTCTAAGCTCCTTGAAATAGACTATAAGCTAAATCTCTAAGTCTTTTGGTATTTCTTTTCTTATATATATATATATATATATATATATATATATATATATATAATGTCTAAATCAGACATGGACAATTTTTTATGGAGTGGTCCGCATGAGACATGGCTCATAATCAGGCAGGCTACACTATTAAAACACTCAAGGTAATTTTACATTAAAAGTACCTCAATCATTTTCACTTCAGAATATCATACGCATAAGCATCTGCCGTAGAAGTGGGGAAGAGTTAATTTTCTTTCTCTTCTGTGAAAATATAGTTCTTTAAATCTAAAAATTTAAATTTTTAATTATAAAAAATTGAAGGTATTTTTATAATATTATCACTGTGATTAATACATCGGTTTATCTCAGTTGGTAGAGTGCCCGACTAAGAATCACAAGGTTCCTGGTTCGATATCGGCCTTCGCCGACTCAGTTAGAGTAACACAGGGATCAGTGCGGTAAGTAAGGAGCTGATAGTAGTTGTAAGGCTCCACCTCAGATGCTAAAAACAATCTCTTTGGTCTAGTGCTTGAGAAAAGGGATAGACTCCCTCGCTGTCTGGCTGATACCGACTTTAGGTCACCCTGACTACTACTTTACGACTATTGTGATACATCTGGGAATAATAAAAAGAAAATGAATACTTGAAAAAATCAATGTATTCAGTATGAATATGATCCATGTATCGAAGAAACAAATTGAACATTTTCACAATCCGTGAAACACCGTGCACTGTTAAACACTTCCTCATAGAATGTGAAGTTTAAGCTCCTACCAAAAAAAGATTTTTCAACACAAATAACATGAAAGATTTGTTTGAAAATGTTAGCATAGATATCATTTTGTCCTTGCGGGAAATTAAATTATATCGTAAATTATGAATCTGATATGAAATAATTACAATTTACGGGAACGCACCTGAAAGGTAATATAGATTACTGTAATCTCGCACCCTGACAATTTTTTTTAGAAGAAAAGGATTTACCACCAATATATATATATATATATATATATATATATATATATATATATATATATATATATATATATATATATATTTATTTTGAATTCAAGATAGTTACAATGTAGCAATATTCACCGGAAGTTAACCAGACTATATATATATATATATATATAATATATATATATATATATATATATATATATATATATATATATATATATATATATAAATTCAAACCCATTCCCAACAGATATTACAAAGGTAAGAGACGCATTTTATTTTCTATAATAACTTATAGAATAATTATATTAACTTGATACTTTAAAGGAGTCTAATAATAGATGAGAAAAACTTTCTATCAGGGACCCCACTCTCAAAAAGTGTTTTAATACTTTTGAGAAGGGTCCCTTGGAAAGGATTTTTCATTTAACCCCCTCATTTCATTCATTTTTATTTCATCCATTCATTCATTTTACATTCATTTTAACTATATATATTATATATATATATATATATATATATATATATATATATATATATATATATATATATATATATAGATGAGAGGTATCCAAAACTTGATTGTAAGGGATGATTCTATATGTGATTTCTAAGATACACTGTATTATTATTGTATGATCCAGTATGTATAAAATACAGTGAATCTTTAAATCACTAAAGAGAGCTCAACATTGAAATAGATAAACTTTTTATTATGGAATTACGGTGTTGAGTTGTTCCTTTGGAATTACGGTGTTGAGTTTTTCCTTCCTTTCTAAGATATATATATATATATATATATATATATATATATATATATATATATATAATATATATATATATATATATATATATATATATATATATATATATATATATATATATATATATATATATATTCTAAGATATATATATATATATATATATATATATATATATATATATATATATTGTGCTACGCTAGATTTATGTTATATTATCTGTTATTATATTATTCGTTGTTATTATATATATATTATATTATGTTGTATATTCTATGAATATTATAAAGTGTTGGCATTAAAACCAACAGAGTTGATATGCCATTAAACCAAAAAACCAAACCAAAGTAATCTACGAATCAAAATTTTATTAAAACTATATTTTCCTTAAATTACAGGTGCTGATATTTGTAAAGGTTATTTTCCTCATGGAATTAGGTGGGCCATTGAGAAAGCACAAGGGGTCGCATGAGGCTCTTGTAGCTGGGGATGAGAGAATAGTTGGATTCATTGCCTTTCACAAGAGCATTAGCGTTAAGATTTGGATTTTGGTCACCGTTTCCATTTGCTACGACGATAACCGTTACAAACGTGCGTTTCCCATCAGTCATTTATGGTCTTTTAATGAGAAGGTCTTAATTATTTAACAAAAAACACATACCCAGAAATATATGTATGCATATATTAAGAATTTAAGATAAAAATTTAGCTGATTGCTATATAAACACGACCTGGAAGATATAAACACTTATCAATTACTCTCTCAGTCTCTCTCTCTCTCTCTCTCTCTCTCTCTCTCTCTATATATATATATATATATATATATATATATATATATATATATATATGTATCATTCAACAAATTTCGAATGCATACTGAAATATGGGGTTCATCTCACATCACATAGGGTGTTTTTGAGGTGCTTGGACCAATGAAAAACTCACAGGCAAATGTATGTTGAATGCAAAGTAGCAATTTTGAAGAAAACTAACGTTTCATTTATTGTTCATTGATATCGGGATCAATACAGATTCAGTCTCGATACATTTTGAACACACTTCAAGAGAGAGAGAGAGAGAGAGAGAGAGAGAGAGAGAGAGAGAGAGAGAGGGGGGATTTTGTTTTACGGCATATCAACCCATTTCGGGTCATTTAATGCCGAATCAAGTCATTTTGATGAACAAATGACGCAGGTTTCTTCCAGTACCTGTTGTTGCTAAAGTGACCACCCTATAAGATATTAAACAGGATCATCGTTCCTTAACGTCGGTGATCTAGTGGGAATCGGTCTTTTCAATGTGTCTTTGTCGTAATAGTTTGATAGATAAATAAAATAGAGAGGCGGGAAGTATCATAAAAAACTAAGAACTAACAATTAGTTATGATCATCTTTTATAAGAAAAGAAAACTTTTGTAAAGAATGTAAATGTATGACTCTTGATGTGACTCCGCGCTATGCACCCCATACATATGTCAGTATATAAATGCAGAGATGCTGCGTCCCTGGCGCACAAAAATCTTAAAGGACGCAGTAGAATCGTATATATGCGTCCCAGTGTTTTTCTTTTTTCTTCCCCTACCATTTCAAGCTACCTGTAAGTACATTTCAATAGTTTCTTAGAAACGAATTACACAGGATAGGTTACACTGTAAGAGTTAGACGGCTTTAGTTGGAACCCATATTTTTTTTTCCAGGAGACTCATTCAAAGCAAATATGTGCGTCCCAGGACACACTAAATCAAAAAGCTATCAGCATCATATATTCGTGTGTGTGTGTGTGTGTACTGAGCAAGAAAGAAAGTAAGAAAGAAAAAGAAAGAAAAGAGAGAGAGAGAGAGAGAGAGAGAGAGAGAGAGAGAGAGAGAGAGAGAGAGAGAGAGAGAGAGGACGGGGGAGATAAAGAGATAGAGAGAGAACGAGAGTAAGTATATACAAGACACATCGGCATCCAGTTATAACTAAGCAAGCTCTTTTCACAGAGCATATGTTATAGTGCAATGAATCCACCCTCACCGTGTGCCCCAAACTTATAATTCTAGGCTATGCTAAACTAAATCCAGTGAATTTCTATCAACAGAAATCCAATTTGGTGTTCATCTGCAGAAGTTTTTTTTTGTAGTTATGGATGTATGCGTGTGCGTATACATGTCTGTGTGACTGTGTGTGTACATGCGTATATGTGTGTATGTGTGTGTGTGTGAGTGCGTGTGTACAGACAAGTAAGTTATGGTCAGTTTTTATGAGAAAATAAAAGTTTTGTAAAGAATGTAAACGAGTGTCTCTCAATGTGACTTCCCGCTACGCATCCCACACACATGTCTACACACACACACACACACACACACATATATATATATATATATATATATGTATATATATATACTTGTGAGTGTGTGTGTGGTTGTGTAATGAGCAAGAGATATAAATAGGTAGATACAAAGTGGAAAGAGAGAGAGAGAGAGAGAGAGAGAGAGAGAGAGAGAGAGAGAGAGAGAGAGAGAGAGAGAGAGAGAAGGGGGTGGGAAAAAGGGAATGAGAAAGTCATTTACATTTTCCCTAGTGTTCATTTGCAGAAATGTGTGTGTGTGTGTATGTCTGTGTGTTTATGTGTATGTGCAAGTATGTGTTTGTATGTGTGCGTGTATGGGTGTGGATTTGGATGTATCTGTGTGTGTCTATGCTTGTGGTCTATATGTGTATCTGTGTGTGTACATATATATGTGTGTGTGTTTGTGTGTGTTGTGTGAGTATCTATCTATCAGTCAATATATATATACATTTATATATATATATATATATATATATATATAATTGTGTGTGTGTGTGTGTGCAGACTTTTAGGAACTGCACGAAGACTCAGTCAATTACGCACACAAGATGTATGCGCATGAACAAGTCGCTTCCGGTCTTTTCCATGTCATTAAGATAAAATGTAGAGAAATGTTTTCGTTTACAGCGGGGCTTTGTCGCAGTCGGTGGTCAGCCGAGACGTGACGATGGACGCCTTGTTGAAGCCGATTGTTGTCCATGGAGAGCGGCCGTTCCACACTTCGTTCTCGCTTCATGACGTTCGTGCAACGCTGGCGAGAATCTCGTTAAATTCACGCTTCGCCAAACAAATTTCACTAATGATGAATTTCAAGCGGGCAACATGTGTCTTGTGTTGCACCCCAGTTAACTGGCAGTGAACGAATTGGGCACCAATTAACGCGTGCCATTAGTAAACATACCGGAACATATTGTTTATATAAAATCATATTTTGGAACTTGAATGGGCCCTCGTATTTCGTAGTTAAATCACACACACCGGTTACTCAGGAGGCAAAATTGAAGGTGAAATTTATGGTTCAATCATCGAAAAGTCCTCTTCTACAAAATAATACATATTATTCAGATTTTTCGGTCTGTTGTCTTTATTTTTATTGTTATATACACAACGTTTCGGCTGATGTGGCCTTCGGCTTTACGATAAAGAAAGAGCCCTCAATGAATTCGGTGACCTGATTTTAAATTCTGGACAACTTCTCCCTTTCTTTCTTTCTTTCTTTCTTTCTTTCTTAAATGGCATATCAATCTTCGTGTGTTATTTAATGCAAAAGCCATCTTTGAAGAAGAAAATTAGTGGTTGGTTGGTTGGATTTTACGGCATGTCAACCATTGGGTTATTTTATGCCGAAGACATTTTGTTTTGTTCATTCTGTATTCAATTTTTTGAACACATTTAAAAAAAAATCATTTTCATCTATTTAACCCATAGGTGGGACCCTAACAGGTACTACCACTCCGAGTCAGAGTGGACCTGGAAGTAATGGCGATGCAGGGGTACTCACCACCCCCCATTCCGAGTTCCAAAATTGCAACTTCACCTTTAGATGCATAACAGTAGTGGTACTATTTAACTCATAGCTAGGGGGATGAGAGGATTCACACCTTTCCCAAGGGTATTTGTCCGAAAGGGAATGTAACAGCACGACTAGAATTCAAACTTGCTTATTCTGATGTCGCAGTCCTGCATTTACTACGTCACGGACACTCCCCTAAATTCAGGACGAGGATGTTTGCGTTTCAATTTGCGTTAATGCCCTTAGGAAAGGCATGGGTCTATCTGTGTCTGTCCCCTGAGATGGGTAAATAGTAGGGTAGATCGTGTTCTTTTGACAAGTTAAAAGAAAGGAAATGAATCCGACGGTATAAGTATAGATAAAAGTGTATGAAAACACCACAGAATGCTGTTAAAGTGAAAACATTTTATAACATATTGATAGCTGATATTGAACAATATTTCGATTTTATAAAAATCATCTTCAGAGCTTGTTTATACTCCGTGTTGTCAAGAGCGGAGACAAAAGTCATATGAGTTCAAAACAAAAAACTTGATGTTGCAAAAAAATTTAAAAAAAATAAAAAATTATACAATAGTTTCGAATGTGAGCACTTCCGCCGCATTTTCTCGGTCACCAGATTATGTATGTCTTATTGTAACAGTTTTTAAAAAAGAAAACATTAACAAGATTGACACTAGACGAAATTTTCTTATTCAAAACGGGATGAGTATTAGCCTGTTGACGGTTGGCCTTCAACAGATTTTTAGAAAACTCAGAATTACCAAGCGCCATTTACTTTGTCTTCACTACCCTCACTCATATATATATATATATATATATATATATATATATATATATATATATATATATGAGGAAATAAAATAAAAGGCAAATAAGAATTATGCATAAAAATTACCCGATTATACAGAACAGATCTAAAACCTATAATATCCAAATTATATACTCTTAAAGTTGGTTATGATTTTATTAAAATTAGAAGTATGACTTTACTCAGCCCGTTCACCACGGTGGGATATGACACACGAAATCAAGTATGGATCATCTAGTGAGGATCAAGCTCGCTATCCAGTTCTAATGTATACGCGGAACTAATTTGCTAACCATTAGACTCCGATGTGACGATCTGAACCTCAAGTTCTTATTTTCTTACATTTCCTGTTAAAATTCAGGAAAAATACTCCCTTTTCTAAATAATTTGAAAAAAATCAAGAAAGATCTGCTATTTCAACAATAAATTGAAGAATAACTACTTTTCTATTTTAACATCTCTTATTATAATGGAGATTGTGTGTTTTTCTGTCTGTAACCGAAACTATATTACTACTCAAGTCACAATTCCCTTAGTTATTTACATCACATTCTCCATTATTTTATTTAAACCTCAATTATTAATAAAATTGTTTTACATTATTAATACTGTTAACCATATCTACATACGAATAACATGCAATTATATTTGTATATACAACAAAATAGCGGTTTACAGTGTGAATGGGAAGGCTAATTTGCATATTGATATAAAAAAAGCGAATTTAATAAATATGTGCTCAGTGTTATTGATTTCTAACAGCTTGGTTTTATTTTAATGAATATAAGCAAACATCTCTTCAATAAATCTTAAATGAAATCCATTAACAAGAAAAAATAACTGTAAGTTTATTCTTACTTCCTCTTTTAACTAAATACTTACATTAGAAAAAATAGCAATAAAAGACGAGAGTGATGGAACAGTAAGATTCAGTTGTTCCATGTTTCAAATCTTTTATCTGCATTCTTATTTAGTTTCATTAGCCTTTCTAATTTAATATAATATCTTGTTACATTAAACTTAAATACTTGCACCCGGAGGGTGCATATATTTGCTAGTAAGTTATAATGAATAAAATACGGATTTCATGTTACGATATCTAACTCATCATCATCATCATCATCATTATCATCATCATCAAATTGATAAGTATTGAGTTAGTTATATAAATATGAGCCAATGTTAAACGTTTCGTTTTTTTATATTAAACCATCATCAGGGAAATGTTAATGTGATTAACTCAAAAGGCTTTTAAAATATTTTTTTTTTAATTAAAAATTTTTTTTAAAAGCCTTTTGAGTTTCTGGTCGAAATGAATTATTACGGAATGACGGTTTATTAAGCTTTTTTTCTTTGAAAGTTATATATATATATATATATATATATATATATATATATATATATATATATATATATATATATATATATGGATATAATTTGAATTACATACGCACCAGCACATATATATAGTAGATGTACGGAGTGGGGCTTGGTGGTTACCGGTGTAGAAAATGGAACCGTCAAACCGAGTTTAAATTCATACAAAGTCTGTTAGAAAGTTACAATTTTGAATAATTTCATTACTCAGTCTAGAATAAAACCTAAATATGTCATAGCTAAAGAAAGATTAACTTAATATGAATATATACAGTGCGTCATCAAAACTTTAAATTGAAGTGAAAATTCTGAATAATTTAATTACTTGTCTGGAATCTATTCATTAGTGTTTGTGATTTTTTTCTTCTTTTGGTGGGTTGGTCATTTTATAAATGCGATGGAAAAGTAAAGAGTTGAGTAGTGATCAGGAGTTGGAGTAATTTCAACAGAAATTTTGATTATTAAAAAGTTTCGTTGTCATTAAGTTTTAAACTCAATTTAGTGAGGAGAAATAAACAGTCTATGCTGTTAATGGTTTGCGAGATTTGCCTGCGGGTTCCATTACTCCCAGGTCCACTCTGTCCAGAAATGATAGTACCTGTTAGGGATCAATCTATGGGTCAATTAGATGTTTGAAAATTATTGATACGCTGATGTCTTGTACTTAATTTCCTCATATATCAAATTTCCTTATTTATCAAATCAATTGAAATAAACTGCCAGTAATCCTTTCCAGTCCCACTCCCAAAAGATTCTAATTTTTTGTTATGTTTTTTAATGAGTAAAATAGCACTGTATTGTATGTAAATAGTAAAATAGAATGTAATGAATTATGTGCTGTAATATGTTTTAATGTTTACTTTTTTATGAGTAATATTGTTCTTAAGGCGTAATAAATTTGGAAACCTTACTCTTTTCCTACTTTAAGCCGCTGACCACGGCTCTGTCACCACGGCTCTGTCACCACTGCGACTCTGTTACCACTGCAACTCTGTCACCACTGAGACCCTACCATAAGTCACTGACAGCGGCTCTTATCATAATTGATAAGAAGGGCTCAGATTACAATAATGATAGGACTTCATTTGATTAGAATGAGTTCTGAGGGGAATAGATAGTGAACTTTGAAGTATCCCATCATACAGCTAAAAAATACTAAGAACTTTTGGTTAAGCCGTGTGGAAAATTTGGTAGGCAAAGAATTGAATGTTTTTAGCGAACTTACTGACATAAAGTGCATCCGAAACTCGTACGTACCTTAAATTTTAGCTCTCAACGCAAAGCATTAATTCAATCGAGTAACTTGGCAAACACGTTAGTTGGGGCACTCATAATTTAAGGTATAATAATTAATTACTTATACGTGATATCATATAATTCTAAATTAATTTTATTGAAAACTGTTATTTGAAGCTATAATTGTTTACTAAGGATCATCATTAATATTCCTTTGAAACCTCATGGAGGGAACCGTCGTGTAAGGGTTATTGTCGTAGGAAATGGACACGATGACATAACTTCAAATCCTGGATGAGGCTGGTTGTATTTCATATAATGCTAATACCCTGGGGAATGGTATGCATCCAACTATTTTCCCTCCAGTTATGGGTAAATAGTAGGACAGACTGGTTTTTAACTCTTTGTGGCAACCGATCTAGGAGAAGGAAAACTCTGAATTCCAACCTGTTCAATTACACTTAACTCCTTGCCTACTTTAAGCCTCTTACAGCGGCTGTCCATTTATGTGCAAGGAACTGTTTCTACACATCCCCCACCCAAGCAAATTACAAAAAACTGATGGTCAAATCATCATAATTCAGCAGAAGGACTCAGATTACAACAACAATAGGATTTTGTTTGAATAGAATGTGTTTTGAGTGGAATAGATAGTGAATTTGAAATATCCCATCATACAAGGTAAAGAACACTAAAAAAAATTGGTAATAACCGTGGGGGAAATTTGAGGTCTAAGAGTTAAAAATAGGTCTTGGATGTCACAATCAACTCAAGTGGGAGGGGTGGTACTTGGACCAGTATTACATTACGAGCATAACAGAGAGTATACTTTCTCATAGGGTGATGGAAAGGTAGTTTTTTTTTCAAATATCACATGTATATGAACCACTATATGTATTCTGGACCTATTGACATTTTAATATTTTTGATTGATTAAGAAAGGACATGTTTTTTATTTACACCGTCAATATCCGGTTTTTTAACAGACGATTTTAGATTTTAAAATTATAAAACTAACGCCTAACCCTAACCCCTAACCCTAACCCTAACCCTAAGAAACAACCGGATATTTACGGTGTAAATGAAAACATGTCCTTTCTTAATCGAGATAAAAAGGGGTGCCTAAAGGTAATATGGTCCATATTTTCCACCAAAATCCGCGACCGACTATTCTTTTCTTAAAAACAAAACACAACGTGGGATTGAGGTTGTTTAGCGGGAGAGACTGGGCGAACCGCAGACGATACCGCCATTTCCTTACTGTAAAAATTGACCTATTTTCATCAACCAAGAGCAATAATTATCTTGACATTTTTTTAGAACACTCGTTGTGTAGCATTTATCGCAAACAAAAGCATTTTCCATAGACTTATTTAATATATAGTTTATTTTAACGAGGAAAATCTAATCGAATTAAACGAGCCCAACTTTAGATTCTGGCATCTGAGAATAAATTGTTTCGGTTGCTGAGAAAGTAATGACTTTCAATGAATAATTAATTGTTAATATAACTTCTGTAATAATTGTACGTATATTCAATAAACCACTGTTATGTATCATTCAACTGTCATTCCTCCGTTTCAGTCTTTACTCATGAGAACATATCCTATTGTCCTACCATAAAATGGCACGGATGGTAATTGTTTCATACCGTGTTGTGGTTTTAACGCTTTACCCACCGATTGTTAGGTTTAGTTTCTTTGTATTATAATGTTTTAATGTTGGATGCGCGTGGTTGTAATGGTTAGAGTCGTAGGAAATGGACTCAAATCCTGGACGAAGCTACATTTTACATAGCGCTAATATCCTTGGGAAAGTATGAATCCAACTACTCTACCTCCAGCAATGGGTAAATAGTAGGGCAGACTGTTAAAATCCTGGAGGAAGCTAGAGTTTACGTAGCGCTTATACTCTAATAAAGGCATGAATCCAACTTCTTTACCTCCAGCTAGGGATAAATATTCGGGCAGATTGGGCTCTTTAACCTTGCTAAGGCAACCAGTCTTGGAGAAGAAAACTCTGAATTCAAACCTGTTTAACTCCGCTTGGGGCGGTCACTACTAGAATAGGCTCAGTCCTAATTAGTGATCTATTTCACTAATTTATTGGCATATCAATCTTTGTAGGTTATTTAATACCGGATACATCATTTTAGAAGAACAGTAGTAAAGCAGGCGGATCGGCC
>CM042141.1:123570008-123592508 GCA_023376005.1 Doryteuthis pealeii
GAGAATAGTCAAATAAATAAAATTTCTTTTCATCAAGTTAAATCAAGAAACAGTGCAATATTTGCAATAACTGTTCAACTATAAGTTAATGAAATAGCTTATGTCTATTTTCATCCGCGGTTTTCTGGTCAGACAACTGTCATCTGCAAATTATTTATTTATAAGCAGGCGATAAAGCATTGAAATATTAAGTTCCTACGTTCAGTCGGCTACAATTTTAGATGCTGTTTTTGCAGCTCTTGGCTTACGTATTTGTTAAGAGTCATGCACACTCTAAATAATGTAAGACAGTAGCTGTCAGTAGCTTTGCGATTCATACTGGGGCGAGGCTTTCGTTGGAAGGTGTTGTAACGGATATATATATATATATATATATATATATATATATATATATATATATGAATGTATGTATATATTAGTCCCATAATTCTTTGTTTAGGAAGGATATTATTTATCTTGGCCGACTTGTCGATTTTACGATTCCAAAGCAGATAATATCTCCGTGCATCTATTCTTAAGAATTGATTTTGTCTTTCCGGGGAAGAACCGAATTATCCAAAAGCAAGGATAAAAGATATACTAATAATAAGTAATCTCTCTCCTTTATATATACATACATACATATATATATATATATATATATATATATATTATTATTATCATTATGTTATATATATATATATATATATATATATATATATATATGGGCATCCCGTCGTGCTGCAATGTTTAGCAAGCTAGACTTGCTATTGAATAGTGAGTTCGACCCTTGCTTGATACCAATACTTGCGACCTTGCGACGTGGTGAACGGTTTGAGTAAATTTTGACTCCTCTTCCATCTAAAACATTTCCTTCTAACGACTTTTTAATCGTCTCTTTACCGATGATTGAAAATGTCGAAAGGGTCCTTATGTTTATTGTATATTTTAAATATGATTACTCTATCAAAAATCATTTTATATTTGTGTTGTACCAAACCCTAATATATATATATATATATATATATTCAAGTAAAAAACTAAGCAGATTATATATATATATTATAATATATATATATATATATATATATATATAGTGTGTGTGCGTGTGTGTGAGTGTACTTACTACTGACTGACGTAGGGAATGAACCATGAATGTAGCTACAAAAGTCTCCAGGAAAAATGCATAGAATTCACATAAAAAAGGGAAATGAAATTGTTTCTTTTTTGGATACAGTTGACAACCCAGATATCACCAAACAATAACAAAGTAAATTTTTCAAATTGGATTTTACTTCCTGTTCAGGAAAATTCTGTTACATAATCTATGCGGTTGCATAAGATTATTGTCAATTCCCTGTATTTCTAAAGGGATGGCCCCTTTTCATATCACGGGCGGTACTTTCCATGGAATATTACAGAAAGCCCGCGAAATACGTGAAGTCACGTGGGACCTGGTTGGGTCCTCAGTTTCAGTTTGGACGTCGGGCAGAGAAGATGTCCTGCCTTAACTGGAACTCACTGCATACGCGCGCTATGTTAGTCAGATGTTTAGTTACATGAACTGTTTAGTTAAGTAAATAAAATCTTAAGAAAATAACACGATTTTGTGATTAATGAATGTCTTGGTAACAAGACTGATATAGAAGAAGAAATGAGTTAAGTGCGACCGACCAGACACGAAGTCCCCAAGAGAAGTCCAGACGCTAGAAGAGATGTTAGAAGAAGACGTAAGATAGAAAAGACGTCAGAAGAAGAATAGAAGAAGAAGTAAGAAAGTAAAGAGGTATGCAACAATTCGACTGTTTCATTTTCATTCGATTTTCTTCATTTGAGAATGGGTAAGGTTACACAGATATATATCATATATTTCTTTTTCTTTTTCATAGACTTTATTCAAATATCCATGGTAACCGTCTTGGCGTTCCGTCAACGGTCTTAAATATTCCAAGAACGCAATGCTTTTCATTTCAACAATTTTTAGATAGACTAACCGAAAAAAAAAACGAATCTCGCATATTTCTTATTTTCTGTGATACATTTATTTTTTCCTCAAATTAACGAAAGCCCTGATGAAGATCTATTGAAACAGATCGAAACACTGCAGTCTAGGCGAAATAAACATTACTTTATTTGTGAACTTGTGTTTTTTCAATTTTTCATAATATCGCATTCTGTCGGATTCATTTCCACTTTTTTTTTACAGACTTTATTCTCTACGGACTTCATTAGTAAGTAAATATGATTTTTCCACATATTTTTTATTTACGTTTGCTTGATATATAGGCCCATTTGTGTGTATATATATATATATATATATATATATATATATATATATATATATAGAGAGAGAGAGAGAGAGAGAGAGACCAATGCACACACACATACAAGGTATGTCATAAAAGTATCGAGATTGAAACTGTATTTACCAAGATAGGAATGAACAATGAATGTAACGTTATTTTTTCTCAGAATACAAGGTGTGTTAAAAAGTACAGATTTTAAAGCTGTATGAATGAATGAATGTAACGTTAATTTTCAGAATACAAGGTGTGTCAAGTAGTACGAAATCTCGATACTTTTTTGACACACCTGTATATATACATATATGTACACACACCACACACACAACAACACACACACACACACACACACACACACACACACACACACACACACACATATATATATATATATATATATATATATATATATATATATATATATATATACTTTGCAAACTATATTGTTTCTGTTTTCCCCGAAACATGATTCTTAATAATCGAATTCTCGCTATAACAGAAATGATATTGAAATACTAATTAGGATACTTCATAAATAGAAGTGTTAATATCATCATGGACCGTGGGAACCCAACTGCTTACGGTTCGTCTAGTCCTACACTATAAACAACATTTCTCAAGTTAGAAAAATTAACCATTTCTTGATGAAACTGATAATTTTAACAAGTCTTTTATTTCTGCTTAGAACTTAAGTTTTTAATAAAAAAATAAAAAAGAGAAAGAAAAAAAAAAAGAAGAAGAAAGAAGAAAAGTTTTTGTGATAGAAAAAAGAAGAGAAAGAAAAAAAAAGAAAGAAAGAAGAAAAGTTTTTGTGATAGAAAAAAGAAGATAGGGAGATGAGAGAAGAGAAAATATAATTAGAAATGAATAGAAATGGCCTTGGGCAACGTTAACGATAAAGCAGAAAAGATATTCTTTTTTGAAGTTCCTTGATTAATATCTAATTAAATCAAGTTAACCTTAACCAATCATATATAATGAAGTGCATATCAACAATTGGAGTATCATTAACGTCATTTTAAATGAGCTAAGATACATAAAGCTTTTCCTGTAGTTGCTACAAGCGCTTATTGATGATCTTTCTCTCTCTCTCTCTCTCTCTCTCTCTCTCTCTCTCTGTTCCTTTCTTTCTCTCTCTCTCTCTCTCTCTCTATCACACACACATATATACATACTCTCTCACATACGCACCCACACACGCTCTCTCATTTTCTCTGTATCTATCTTTATATATATATATATATATATATGTGTGTGTGTGTGTGTGTGTGTGTGTGTGTGTGTGTGTGATGTTTATTTAGGAAGCAAGTTCTATTTAGACATATATATATATATGATGTTTGCTTAGGATGCAAGTAAAATATATATATATATATATATATATATATTATATATATATATATATATATATATACTTCCTAAGCAAACATCATATATATATATATATATATATATATATATATATATATATATATATATATATATATGTGTGATGTTTGTTTAGGAAGCAAGATCTTATTTAGACATATGTCATTAAATATGACGGCAAAGAATTGTTTATTCCGTTTTTTCACATATATACATATATATATATATGTGTGTGTGTGTGTGTGAAAGCAGAAAGAATCGTTATTTTTTGTTCAACCCTAATCCTCATTGGGGACACCATGAAAAAAAAAAAAAAAATTCTTGGCCGTCATATTTAATGACATGTGTCTAAATAATAACTTGCTTCCTAAAGAAATATCATACATCTATCTCTCTCTCTCTCTCTCTCTCTCTCTCTCTCTCTATATATATATATATATATATATATATATATATATATATATATATATATATATGTATATATATCAACAGATAAGAAATCACAATCGTTTAAGAGAACATTTGATAAATCAAAATACAATCAAATACTGGTTATCAAAGCAATATAAATCTTCTAGAAATAATTAAACTCTCACATATTATCGTATCATCAACAGAATACAAGATATAATCATCATATATAACTTTATATATATATATATATATATATATATATATACGAGGGTGAGTCAAAAAGTAATGGCATTTTGTTTAGAACAGATATAATTACCAACACAGTAACATGTATCATACATCAAAATGTAAGCTAGTCATCGTCATTGGAATGATATTTGCCTCTCAAAACCTCTTTCATGGGGCGGAGAGATGATAGTCTGGAGGCGTTAAATCTGGTGAGTATGGATGAATTGTAATATGTATTGAAGACGTGGCTCAAAGAACTGTCAACAGAATTTTACGGGCAGGGATACATTCTTCATTCAAAGGTGGAACATTGCGATTGAGTGAACGGTGACTATATGGAGAAGTAGGGATGTGATCCACAGTGGACCAGCTTCATTTTGATGTTTGATACTGTTCCTGTGTTGGTAGAATTATTATTAGATAGTAATACCTCATTTAAACCATATGATTGGGCATATTCATAGAAATACTTGATACCATATAACCTTGCAAATACATACTTATTATATTCAAATAAAAATAGTGTGAATTAAAGAAATATTGCCATTGTGGCGTTAGTTTCGTATTTGCCTGGAGAGTTGTCTGCCCGTTTAGTGTGCTGGTTCCCGCTAGGGCCTGTTATATTTAACCTGCTGGTTTGAACGTCTCTTTCTCTTTTCCTGTTGCTCGACCCGCGAGACATCACTATGGGTTAGACTCTGGTCTATCCCCTCTTGTTGGGGCTTTGGCCCCCCTTACATTACTGTAAGTGATTCTCACAGCATGGACTATTCCTAGTCTCATGTCTGTGGCTTTTATGTTTATCTTTTTACCATTCATGAATGTGTCATTATCTCTACTTTTGTATGTATGTTTATATACACCTCTATGTATTATGTGCCCTGTTTATCCATGTGCTGTACCATATTAAATGTTTTGTTTATCAACCTTTGTCGGAGTTTTATCTGCAAGTATTATCACTTTGAATCTTACACCATCCAAAGTTGAAAATATACTCATGGAAATCTGGTCTCTTTGATATGATAAATCTAGAATTCTTCCAAGCCGTATACGTGTCAGTACTGCTGTATAGCTGCACCACTTTGGCTCTAACGAAACGCTTAGAGAAGAAGCTAGATGGAATCTACACAAAGATGATGTGTGCTCTCTTGAAAAAATCAGGGAAGCATCACCCAACAAAAAAAGCATCTGAATGACCACTTATCTGCTATAACACAAACCATCCAAGTAAGAGGAAAAAGACATGCTGGGAACTGTTGGAGAAGCAAGGACTCATAAGTGATGTTCTCCAGTGGACAGCTACACACGGACACACCAGTGTAGAATGCCCTGCAAAAACCGACACCAATCAGCTCTGCGCGGATTCTAGATGCCATGCAGGAACGGGTGACAATAGAGAGTCATGGAAATCCGTGCTGTTAGCGCGACCTGATGATAATGATGATGGTGATTTGTATTTAAACATTTACAAATTTAGCATTAGATAACACATGAGGAGTTGATATGCCGTTAAAAAATAAACTAAGCTAAACCAAACTAAAACGAGGTACATTTAAATGAGATTATAAAGATTTAATGGGCCGGGTTAGCTCAGTCGGTAGAGCGTTCGGCTAGAAGCCACAAGGTTCCTAGTTCGATTCCGTCCCTCGCCAACTCAGCGTTATGAGTAGCACATGGATCTGTGCGGTAAAGTCAGGAGCTGATAGTAGGTGTGGCGCTCCACCCCAGATGCAAAAACAATCTCCTTGGTCTAGCGCTAGTGAAAAGGGGATATACTCCCTCGCTGATTGGCTGATACCGACATTAGGCCGCCCCGACGACTTTTTATAAAGATTTGTATTTACAGTCATACCGAAAATATCAGGAAGACTAGGCAATCTTGGGAACGACTCATTATTCTTGATAGGATTGAGGTCGGTGAATTTCTTGGTTATCTGCTAAATTCATAAAAAAACAAAGAAAACAACGAACAACAAATAAGCCCCCCCCAAAAAAAAAAAAAAACAACAACAACCCAAACCAAGAACAAAGATTTACAACCATTGCGCGGCTTTGTACTCAATATACACGTTTCGTTTCTTCACCAAGGGGTCTGCAACGACAAAAAGATACAGATATCTATGTTCGTGCACAGGTCATATGGTGTGCACAATTGCGGATGAAAACGTTATAAAAATCTGAGAAGATTAAATGCACGACTGTCAATAGCTTTAGGGTCAATTAAAAAGTTTAAAAAATTAAAAAAAAAACAAAATCAATACCAACACAAAGACAAAAACAAACCAAAGCCAAAAAAACAACAACAAAAAAAAAAAAACCCCGCCTTTATTTACTTTAAATGAAATACAAAAATTAAGCACTTTAAGGGGCGCGTGATCTTATCTTAAAATGTACTCACCAACTCACCAAGAAACAAACATCACCAAAAATAAATAAATAAATAAATAATAATAAAATGACAGAAACAAGATTTACAAAACAAAAAAAAGAAAGAAAAAAAGACAAGCTAGAGAGTAGTGTGTGCCTTCCTTTAAGAGCAAAAGACACAGCTGAAGAAAAAAGGCGCTTTTTATTATGAAAGACACTTGATTATCAGGATAAGAATCTTGGCCAATGCTCGAAAAGTGAATTCTAACATTGATCGTTTCTTTATTGTTTTTTGTAATGTACCCGGCTAGGATCAACTAGATATTTAGGGGGGGGGGGGAGGTAATCCCTCTTGTAGAATAATCATCAGTAGGTTAGTCTACTATCCAGGGTCGGTTAGCTCAGTCAGTAGAGCGTTCGGCTAGAAACCACAAGGTTCCTAGTTCGATAGCAGCCCTCGCTAACTCAGCGTATGATTAGATTAGCACAGAGATCTGTGCGGTAAAGTAAGGAGCTGATGGTAAGTGTGTCGCTCCACCTCAGATGCAAAAACAATACCCTAGTGCTAGTGAAAAGGGGATAGACTCCATCGCCGTCTGGCTGATACCGACTTTAGGCCACCCCGACGAGTTTTATTTTTTTATATATGATACTATATACCATATTAAAATATGAGAGGTATATACTATTGGTCATCGCTCTTGACAGGTCTTTAAAACGACATCTAGTGTCCGCACAGAACTGATGAATGTAAGTTTTTCCTGATTCGTTTCCCAACCACAGATTATCACCCCATGTTTGTTAGTTTGTTTTACCCGAAAAGTGAACCCGGCAGATGGCTCACCACGGAAATCAACACCAACGTAATCCACTTGAGTCTCTCTGTAATTAGTAGGGTCTGTGTAATAGTAACCTTTGCCAGACTAGGATAAGGTTAGACAATATCTGACATCTGCAATACAGTGAAAGTTAAGAGGCTTGTCCACATGGCCATTGCCATCTGAAATTGAACTATATTGAGTTTTTCACAAAAATGACCAGATTCTCGCTTATAGGCAAAAATAAAACCTCCGGTATCAAATAGCCTAACAAGAGTTGACATGCAGTAAAACCAACTTAATTAACCAACCAACTAACCATCGGTTTTAGTCTTATGTAATGAAAGTATGTTATAGAAAAAGTTTCCATGCCTTTATCAAAGGTATTGCGCTATGTGAAATGCAAACTGCCTCGTACAGGATTTACAATGCTGCATTTTACCTTTAATCTACAATGTCACTTCCTACCTATTTACAATAGCATATCCTATCTTTGTACAATTCACTGTGTCCATTTACCACGACGATAACCATTACACGACATGCGCCACCAGATGTGCAAAAACAAAAAGTTCTGGCAGCAAATAATCTAAGAAGAGTTGACATGCTATAAAACCAAACAATCAACCAAACAACTAAACATAGGAATAGTTACTTTACTATATGCTGTCTCCCCCTACAGAGGGGTAAGACTCCTCTCCCCTTAAAAGGGGGCCTGGGTAGGACCCAAAACATCATCTGATGGTGATGCTCCAGTTCTGGTGCTCTGAGGAATGCCACTTCATTAACCAGCCTTATAGGCAGGGTTTGTAAAATACGCCGACTGCACCCCTACAGAGGGGTAAGACTCCCCCCAATGGAGCTACTTGTTGGCCATGGGTGGTGACCCGCGATGCTTAAAGTCCGAATTCTGGTGGCTGAGCAGTCCAGGATATGGAACCCTCCACCTTGCTCTTTACTTGGGCTAGACGAGCGGTTGGAGAGACCTCCTCCGATCAATCGGCTGGTCAGGCCAAGCCCTAGTACCTATAGGATTATCCCGAACCCTTTACCCTAATGACAAACTCCCAGACTTTTTTTATCAATTATGTGCTAGCAGGTGTGCTGAGGGTCTTAGTATCCTGGGTATAACGTTAAACTGCATCTAGTTTCAATTCCGAAGCGCTGGGGCGTGTAGAATAACCTTCATTGTCAATACTCCAAGGTTCACCCTGACACGGAGTAGTAGTATTTGTTACAGTCCCATCAATGAGTTTTAATAGATTAAAAAATTCAATAGAATACCCACCAATAATGAATGAAAAAACATCTTCGGCATAAAATAACCCAAGAGTTGACATGTAAAATTCATCCATCCAACCAACCAACCAACCAACCAACCATTCCTCAAGATTACTCCTAGGTACACCCTGACCTGGAGTGGTAGTGCCTGTTATGCTCTCTTCAATTGGTAAATTCGATCTGTTTGAAAAAACAACATCTTAGTGAAAATGTGGAACAATTGTTGAATGATTAAAGTATAGTTTTGCAATCTCTCGTGTTTTTCTTTCTTTCTTTCTTTCTTTCTTTCTTTATTTATTTATTTTTTAATGTTGCTGCCTGGGTCTGCTTAAACACTGACCCCCGGTTGGTTGTCTTCAATCGCAAACGGACGTTCACGACTCTCCCCGTCGTCCAGCCTCTTGTTTCCGTTATGTCATTTAAAAAAATAAGTTAATATTGAGCAGGTACGTTCAATGACGGCCCGCCGGCCAAATACTTGATTGATAGAGTAAGCAGTTTTCCGTTACTTTGCGTTCGATTTTGAACTCATTAATAAATACTTTTTTTTCCATTTCTAATTTTATATTCTAAAATAAAACAAAGTATATATTATCCATGGCACAATGGATAATTCACCGGCTTTCTATACCGGAGATTACAGGTTCGAGTTCCGTTTTAATTCACGGTCCGGTTTAGCTCAGTCTACCTTTTTACCTACAATGTCACATCCTACCTATTTACAATGCCACATCCGACATTTTTCATACAATGTCACATCCTTCCTTTTTAGTTTCAATTTCACACTCTACCTAGTTACAATGTCACATCCTAACTTTTTACCTTCAATTTCACATCCTAACTAGTTACAATCTCACATCCTAACTTTTTACCTTCAATTTCACACTCTACCTAGTTACACTGTCACATCCTATCTTTTTACCTTTAATTTCATATCCTAACTAGTTACAATGTCACATCCTAATTTTTTACCTTCAATTTCACATCCTAACTAGTTACAATCTCACATCCTAACTTTTTACCTTAAATTTTACACCCTACATAGTTACAATGTCACATCCTATCTTTTTCCTTCAATTTCACATCCTAACTAGTTACAATGTCACATCCTAACTTTTTACCTTCAATTTTACACCCTACCTAGTTACACTGTCACATCCTATCTTTTTACCTTTAATTTCATATCCTAACTAGTTACAATGTCACATCCTAACTTTTTACCTTCAATTTCACATCCTAACTAGTTACAATGTCACATCCTATCTTTTTCCTTCAATTTCACATCCCAACTAGTTACAATGTCACATCCGAACTTTTTACCTTCAATTTCACATCGTAACTAGTTACAATGTCACATCCTATCTTTTTACCTTCAATTTCACATCCTAACTACTTACAATCTCACATCCTACCTTTGTACAATGCTACATTCTAAATTTTTACCTACAATGACACATCTTACCTATTTACAATGTCATATTACACCTTTCTATCTACAAGGTCACATCTTACCATGTCATATCTTACCTTTGTACAATGTCACATCCTACATTTTTACCTACAATGTCACAAGCTACCTATTAACAATGCCACATCTAACCTTTTTACAAACAATGTCACATACGACATATTTACGATCCCCCGTCCTACGTTTTTTACTAACAATATCACATCCTACATATTTACAATGCCACCTCCTATATTTTTGCCTACAATGTCACAACCTACAAATTTACAATGTCACATTCTACCTTTGTACAATGCTACATTACCAACAATGACATATCCTACTTATTTACAATGTCATATTCCATCTTATTACCTACATTGTCACACCCTACCTATTTGGAATGTCATATTCTAACTTTGTACCAACAATGTCATATCCTAACTATTTACAATGTCACTTACTAGCGTTTTACCTACAATGTCACTTACTACCTATTTACAAGGCCAAATTCTACATTTTAATCTACAATATCACAATATACCTTTGTACAATGCTACAGTTTACCTTTTTATCTGTCACTTCCTGCTTATTTAGAATGTCATATTCTACCTTTTTACCTACAATGTCAAATTCTACTCATGCACAATGTCATATACTACCTTTTTAACTATAATGCCACATCCTACCTATGTACAATGCCTCATTTGACCATTTTACCTACAATATCACATCTACCTATGTACAATGTCTCATTCTACCTTTTTATCTACAATGTCACATTCTACCTATGTACAATGTCTCATTCTACCTTTTTATCTACAATGTCACATCCTACCTATGTACAATGTCTCATTATACCTTTCTATCTACAATGTCTCATCCTACCTATGTACAATGTATCATTCTACCTTTCTATCTACAATGTCTCATCCTACCTATGTACAATGTCTCATTATACCTTTCTATCTACAATGTCTCATCCTACCTATGTACAATGTCTCATTCTACCTTTTTATCTACAATGTCACATCCTACCTATGTACAATGTATCATTCTACATTTTTATCTACAATGTCACATCCTACCTATGTAAAATGTATCATTCTACCTTTTTATCTACAATGTCACATTCTACCTATGTACAATGTATCATTCTACCTTTTTATCTACAATGTCACATCCTACCTATGTACAATGTATCATTATACCTTTCTATCTACAATGTCTCATCCTACCTATGTACAATGTCACATTTTACCATTTTAGCTACAATGACACATCATACCTACAATGTTACATCCTACCTTTTTACCCATAATGCGAGATCCTACCTATTTACCTACAATGCCACATCCCACCTATTTACAATGTCACATCCTACCTATGTACAATGCCACCTCCTATCATTTTACCTACAATGTCACACTCTACCTATTTACTCTATTGTGTAAATACCTACCTATTGTGTCTTGATCAAAATTGACGTCGTCTTTCAATCTTATTTTTCCGTAAGTGTATTAGAAAACTATTTCCATCCAAATTGAGAATCAGCTTTTACTTTGAAATTTGCGGCTAAAATTAGACTTTAGAATTATATTCGTATGATAGATAGACAAAGAAACAATTCGAATGATTAAACTATGAAAATCTCCAACTTCCCAACAGACTCTTTTTTTCTTCTTATTGTTTCCACCCCACCGACCAACCACCCACCGACCAACCTCCTCCCAGAAATAAAAAGAAAGAGAATTTAAAGAAAAAATCAGTTAGGAAAAAGAAATCAAATCAATTTGAATTTCTTGCATCCGAAATCTCTACCAAAATCTGTAAAGAATTCTTGTTTCGTTCTTGAAATTGTCTTAACGTGTATCTTTAATTTTCTCCGAAGAGGAAAGACAAATTTAGATGAACAATAAAAAATTCCTTTCTCACAATTGGCTTTATATTTACGTTAGATTTCAAATATTTTTGGAACTACCAACAAAAATAAACGCTACCGACGCCATTAGCTTTCGTATTTTACGACACGGAGAAAATTTGTTTCTTTTACCGTCGTACTTCTTTTGAAATAATATATATATATATATATATATATATATATATATATATATATATATATATATATATATATATATATGTGTGTGTGTGTGTGTGTGTGTGTGTGTGTGTGTAAGAATGGAAAGGGAATTGAATCCGACAATATGAGGAAAAAATAAGTAAAGAAAAGAAATGTAGATGGATAAAAATGAATTTTATCGATATCACTTTTAATCGATATCACTTACACACGTGTTTCGGTCTGTTTATCAAAAGGTATACGGATTTACGTTATTATTAATATTCCGTACACAGAGAGATTTTTTACGACCTTCATCAGAGTGAATTTTTAAATTTTTTTTATATTTTTTATATTTTTTTATAAAAAATAAAAAAATTCACTCTGATGAAGGTCGTAAAAAATCTCTCTGCGTACGGAATATTTTATACATTTTTTTGTATTATTATTATCATCATTTCAACTCCATCTGATTATTTTAATAATAATAATAACGTAAATCCGTATACATTCTGATACAGACCGAAACACATGTGTAAGTGATATCGATTAAAAGTGATATCGATAAAATTCATTTTTATCCATCTACATTTCTTTTCTTTACTCATTTTTCCTCATATATATATATATATATATATGTATATATATATATATATATATATATGTATATGTGTGTGTGTGTGTGTGTGTGTAAATCAAATGTATACTTCTTAGAAGGTTATTTCGCCCTGTCGGTGAGGTTTACAATACGCTGATTGCATCTCTTGTAGAAAGATAAGACCCCCCGGTTTCCTTGTTAGGTATTTATCCAACTCATTCGCCACCGGTAAGATGTCCACAAAGGGAATAGGAAATCCAGCGAGAATTGAATTCGTTATTCACTGCAAGACTAGCTTACTAATCATTATAACCCGATGGGATACCCTATTCAGGTAATTACCCAACCCGTTTGCCACGAGGCGTAAGTTTGGGCCATCCAGCAAGGATCGAACTCACTATTCATAAGTAATACTAACCAGTATAACAGGATGAGACGCCAAAGTGGTGTACTGGGTATGACATTAAACTACCTCTGATGTTGAAGATCCAATTATATAGATCTGAGAAATGTGTAGTACTCCTTCATTGACATTATTCCCAGACCCACTTTGACTCCGAATAGTAAAAACTGTTAGGGTCCTATCTGCGTTATTCGGACTATTGTCCCCATCTTCATTGTCATTTGTACAACGTTTCGGCCGATATGCCCTCCGGCCTTCTTCAGGTATTTCTTGTCAGACTCGGGAACCTTCTCGGCCGGAGGGAATATCGGCCGAAATGTTGTACAAATAACAATGAAGATGGAGACAATAGTCCGAATAACGCAGATAATACTAATCTTCAATCCTCATCTCAAACATTCATAGAAATGTTAGGGTCCTATTTTGTAAATTGTTTGTATTAAGAATAGTTACTTGAAGCTATAATTGTTTACTAAGTATTATTGTTAGTTACTTGAAATCATATAACTGTATGCAAATAAATGATTATTATTAAATAGAGATAGTTACTTAAAACCATACAATTGTGTATAAAATATTAGTTATTCGATAGGAATACTTAAAATCATAAAAGTGTGCACATTGTGTTAAATAAGAATTCTATATATAATCGGTGTACAATAAAAACACTTTTAAGAAATAACCACACAAAAATGTAAATATAAATGTATAATGAACGCAATTCTCTAACCTGTAGACATAGAATAAGCCTTAACGGGTTGACCTGTCGTTAAAATCCATCAAGTCCGAGGGTTATTTCTTTTACTTGCCCCCAGAAAATTAAGTATTATTTCTATTTATTACTATTTTCGTTGTCGTAGATTGCTATAACGTAGAAATTGAAATATTTTATATGTCTGTCTGTCTGTATTTATTTTTGTTTGTACAACGACCGAGATAAAGGAATATTGGTTGGTTGGTTGATTGATGTTAACGGCATATCAACCCGTCTGGGGTTATGTCATGCCTAACGGTTAGGAAGTAATATATGTTGTGTATTTATATTTATACTTTTGTAGTAATTGCTTTTAACAATGTGTTAGCACCATTGGGGATCATGTTGTATGGTATTGATTAAGTTCATGTCCGCTGACATTTTCAAATAGATCTTTCATATTGTTTGTATTAAAATAACGGTTTCTGATGTGAGCCAAAAACCTGCATTCCATGAATAAGTGTTTAACAGTCAAATGAGTTTGACATATTTCACACTGTGGTTGTTGTTCTTGTTTGAGTATATAGGAGTGTGTTAGTCTTGTGTGACCAATGCGAAAAATTGGTGGAGACCAGTAAATATGAAAGTTTAATAAAATCCACACCCTAATTTTTGTCCAAGAACGGGGGATAAAAACCTTTTATCCTCTCAAATCTGGTATAAATATAAAACTTTTGATTTGGACATTAGGTGACCAATGGCTCTCTGTAATTTAGATAGTAGAGCAGCTGGTGTGCTTAACCAGACTTCATCCTATGTAAAGTTCTAATCTCACTTAGTATCAATTTTATTATTTCCTATCAGTGCTGATCCTCGTTGCGGTAGACCGATAGTCTGAGTCAGGTGTGTAACGTTATGGCTCTCATGTCGGAATGAAGAGATGATGTGTCATATCTATTAATAATGGAGATTCGCTTCCAGTTTTTGTCTGTAACAAAAACTACGTCACTGCTTACGTCACACTGCCTAAAATCGTCATAGATAGAATACACTCAAAATTTGAACATGCAATGTTAGACAGTCCTCATTGTTTTTTTTAAACAAGTTTTAATAAATACATACCTGGTATTATCTATCTATATATTTTTTATTTTATTTTAATATTTAAAGTTATCAGAACTAAGTTTCCATTTCAAATTTTTATTTTTTACTGCTTTAATAAATTTATTTTATTTTTTACTCCTTTAATAAATTTGATGATTTTACTTTACTTATGGTACAAACTCTCCGATATTAAATTTTCAACTCCCATCCCCTCAGGCAATATTTATTTTACGTCGCCCAGAGGGTGTTTTTTTTATTTTGCTTGTAGAAATAATCGTCGTATACTTATCTCATTTTCTGTGTTACGTGGAGAGGCTCGAATCTGGTTGCTGGGCTGATGTTGAGTTGATGTTTGTATTCTTTGATGTTTTGCGTTTGGAAGAACCTGCTGGGGGACATCTTACCTTGTGCCATTTATAGATTTTAGTAATAACACAAAGCGACAATTTGTTCTCATGAGATTTTTATTTTTCTTCAAATCAAAACTTCTCTGAGCGTGAGCCCACGACTCACACAGTGAACGCATTTTCCCAAACTGATTCCACTCTCTCACCTCTCACCTCTCACTCCAACACTTCTGCACTTCGCCACGCAACACGTCTCGACCAACAGAAAAGCACCACGAGGCGCCGTACTGACTCATCCTAAAAAAATTCCATTCTAATCGACACGGAATTCTTATACCTCTCCTAAAAACTTTCCCATGCTAGTTTACACGTCACTCTTACATTCATGGCTCCCCCCCTCTCTCTCTCTCTCTCCCCTCTCTCTCTCTATTTCTTTCTATTGTGTTACAGTTGTGATAAAAAATAAGCTTAAAATGTGTTGCGGAAATGACCGGCATGGTGAACAGCCAGCTATCTTCGATGATTCAGCCCGTCTTCGTCATTCAAATAGACAACGAGTGGCGTGCGGCATATGTAGGCGGTTTCTAGTCCAACACTAACTCTAATCCAGTTGACTACAAAGACGGGCAGTCACGGAGCAACCTCCTGATCGCGAGAAGTAGAATTGCTGTCACCCCTGTTAGCTGGAGTTGTTCGGCCACTGAGAGAAATAAATGCCGAGACGAGTTCTGTCGAAGGGAGAACGTCTTTTACAGTTGCGAGAAACGGTTGGAGTTACGTTTTAGAGTCGACTGACGAGCTAGTGTTACTTTTTTACGTGGAAAGATTCGGCTGAAAGACCCAACGGCTTTTTGTGCTTGATATAAAATGTTAAGGTTAAATAAAATAGAAGTCAAAATAATGAGTGACACTTGTGCGATTCGAGGTTTATGCATTTTAGAACAATCGTATGAGTGTTACAGACACTAGAAACCCGCCCTGTCGGCTGGGGCGTTAGAATGCACCGACTGCACCTCTGCAGAGGGGTAAGACTCCCCCAATGGGGCCACCTGTTGGCCGTGGGTGGCGACCCGTGATGCTTAAGGATAGAGCCCAGGTGGATGAGCAGTTCATGACATGCCATACTCCACTTTGGCCCTATCTTGGGCTAGACGGGCGGTCGGAGAGGCCCCCTCCGATCAATCGGCTGGTCATGTCAAGCCCTAGCACCTATATGATTTTCCCAACTCTATTGCCCTTATGGCAAGCCCCAACCCCTTTTTATCATATGGGTGCTAGAAAGCGGTGGCTGCGGGTCTACATGTCCTGGGAATGACATTAAACTATCTGATGGTGAGGTTCCAGTTTTGGAGGTTTGGGGAATGTGGAGCACCCCTTCATCACCATTGCTCCCTGGTCCACTCTGACCCGGAGTGGTAGTACCTATTAGGGTCCCATCTATGGGTTAAATAGAAAAATGTATTTATAAAACAATTGTATTATCCATTAAGAATTGATTTATTTCAAAACGTTATCGGCATTAAATGACCCACTGAGGTTGATATGCCGTAAAACAAAACAAACCAAACCAAACACTAGAAACGTCGTTAAAATATAGGTAAAAGCATTTCGCGAGATGAACACTTAGATAACATTTTAAAGCGGAAATAAGATATTTAGTTTCAGAGTAATTAACGAAATATTGTGATGAACAAAAACAAACACGAAAAAAAAAAAATAAAAAAAATAAATAAATAAACGAATTTCAGGCAAAAGTCATCGCAGTTGTCTTAATTATCAAATAGTTCGTTCAGGTCACCATTCTCTATGCTACGCCAAGTCTATCAAGAGAATAAATTTCGAGGAATGTCGAACACGCCATTCTTATATGACTTACCGTCAAGTTCCACTGAAAGCACCGGTTCTCGCAAGATCACTGACGTTGAGTAGCGAGGTTTTTTGTTTTGTTTTGTTTTTTACGGCATATCAACCTCGGTGGGTCATTTAATGCCGACCAGGTTTTGAAATAAATTCATTCTTAATGGATACTCAATTTTTTTTTGATAAACAGATTATTTAACCCATAGATGGGACACTAATGGGTACTACCACTCCGGGTCAGAGTGGACCAGGGAGCAATGGTGATGAAAGAGTACTCCACATTCACCACACTTCCAGAATTGGAACCTCCCCATCAGATAGAGTTTAACGCCATTCCCAGGATATGAACACCCTCAAGCACTGCCTTCTAGCACATATATGATAAAAAGGGTTGGGGCGGCCTAATGTCCGTATCAATAAGACAGCGAGGGAGTATATCCCCTTTTCACTAGGGCCAGACCAAGGAGATTATTTAAGCGTCAGAGGTGGAGCACCACACCTACCATCAGCTCCTCACTTTACTGCTTAGATCCCTGTGCTACTCATACGCTGAGTTGGCGAGGGCCGGTATTGAACCCTGAATCTTGTAATTCCTAGGCGGATGCTCTACTTAATTGAAGACATTCAGACAGAACAGGAAGACCGAAGAATATATCTGCTGAAACATTGAATTAACAAATATGACAAGAATTATTTAAATAATCTATGAAAAAATGGAAATACTTAACCGAAGGCATTCAGACAATGCAAGGAAGATCGAAGAATATATCTGCTGAAACATTGTAGTAAATTAACAAATAATATAATGGAGTGTTATTATCTGATAGGATACCATCTAGGGTCAAACCAACCAACCAACCAACCAACCAACCAACTTCATCTAAGAATGTTTGAGATGAGGCTTGAAGATTAGTATTATCTGCGTTATTCGGACTATTGTCCCCATCTTCATTGTTATTTGTAGAACGTTTCGGCCGATATGCCCTCCGGCCTTCTTCAGGTATTTCTTGTCGGACCCGGGAACCTTCTCGTCCAATTGGACACATGGCCTAGTGGATAAGGTAGTTAGGTTAATACAGTTCTAAGTGACAGTTATCTCTGGATACCGAGTTCAATCCTGAGTGGAGGCAGTTAGAAAAATAATTAACACAACTCCTACCCCAGCTATGGTTAGCAGAATGAGAACAGGATACCCCCGTGGAATAAATAAAGGGTTAGGTTCAAAGTTCCGTGATGGCTCCCGATTACGACAAGAAAGTTCCTGAGTTCGAAAAGAAGGTTCCCAGTCCGAGAAGGTTCCCGAATCGAGAAGGTTCCGAGTCCGAGAAGGTTCCCGAGTCCGACAATAATACCTGAAGAAGGCGGAGGGCATATCGACCGAAACGTTGTACAAATAACAATGAAGATGTGGATAATAGTCCGAATAACGCAGATAATAGTATGCATCTAAGAAATTCAGGCAATATTACAAAGCCGGAGAATATATTAGTCGAAACATAATGCTAAAAACAAAAAGATGAAGACAATAGTTAAAAGATATATGGCATTATGAACATATTTCAACTTAGAACAGTGCAAAAAGGCCGATGAATATATCTGCTGAAACATTGTGTTAAAATAACAAAGATGACAAGTAACTAAACAATATAAGAAATAGTAGAATTATTTAATCCATGCCATTCAGAAAATTCGAGAAGGCAGAAGATATATCTACAGAAACTTTCTATAAAAACAACGAATATGACAAGAATTATTTAAATAATATATGAAATAATGAAAATCCTATATAAAATAATGGAAATAATGTATGAAATAATGGAAATTATATTTGAAACGATGGAAATAATATATGAAATAATGAAAATTATATTTGAAATAATGGAAATAATATATGAAATAATGGAAATAATGTATGAAATAATGGAAAAAATACATCAAATAATGAAAATAATATAGGAAATAATGGAAATAATGTATGAAATAATGAAAATGATATATGAAAAAATGGAAATAATATATGAAATAATGGAAATAATATATGAAAATGGAAATAATATATGAATAATGGAAATAATGTATGAAATAATGGAAAAAATATAAAGAAAATATATAGGAAATAATGGAAATAATGTATGAAATATGAAAATGATATATGAAAATAATATGAAATAATATGATGTATGAAATAATGGAAATAATATATGAAATAATGAAAATGATATATGCAATAATGGAAATAATATATGAAATAATCGAAATACTTAATCGAATCCATTCAGACAATACAGGAACGCCTGATAACAATGTTTGTCGGAATGTTTGAAAATATTCAAATCAACAAAGATGAAGAATAAGTCTGTTGCCCATTAAAAAATAATAAAAAATAAGTTTCAAAGTACGAAAGGCAATTTGCGAAAAGCGAAACGTGTGACATAGAATTTAGAAAAAAAATCGACAACAAATGGTTTTTCAGCTTTTGGGGATCACAAAATAAGTGGCCGATCGATTTTTGTTTTGCCCAGGTAGCAACAAGCAATGTTTGTAATTACTTGGAAAATAATGGCTGAAGTTGAGTCGCGACATGCACAATAATGTGTATAGTCTTCGCCCACTAAATCAGCATAGAACAGAACTGGAAAGATTACTCGTGGGAAGACGTCGAACACCCTCTGACACTCATAAATTAACTGGAAGTGTTTGTTGTTTTGTTTTATTTTCTTTCTATCTTTCTTTCTTATTATTTTATGTCGGTCAAGACGAGGTTTGAAGGAATACAGTTCGTGACCAATGATGGGTTTGCAAAAGCAACTGATTATTTGTAATTTAGACGAAAAACGAACATAAACAAAGGTTGTATGAAAAAAGCACTTTTATTGTAGGAAAAAAAATAAATGGTGAGGTGCGACGAACCTGTTTGAAATTGTTTTGTTTAATTTATAACTAAAACTTTCTGTGTTCCCAATCTACTTTGCGTAATAGAAAAAAACATTTTTTTGTGTTCTTGAAAACATCCATTTATTAATACTGGTGTTCCTATATCTTGCGTCCGTTATCATCCTGCCACATCCTCTGTTTAAAAATGAACCATCCAAATTGTTCATGATGCAATGAAAAAAATGTAAATCCAGATTATCTGGTGTGATTAATCGCAGATTTTTTATTTGTCCAATTTTATTTCAACCCAATTTTGAGAATGAAACATTCCAATGATGTTGAGTCGCTTAAAATAAAAATAATCATAATAAAATGAATTGAAATAAAAAAGTTACATATTTTTTTATTTGCAATATTAAAATTGTGAATTACGAAATATATTTTAGTAATTTTGATCTTATGTCGTCCCGGCCTCCTGCCTTAATTTGTTTTATGTTTTAGCGAGTCAGCGTCTGGCAAATTTCTATCCCAACTTAGATATTTTCCGAGTCGTGTTTTTGTCGGCAAATTAATGTAGATATTTCAAACGCCACCCTACAGATTCTTATCAGCAAAACAATGTAAATACGTTACAACCCCCCTTAAGAAACAGTGTGTGTGTGTGTGTGTGTGTGTGTGTGTGTGTGAGAGAGAGAGAGAGAGAGAGAGAGAGAGAGAGAGAGAGAGAGAGAGTTAAATAAAGATTATTATACTTTTTACATATTGAACTATTTTGCAATAGCTTTTAAGTGAACATATCAAATGTTGTAATAACTAAATACTGTGGTATCTCCACAGGTCCTCCTAGTTCAGAATTAATACTAGTTTCGCTTCACATATGTCACATTACCGGCGTAGCTTAGAATATTCTGACTGTATCCTCTGCAGAAGGAAAGACTTCTCGATAAAAGGGGTATATCGGGGGTAGGATGCTAAACTGCAACTAATGGTGAGGCTTTAGTCCATATCCATTACTCCCCAGGTCCAACCTGACCCAGAGTAGTAGTAGTACCTAACAAGTATTTTCACCTTAAACAAATGTTGGAAGCAGCCCCCACGAAAAACAGTTGTACGACCACTTACCTCCAATCATACCAACCATCCAAGTAAGGTGAATACGTCATGATTGATACAGCAGAAGAAGCAAAGACGAACTCACTGTGACGTTCTTCTGTGGACACCTACACATGGACAGACCAGTGTAGGTCGACCAGCAAAAATTTACATCGATCAGCACTGTACTGGGTGTTGTGCGGAGGACTTTCCAGAAGTGATAAGCGATGAGAGAGAGAGAGAGAGAGAGAGAGAGAGAGAGAGAGAGAGAGAGAGAGAGAATAAAGATTATTATACTTTTTACATATTGAACTATTTTGTAATAGCTTTTAAGTGAACATATCAAATGTTGTAATAACTAAATACTGTCGTATATCCACAGGTCCTGCTAGTTCAGAATTAATACTCATTTTAGATCACATATATTAATAAAAAGCAAAGACGTACTCACCGTGACGTTCTTCTGTGGACACCTACACATGGACAGACCAGTGTAGGTCGACGAGCAAAAGATTACATCGATCAGCTCTGTACTGTGAGCGATTAGTGATGAGATAAGGACTCGTAGAGAGAGAGAGAGAGAGAGAGAGAGAGAGAGAGAGAGAGAGAGAGAGAGAGTTATGGAAAATCTGTGTTGTCAGCATGACTTAACAATGAAAAGGTATTAAGTATTTTATCTAATATAAATTATTGTTAATAATTTCTATTAGATAGATACTGTTGTAGGTGACTCACGTATGACACGAACATAGACTTACCCAAAGGGTATATTAAACAAAACAAAGCTACTCAAGTGAGAAGTAGCAGATACATGTTCTTCGTGTACGCTGTAACAAGGAAACCTTGCTCAATTGTACGTTGATATATTGCTGAATACATCTGTTCCCTTCATTTTATCTCCGTGTTGAGTTATTATTTATTGACCCTTAAACAGGTATATTAAACAGAGTAAAGCTACTCAAGTGAGAAGTAGCAGATACATGTTCTTCGTGTACGCTGTAACAAAGAAACCCAGCTCAATTGTACGTTTCAACAAGTCACTGGATACCCCATAAAAAGTAAAAAAATTTAAAAAAAATCTTACGTTAAAAAGTTAATCCGTCTTGGTGGGGGCCAGGAAAATATTTCTTTTTTGTGACTTAAAATCACATAACTATTTGCAAATAAATGGTTATTATTAACAAGGGATGGTTACAGTAAACCATTGGTTTTCAACATTTTTTTTTTACCGATGAGCCCTTTTGATTCCTATTTTACTCTGGTG
>CM042141.1:123597508-123622890 GCA_023376005.1 Doryteuthis pealeii
GATTGTTCCAAAGGCATCAATTACAATTGGCACAACCTTCACTTTCATGTTCCACAGTTTTCTTAGTTCTCTGGAAAGGGCCAAGTATTTGTCCATCTTTTCGCTTTATTATTATTGTTCACTCATTTGAGTTTTCACACCAGTGTTAGCTGATGGTATTTCACTGGAGTCTGAGTGACAGCAAGTCTCATCAGGTCTCCAGGACTCTTCTGAGTATTCTGGCAGATTGCAGCAGTGCAGTATTCTGAATGGTTTCAATCCTTCCTTTGATATCCATACTTTCCAAACCCTTTTCTAATCCTTTTGGGACTATTCCAAGCGCACCAACCACAATTGGTATCACTTATATTATTATTATTATTATTATTATTATTATTATTATTATTTACTTGAACCCATATAATTGCGTTAAATACTTGAAAACAAAAAAATATTCGATAGGATTGTGTACAAATACAAACAAACCAAAAAGCATAACCTATAAAGAAATAAATACATAAAAAATGTAAATAAAAATGTACAATGTGCTTACCTTACCTCTAGGCATAAGATAACCCTAGACGGGTTGACATGCCATTAAAATCAATTAATCAATCAGAAATTTAGACATTATTGAAAACTATTCTCCTACACCTGATAGAGGCCGGTGAGTAGACCAGACGAAATACTCTGTTCTAAGAATTAAAAACGGTCTGCTTTAGCGCTAACTGTAACTTCAAATATTTTCAGAAGAAAGTCGGTGAGTAGACCAACCGAAAAACCCTGTTATAAGTATTAAAGGTTTATTTAAGCTTAACTATGACCATCTCAGAAGTTCAGAAAGCATTGAAAACTAGTATTATCTGCGTTATTCAATCTGCGCTGTCCTCATCTTCATTGTTATCTGTACAACGTTTCGGCCGATGTGCCCTCCGGCCTTCTTCAAGTATTTCTTGTCGGACTCGGGAACCTTCTCGGACTCGGGAACCTTTTCGGACTCGGGATCCTTCTTTTCGAACTCGGGAACCTTCTTTTCGTAATTGGCAACTTTCTTGTTATAATCGGGGACCATCACGGAACTTTGAACCTAACCCTTTATTCAGTCCATGGGGGTATCCTGTTCTCATTCCGCTAACCATTGCTGGGGTTGAGGCGTTAAGCTGTGTTAATTATCATTCTATGTTACTGCTGCCTTTCACCGGGATTGAATCTGCAGTCTAGAGGTAACTGTCACTTAGAACTGTCTTAACCTAACTACTTTATCCACTAGGCCATGTGTCCAAGGGGACAATCCAATATGAATTTTGTGAACTTATCAACCTAAGAAGGTTCCCGAGTGCGAGAAGGTTCTTGAGTCCGACGAGAAATACCTGAAGAAGGCCGGAGGGTACATCGGCCGAAACGTTGTACAGATAACAATGAAGATGAGGACAATAGTCCGAATAACGCAGATAATACTTTTCATCAAGCCTCATCTCAAACATTCAGAGAAATCGCATTGAAAACTATTCACCGAAGCTAGATCCGTCGAAAAAACCTGCTCAAAACAATCAAGACATTGATACTCGACAGTACAATCAATGGTGGTAGAAACGTTAAACTGTGTTTCAAATTGACGAATGACTTGCAGTTATTTGACCACAGCTTATAAACAATGGTTTATTACGATTTCTTGACTTGTACTAATAATTATCAGTGTAGAACCATCAATCAAATTTGGAGACCAGTAAACGGAGAAGAATTTTTAATCTCTAGAATTCAAATGAAGGATACACGTTTTATTTTATTATATCTTGGCAGCATTTTAATAAAATCTGGTTAGGCTTAATTAGGACGAGCAAAGTTTATGTGCTTTCTTTCTTTTTTTGTTTGTTTTCAAAACTGAAATTAAGAAAGCAATGTTAATAATTCATTTCGATGGGGGTATTTTTCTGCTGGTGACATACAATGTTTTTTTCTCTTTTCGTATTTTCCTGAAAGTTTAAAAAAAATACAAAAACAAAACCAAACAAACAATGCCGAGAAGATGAAATAAAAGCAAATCATTACACCAATATCTGCCTCATATTTTAATAATTTTCTTCGAAAGAACAAAAAACAAAAACAAAAACTACAAACCAAAATAAAATACGACATATGACAAAGTCATTTAGTTTAAACCATAGTCCTCTTTCTTGGAGGGAGTTCTCGTGGCGTAATGGCTAACGTGCTGGTCTGTGAGATCGTAGTAAGCAAGTTCGAATCTCTCTCTCTCTCTCTCTCTCTCTCTCTCTCTCTCTATATATTATATATATACTATATAATAATATATATGTATATATATATTATGGACTCACTCGTCGATTTTCGACGCACAGGGTTCACACACACAATGAACACCACACAGTGATTTGTTTATAGTGGTGAAGGCTTGTGTTGGACCATCCCACTTTTTGGTGCATCAAGGGTTGCCACAAACCCAATCAACGACCGACCTCAGGAATTTTGAATTCAGAGTTATCCTCTCCTAGACTGGTTTACCTACCAAGGCTGAAGAGCCAAGTCTGCCCTACTATTTAACCCATAGCTGGAGGGAGAATATATGGATTCATACCTTTCCCAAGGGGTATTAGCGCTATGTGAAATGCCAACAGCTTCGTCTAGGAATTGAATTCGAATCGGCAGTCCATTCCCACGACTCTTACCACTAGCCCATATATATATATATATATATATATATATATATATATATATATATAATATATATATATATAAGTATATATATATATATATATATATATATATATATATATATATATATATATATATATATATATATATATATATATATATATATATATATAATAGGCACGTGGGCTAGTGGTTATATAATATTATATATTATATATATATATATATATATATATATAAATGATGTTGTTAGGGAGTCCGAGTACGCTTCTTCATAGTTGAAATAAATAGATAGATGTAGGGAACACTCTTTGGAAGCATGGAAATATTAGGATTAATAAACAAGATAAAAAAGAAACAACCCAATATTAATCACTTTGAATTTTGGTTACCATTCCTAATCTTATATTTTTCCATGCTTTCATTACAATCCAAAATTTTCCCAACATCCAAAATATACAGGGTGTTCGGGAGAAATTTGACAGTTTCATAAGGAATAAGAAAAAGTGCCTGGTAACTACAAAATTTAATGGATTGTAAAGAAATTCAACAGACACGGAAATTACACTAATGTCAACTAATTACACTCAAAATAACCGCCATTAACATTGATCACAGCTTCAATCCAGCTCTGGAACGTGCAGTAAGGTGATATTATAGTTTCCCTAGGAAGGGTCTCAAAAACTACCTTAATTTATCCCGAATACCCTGTATACAGAGCACACACACACACACAAACATATATATATATTATATATTATATATATAGTATAATATATATATATATATAATAGGGAGTCTCCGTGAACGTAGTGGCTAACGTATTGGACTACTCTTTACAAGCTAGTTTGAACTTCAGTCATGCTAATATCGCTCACTTTTGGACTAATACCCTTGGGAAAGGTATGAACCCTCTAAATCCCCAGTATGGTTAAAATAGTACCTGCTACTGCTCTTCTACAAGGATTTACTTTGTGGTTGAATAACTAAAGAAGATTGATATTCCATTAAAATAAATAAGCCAAACCAACAAACCTCTTTAAGATTAGTCAGTAGTAGTCGGCTAAGTGGCATATTGTCGTATCAGCCAGACATGAAGGAGTTTATCCCCTTTTCACTCGCGCTAGATCACTGAAATAGTTTTGTGTTTTGTGTGGACACCACGCCTGTCGTCAGCGCCCCACTTTCTCGCACCGATTAGATTAGCTTAAGCATGCTACTCATACACTGAATTGGCGTGGTTCCTCGGTGCATGCTTTATGGACTGGAAGAAGTACCAATAAATGAACTTTCATATTATTTACACTAAAAATGACCAGCAAAATCGCCAGTTAAATCTCACTCTATTAATACAAGAAGAGATTTAATCAAGTCTAGTTTGGTTTCTTCATTTATTGACATATTAATATTTGTCGGTTATTTATATTCCAAAATCATCCTCGTAGAAGAACAGTAGTGGTACTATTTTAACGCCAGGTTTATTAGGGGGTCCATGAATTCCCTAGGGTTTTAGTTCAAAAGTGTACGTAATAGCACGATAATAACCCGTAATATATATATATATATATATTTATATATATATAATATATAATATAAGTCTTAATTGGAGTCATACCTAATTTAGAAAATTAATTAATTATAATGAATTAGGCGGGACACCTATTAAATGTATGGCTAAACAAATCGAGAAAATCAATCTCTGTATGTACATTTCGGCCTATTAGGCCTCATCAGCAGAGCTATAGATCGGAAGCCACCCCTGTGCGTGATTTGAAACCGGACTGCCAAGCTGACAGGCCGATCCATAACCTCTACACCAAACGGACTTCTGATGAGGCCTAATAGGCCGAAATGTACATACAGAGATTGATTTTTGTCGATTTGTTTAGCCATACATTTAATAGGTGTTCCCGCCTAATTCATTATTAATTAATTAATTTTCTAAATTAGGTACGACTCCAATTAAGCACTTATTCTCCCAAAAATTATCGGCAAAAAGCCATTCAAAACAAATCGTGTTTATAATATTATATATATATATATATATATATATATATATATATATAATGCTAAATCTCTAAGTCTTTTGTTATTTCTTTACTTATATATTTGCTCTGTGACTCTAACATTAAGAGCACACATTGAGCTCTCAAACTGCGACTTGGTTTAAAAAAAAATAAAACTCTTGTGTCGTAAGGAAGATTTCTTCTCTGGACTTTGGATTATATATATATATATATATATATATATTATATATAATATATATATATATATATATAGAGAGAGAGAGAGAGAGAGATGATCTTAGTTTAGAAAAAATTAAATTCATATTCTAAAATATGGTATGTATTTATCCAACCCCTCCGCATGAGCAGGATACGACACAAGATAAATTTTTAAGCGGAGTTAAACAAACTTGAATTCAGAGTTTTCCTTCTCCTAGACCGGTTACGATACCAAGGCTAAAGACTCTATTCTGCCTTATTATTTACCCATACCTGGAGCGCGAATAAGTAGATTCACTCCTTTCCCACGGGTATTAACGCTATGGGAAATGCAAACAGCATCGTCCTGAATTTGAACTCAGTTCACTGTGTCCATTTCCCTCGATGATATCCATTACACAGAAGCACATCCTATTTTAAAATATGATAGTATTGTACTTATTTATTGGGCGATATCATATACTTTAATTCGGTATTCGCAAATAAAATAAGTTTTCACTAAAATATACGGAGGCCCTCAAGCAATCCGAGACCTCTGCGCTGCTGCTGCTTCAGACCACTAAAACTTAAGTCTTAATAGAGCAGTGGGTAGGAAAGGTGTCTTTTAAAGTTACCCAGAAAATAACTGGATTAATCATGAATTTGGTCACAATTAAGAATCTTACTGACATCCGTAACCGTTTAATATTGCTTTCTCGAAATTTGCGGATAATAATGACGAAAGACTACCTTGAACCGTTATGCGAAATATAAAGTAATGATGATAATGAATGACGTCAGAAAACGAAGTTGGGTCCCGGGAGGACTGCAGCGGTAGCCGTGTATTAAATGCAACTGACAGTAAGAATTGAAATGGACAACTCTTTGATTGCCCCGTCCAGAGAAACTGGATGGAATCAATCGGCCCTCTGATCGCGTGATGGATTATCCATAATTTAAACGAAGGTTGACGGCATACTGCGCGAAGATCTGGCATTGATTGTACCTCGCAGCGACAAGGAGGCGGAATGAGAAAGAAACGGCGTGTCCGCTCACTCTATTATTTGCCACGACGTATTTACCAAGGCATTAATCACTCTCACAAGCGGTCGGAAGAGAAGACGAACGCCAATGTCGGGCATTTCACAAATTCGGCCGACGATATTATGTTCATTATACGAAGCCTCCGAGATAGAATCCTTATAGCATTAGAATTGTTTATATATCTAAACTGGATTTGGAGATTAAAAACAGTCTTTGCTGACCTTGTGCCGGGACTAGGTTAAGTTTGTTAAACGTCTAAAATCGCCGATTGCAAAGTGTCTGTTGGCAAACGAGCCTCAATTACCAGTGATAATTTGATTCTAATCAGGTCCCTCACTGTTAGTGACTTTGTGCCAGGCTGAGTATAGAAACGTCTAAGGGGGATTCTTAAACAGACACTTAGCAAACTAGTCTCAATTAACAATACTAATTTTATTTTAATTATGTCCCTCATTTTAGTGACCTTGTGCCAGGCTGAGTATAGAAAACGTCTAAGGGGGGATTTCTATAAACAGACACTTAGCAAACTAGTCTCAATTTAACAATACTAATTTATTCTAATTATGTCCCTCACTTTTAGTGACCTTGTGCCAGATTGAGTATAGAAAACGTGTAAGGGGGATTTCTATAAACAGACACTAGCAAACTAGTCTCAATTAAACAATATTAATTTATTCTAATTATATCCCTCACTTTTAGTGACCTTGTGCCAGGCTGAGTATAGAAAACGTCTAAGGGTGATTTCTATAAACAGACACTTAGCAAATTGTCTCAATTAACAATACTAATTTTATTCTAATTATGTCCCTCACTTTTAGTGACCTTGTGCCAGATTGAGTATAGAAAACGTGTAAGGGGGATTTCTATAAACAGACACTTAGCAAACTAGTCTCAATTAACAATATTAATTTTATTCTAATTATATCCCTCACTTTTAGTGACCTTGTGCCAGGCTGAGTATAGAAAACGTCTAAGGGTGATTTCTATAAACAGACACTTAGCAAATTAGTCTCAATTAACAATACTAATTTTATTCTAATTATGTCCCTCAATGTTAGTGACATTGTGCCAAGCTGAGTGCTGAAAACGTTTAAGAGCGGTTGTTGTAAAACGAAGCTTAGCGAACTAGTCTCAAGTAACAATGCTAAGTTGATTCTAATTATGTGCTTCTCCTAGACTGGTTGGTTTACTTAGACTAAAATATCCAGTCAACCTAATGGTTTGATGCATACCTGCTGAATTTAGAACGTGTAGAATGCCAAGGAAGAGTTAAAAAAAACATTCGCAGGAAAAGAGCGGTTCGTATCGAGTAGAGATGTCTAACAATAAAAACTTAATATTGGAAAACACGTTACACAAGATTCATCTGTATAATAAAATCCTTAGATGGGAGAATAGTATATATATATATATATATACAATGACATATAGAGATAAACGAAACAGAAATATTTATTTTATGCTACTTATTTTTTGCTTGTACTCAACTAGTTTCGACCTTAGATCACCGTCAGGAGAAAAAATATCTTTTTAAAGATATTTTTTAAAAAGTTTATGAAAAAGTTTTCAAATAATATATATATATATATATATATATATTATATTATATATTAATATTTTGTACAGGGTCTGTATTTGGTTACAGCCTGTCAGCTCTGTCTGGCAATTGGATGTTATTTGTAGCTTTCCTGTATCGCAGGTTGCACACGATGTACAATCAACAAATCATAGTCACCTTCCCAGGAAGGCTACAACTAGCATCTACACACACACACACACACACACACACACACACACACACACACACACACACACACACACACACACATATATTATATATATATATATATAATATATATATATATATCATCCCAAAATGAGTACAACCTAAGAAATATTCATAATCTTTTTTCGCATCGAATATACCATCTATATATCAATACACTTGTACTTCCCGTATGTCACGCCATGTCGTCATCTTAGATAAATAATAGAACATTCTATTAAAACAAATAAGATAAACTCGAAAGAAAAAAGAAAATTTGAATAAGTCGGAATTGTTAGATTCAAACAGAAATCGTCAACGCTTTATTTCAGATTTTATTTCCGTGAAAAGTGAAAAGAAATGATGCGATGAATCTTAAAGAACTAAACAAAACAAAAAAAAAGACTTTTTTCTCGGGATAGGTGTATAAAATGAAAACATACAAGCAAAGGTGGAAGGCAGAGCAGAGACATAGGATGATGGATGCACTTTATTATCAACTACCGTGGAATTCCCATGGTTTTAGCTGGTCATTTTTCTTACTACTTACTAAAAAGTATGGCTTGGTTTTTTTATTTTTGTTTTTGTTTAATGACATATCAACGTACATGGGTTATTTAATACCAAAGCCATCTTAACAGAAACACAATGCTAGTATTATTTAACCCATAGGTTATGAGCGGGATGAGCGGGTTCATGCCTTTTCCCAGGAGTATTAGACCGAAAGTAAACGTCATAGCCTGACTGGAGTTTAAACTTGCTTACAATGATGATGTCCAGAATATTGGCCCCTACACCATGGGGATTCCCCTTACTGAAAATTATACACTCGAACGGGATATCATTAAGTATATCGTGAAAGTAACACCCCACAAGGAAGCAGCTGTACGGCCACTTGCCCCCTATTTCACAAACCACCCGAGTGAGACGGACAAGACATGCTGGACACTGCTGGAGAAGAAAGGACGGACTCATAAGCGACGTTCTCCTGTGGAAACAAGCACATGAACATGCTAATGTGGGCCGCCCAGCAAGGACCCACATTGACCAGCTCTGCGTGGATGCAGAGGACCTTCCGGGAACAATGAATGATATAGAAGATTGGCGAGAGATTTTCATGGATATCCGTGCTAATTGCGCAACATGATGATGATGATGATGATTTATTACCAAATTCCACAGCCTTCATAATGTAACAAATAATAAGAATACACAGCCCTCCAAAATAACACTCCCTCTTATTATATATATATATATATATAATATATATATATATATATAATATATATATATAAACACATTTTTGGTACAGCTAAACTTGTATAAGATTTTGAAAAATAACGACATACTTTATTGATCAGCAAAATTTTTATTTTTCGAAAGAGAAAATAAAAACTTAAGGGCCCTTTCAACCGGTGCTTTGTCAAAAGTAACGACCGGTAGATCGTTTAAAAGTCACAATGTAAATCAAATGGGTAAAAGAGAGATTCAATCAAGCAAATGGTGCGGTAACATGAATGCAAAAAAAAGGTAGATACATATATATATATATATTATATATATATATATATATATATATATATATATATATATATATATATATATAAATTTTATTCTGTTTATTCAGTTCAGCTCAGTCGGTAGAGTATTCACCTTAGAATCATACCATTCCAGGTTCGATACAGGTCATTGACAACTCAGCGCTTGAGTAGCTCATCTTGAGTAATCTCCTCTGTGTGGCAAAGCTGACATTAGATGTGATGAAAAGCTGAAATTAGGTGTGGCACTCCACCTAAGCAAATCAATCTTCCTGGTCTAAGTGCAAGCGAAAAGGTTATAGACTCGCCAATCTGTTCGACTGATACCGACAATAAACCATTCCACCGAAACTACTTATTGAGGTGTCGTAAATTTTATATTAGGCTACGTATTTCAATGCTGTAGAAATTCGTAATAAATAATATTCTAATGATATCCATTTTTATTATTTCATGAACAAGTCGATATAATAAATTTTGGCATGATTGCTTTTGAAGAAAATTAATTTTTAAATAGATTTTCAGAAATATACTTATTTATGGAAAATATACTATATATATAATATATAATATATATATATATATAATATATATATATATACATTCATTTATTTTGTTTCATAGTGATACAATATAAAACCAAAACCATTCGAAGAATTTTTCTCTCTTGGTGATATTGGCATTTTTGTTCTTGGTTAGAAATCATACAGAGTAAAAAAAAGCACAAAAAAATAAAATAATGAATAAAAAGAATGAGAATTGAGTAGATATGTACACGTGACGCGTATGTATGTAAATGCGGCAAGTGTACTTATGGCGAACCTTAGTGAGTAAAGCACTTTTGCTGTGGAAAATTCCCGGTAACCTTTCGTTCAAGTAACGCTGTCAGTTTGCTGCGCTATAACCTGCCATAAATTCAAAACATTTATTAAAAAAAACGAAGGAAAATGAAAAAAAAAAGAAAAAAAAGAGAAAAAAAAGATTTTATTGTTTTTTTCCAAATCATAGATGCTACGAAACAGAACAGCAGCAAAAGCACACACACACACACACACACACACACACATATATATATATATATATATTATATATATAATATATATATATAATATGTATATGTAACAAAAAATATCAAGATGTACTTAAAGTACTTGTTTAACACAATATGATAATTATGGAAAAGTTAATGCAACCTAAAACCAGATATTTTACCAAAAAAGTTGATGGTCTTTTTTATATGTACTGCACGAAATAAGTTTCATCTTATTTGTATTAAGCCCTGGTGATATTGTTTTACATTCACACACGCGCAGATTTGTTCTCTGTCTTTCTCCCTACCTCTCCCCCACCCCATATATATATAATATATATATATAAGTAACGTAATCCAAATGACTGGTACGTAAGGGATGATTCTATTTGGGATCTTCGAAATCTCACTGTACAACCATACTGTATGCTCTTGTAGGTGCAAACATATATATTCGTACAAGGGTTTTTATGAATCCCTAACGAGACCTCAATGTATAATAATCAATAGATTAGATTATAAGTTTATCTTTCTTTGATATATATATATATATATATATATATATATATATATATATATATATATATATTGATACTGATTTTTCTTAATCTTCTGTCCGATATCATCTTGCAACACTCTCTGGTTAAAAATGAGATGGTTCAAATCGTCCAAGATGCAATGCAAAAATGTAAATACTCTCCCGACTCATCAGAGTTAGACACTTTGTCTAAGCTCCCAGAAATAGACTATAAATCTAAATCTCTAAGTCTTTTGTTATTTCTTTACTTATATATTTGCTCTGTGACTCTAACATTAAGAGCACACCTTGAACTCTCAAACTGTGACAGGTTTTTTAATTAAAACTCTTGTGTCGTAAGGAATATTTCTTCTCTGGGTGTTGCATTATATATATATATATATATATATATATATATATATATATATATATATAACTCTGATGATTTTAAGTGATATATGCTCGAATTTTTATATATAAATACCGTTCTGAGATAAATCCTTTTCGATTTCTATGTGTATATATATACACACATACACGTAAGCTAACATACATACATACATACATATATACGTATATTCACAAAAAACATACACACATATGCATACATACACACATACACTCATATACACCTCTATGTGTGCACACAAACACACATGCACAGATAAATACACATACATATTTACCCATAAACATACGCACACATATATACATACATTCCTATATACACATGAACATAGACCGTCTACATAAGTATTCATACTCATATACCTAACGAAAATACATTCACATGTGCACATATATACATTACTACGAACACACACAAACACATACACAATAGAAACATACGCACCTATACAAATGTATATACACACAACAATATAACTCACAAAAAATAATGAAATACAGTTTTACTATAATAAAAAAAAAATAGGAACGGTAAAAATTGAAGATTTGGTCTTGTTTTTTTTTTTTTTTTTTTGAAAAGCGAGTGGCTTAGATTTTACAATAAGTCTAGCTTCGCTCGATTCGCGGTAAGTCAATTTGATAAGGGACACTATCGCAGCTACAACAAAATGACTTATCACATAGGTATGTCTTTGTTTTTTATAAGTACAGTAAAAAAACCAAAACAAAGTAAATGTACTAAGCTATATTTAGCTAAAACGAAACCCACATACAAAATGAGAGGTTTGCGGTAAATAACAATTTATATAGCCTGCTGTGGACGAGTCTATTGTCTATACATTACGCTTGAGTAGGGTATACCACAACACGCAGGGACACAAAAGAAATTATAGAGCCCCTTATATAATTTGCATATCCCAATAAAGACCCCCAATTCTGGAACATGACAGTTCCAAAACAACATTACTTGACTCTATGGTTTTGTCCTTGTCTTTGAACAGTATAGGGTGCGTCTGCCAGAGATTACGAATATCTACATTAATATTATCTACCTTTATCAAGCAAGTTTTTCTTTTCCATTGTGTAACCCTTTCACAATACTGCTTGGCCGTGGATCAATAATTGTAAATGTTAAGAAAAAACCATGGAACAGTGGTTTGAATTTTTTTTCTTTTCTTTTAAATACCACTTATAGAGGTATATTGTGTATATAAGAATTTTTAATGTCCTTGAGGTATGTAACGTAACTTTATCAAATGTATTTATTCCTTCTGTGTGTTCAGATTGTTATTATATCACGGATATACTAGTGATAGGCACGTTCCCAACGTGGTTAAAATGGTTAGCAAGTCTAGTCTCGAATATCAGTTACTAATGAATTGTGAGTTCGATCCATTCGGCTTGATGCCCTATACTTTGGCGACCTTCTGTCAATCCTAGATGCTAGACCGTGCCGAACAGGATGGGGAAAGTGGCCGCCAAGTCGTGGTGGTAATGGTTACAAGCTAGTCCTCGCTGATCCATTTTCTTCTGAATAGCGAGTTTGATCCTCACTGGACGCTCTATACTTACGACATTGCGTCTAGTTAAAAGGTAAGGAGGAAATCATAATAAAATAGTTATTCCTATCAAGATAATTCTTTATCAGTTTTATATTTCTTTCTAATGTGTAAGAATTGTGTGAAAATGTATTAACAGTCATATATTCCTGATGATGTATACTGCTTATCGTCCATAGGAAATGGATACGCCATACAAGAGTCAAAGAGAATCCGACGTAGAGCTTGTTGCATTTCACATAGTGCTAATACTCTTGCGCGAAAAGGTATTAAATTCCAAGGTATTCTCCCATCTCAGCGTATTAGTTATAGGGGATCCGCCCTATAATTTTAACCGAGAGCATGGTGGAATGTGGCCAAAATTAAATAGATTAAGTATTCTTAAATATAACTAGATTTACAATGTGTACTGTCCATCGAGTTTAGAATTAGGTAAGTGGACAGAAAAAGAAGTCGAGAATAATATTAGGTTTACGGAAATATTTGTTAGAACAATAGAAACAATGGTTAAATTCATCATCCGATCTTGCGATAATTTATGTCACCAGGAATTCCAAGATAACATAAATCATTCGATATTGCATGTCATTTCTCAAATCACCGTCTGGACTGATTTTGAGTGCACAAGTTAGCTTAATCATCAAACGTAGACAAAGAAACAAAGGGAAAAATATAAAAAAGACCCCACTTTGTTTAAGGGAAAAGACGAAGGAGAGACACAAGACCAAGTGAGGAGCTTATCTCGCATCTTCCTAGAACTCAGATCAGAAGTTGGAGAGGATGAGCTTCCGCTAATCGGACAAGTTGGCTGGGAACGTACAAAACCAATTCAAAATTAACACTCAGAAAGAGGCTCACGGGTGGTGGCTGGGGTATAGCGATAGATGAGACGAGTGAAGAAGCGTGTATCGGCATCCTAGCTATTTGGCTATGCGCAAGGAGATCGCATGCAGTTCTAGCATATATTGAGGTGTTAAGGTCTCTGCCGTTCGATGAGGGTCAGGGAGATGTCGACACAATACTCCAACAGTAGCCGGTGTTGAGGTGGTTGTATCTGAATAGCTGAGTGTCAAATGTCTCAGCGCTGTAAAAACGCGGGGGTATCCTCGGAGTCGTCATAAGCACAGCGCAACCACATGTGCTATCGAATTTAACAGCGAGACAAACGACCCACTCGGATAAATGGTTCACCGAGGAGCAATCACACACCAATAGGTCCACTGAGATACCGTAGTACCTAAGATCAGCGGGCTTGTCTGAGCCAAACACCGCGGGATATGTGCGTGAGACTCCCGAAAGGACTAAGTGGTCTGAAGGACGTAGAGGGTGCGAGACCACTATAATGTATAGATATGCACCTGTCAGTTAAGATGCCCAGTTGGGCTACATGCGCCGAGGAGTCAGCAGGTAGAAGAGACAGATCGGGAAGTACTCTATATCCTCTGCACGATCCACTCCGATAAGCAGTCTGGATCCCGCGCGAGCAAACCTGTCGGTGGTCCGGTGTTGGATCATGCTATGGGTCACGCTGACGTAATTTTGGTGTGGTTAAAACGGAATATCATGGACTGGTCACGGTATGTATAGGTCGAATGAGGGTGACACGCACATGGGTTGTGGCTAGGATAACGTCGACGTTAATAGTTTTCTCGGGTGTGCTTCATCACGAGATATAAATTGTTAAGGGACCCATTAACGTCCAAATCTTCAATCGTCCTCACGCAAGTAAATGTCACGGAGCGATGTACGAAGAGACAGCACCGCCGAAGCACGTAAACGCAACACCGGGGATTCACCCAGCCGCTAGCGCCACTCTGTATTAAGGTAAGAAATTCAGCGAAGTGTTATGAGACACCTGAAAATAGTGTGTCTACGATCAAGTACTAGTCAGAATGGACGAGAGTAAGGAATGTGGTATTGAGGAAGAGGCGTGTCAAATCGGAGGATGAAAGTTCGCGAACTGGGACCGAGACGGATAAGCTGGTTTGGTGCAGTTATGACGCTCGCCTGGAGCAGTGGGCAAGAGTAAAGGTTATATATATAAATAGCTGGTAAGGATACCGGGATAGGGAAAGATGTATGAATATTTTTTGGACTTGGGGTTTTTTGAAGGGGCGGTTGCCTTAGCGGTAATCCTTTTATCGGGTCATAGAAAAATTAAACTGGAGGTGACGTGAGATTCCAGATGTGGCAGCGAGGCGGGCGAGCATGTTCACTTTGACGCTAATCGGTCTTTGGGGAAAGATAAATGAATCTGGACTATTCTTTCACCATGTAGTGGATAAATATTAAGAGCTCTGTTTAAATTGGTTTATAAGCAACTCGGTCTAGACAAACAAAAGACTCTCAAATTCCGAGACTATTTGTTGACCTGGAGGGATTATATGCGTGCCCCAAAAAACACGTTACATGAATAGAGCAACCCCGACAGTATCAGCTCGTAGAATTCTAAACTCCTGTAGAATAGGCTGCCATACAGTCCTTATGAGGAAAAAAGAATGATGTTTTCGACACAGAACGTTAACAGACGAAATAGAAAGCAAATGTAGCTTTTAATCTTATTATTCAGCGATATACAACTCAACAACAGTCAATATAAACAAAGTACTGTAGGCGGGCAGTGAACACTGATACTGTTTCTATATCTCCCTCATTGAGCGGGTGCCAGGTTGGGTCTACAGTTGTTTGCCATCAGTGAGGGGAAAAGTTCTGTCAGTCACAAGAGACTGTGAGCAGAGAGCTCGTTACGAGGCTCGCAACGTTTGGTCCAAAACCGTAATAGAGAATTCTTCCCAACCTGACCAAGGGACGTTAACTTTTCTAATTTCTACTTCCTGTCCCGAAGAAAAACAGGAGAGTTCTAAGTCCCTCACACCCAAGACATGTTACAAGGATATGTCTTGCTGTAACGTTAAGCTGGGCTCCATTTAAGGAGTTGTTTGTTGCTAGATTGATGTTGATGCTGATGGAATGGATTCGTTTCCTTCTTGTCTTTCTATATTCTGGTGTGGGAGGTATGTGTAAGGGAATGCAAACTCTTACCCTAAAACCCAAGTGAGAGATTCGTTATTTCATGGTTCTAAAAGCATGAATTTTCTGGTATTGAGATCAACGGTACCAAATAGCCGTAAGTTATATAGACCAGTAACTCATCTTATTTTATGACCTTCTTATCTCTGCTACTACTGGACATTACTGAGTATCTAACTGTTGTTAGGTTTGGCCATTCTCTCTGTTCTTCTCAGTCTATAACCACTTGCTTCTTGGATGTCTCGTCTTGTATCGGTTACTTAGTTCTTATTAAACGACCATAAGACTGATAAGTTTTTTTAGAGCTCTTTTTATTTTACTTTATCAATCAAAAGACGACGCGTGGAGATTTATGGCCTCGAGACAGGCAGGACCACGCACTTGCGGAAATTCATCTCGTCTCGTTCACCGCAGCAAAAACCCGTCCGCTTCCTTTCGACCGAAACTCGCCAGACTCTCACTTTACCGCACTCACTTCTCAATTCAGCATCTTCACTTTGTTGTCCCGGCTCGGCCAATTATACGTTTATTAGTAAGGTTGATTCTCACTGGTGGCTTACAATCATAATCATTCTCAGTGTCGCAGCAATTACCAGACAGAACGGATGGAACCCATGCACAATATCCCGTCCAAACGCTTTCTATCATTCAGTGTCCCCGGAAGGTCTTGCACAGCATCCAGTATCCCGGCGTCAGAGCTGGTCAATAGTTATGGGTCCTTGGCTGAAGCCGTCGGACCCACAGTGCCTATGTCCGCGTGTATGGCTCTCACTACCGGAGAATGATCACGTTAATCCGCAGTCGCTCCTTGCTTCTGCTCAGCTTTATATCGCACAGCATGTCTTGTTTCGTGCCTCAGTCGGATTGTGTTGTGAGAATAGGGGGCAAAGTGGCCATACAGCTGCTTCTAGTGGGTTGTTGTTTCACGACTTAAACAGCATTCGCACGGCGGCATTCCTCTGAGGCAGCTCCCCAATCTAGGCGCTTATTCTCCACAGGCAACCTCGTTAAGGACCAACTGGGTGTCAGTGCACATAAGCAACACTGGGCACACGCACACAAGCTATGGAAGAGTTTGCCCGTTTTAACTTGTCAGTGAAGATGCGGAATTTCCGATATGAGTGATTATCTGTTTATAGCCGACCAGCCTCCAATAATTCGTGCAGTCCTCTAAACATCGCTTATTCATGTGCGATGAAGAATATTAGCTACTTGAGTATTGTGCAGTGTGGTGTCTAAGGTCGTTTTAACGAGAAGGCCTTATGTTCCCTCTCTTTTTAAAAACACAGGGAACTCAGGTATTTATCGGGGTTCACATAGAGGCGCCATGTCTTGGCTTGCCCTTCTCCAGGCTACGGTAGTGGAGTGATTCGAGCGTGGCGGCTCGGTTAAAAACCACGTCAGGTCTTTCGCCGTAGTTTCGATCCAGGTGCCTCGCCAAACGTCAGCGTATGAGTAGCACAGGGGTCTTGTGCGGTAAAGTAAAGGGAGCTGATGGTGAGGTATGGGCGCTTCCACCTCAGCACGCAAAAAACAATCTCTTTGGATCTAGGAGCTAGTTGAAAAGGGGATAACTCCCTCGCTGCATGGCTGATACCGGAACATTAGGACCCGCCCGACGACTTTACTTTACTATACAATAATAAATTGAATGTTTTAGAAGTAAAATAATTTTTTGACAGTTCAGCGAGTGGAAATAGCGTCTTTGCTTCGTGTCGTATGGGTCGATTTTATAAATGTGAAAGGACAACAATCGATTGAGAGAACCAATATTGAAGCCTATTTTTATACACACTGACAGCCATCTTCGTACAGGAGCTATTACACGACTAAATTCCTCTCTCAGTATTCTTTTATTTCTTTATATTAATCAAGTTTTTTTTTTCTGATTGATATTCATATTCGGTGATTTTCTGCTGCGTGGAATTAACTTCCAATTTGATTTCTAAGAAAAACAAGAATCGTTTTTAAATATTTTTAAGACAAAATCGTCTGAATGCTTTTAATGTACGATAAGTTATTTTTAACAGCACAAACCAAACCGGGATTTAAAGTTAAAGTAAACCCCCTCGCCCTGTCAGAAATTATGCCAAATGACTTAACAGTAGACTATGCGAGCGTTTCGCTGGTTGCAATATCAGGGAGCGTCCAGTTTCCTTTCTGTGCTTGACATGAATGTCTAATGAGCAGTTCGTTTCCGTTGGCATCGGTCGGGTTCAAGAGAAACTCAAGCAGGAATCAAATAGGTCCTCATACACAAAGAACGAAAAACGAATAACAAGAACAAATAAGGAACACTAGGAAAAAGATATGAGAGAAACAGTGTCCCGATTTAAGAATTTTATAGGCCTCGGGGCAACGGATACTGAAAATATACCCAGAATATTTTCAAAATAAGAAAATAAGTTAAAAAGAAAACTTAAATCTATTTTTAAAAAGCTACAAAAAGTTAATGTTTAAAATTTTCTTAATATAATTTTTCTTTACAATTTTCTCCAAAAAGATAACTTTTTACGTAATGAAGACCGAAAGGGGGGCAAAAAATTTATTTTGAGAAAAATTGCTGTAATATTTTGCCAAATAAACTGCTCGTGTAGGTTGGTTGGCTAGTTGTTGGTTGGATAGGTTGGTTGGTGTTGGGTTGGGCCTGGTTGGTTTGTTAGATGTTTAACAGCAATGGTCAACCCTTAGGTTATTATTTTAAGCCGAAGACGATCTTTATTTTATTATTCTGGAGGGTAGTACCATTTTAAAAAAAAACTTTTTTGAAATACATTTTTTTCAAAAGCATTTTAAAAAAATTTCATTTAACCCACAGATGAGACCTTACAGGAAATACCACACTGATTAGAGTGAATTGGCGAGTTAATTGCCAATGAAGGGGTACTGCCAGGCACGCAAACAGATTTCCAAAATTGGAAACCTCACTACTAAGATGTACTTAGACATCAATGACCCAGACACTAAGACCCTCAGCCACTGACTTCTTAGCACATATAATGATGAGAAAAGGGTTAGTGGGATGGTCACAAGAGCAAAATGAGGAGTACATCAGGAACGAATATAGTAGAGGGTGCTAGAAGGCTTGATCGTGACTAGTCCGGGTGGGGTGTCTCCTCCGAACCACTACCGTCTAAAACCCAATTAAGGGACAAAGAGTGGAGTGCTGCAAAGTCAATGTACTGGCTCAAGCCACCAGGGTTATCCTTAAACATCGCACGGGGTCATGACAAACAGACGGCGCCAACAGGTGGCTCCCGCCATTGATTGGGGCCTTATCGTCTCTGCAACGATGTGTATTTTTTGTATAATTGTTACAGCCCTGGGTGACAAAAAGCGTAAACTAACCTCAGAGTCCAACCTTGATTAACAAGTGGTCAACATATAAGAAGTGGGATAATATCTCTGTCTCTACAAGGAAAAGCGAGTGAGCAATGTGACCGATAGCATAGAAATGGACTGCTATAGACAGATTGTCGATCATCATGGGAAATTGGATCCTCAAGACCTATTATGATAAAAGGAAAGGTTAACTGGTATTAGTGATAACTGATACGGGGTCTGCCCCATAATTTTGGTCTCTAAAACTCTACAAAAGCCCTTAGAGAAAAGGCTAAGTGGGGGTTAAAATGCTCGTTCTTCAAACAAAGATCGTGTTAAGACGAGTGAGAGGGACACACGGCCAGCGTATATAGCAGCAGACTGTTATAGTCAGTGAGACTCTAGCTTGCTCGGGCGGAATGACTTGGAACATGACGAGATGCCCGCTGAGCTAGGTATAGGAGCGGGGCCAGTGGACGACAGCCTTATCGGAACTGGCACGGGGACGGAATAACACAATGTAAGGGACTAGGATACAAAATAGCAGGAACAGACGTAGCATCCGGGGTAGAGGACATGAATGTTCAATGGATCCACACACACTACCACCAGTATGTGGCGTGTGTAGGTTGAGAAGTGAGGGAAAATATATATCCGCGCTTCCAGTACTTAACCTGGACCTGGGCATAAGTGACCTTGACTAGATGCGAGTGAACATCGGTACAACATAACTTGTATAGTTGGAGAGCATGACGCTGCTCATGAACGGGTTTAGATTAGGTAAGTTTGTACTTTATATGTGGTTATTATTTACAGAGGGAACAGAGGAAGTAGTACGTTATAAGATATAGGGGCCAACTGGTGACGCACAAAGGTATCGGACCAACGCGAAGAACTTGTTTCTTTTCAGAAGCGTCCTCCCTTAGATTGAACTTGAGGTGTAGTAACTGTTATATAAAAATAAAATGGCAATACAATGGATATATCAAAATATGAGGAGTAAACTAATACGGCTATAGGAGTACTTGTCAACGTGGGAATTTGCGTGCCACAATATTTCTTCGTGCAGTATGGGGTTATCCAATAGGTTTACAATAACAACTGTAGAGACTGCATATGGTGTCCAAGGGCAGCGATGGAGATTTGGTCAAGGGGTGCCAAGAATATCCATGATACATCACGTGATTGTTCATTCGTCAAGCACTATTATATAAATGTATGGGGATTTCGCGCCTATTCTAATATATAATCCACTGGCGGGAGAGGGCATACTGGGCGAAGAGCAGTCTTTATTTATATTGATATGGAGTCTTATTTATCTATATATATAATATAATATATATATATATAAAACCTGAAGATGATACCAGGAGATCTGAAACCGTTCTAAAACCCCATTATTTATCTATTTTATTTTGTTCCATGTTATTTATAGACATATACACCTCAATTATTAAGGAGACGCTCGTCGAAAAGTTTTGTATGATCTTGGTCAGGGGCTTTGTTTTTCAAAAATTGCATTCCCCTGATATAACAGACAGACAGACAGTCAGACAGCAGACAACCACAAATAATAAATGTTAGATATCATCATTATCAAGGGTAGTCCATGGAAAGCGCGGATATTTCCATGGTTATTCCCTCGCCAATCGATCATCAACCCCGGGAGGTCCTCTGTGCAGAATCCAGTCCTTGTTTCTTCCAGTAATGTCCAATCATGTCTTGCCCGTCCTTACTCGATGGTTTGAGGTCATAAGGGGCAAGTGGCTGTACAGCTGCTGTCTTGTGGAGTGCTTCTTCCTAAGATTTAATTTTAGACAGCAAATTTAACCCCCCACTTAGCCTTTCCCTCTAGTGCTTTGTTAGAGACCAAATGGTGCAGCCGTACAGTATCAACTAATGACAGTTATCCTTCCTTTATCGTTAATAGTGGAGATCAATTTCCGCATATGATCGACAATCTGTCTAGTAGCAGTCCATACTATGCTATGTGTAACATTGCCATCGCATTTTTGTAAGAGAAGATATTAGTTCGCCACTTTATAGTGACACTTTGTTAAGTTCAGGTGACCTCTTGAGTATTTTTACGCCTTGTCAACCTCAGGGCTGTACAATATACAAAAAAACACATCTGCAGAGAGATAAGGCCCCTCAATGGGACACCTGATTGGCCGTGTGTCATGACCCGTGATGTGTTACAGGAACCCTGGTTGGCTGAGCAGTACATGACTTGGCAGGTCACCTCTCCACTCTTGTCGCTTGAATTGGGTTAAGACAGGGTGGTCGGAGACACCCCACCGCGCTATGTCACGTCAAGTCTCTAGACACCTTCTACTGATTTGTCCTTGACTTGGTGGTACTCCTATTTGCTCTTGTGACCATCCCCTAACCCTTTTTTAAATCATATATGTGCTAGAAGTCAGTGGCTGAGGGTCCTTAGTGTCTTGGGGTATGAATTGTCTAAGTGACATCTAGTAGTGAGGAGTTCCAATTTGGAAATTCTGTGGCGTGTGGAGGTACCCCTTCATGGCAATTAACTCGCAATTCCACTCTAATTCAGGTGTGGTATGTACCTGTTAAGGTGTTCAAATCTGTTTTGGGTTATAATAGATTTTTAAAAAAATGAATTTTTGAAAAAACAATGTTATTTAAAAAAAGTTTTTAAATGGTAATACCATCCAGAAATAATAAAGTAGAAGATGTCTTCCGGTAAATAAAAAATAAACGCTAAAGGGTTGACATGCTGTAAAATCTACCCAAACCAAGCCAGCCCAACGGCAAACCAACCAACTATCCAATCCCAACCAACCTAGCCAACCAACCTACAGAGCAGTTTTATTATTTCAAAAAAATATAAGCGGCCAAGTTTTTTCCTCAAAGAATAAATGCTCGGTTTCATTACGTAAAAAGTTATGCTTTTTTGGAGAAAATTTGGTTTAAAAGAAAAAAATTAATATTAAGCCAAAAATTTTTTAAAATTACTTTTTGGGGTAGCTTTGTAAAAATAGATTTAAGTTTTCTTTTAACGAACGTTAATTTTCTTATTTTTGAAAATAATTAACTGGTAATATTTTTCAGTATCCGTTGCCCGAGGCCTATTAAAATCTTAATCGGGACAGCTGTTTCTATTCTCATAGTATTTTTTTCCCCTAGTGGTTCCTTATTTTTTTGTTCTTGTATTCGTTTTGTTTTCTGTTCTATGTGTATGAGAGCCTATATTGATTCACTGTTTGAGTTTCTCTGGACCAGACCGATGCAACGGAGAACGAATGCTCATTAGATAATTCGTTCCAAGCACAAGACAAGGAACTGGAGACTGCTCCCTGATACTTGCAACCAGCGAAACGCTCGTACGCTACTGTTAAGCTCATTGGGCATAATTCTACAGGGCGAGGGGGGTTACTTTTAAACTTTAAATCCCGTTGGTTTGTGTGTTAGGAAATTAACTTATCGTACATTAAAAAAGCATTCAGAAGATTTTTCTTAAAATAATTTAAGACGATCTTGTTTTTTAGAAGCAAAATGGAAGTTAATTTTCCACGACAGCAAAAATCTCAACTGTGAATAACTGAAATATCAATGCGAAAAAAAGATTCAGGATATAATATAAAAGAAATAAAGAAATGGAGAGAGGAATTTATTGGTTAAATAGCCTGACGACAAGATGGCTGTTTGTCAGTGTGTATAAAAATGGCATCAATATTTTTTTCTCTCAATCGATGTTGCCTTTCACATTTATAAAAATCGACCCATACGAAACGAAGCAAAAGATATGTTTCACTGAACTGTCAAAATTATTTTACTTCTAAAAATGTCCATTATTATTTGATAAGTAAGTAAGTCGTGTCGGGGGCGGCCTCCCTTAACTGTGCGGTATCGAAAGCCATGGCAGCGAGGCGAGTCTATCCCTTATTCACTAAGCTCTAGACCAAAAGAGAGTTGTTTTTTGCGTCTGGAAGGTGGAGCGCCATACCTACCCATCACTCCTGTACTTTAAAGTAAGAACCCGCAGATCTCTGTGCCTACTCATACGCGAGTTGGCGAGGAACCGAGAGGAAATGCGAAACTAGGAAACTGGTGGTTATTCTAATCCGAGCGCCGCTCGAATCACTCCTACCTTAGCCTGGAGAGAGGCAGCAAAAGAACGCATTCGGCCTCTATGATGAACCGGGAGGAACCGAATAAAACGTGAGTTCCATGTGGTTTTAAAAAAAGAGAGGAAGCACATAATGCTGCTAAAACGACTAGAACAATTCACATAACTCAGTAGTTATTTTCTCATCACAGGAGAAGCGATGTGTAAATGCACGAATTAGGAAGGCAATGGTCGGCTATAAATCAAGAATAATCACTCATATGGAAATCCGATCTCCACTGACACAGTTAAAGGGACGAAAAATTCTTCCAAGAGCTGTGTTGCTGCCAGTGTTGCTGTATGGCTTGCACCTACGCTTGGGTCTAGACGAGGTGCCTGGAAGAAGTATAGCTAGATGGGAAGCTGCTCAAGAATGCTGCGTGCGAATGTTTAAGTCGTGGAAAACAACAACCACTAGGGAATAGCAGGCTGTAATTGGCCACTTGCCCCTATCTTCACAGAAACAATCCGGACTGAGATCGAAAACAAGACATGCTGGATGAAAGCTGGAGAAGCAAGGACGCTCATAAGTGACATTCTCCCCCGTGTGGAAACCAACACGCGGACATGGCCTGTGGGCCGTTCAGCAAGGACCTAACATGTGGGACCAGCTCTGCGCGGATACTGGATGCTGTGCAGACCTTCCGGGGACACTGAATGATAGAGAAGGTTGGCGGGATATTGTCATTGGGTTATCCGGTGGTAAAGTTGGTGGCGACATGAATGACAATTGCCGGCACGAGGAGACTGCGAAATTGTGGTAAGTCCACCCACCCATCCGGTAGAAGAAGTAGAAGCGCGTAGAAGTAGGCATGGTGAGAATCAAACCTTTTACTAAAAAGAACTGATAAATGTGGCCGAGCCGGGACAAAAGGTGAAAGAGTTTGAAATGAGGAGTTGAGTGCTGCGCGAAAGTTTTGAGAGTCGTGCAGGGCTGAGTTGGATCGGAAGGAGACGGACGGGGTGTTTTTTTGCTGGTGAGCGAAGAACGAAAAGTGAGCTAGGAAATCGCAATGGGGTGCCGTCGTGTCCAGTGTCGTGAGGAAACCTATAACGACATCTCTCACGCGTTTTGTCTTTGATTGATAAGTATAAATAAAAGAGGCTCTAAAATAATATCAAGTCTAAGGTGTTCGTTTATTAAGAACTAGTTAACGATACAAGACGAGACATCCCCAAGAAGCAAGTGGTTATAGACTCTGAAGAAGCAGAGAAGAATGCCAACCTAGACAACAGGCTTAGATACTCAGGATTGTCCAGTAGTAGCAGAGAGTAAGAAGGTCATAAAATAAGATGAGTATGTCTATAATAAAACTTACGGCTAATTTGTACCGTGACTCAATACCAAAAGTCAGCATTTAAGAACCATGAATAACGAGATCTCTCACTTGGTTTTATGAAGGTAAGAGTTTGCATTCCCTTCACTACTCCTCACAACGAGAATTAGAAAGACAGAAGGAAACGAATCCATCATCAGCATCACATCAAATCCTTTGCAACAAACAACTCCTTAAACTGGGCCCAGCTACTGTTAACAGAGCAAGAACATATTCCTGTAACATGTTTGGGTTGTAGGAACTAGACTCTCCCTGCTGTCTGCGGTTGGACAAGGAAGTAGAAAAGGTAACGTCCCCTTGTCAGGTTGAGGAAAGAATTCTCTTTACGGTTTTGGGACCAACGGGCGAGCCCTCGTAAATCGAGCTCTTGGTCTCAGTCTCTTGTGACTGAAGGAACTTTCCCCTCACTGAGGGAGTAACACTGTAGACCCAACCTGGCACCCGCTCATGAAGGGAGATATATGAACAGTAGTACTTGCCCCTAAGTACTATTGGTTATAAAAATTGACTGTTGTGAGTGTTATATGTGAAGTAAATAAGGATATTAAAAAGTACATATGCTTTCTCTTTCGTCTTTACGGTTCTGTGAAAAACCTAGTCTTTTTTCCCTCATAGACCTGTAGGCGCTATTCCTCAGGGTCGTGGGGGTGCTATTCATTAACGTGTTTTTAGGGGGCACGAGATAAATCCCTCCAGGTCACACAATAGTTCGAAAAGTTGAGAGTTTTTTGTTTTGTCTATGACCAGAGATCTGAGCTGTAATAAAGGACCGCAGGAGCCATTTAAAAGAGCCTCTAATATCTTATCCATAACATGGTGAGACGATTGAAGTCACAGATCTGTCA
>CM042141.1:123622990-123627990 GCA_023376005.1 Doryteuthis pealeii
AAAGAGAGAGATACTCATACGCTGAGTTGGCGAGGGCCGGATTGAACCTGAATCTTGTAATTCCTAGGCGGATGCTCTAACTTAATTGAAGACATTCAGACAGAACAGGAAGACCGAGAATATATCTGCTGAAACATTGAATTAACAAATATGACAAGAATTATTTAAATAATCTATGAAAAAATGGAAATACTTAACCGAAGGCATTCAGACAATGCAAGGAGATCGAAGAAATAATCTGCTGAAACATTGTAGTAAAATTAAACAAATAATATAATGGAGTGTTATTATCTGATAGGATACCAGTAGGGTCAAACCAAACCAACCAACCAACCAACCAAACCAACTTCATCTAAGAATGTTTGAGATTGAGGCTTGAAGATTAGTATTATCTGCGTTATTCGGACTATTGTCCCCATCTTCATTGTTATTTGTAGAACGTTTCGGCCGATATGCCCTCCGGCCTTCTTCAGGTATTTCTTGTCGGACCCGGGAACCTTCTCGTCCAATTGGACACATGGCTAGTGGATAAGGTAGTTAGGTTAATACAGTTCTAAGTGACGTTATCTCTGGATACCGAGTTCAATCCTGAGTGGAGGCAGTTAGAAAAATAATTAACACAACTCCTACCCCAGCTATGGTTAGCAGAATGAGAACAGGATACCCCCGTGGAATAATAAGGGGTTAGGTTCAAAGTTCCGTGATGGCTCCCGATTACGACAAGAAAGTTCCTGAGTTCGAAAAGAAGGTTCCCGAGTCCGAGAAGGTTCCCGAATCCGAGAAGGTTTCCGAGTCCGAGAAGGTTCCCGAGTCCGACAATAAATACCTGAAGAAGGCCGGAGGGCATATCGACCGAAACGTTGTACAAATAACAATGAAGATGTGGATAATAGTCCGAATAACGCAGATAATAGTATTCATCTAAGAAATTCAGGCAATATTACAAAGCCGGAGAATATATTAGTCGAAACATAATGCTAAAAACAACAAAGATGAAGACAATAGTTAAAAGATATATGGCATTATGAACATATTTCAACTTAGAACAGTGCAAAAAGGCCGATGAATATATCTGCTGAAACATTGTGTTAAAATAACAAAGATGACAAGTAACTAAACAATATAAGAAATAGTAGAATTATTTAATCCATGCCATTCAGAAAATTCGAGAAGGCAGAAGATATATCTACAGAAACTTTCTATAAAAACAAACGAATATGACAAGAATTATTTAAATAATATATGAAATAATGAAAATCCTATATAAAATAATGGAAATAATGTATGAAATAATGGAAATTATATTGAAACGATGGAAATAATATATGAATAATGAAAATTAATATTTGAAAATAATGGAAATATATATGAAATAATGGAAATAATGTATGAAATATGGAAAAATACATCAAATAATGAAAATAATATAGGAAATAATGGAATAAATGTATGAATAATGAAAATGATATATGAAAAATGGAAATAATATATGAAATAAATGGAAATAATATGAAAAAATGGAAATAATATATGAAATAATGGAAATAATGTATGAAATAATGGAAAAAATACATCAAATAAAGAAATAATATAGGAAATAATGGAAATAATGTATGAAATAATGAAAGATATATGAAAAATGGAATAATATATGAAATAATGGATGATTAATGAATAATGGAAATAATATATGAATAATGAAAATGATATATGCAATATGGAAATAATATATGAAATAATCGAAATACTTAATCGAATCCATTCAGACAATACAGGAACGCCTGATAACAATGTTTGTCGGAAATGTTGAAAATATTCAAATCAACAAAGATGAAGAATAAGTCTGTTGCCCATTAAAAAAATAATAAAAAATAAGTTTCAAAGTACGAAGGCAATTTGCGAAAAGCGAAACGTGTGACATAGAATTTAGAAAAAAAAATCGACAACAAATGGTTTTTCAGCTTTTGGGGATCACAAAATAAGTGGCCGATCGATTTTTGTTTTGCCCAGGTAGCAACAAGCAATGTTTGTAATTACTTGGAAAATAATGGCTGAAGTTGAGTCGCGACATGCACAATAATGTGTATAGTCTTCGCCCACTAAATCAGCATAGAACAGAACTGGAAAGATTACTCGTGGGAAGACGTCGAACACCCTCTGACACTCATAAATTAACTGGAAGTGTTTGTTGTTTTGTTTTAATTTTCTTTCTATCTTTCTTTCTTATTATTTTATGTCGGTCAAGACGAGGTTTGAAGGAATACAGTTCGTGACCAATGATGGGTTTGCAAAAGCAACTGATTATTTGTAATTTAGACGAAACGAACATAACAAAGGTTGTATGAAAAAAGCACTTTTATTGTAGGAAAAAAATAAATGGTGAGGTGCGACGAACCTGTTTGAAATTGTTTTGTTTAATTTATAACTAAAACTTTCTGTGTTCCCAATCTACTTTGCGTAATAGAAAAAAACATGTTTTGTGTTCTTGAAAAACATCCATTTATTAATACTGGTGTTCCTATATCTTGCGTCCGTTATTATCCTGCCACATCCTCTGGTTAAAAATGAAACCATCCAAATTGTTCATGATGCAATGAAAAAAATGTAAATCCAGATTATCTGGTGTTGATTAATCGCAGATTTTTTATTTGTCCAATTTTATTTCAACCCAATTTTGAGAATGAAACATTCCAAATGATGTTGAGTCGCTTAAAATAAAAATAATCATAATAAAATGAATTGAAATAAAAAAGTTACATATTTTTTTATTTGCAATATTAAAATTGTGAATTACGGAATATATTTTAGTAATTTTGATCTTAGGTCGTCCCGGCCTCCAGCCTTAATTTGTTTTATGTTTTAGCGAGTCAGCGTCTGGCAAATTTCCATCCCAACTTAGATATTTTCCGAGTCGTGTTTTTGTCGGCAAATTAATGTAGATATTTCAAACGCCACCCTACAGATTCTTATCAGCAAAACAATGTAATATACGTTACAACCCCCCTTAAGAAACAGTGTGTGTGTGTGTGTGTGTGGTGTGTGTGAGAGAGAGAGAGAGAGAGAGAGAGAGAGAGAGAGAGAGAGAAGAGAGAGAGAGAGAGAGTTAAATAAAGATTATTATACTTTTTACATATTGAACTATTTTGCAATAGCTTTTAATGAAACATATCAAATGTTGTAATAACTAAATACTGTGGTATCTCCACAGGTCCTCCTAGTTCAGAATTAATACTAGTTTCGCTTCACATATGTCACATTACCGGCGTAGCTTAGAATATTCTGACTGTATCCTCTGCAGAAGGAAAGACTTCTCGATAAAAGGGATATATCGGGGGTAGGATGCTAAACTGCAACTAATGGTGAGGCTCCGGTTCTGGAGATCAAGGGTTTGAGTACTACTCCATATCCATTATTCCCCAGGTCCAACATGACCCAGAGTAGTAGTAGTAGTAGTAGTAGTAGTAGTACCTAACAAGTATTTTCATCTTAAACAAATGCTGGAAGCAGCCCCCACGAAAAGCAGTTGTACGACCACTTACCTCCTATCACACCAACCATCCAAGTAAGGTGAATACGACATGATTGATACAGCAGAAGAAGCAAAGACGAACTCACTGTGACGTTCTTCTGTGGACACCTACACATGGACAGACCAGTGTAGGTCGACCAGCAAAAATTTACATCGATCAGCACTGTACTGGGTGTTGTGCGGAGGACTTTCCAGAAGTGATGAGCGATGAGAGAGAGAGAGAGAGAGAGAGAGAGAGAGAGAGAGAGAGAGAGAATAAAGATTATTATACTTTTTGCATATTGAACTATTTTGTAATAGCTTTTAAGTGAACATATCAAATGTTGTAATAATTAAATACTGTCGTATATCCACAGGTCCTGCTAGTTCAGAATTAATACTCATTTTACTTCACATATATCAATAAAAATCAAAGACGTACTCACCGTGACGTTCTTCTGTGGACACCTACACATGGACAGACCAGTGTAGGTCGACGAGCAAAAGATTACATCGATCAGCTCTGTACTGGGTGTTGTGCAGAGGACTTTTCAGAAGTGATGAGCGATAAGGACTCGTAGAGAGAGAGAGAGAGAAAGAGAGAGAGAGAGAGAGTTATGGAAAATCTGTGTTGTCAGCATGACTTAACAATGAAAAGGTATTAAGTATTTTATCTAATATAAATTATTGTTAATAATTTCTATTAGATAGATACTGTTGTAGGTGACTCACCTATGACACGAACATAGACTTACCCAAAGAGTATATTAAACAAAACAAAGCTACTCAAGTGAGAAGTAGCAGATACATGTTCTTCGTGTACGCTGTAACAAGGTAAGCCTGCTCAATTGTACGTTGATATATTGCTGAATACATCTGTTCACTACATTTTATCTCCGTGTTGAGTTATTATTTATTGACCCTTAAACAGGTATATTAAACAGAGCAAAGCTACTCAAGTGAGAAGTAGCAGATACATGTTCTTCGTGTACGCTGTAACAAAGAAACCCAGATCAATTGTACGTTTTAACAGGTCACTGAATGCCCCATAAAAAGTAAAAAATTAAAAAAAAACTTACATTAAAAAGTTAATCCGGCTTGGTGGGGGCCAGGAAAATATTTATTTTTTTGTGACTTAAAATCACATAACTATTTGCAAACAAATGGTTATTATTAACCAGGGATGGTTACAGTAAACCATTGGTTTTCAACATTTTTTTTTACCTATGAGCCCTTTTGATTCCTATTTTACTCTGGTGGACCCATTCCATAGAAATTCGATGTTTAAAAATCCTACTGTATAATTAGCTATTTTTAGCTTGCCCGAACTCCACAGCCCTAAATATTTATATGGTCCCCGCGGCCATGTGCACCCCCGGCTAAGAATTACTGATGTAATATAATTGTTTATAAATCATTAGTATAAGATAGGAATATTCTATATCAAATGATATCAAGGCTGTGTGGTGTAATGGTTAGAGTCGTAGGAAAT
>CM042141.1:123632990-123645490 GCA_023376005.1 Doryteuthis pealeii
CAGGTCTCCAGGATTCTTCTGAGTATTCTGGCAGATTGCAGCAGTGCAGTGTTCTGAATGGTTTCAATCCTTCCTCTGATTTCCAAACTTTCCAAACCCTTTTCTAATCCTTTTGGGACCGTTCCAAGTGCACCAACTACAATTGGTATCACTCTGACTTTCATATTCCATAACTTTTTCAGTTCTCTGGCAAGGTCCAGATATTTGTCCATTTTTTCATTTTCCTTTAGCTTTACCCTGTGATCTGCTGGAACTGCGAAAACCACCAGTTGACAAGTTCTTTCTGTTTTGCTTATCAACACTAGGTCTGGTCTTCTTGCTGGGATAAGGTGATCCGTTTTTTATTTCAAAGTCCCAGAGAATTTTATGCGTTTTGTTCTCAAGAACAGATTCTGGTTTATGCATATACCATTTTGTTGTATGGTCAAAACTAAATTTTTTGCATAATTCCCAGTGGATCCTTTTCTCAACCCAGTCGTGTCTGGTTCTGTACTTCCGTTGTGCTAGTTTGCTACATTCGCATAGTACATGGTTTACAGTCTCATCTCTATTACCGCATAATCTACATTTACTATTTTGTTGGGTCTTATCAATTTTTGCTTATTATTATTATTATTATTATTATTATTATTATTATTATTATTATTATTATTTCACTCGATCCGAGTCTTTCCCACCCGCCTTAGCCGGTGGTTCACTGGATGCTGAGATGACAGCAAGTCTCCTCAGGTCTCCATGACTCTTCTGAGTATTCTAGCTGTTCTCAATAGTGCTGTAGTCTGGATCGTCTTGGTTCTTCCTCTGATTTCCAGTTCATTCAGTATCTTTTCCCGACACTTGGGGATTGTTCCAAAGGCATCAATTACAATTGGCACAACCTTCACTTTCATGTTCCACAGTTTTCTTAGTTCTCTGGCAAGGGCCAAGTATTTGTCCATCTTTTCGCTTTATTATTATTGTTCACTCATTTGAGTTTTCACACCAGTGTTAGCTGATGGTATTTCACTGGAGTCTGAGTGACAGCAAGTCTCCTCAGGTCTCCAGGACTCTTCTGAGTATTCTGGCAGATTGCAACAGTGCAGAATTCTGAATGGTTTCAATCCTTCCTTTGATATCCAAACTCTCCAAACCCTTTTATAATCCTTTTGGGACTGTTCCAAGTGCACCAACCACAATTGGTATCACTTATATTATTATTATTATTATTTACTTGAACCCATATAATTGCGTTAAATACTTGAAAACAAAAAGATATTCGATAGGATCGTGTACAAATACAAACAAACCAAAACGCATAACCTATAAAGAAATAAATACATAAAAAATGTAAATAAAAATGTACAATGTGCTTATCTTACCTCTAGGCATAAGATAACCCTAGACGGGTTGACATACCATTAAAATCAATTAATCAATCAATCAGAACTTTAGACATTATTGAAAACTATTCTCCTACACCTGATAGAGGCCGGTGAGTAGACCAGCCGAAATACTCTGTTCTAAGAATTAAAAACGGTCTGCTTTAGCTTAACTGTAACTTCATCTTGGAACTTTAGAAAGCATTTAAAAATAGTTTCGGAAGAAGGTCGGTGAGTAGATCAACCGAAAAATCCTGTTATGAGTATTAAAGGTTTATTTAAGCTTAACTATGACCATCTCAGAAATTCAGAAAGCATTGAAAACTAGTATTATCTGCGTTTTTCAATCTGCGTTGTCCTCATCTGCATTGTTATTTGTACAACGTTTCGGCCGATGTGCCCTCCGGCCTTCTTCAAGTATTTCTTGTCGGACCCGGGAACCTTCTCGAACTCGGGAACCTTCTTTTCGTAATTGGCAATTTTCTTGTTATAATCGGGGACCATCACGAAACTTTGAACCTAACCCTTTATTCAGTCTACGGGGGTATCCTGTTTACATTCCGCTAACCATAGCTAAGGTAGAGGCGTTAAGCTGTGTTAATTATCATTCTATGTTACTGCTGCCCTTCATTGATTGAACCTGCAGACTCGAGATAACTGTCACTTATAACTGTCTTAACCCAACTCCTTTATCCACTAGGCCATGTGTCCAATTGGACAATCCAGTATGAATTTTGGGAACTTATAAACCTAAGAAGGTTCCCGAGTCCAAGAAGGTTCCTGAGTCCGACGAGAAATACCTGAAGAAGGCCGGGGAGGGTACATCGGCCGAAACGTTGTACAGATAACAATGAAGATGAGAACAATAGTCCGAATAACGCAGATAATACTTATCATCAAGCCTCATCTCAAACATTCAGAGAAATCGCATTGAAAACAATTCTCCGAAACTAGATCCGTCGAAAAAACCTGCTCAAAACAATCAAGACATTGATACTCGACAGTACAATCAATGGTGGTAGAAACGTTAAACTGTGTTTCAAATTGACGAATGACTTGCAGTTATTTGACCACAGCTTATAAACAATGGTTTATTACGATTTCTTGACTTGTACTAATAATTATCAGTGTAGAACCATCAATCAAATTTGGAGACCAGTAAACGGAGAAGAATTTAATCTCTAGAATTCAAATGAAGGATACACGTTTTATTTTATTATATCTTGGCAGCATTTTAATAAAATCTGGTTAGGCTTAATTAGGACGAGCAAAGTTTTATGTGCTTTCTTTTCTTTTTTTTGTTTGTTTTCAAAACTGAAATTAAGAAAGCAATGTTAATAATTCATTTCGATGGGGGTATTTTTCTGCTGGTGACATACAATGTCTTTTTTTTCTCTTTTCGTATTTTCCTGAAAGTTTAAAAAAAAATACAAAAAACAAAACCAAACAAACAATGCCGAGAAGATGAAAATAAAAGCAAATCATTACACCAATATCTGCCTCATATTTAATAATTTTCTTCGAAAGAATAAAAAAACCAAAAACAAAAAAAAAAAAAAACCTAACAAACCAAAATAAAAATACGACATATGACAAAGTCATTTAGTTTAAACCATAGTCCTCTTTCTTTGGAGGGAGTTCTCGTGGCGTAATGGCTAACGTGCTGGTCTGTGAGATCATAGTAAGCAAGTTCGAACTCTCTCTCTCTCTCTATCTATATATATATATATATATATATATATATATATATGCATATATATATTATGGACTCTCTCGTCCATTTTCGACGCATGGGGGTTCATACACACAATGAACACCCACCAGTGATTTATTTATAGTGGTGAAGGCTTCTGTTGGACCATCCCCACTTTTTGGCACAGTCGATAGGAAAGAATTGGCACATCAAGGGTTGCCACAAACCCAATCACCGACCGACCTCAGGAATTTTGAATTCAGAGTTATCCCTCTCCTAGACTGGTTACCTACCCAAGGCTGAAGGACCAAGTCTGCCCTACTATTTAACCCATAGCTGGAGGGAGAATATATGGATTCATACCTTCCCCAAGGGTATTAGCGCTATGTGAAATGCCAACAGCTTCGTCTAGGAATTGAATTCGAATCGGCGAGTCCATTTCCCACGACTCTTACCACTAGCCCATATATATATATATATATATATATATATATATATATATATATATATATATATATATATATATATATATATATATATATATATATATATATATATATATATATATATATATATATATATATATATATATATATATAGCACGTGGGCTAGTGGTTATATATATATATATATATATATATATATATATATATATATTATATAAATGATGTTGTTAGGGAGTCCGAGTACGCTTCTTCATAGTTGAAGTAAATAGATGGATGTAGGGAAACTCTTTTGGAAGCATGGAAATATTAGGATTAATAAACAAGAAAAAAAAAATAACCCAATATTAATCACTTTGAATTTTGGTTACTATTCCTTATCTTATATTTTTCCATGCTTTCACTACAATCCAAAATGTTCCCAACATCCAAAATATACAGGGTGTTCGGGAGAAATTTGACAGTTTCATAAGGAATAAGAAAAGGTGCCTGGTAACTAGAAAATTTAATGGATTGTAAAGAAATTCAACAGACACGGAAATTACACTACTGTCAACTAATTACACTCAAAATAACCGCCATTAACATTGATCACAGCTTCAATCCAGCTCTGGAACGTGCAGTAAGGTGATATTATAGTTTCCCTGGGAAGGGTCTCAAAAACTACCTTAATTTATCCCGAATACCTTGTATATATATACACACACACACACACACATATATATATATACATATATATATATATATATATATATATATATATATATATAGATAGATATATATAGATAGATAGATATAGGGAGTCTCCGTGACGTAGTGGCTAACGTATTGGACTACATCTTTACAAGCTAGTTTGAACTCCAGTCATGCTAATACGCTCGCTTTTGGACTAATACCCTTGGGAAAGGTATGAACCCTCTAATCCCCCAGGTATGGTTAAAATAGTACCGCTACTGCCCTTCTACAAGGATGACTGTGGTATTGAATAACTAAAGAAGATTGATATTCCATTAAATAAATAAGCCAAACCAACCAAACCTCTTTAAGATTAGTCAGTAGTAGTCGGCTAAGTGGCATATTGTCGGTATCAGCCAGACATCGAAGGAGTATATCCCCTTTTCACTCGCGCTAGACCAGTGAAATAGTTTTCGCGTCTTGTGTGGAGCATCACACCTGTCGTCAGCTTCCCACTTTCTCGCACAGATTAGATTAGCTAAAGCATGCTACTCATATACTGAATTGGCGTGGGTTCCTCGGTGCATGCTTTATGGACTGGAAGGAAGTACCAAATGAACTTTTATATTATTACACTAAAAATGACCAGCAAAAATGACCAGTTAAATCTCACTCTATTAATACAAGAGGAAATTTAATCGAGTTTAGTTTGGTTTCTTCATTTATTGACATATTAATATTTGTCGGTTATTTAATACCAAAATCATCCTTGTAGAAGAACAGTAGTGGTACTATTTAACCCAGGTTTATGAGGGGGTCCATGAATTTCCCTAGGGTTTTAGTTACAAAGTGTACGTAATAGCACGATAATAGCCCGTAATATATATATATATATATATATATATATATATATATATATATTATATATATAAATGCTAAATCTCTAAGTCTTTTGTTATTTCTTTACTTATATATTTGCTCTGTGACTCTAACATTAAGAGCACACATTGAGCTCTCAAACTGCGACTTGGTTTAAAAAAAAAAAAAACTCTTGTGTCGTAAGGAAGATTTCTTCTCTGGACTTTTGGATTATATATATATATATATTATATATATATATATATATATATATATATATAGAGAGAGAGAGAGAGAGAGAGAGAGAGAGATGATCTTTAGTTTAGAAAAAATTAAATTCATATTCTAAAATATGGTATGTATTTATCCAACCCCTCCGCATGAGTAGGATACGACACAAGATACATTTTTAAGCGGAGTTAAACAAACTTGAATTCAGAGTTTTCCTTCTTCTAGACCGGTTACGATACCAAGGCTAAAGACTCTATTTTGCCTTATTATTTACCCATACCTGGAGCGCAAATAAGTAGATTCACTCCTTTCCCACGGGTATTAACGCTATGGGAAATGCAAACAGCATCGTCCTGAATTTGAACTCAGTTCACTGTGTCTATTTCCCTCGATGATAACCATTACACAGAAGCACATCCTATTCTAAAATATGATAGTATTGTACTTATTTATTGGGCGATATCGTATACTTTGATTCGGTATTCTCAAATAAAATAAGTTTTCACTAAAATATACGGAGGCCCTCAAGCAATCCGAGACCTCTGCGCTGCTGCTGCTTCAGACCACTAAAACTTAAGTCTTAATAGAGCAGTGGGTAGGAAAAGTGTCTTTTAAAGTTACCCAGAAAATAACTGGATTAATCATGAATTTGGTCACAATTAAGAATCTTACTGACATCCGTAACCGTTTAATATTGCTTTCTCGAAATTTGCGGATAATAATGACGAAAGACTACCTTGAACCCGTTATGCGAAATATAAAGTAATGATGATAATGAATGACGTCAGAAACGAAGTTGGGTCCCGGGAGGACTGCAGCGGTAGCCGTGTATTAAATGCAACTGACAGTAAGAATTGAAATGGACAACTCTTTGATTGGCCCCGTCCAGAGAAACTGGATGGAATCAATCGGCCCTCTGATCGCGTGGATGGATTATCCATAATTTAAACGAAGGTTGACGGCATACTGCGCGAAGATCTGGCATTGATTGTACCTCGCAGCGACAAGGAGGCGGAATGAGAAAGAAACGGCGTGTCCGCTCACTCTATTATTTGCCACGACGTATTTAACCAAGGCAGTTAATCACTCTCACAAGCGGTCGGAAGAGAAGACGAACGCCAATGTCGGGCATTTCACAAATTCGGCCGACGATATTATGTTCATTATACGAAGCCTCCGAGATAGAATCCTTATAGCATTAGAATTGTTTATATCTAACTGGATTTGGAGATTAAAAACAGTCTTTGCTGACCTTGTGCCGGACTAGGTTAAGGTTGTTAAACGTCTAAAAATCGCCGATTGCCAAGTGTCTGTTGGCAAACGAGCCTCAATTACCAGTGATAATTTGATTCTAATCAGGTCCCTCACTGTTAGTGACCTTGTGCCAGGCTGAGTATAGAAAACGTCTAAGGGGGATTTCTATAAACAGACACTTAGCAAACTAGTCTCAATTAACAATACTAATTTTATTCTAATTATGTCCCTCACTTTTAGTGACCTTGTGCCAGGCTGAGTATAGAAAACGTCTAAGGATGATTTCTATAAACAGACACTTAGCAAACTAGTCTCAATTAACAATACTAATTTTATTCTAATTATGTCCCTCAATGTTTGTGACATTGTGCCAAGCTGAGTGTTGAAAACGTGTAAGAGCGGTTGTTGTAAAACGAAGCTTAGCGAACTAGTCTCAAGTAACAATGCTAAGTTGATTCTAATTATGTGCTTCTCCTAGACTGGTTGGTTTACTAAGACTAAAAAATCCAGTTAACCTAATGGTTTGATGCATACCTGCCAAGGAAGAGTTTATAAAACATTCTCAGGAAAAGAGCGGTTCGTATCGAGTAGAGATGTCTAACAATAAAAATGTAATATTGGAAAACACGTTACTCAAGATTCATCTGTATAACTCAATCCTCAGATGGGAGAATAGTATATATATATATATATATATATATATATATATATATATAATGAACATATAGAGATAAACGAAACAGAAATATTTATTTTATGCTACTTATTTTTTGCTTGTACTCAACTAGTTTCGACCTTGGATCACCGTCAGGAGAAAAATTATTTTTCAAAAGATGTTTTTTAAAATGTTTATGAAAAAGTTTTCAAAGTAGTATATATATATATATATATATATATATATATATATATATATATATATATATGTACAGGGTCTGTATTTGGTTACAGCCTGTCAGCTCTGTCTGGCAATTGGATGTTATTTGTAGCTTTCCTGTATCGCAGGTTGCACAAGATGTACAATCAACAAATCATAGTCACCTTCCCAGGAAGGCTACAACTAGCATCCACACACACACACACACACACACATTCACACACACACACACACACACACACACACACAACACATATATATATATATTATATATATATATATATATATATATATATAATTATTATATATATCACCCAAAAAGTAGAACCTAAGAAATTTTCATAATTTTTTTGCAATCGAATATACCATCTATATATCAATACACTTGTACTTCCGTATGTCACGCCATGTCGTCATCTTAGATAAATAATAGAACATTCTATTAAAACAAATAAGATAAACTCGAAAGAAAGAAAGAAAATTTGAATAAGTCGGAAATTGTTAGATTCAAACAGAAATCGTCAACGCTTTATTTCAGATTTTATTTCCGTGAAAAGTGAAAAAAAAAATGATGCGATGAATCTTAAAGAACTAAACAAAACAAAAAAAAACTTTTTTCTCGGGATAGGTGTATAAAATGAAAACATACAAGCAAAGGTGGAAGGCAGAGCAGAGACATAAGATGATGGATGCACTTTATTATTAACTACCGTGGAATTCCCATGGTTTCAGCTGGTCATCGTATTACTACTCACTAAAAAGTATGGCTTGGTTTGTTTATTTTTGTTTTTGTTTAATGACATATCAACGTACATGGGTTATTTAATACCAAAGCCATCTCAACAGAAACACAATGCTAGTATTATTTAACCCATAGATAGGCGGGATGAGTAGGTTCGTACCTTTCCCCAGGAGTATTAGACCGAAAGGGGCTGGGTTAGCTCAGTCGGTAGAGCGTTCGGCTAGAAACCACAAGGTTCCTAGTTCGATACCAGTACTCGCCAACTCAGCGTATGAGTAGCACAGGGATCTGTGCGATAAAGTAAGGAGCTGATGGTAGGTGTGGCACTCCACCTCAGATGCTAAAACAATCTCCTTGGTCTAGCGCTATTAAAAAGGGGTTAGACTCCCTCGCTGACTGGCTGATACCGACTTTAGGCCGCCCTGTCGACTTTACTTACTTTTATTAGACCGAAAGCGAACATCATAGCGTGATTGGAATTTAAACTTGCTTACAATGATGATGTCCAGCACATTGGCCCCTACAATATGGGGATTCCCCTCTACTAAAAATTATACAATCGAACAAGATATCATTAAGTATATCGTGGAAACAACACCCAACAAGGAAGCTGCTGTACAGCCACTTGCCCCCTATCTCACAAACCATCCGAGTGAGGGTATTTGTCTCATACCCCACTTGTACTGACTGGGCACAAGGCCTCGTTTTAACGTAGTCAAACACTCACAAGCCGAAGCTCATCGGTGGGAAAGAACAAAAATTGCGTCGATCCCGTCGGCATTCCCCCAGTAATAAACCCAGTCCCGTTCCCAAAGGGGGCAGGTATTGCCTGGGGAGTAAGCCCCCTGGGATCGAGGCTATTATTTGTACTTTGCCGGTCCAGTGGCCGAAACACACTAGACTCCCCGGATGGGACAGGGAAAAGAGTCCGAAACCATCCGAGTGAGACAGACAAGACATGCTGGACACTGCTGGAGAAGAAAGAACGAAATCATAAGCGATGTTCTCTTGTGGAAACAAACACATGAACATGCTAATGTGGGCCGCCCAGCAAGGACCCACATTGACCAGCTCTGCGTGGATACAGAGGACCTTCCGGGAACAATGAATGATATAGAAGATTGGCGAGAGATTTTCATGGATATCCGTGCTAATTGCGCAACATAATGATGATGATTTATTACCAAATTCCACAGCCTTCATAATGTAAGAAATAATAAGAATACACAGCCCTCCAAAAATAACGCTCCCTCTTATATATATATATATATATATATAAACAAATTTTTGGTACAGCTAAACTTGTATAAGATTTTGAAAAATAACGACATACTTTATTGATCAGCAAAATTTTTATTTTTCTAAAGAGAAAAGAGAAAATAAAAACTTAAGGGCCCTTTCGGCCGGTGCTTTGTCAAAAGTAACGACCGGTAGATCGTTTAAAAGTCACAATGTAAATCAAATGGGTAAAAGAGAGATTCAATCAAGCAAATGGTGGGGTAACATGAAGGCAAAAAAAAAAATTGGTAGATACATATATATATATATTATATATATATATATTATATATATATATATATATATATATAATTTTATTCTTGTTTATTCAGTTCAGCTCAGTCGGTAGAGTATTCACCTTAGAATCATAACATTCCAGGTTCGATACAGGTCATTGACAACTCAGCGCTTGAGTAGCTCATCTTGAGTAATTTCCTCTGTGTGGCAAAGCTGACATTAGATGTGACAAAGCTGAAATTAGGTGTGGCACTCCACCTAAGCAAATCAATCTTCCTGGTCTAGCGCAAGCGAAAAGGTTATAGACTCCCTATCTGTTCGACTGATACCGACAATAAACCATTCCACCGAAATTACTTATTGAGGTGTCGTAGTTTTATTTTAGGCTACGTATTTCAATGCTGTAGAAATTCGTAATAAATAATATCTAATGATATCCATTTTTATTATTTCATAAACAAGTCGATATAATAAATTTTGGCATGATTGCTTTTGAAGAAAATTATTATTTTTTTAAATAGATTTTTCAGAATATACTTATTTATGGGATATACTATATATATATATATATATATATATATATATATATATATACATTCATTTATTTGTTTCATAGTGATACAATATAAAACCAAAACCATTTCGAAGAATTTTTCTCTCTTGGTGATATTGGCATTTTTGTTCTTGGTTAGAAATCATACAAGATATAAAAAAAGCACAAAAAAATAAAATAAATGAATAAAAAAATGAGAATTGAGTAGATATGTACACGTGACGCGTATGTATGTAAAATGTGGCAAGTGTACTTATGGCGAACCTTAGTGAGTAAAGCACTTTTGCTGTGGAAAATTCCCGGTAACCTTTCGTTCAAGTAACGCCTGTCAGTTTGCTGCGCTATAACCTGCCATAAATTCAAAACATTTATTAAAAAAACGAAGGAAAATGAAAAAAAAAAGAAAAAAAAAGAAAAAAAAGATTTTATTGTTTTTTTCCAAATCATAGATGCTACGAACAGAACAGCAGCAAAAAGCACACACACACACACACACACACACACACACACACACATATATATATATATATATATGTGTGTATATGGTAACAAAAATATCAAGATGTACTTAAAGTACTTGTTTAACACAATATGATAATTATGGAAAAGTTAATGCAACCTAAAACCAGATATTTTACCAAAAAAGTTGATGGTCTTTTTTATATGTACTGCACGAAATAAGTTTCATCTTATTTGTATTAAGCCCTGGCGATATTGTTTTACATTCACACACGCGCAGATTTGCTCTCTGTCTTTCTCCCTACCTCTTACCCCATATATATATATATATATATATATATATATATATAATCAATGGTAATATTATGGATTTATACTCATAACTTGAAGTTTCATGGTAATCCAATCATCAGATGAGTCCAATGGTTGAGATTTTTAAAACCAGACTGGTTTTTAAAATCTCAACCATTTCACGACTGGTTTTCAAGATCTCAACCATCGAACTCATCTGATGATTGGATTACCATGAAACTTCAAGTTATGAGTATAAATCCATAATATTACCATTGATTATAAATCTGTTCTGCTTTATTAGCATTGAGCACCTTTGCATGCCAATACTTTTCTCATTTTTTCATTCTCTCTTCATTATATATACTAGCAAATATGTGCACCCTCCGGGTGCAAGTATTTAACTTATAATATAATAAAATATCATGTTAAATTAGAAAGGCTAATGAAATTGAATAAGAATTCAGATAAAAAATATTTGGAACAGAGGGGGTATGATTGAAAAATAGAACAGCTTTGAAACTAACTCTTCCATCATTTTCCCTTACTCCCGTCTTTCATTGGTAAATTTTCCTAATTTAACTATTTAGTTAAAATAGGAAGTAAAGAATAATATTACAGTTATTTCTTCTTGTTAATGGATATCCTTTAAGATTTATCCCCGAGATTTTTTCTCATATTCAATAAGATAAAACCAAACAATTAGAAATCAATAATACTAAGCACATATTTATTAAAATCAAATTTTAATTATCAATATGCAGATTAGCCTTCCCGTTCACACTGTAAACCGCTATTTTGTTGTATATATAAATACAATTGCATGTTATTAATATGTAGATATGGTCAACAGTCTTAATGATGTAAAACAATTTTATTAATAATTGAGGTTTAAATAAAAATAAAATCATGGAGAATCTGATGTAAATAACAAAGGGAATTGTGACTTGAATAGTAATATAGTTTCGGTTACAGACATACAATCTCCATTATAATAACTAGCAAATATATGCACCCTCCGGGTGCAAGTATTTAAGTTTTAATATAATAAAATATCATATTAAATTAGAAAGGCTAATGAAACTGACTAAGAATGCAGATAAAAAGATTTTGAACAGAGGGGGTATAATCGAAAAATAGAACAACTTTGAAACTAACTATTCCATCATTTTCCCTTACTCCCCTGTTTCATTGGTAAATTTTCCTAATTTAACTATTTAGTTAAAATAGGAAGTAAAGGATAATATTACAGTTATTTCTTCTTGTAAATAAATTTCTTTTAAGATTTATCCACGAGATTTTTGTTTATATTTCTTAAGATAAAACCAAACAATTAGAAATCAATAATACCAAGCACATATTTATTAAAATAAAATTTTAAATATCAATATGCAAATTATCCTTCTCGTTCAAACTGTAAACCGCTATTTTGTTGTATATATAAATACAATTGCATGTTATTAGTACATAGATATGATCAACAGTATTAATAATGTAAAACAATTTTTATTAATAACTGAAGGTTTAAAAGAATGAAATCAAGGAGAATTTGAC
>CM042141.1:123647990-123655490 GCA_023376005.1 Doryteuthis pealeii
CAAACACAAACATATAGAGACATACGCACCTATACAAATGTATATACACACAAATATAACTCACAAAAAATAATGAAATACAGTTTTATTATGATAAAAAAAATAGGAACGGTAAAAATTGAAGATTTGGTCTTGTTTTTTTTTCTTTGAAAGCGAGTGGTTAGATTTACAATAAGTCTAGCTTCGCTGATTCGCGGGTAAGTCAATTTGATAAGGACACTATCGCAGCTACCAACAAAACGACTTATCACACAGGTATGTCTTTGTTTTTTATAAGTACAACAAAACCCAGAACAGAAGTAAATGTACTAAGCTATATTTAGCTTAACGAAACCCACATACAAAATGGGAGGTTGCGGTAAATAACAGTTTATATAGCCTGCATGGGCGAGTCTACTGTCTATACAACGCTTGAGTAGGGTACCACAATACACAGGGACACAGCAAATTATTAGCCCCCTTAGATAATTTGCATATCCAATAAAAAACCCAATTCTGGAACATGACAGTTCCAAAACCCATACTTGACCTCTTTTCGTTCTTGGTATTTGAACAGTAGAGTCGTTGCCAGAGATCGGAATATATACATTATATTATCTACCTTTATCAAGCAAGTTTTTCTTTTCCATTGTGTACACCTTTCACATACTGCTTGGCCGTGGATCAATATGTGTATAATTCTACCATGGAACATGTTTGAATTTTTTTCTTCTTTTTAATACCACTTATAGGTATATTGTGTATATAGAATTTTTAATGTCCTTGGTATGTAAACGTAACTTTTATCATGTATTTCCTTCTGTTGTGTTCAGTGTTATTATATCACGGATATACTAGTGATAGGCACGTCCCATCGTGGTGAAATGGTTAGCAAGCTAGTCTCGAATATCAGTTACTAATGAATTCCTCGCTTGATGCCCTATACTTGCGACCTTCTGTCAAATCCTACCCGTGCCGAACAGATGGGGAAAGTGGCCGCCAAGTCGTGGTGTAATGGTTAACAAGCTCGTCTCGCTGATCCGTTTCTTCTGAATAGCGAGTTTGATCATCGCTGGACGCCTATACTTACGACATTGCGTCTAGTTAAAAGGTAAGGAGGAAAGTCAATAATAAAATAGTTATTCCTATTAAGATATATCTTTATCAGTTTATCTTTCTATTTTAAAATTGTGTGAATTATTAACATCATATATACCTGATGATGTCACGCTTATCTCCATAGGAAATGGATACGCCAACAAGAGTTCAAATCCTGAACGAGGCTTGTTGCATTTCACATAGTGCTAATACTCTTGGGAAAGGTATTAATCCAAGTATTCTCCCTCCAGCTATGAGTTTATAGGGATCGGCCCTTATATTTTTATGGCATGTGGAATTGACCAAATTAAAATAATTAAGTTTTCTTAAATAACTAGATTTACAATGGTATGTCATGAGTTTAGAATTAGGTAAACAAAAGAGAATCGAATGAATATTAGTTTAGAAATATTTTAGAAACAATAGAAACAATGGTTTAAATTCATCCGATAATTTATGTCACCAGAATTCCACAGATACCAAAATCATTCGATATTGCATCATTGCAAATCACCTGATATTTGAGAAATATTTTAGCTTAATCATCACGTAGACAAAGACAATAGGAAAATTATAAAAAGACCCTTTTAAGGGAAAGACGAAGGAGAGACACAGAGACAGTGAGGAGCTTTCGCTCTTCCTGACTCAACAGAGTTGGAGAGGATGCTCCTAACTCGACAGTGGGAACGTCCGAAAACATCAAATACGACTCAACAGGTCCGTCTATCTTTTCGTCTCCTATTTCTCTCTCTCTCTCTCTCTCTCTCGATCAACAACAACAACTTTCAATCACAAGTTCCAATCACAGACAAACTACTAATATGTTGACACAAGCAATCACACTAATATAAACACCATGTCACAGTTGTCACACACAACTATACACAGACACAATCAGACTGCAACACCACTGAAAGAACAATGAAACTATATTAATTGTACTAGCAAATATATGCACCCTCCGGGTGCATGTATTTAAGTTCTGATATAATAAAATATCATATTAAATTAGAAAGGCTAATGAAACTGACTAAGAATGCAGATAAAAAGATCTGCAACAGAGGGGGTATAATCGAAAAACAGAACAACTTTGAAACTAACTATTCCATCATTTTTCATTACTCCCCTCTTTCATTGGTAAATTTTCCTAATTTAACTATTTAGTTAAAATAGGAAGTAAAGGATAATATTACAGTTATTTCTTCTTGTAAATAAATTTATTTTAAGATTTATCCACGAGATTTTTGTTTATATTTCTTAAGATAAAACCAAACAATTAGAAATCAATAATACCAAGCACATATTTATTACAATAAAATTTTAAATATCAATATGCAAATTAGCCTTCTCGTTCAAACTGTAAACCGCTATTTTTGTGTATAATAAATACAATTGCATGTTATTAGTACGTAGATATGGTCAACAGTATTAATAATGTAAAACAATTTTATTAATAGCTGAAGGTTTAAAAGAATGAAATCATGGAGAATTTGACGTAAATAATTAAGGGAATTGTGACTTGAGTAGTAATATAGTTTCGGTTACAGACTGAAAAACACACAATCTTCATTATAATAAGATTTATGTATATAAAGTTTGTTTCCTTTATCAATGTCTTCTTCTTTTGTTACCTATGGAAACTACATTTTCCGTAGTCCTTATACATATAAATTGTAGGGACCCATAACTCCAATCTTCAACTCCTCAACCATTCACACCCCAAACAAACCGGGTCCCTACATGTTAATAGTAGAGCAGACTAATCTCTTTACCTTGGTATGGCGACCAGGAGAACATTTGATTCTCATCGGGCAACCTATGAAAATACTATCATCCGGATGAAAAATACTTTTTGACTGTTTTGAGGCGTGCTTAGCGTAATCTTTATCGTCATAGAAAATGAAATCGGTGACGTGAGTTCAAATGTTGCACGAGGCTGGTTGCATTTCACTTTACGCTAATGTCTTTGGGAAAGATATGAATCTGACTATTCTTTCACCATCTACGGATAAATATTAGAGCAGACTAGGCTCTTTAAATTTGGTATAGCAACCGGTCTAGACAAACGAAAACTCTCAATTCGAACTATTTGTTGACCTGGAGGGATTATTCGTGCCCCTAAAACATGTTACATGAATAGCGCCCCCTTCCCTGTAGGAATAGCTGCCTACAGTCTATGAGGAAAAAGATATGTTCACAGGACGTAAAGACGAAATAGAAAGCACATGTACTTTTAACCTTATTTATTCACATATAAACTCAACAACAGTTAATATAACAAAGTACTTAGGGGCAGTACTTACTGTTCATATATCTCCCTCATTGAGCGGGTGCCAGGTTGGGTCTACAGTTGTTACTCCCTCACTAAGGGGAAAGTTCCTTCAATCACAAGAGACTGAGACAAGAGCTCGTTTACGAAGCTCGCACGTTTGTCCCAAAGCCGTAAAGAGAATTCTTTCCTCAACCTGACAAGGGACGTTACCTTTTCTACTTCCTGTCCCCGAAGACACAGGAGAGTTCTAGTCCCTACAACCCAAACATGTTACAGGATATGTCTTGCTGTAACGTAGCTGGGCCCAGTTTAGGGAGTTGTTTGTTGCATAGATTGATGTTGATGCTGATGATGGATTCGTTTCCTTCTGTCTTTCTAATTCTGTGTGGAAGATGTGTAAGGGAATGCAAACTCTTACCTCTAAAATCAAGTGAGAGATTCGTTATTTCATGGTTCTAAAGCTGATTTTGGTATTGAGTCACGGTACCAAATTAGCCGTAAGTTATATAGGCATACTCATCTTATTTTATGACCTTCTTATCTCTGCTACTACTGAGTATCTAAGCTGTTGTCAGGTTGGCATTCTCTCTGTTCTTCAGGTCTATAACCACTTGCTTCTTGGGATGTCTCGTCTTGTATCGTTACTTAGTTTTTAATTAACGAACACAAGACTTGATGTTATTTTTAGAGCTCTTTTATTTTAAAGACAAACGCGCGGAGATTTTGGCATCGAACGGACAGACCACCATTGCGATTCATCTCGTCTCGTCACCCAGCAAAAACACCCCGTCCGTCTCCTTCGACCAACTCAGCCAGACTCTCAACTTTCGCACTCACTCTCATTCACTCTTCACTCTTTTGTCCCGGCTCGGCCAATTATAGTTTTTAGTAAGGTTGATTCTCACTGGGTGGCTTACAATCATCATCATTCTCATGTTGCACAATTATCACGGATAACCATGATAATCTCCCGCCAACCTTCTCTATCATTCAGTGTCCCCGGAAGGTCTGCACAGCATCCAGTATCTGCGCAGAGCTGGTCAATGTAGGTCCTTGCTGAACGGCCCACATTGGCATGTCCATGTGTTGGTTTCCACAGGAGAATGTCACTTATGAGTTCGTCCTTGCTTCTCCAGCTTTATCCAGCATGTCTTGTTCGTCTCAGTCGGATTGTTTGTGAGATAGGGGGCAAGTGGCCATACAGCTGCTTCCTAGTGGGTTGTTGTTTCCGCGACTTAAACATCGCACGCAGCATTCTTGAGCAGCTCCCATCTAGCCTATTCTCCAGGCACCTCGTTAGGACCCAAGTGGTGCAGCCATACAGCAACACTGGCACAACCACAGCTTGGAAGAATTTTCGTTTTAACTTGTCAGAGAGATCGGATTTCCATATGAGTGATTATCTGTTTATAGCCGACCATGCCTTCCATATTCGCGCATTAACATCGCTTTCTGTGGATGAGATATTACTACTTGAGTATGTAAATTGTTCTAGTTGTTTTAGAGGCTTATGTCTCCTCTCTTTTTAAAACACATGGACTCAGTTTTATCGGGGTTCACATAGAGGCCGATGTTCTTTGCTGCCTTCTCCAGGCTAGGTAGGAGTGATTCGAGCAGCGCTCGGTTAGAAACCACCAGGTTCCTAGTTCGATCCCGGTCCTCGCCAACTCAGCGTATGAGTAGCACAGGGATCTGTGCGGTAAAGTAAGGAGCTGATGGTAGGTATGGCGCTCCACCTCAGACGCAAAAAACAATCTCCTTGGTCTAGTGCTAGTGAAAAGGGTATAGACTCCCTCGCTGCATGGCTGATACCGACATTAGGCCGCCCCGACGACTTTACTTACTTACAATAATAATGACATTTTAGAAGTAAAATAATTTTTGACAGTTCAGGGTGAAATATATTTTGCTTCGTTCGTATGGGTCGATGTTATAAATGTGAAAGGACAACATCGATTGAGAGAAAAAAATATTGATGCCATTTTTATACACACTGAAAACAGCCATCTTTCGTCAGGCTATTACATAAATTCCTCTCTCCATATTCTTTATTTCTTTATATTATATCAATTTTTTTTTTCGATTGATATTCATATTCCGTGATTTTCTGCTGCGTGGAAATTAACTTCCATTTTGTTCTAAAAACAAGATCGTCTTTAAATATTTTAAGAAAATCTCTGAATGCTTTTAATGTACGATAAGTTATTTTAACACACAAAACCAACCGGGATTTAAAGTTAAAGTAACCCCCTCGTCCTGTAGAATTATGCAATGACTTAACAGTAGCTACGAGCGTTTCGCTGGTTGCAATATCAGGGAGCGTCCAGTTTCCTTTCTGTGCTTGACATGAATGTATCTAATGAGCATTCGTTTCCGTTGCATCGGTCGGGTCAGAGAAACTCAACAGGAATCAATATAGGACTCATACACAAGAACAGAAAAAAACGAATACAAGAACAAAATAAGGAACACTAGGAAAAAATATGAGAGAAACAGTGTCCGATTAAGATTTTATAGGCCTCGGGCAACGGATACTGAAATATACCCAGTAATATTTTCAAAATAAGAAAATAAGTTAAAAGAAAACTTAAATCTATTTTTACAAAGCTACAAAAAGTAATTTTAAAAATTTTTGCTTAATATAATTTTTTTCTTTAAACAATTTTCTCCAAAAAGATAACTTTTTACGTAATGAAACCGAGCATTTATTTTGAGAAAAATTGGCTTATATTTTTGAAAATAAACTGCTCTGTAGGTTGGTTGGCTAGTTGGTTGGTTGGATAGTTGGTTGGTTGGTTGGCTGGTTGGTTGGTTAGATTTTACAGCATGTCAACCCTTAGGTTATTTTATACCGAAGACATCTTTATTTTATTATTTCTGGAGGGTATTCACATTTTAAAAACTTTTTTAAATACATTTTTTCAAAATTCATTAAAGAAATCTATTTAACCCACAGATGAGACCTTAACAAATAATACCACAACCAATTAGAGTGGAACTGTGAGTAATTGCCATGAAGGGGTACTCCACACGCCACAGATTTCCAAAATTGGAACCTCGCTACTAGATGTAGTTTGATATTATACCCAGGACACTAAAACCCTCAGCCACTGACTTCTAGCACATATATGATAAAAAGGGCTAGGGGATGGTCACAAGAGCAAATGAGGAATACAATCAGGACAATAGTAGAGGTGCTAGAACTTGACGTGACTAGTCGGTGGGGCGTCTCCGACCACCCGTCTAACCCAATTAAGGACAAGAGTGGAGTGTTGCAAGTCATGTACTATTCAGCCACCAGGGTTCCTTAAACACACACACACGGCCAACAGGTATCCCCATTGAGGGGCCTTATCTCTCTGCAGATGTGTAGTTTGTGTATTGTACAGCCCTGGGTGACAAGGCGTAAAATACTCAGAGTCACCTGATTAACAAGTGTCACTATAAAGTGGGATAATATCTTATCTATAGAAAGCGATGGCAATGTACGCATAGCATAGGTATGGACTGCTATAGACTATATATATGATTGTCGATCATATGGGAAATTGTTCTCACTATTAAGATAAAGGAAGGTAACCGTATTAGTGATACTGTACGGCTGCACCATTTGGTCTCTAACAAAGCACTTAGAGAAAAGGCTAAGTGGGAGTTACATGCTGTCTTAAATAAATCTTGGAAGAAGCACTGCACAAGACAGCAGCTGTACAGACACTTGCCCCTTATGACTCAAACCATCCGAGTAAAACGGGCAAGACATGTTGGACATTACTGGAGAAACAAGGACTGGATTCTGCACAGAGGACCTCCCGGGGTTGATGATCGATTGGCGAGAGAATAACATGGATATCCGCGCTTCCAGTACTACCTGATAATGATGATATCTAACATTATATTTGTGGTGTCTCTGTCTGACTGTCTGTTTGTCTGTTTATCAGGGAATGCAATTGAAAACAAAGCTCTGTACCAAGATCATACAAAACTTTTCGACGATCGTCTCCTTAATAACTTGAGGTGTATATGTCTATAAATAAATGAACAAATAAATAGATAAATAATGGGTAGAACTTGTCACGTGGGATTTGCGTCACAAATCGCATGTCCATTTTCAACTGCTGTTGTTAAGCAGAGGTTGTCAAGCCAACATCATG
>CM042141.1:123660490-123675490 GCA_023376005.1 Doryteuthis pealeii
ATGAGAATGGAAAAGTTTAAGGATGAACCATCATAATGCCGCATAGCATTGTTTCTTTTGGACGAGCCGTGAGACGTGGCGAAATGGGAGAGAGAGAAGTAGTGAGAGGTGAGAGTGTTGCTGAGTCTGTGACAATGCGCTGAGAGGGCAAGACATGGGCTTTTGCTCTCAGCGCTTGTGACTTTGAGGGAAAATAAAAATCTCCCTTGTAGCCTTGTGTTATTTCTAAAAACTCTAATTGGCACAAGGCAAGATATCCCCCAGCACCCCAAGTTGGTTTCCCGTCTCCAAACATCCAGGAATTGCCAGCCAACTGAGCACCAGACCAGAAGCTAGGATTGAACCTCTCCAATGTAGTACCGGCCCAGAAATAATTATACAACTATTATTTCTATATCAACACATCATCATTCCATTCGAAGTAAGAGTCAAAACGTAACGAACGTTGACACGTCATCTCTCCATTCCGACAATGATAGCGTAACGTAACACATATTGGCACCGCCGCTTGGGCATTGAACTGTTTTGGAACTGAAGTGTCTTGGTGTAAAATTCAGAATGTCAAGGATTGAAGTATTGAGATCATCCAGATAACAGTATTGTTAAAATCGGCTAGGATACTTAGGAGAGTCCTGGAGATATGAGGAGACTTGCTATCACTCATACTTCAGTAAAAAAAAAAAATACAAAAAATGCTAATTTAAACTAATGTGAAAAACTTGCAAGTAGGGAAATAATACATACTAGCGTCCAAATAGGAACCATAAGGTTTAATACTGGCCTCTCCAACTCAGCGTATGAGCAGCACAGGGATCTGTAAGTAAGGAGCTGATCGTACGTGTAGGGCTTCACCTCAGACGCCAAAAATTCTCCGTAGGCTAGCGCTAGTGTAAAGATGATACACTCCCTTGCTGTCTGGCTGATACCGACTTTAGGCCACCCCAAACTTTATTATATAACCCTAAATCTAAACCCTAATATTAATATTTCTTATTAAAACTGCGAATAATGAAAATTTAACCTAGATGTTTGTTCTAATTACTATATCATAATTATCATTATCATCAGCTGACAGCACCCGTCTTGATCCATCATCACTCCAGGCAGGTCATTCCACACGGCATCCAGTATCCATACAGAGCTGATTAACATAGGTTTTTTAAAACCCAGCACCCATTGTTGAATAGTCGCTCACCACACACCAATTAGCCAGACTATGGATAGAAATAGACACCTGCTTGTCTCTGCGGATTTCGACTAATTAAAAGTTGAAGTCTATCTTTTAAACTTCTCGAAGCCCTCAGTCACCTGACTGAGACTATCCAATCACAGTCATCACCTGTCAATTAGACATTAACGGTTTCCGCTAATATCTTTTAAAATTATCTACACTACCTCTCAAATGATAGATACTTCTGTTCTATTATTTAATATCATGTCTGTAATCGTTCTATTCGTTCAGTCCTCGCTGTATTGTTGACTATCTAGAAGTTTGCTAAACTGCGAAGTTGTTTTCAAGTTCAGAGACGATAAACTTATTTATTCCGAATTTTCACAATTTAATATTTAATATTCAAAAGTCTGTACGAGAAAAAAAAAAAGAAAGAAAAGAAAAGAATTCCCCAAAATTTGTCGAAAAACGAAAAATATATTTTTTATTATCTCAGAATCACAAGAATAAAGTTACTACTGCTAACATTAGTACTGATGCTGTTGCCGCTTTCTACTACTGCTACTCTTATTGTAATAACTACGACTGTCGAAAGGGCGTAGAATGAGCTGACTATATGACCGACTGATGGTTAAGACCCAGCCATAAAATGTGTTCTGGATAGGACACGAAACTGCATCTAATGGTGAGGCTACAGTTCTAGTTTTATATATATATATATATATATATATATATATATATATATATATATATATACAATATGTGTCAAAAAAGTATCGACAAGCTGTATTTACTAAGATAGGCATGAACAATAAATGTAACGTTAATTTTTTTTCAGACTACCAGTGTGTCAAAAAGAACAGATTTGAAAGCTGTATTTACCATGATAGAACTAAAGAATGAATGGAAATTAATTTTTCAGAATACAAGGTGTGTTAGAAAGTACCAAAAATCTCGATACGTTTTTGACACACCTTGTATATATATATATATATATATATATATATATATATATATATATATTATATATATATATATATATATATATATATATATATATATATATATATTCTATGCATGAGCATTTCTACAAGGCAATTCAACTAAAATGTTATTAAGCAGTTTAACAAGCTTCGATTTTTGTTTGCTCTCTGAAATGATGAAATGCACTGAACCATCGAAAAATTATTCTGAAAATCTATTTCCTATTAGTTTCAAATCGATAGCTGGACGAAAAAAAAAAGCACCCGTAAAAACATAAAACCTTCTACTCATATTGTCTTAATGATTGTCTTAAAAGGCGACACAAATTATGAATATTTTTTATACTGCTTGTTCTTTGCATTAATACCGATGCATCTATTAATTAAAAAAAAAATAACTGTTGGTTGGTTAGTTGGATTTTACCTGAAGACTTTTTTATTTTATTCATTCTTGTTGGGTATTTACCGTATTTGACGGCATATAGGACGCACCTTTTTTCCATTATTTTGGCTCAAAAAATTGCCCTGCATCTTATACATCGTAGGTGAAGTTTGAGACCTTCCGTAGGCCTAGACTAATCTTCTCTATGATGCTCACTAACCCAGCTTACGCTCAGTAATTTTTACCTGCCTTAAACTGCCAAATTGCTTTTATACAACTATGTTTCAGCTTATGTAATGCACAACGAGACTGTTTTCAACAATATATGCTTAAATACACTAAAAAACTTTTTTCTAGAATCTGACTTGCTGAAATGGGGGTGCGTTTATATGCCCCTACGTTTTATATGCCGTCAAATATGGTAATTTTTTTTCTAATTCTTTAAAAAACATTTTTAAAACTCATTTTTGATCTGTTTAAACCATAGATGGGGCCCTACGGGTACTAGAAATTCGGGTTGAGGTGGACCTAGAAATAATGGCAATGAAGGGGTACTCCACACTTCTCAGAGCTCTGGAAATAGACCTCGCCACTAGATGCCGTTAAATGTTATATCCAGGGCACTAAGACCCTCATCCACTGCCTTCTAGCACATATATGATAAAAAGGGTTAAGAGGTTGCCATTAGAGTAATAGGGTTGGGACAAGGGCTTGACGTGACCAGCTGATTGAACGTTTAGACTAAATAAGGGCCAAAGTGGAGTGTTGCATTTCACGGACTGCTTAGCCGCCAGGATTCTGACATTAAACATCACATGTTGCCCACCCTACACTTAGGCTACACGGGCGGTCAGAGAGGGCCTCTCTGATTAATCGGCTAAACACATCAAGCCCTAGAATTTTCCCCCGACTGTATTGCTCTTATAGCAAACCTCCAAACCTTTTTTTATCATATATATATTTACCAACCCCTCCGCACGAGCAGGATGCGACACAATGTCAATTTCTTAAGCGGAGTTCAGCAGGTTTGAATTCAGAGTTTTCCTTCTCCTAGACCGGTTGCCTAACCAAGGTTAAAGAGCCCAGTCTGCCCTACTATTTACCCATAGCTGGAGGGAGAGTAGGATTCGTATCTTTCCCAAGGATATTAGCGTCAAGTGAAATGCAATTACCACGTCCAGGATTTGAACTCGGGGCGACGAGTCCATTTCCCATGATTTTAACCATTACACTACGCGCTTCCTTTTTTTATCATATATGTGCTAGAAGGCTATGGTCAAAGGTCTTAGTGTCTTGGGTATGATGTTAAACTGCATCTGCGGGTGAATTTTCTGTTCTGAAGCACTAGGGAGTGTGGAGTATCCTTCATTGCCATTACTCCTACGTTATGCATGTGATCTCATTTAATGTTATACCCAAAATCATGTTGTTCTCGATATATTTTTTAATCCATAACTGAATCAATTTTCTATCCGGAACAGCATCATTCAGGCGTAACATGAAAGGAGCACGAAAAGCTCTCTGTGTAGCAATTGGAGATTCGTTAGTTTAAAAATAAACAACCTTTCAGCTGTAAATGCACAGTGTGCACCGGTCCAAGCCATGATCATAACTGAAATAAAAATGGGAACGCATTTTCTATCCGGAACATCATTATTCTGACATAACATCAAATGAGCATAAAACACTCTCTGCGTAGCAATCACTGATTCATTAGTCTTTAAAAAACCCGTTTCAACAGTAAACGCACGATGTGCAACGACCCAAGCCATATATCGAAACAGACCGTATTTGAAATCAAAATAAGAGATTTACTAGATGGAGCTATAGTTAGCACTTGCCTAAGTTCATTTGCACCACGCAAGTCACGGTTTAAAACGTGCCAAGTATTTCTGCCGCTCACTGTATTTAGTTTAGTCTCATCTGGTTTTTAAATTCTTACCCAAAATATTCAATAATTTCTAGAATATTTATTGCTGCACGTTCTATTTTCTGGTTGGTAAGTTTTATTTGATTATCGCGTTTATATTCCGAATATGCTAAAACATTTTCTTGGGTATCGGCCTGTTACACCAAAGATGAACAGGCAAGTGAGAAGTAGGAGAAAAAACTATCAAACGAAATTGAATATACAGATGGAAGTCATTTAGAAGTTACTGATCTATTTCTTTCGTAATAAACTAACTCAAAATAAATATATATGTCAAGAAATATCTTTAATTTCCCTGAAGATGTCTGGAAAATAGCGAAATATATATATATATCTCCTCCTCTTAATGTAAATATATCTATCTCAGTCTCATAGCATCTATATAGATATTTACTAACCCCTCCGCATGAGTGGGGTGTGGCACAAGGCCATTTTCTTAAGCAGGGTTTAACAGATTTTAATTCTTTTTTCTTCTCCCAAACTGGTTCCTGTATATCTCCATCTCTTAATATCAATGTATCTATCGCAGTCTAATTGTATCTATATATATATTTACCAACCCCTCCGCACGAGCAGGATGCGACACAAGGTCAATTTCTTAAGCGGAGTTCAGCAGGTTTGAATTCAGAGCTTTCCTTCTCATAGACCGGTTGCCTAACCAAGGTTAAATAGCCCAGTCTGCCCCACTATTTACCCATAGCTGGAGGAAGAGTAGGATTCATACCTTTCCCAAGGATATTAGCGCTAAATGAAATGCAATTACTACATCCAGGATTTGAACTCGGGCAACGAGTCCACTTTCCCATGACTTTAACCATTACACCACGCGCTTCCTACATTATCGTATCTATATAGATATTCACTAACTCCTCCAAACGAACTGGATGTGACACAAGGGTCAATTTTTAAGCGGTTTAACAGGTTTGAATTCAGAGTTTTCCTTCTTTTAAACTGGTTGCCTAACCAAGGTTAAAGAGCCCAGTCTGCCCTACTATTTACCCATAGCTGGAGGGAGAATAGTATTAGTACTAAGTGAAATGCAAACAGCTTCGTCCAGGATTTGAACTCGTCTCACCGGGTCCATATATTATCTATATAGATATCTGACTTTATTCATCTCTCTCTCCCATTCTCTCTTTCGCTCTCTCCCACTCCCTTCCTACAACCCCCACTTTCTGTCTGTCTTTCTGTCTCTCTTTCGCTTCATGTCTATCTATGTATCTCCATTTATTCTGGAGCTCTGGACAGTAAATTACCCCTCCATTGTCAATATTGCCAGTTCTAATCTCACACGGAGTAGTAGTAATATCATTGCCACAGCCACAAAAAAATGACACATCCAAGTTTTGTACGACACAGGGATCAGAACCCAAATTAGTTTGTTTTATGCGGACGCCGTAGTAAACAAACCACCTGACTCAATATCTTATTTGCTGACCAATCAGCAACCAAGATTTTAAATATCTATTAGAAATAAAAATTTGAATCCTTAGAAATGCTGCTCCAGTCATGACATAAATATTAGACACTCATTCAATTGGTGTCAGTCACCACACGGAACACCAAGACTAGTCAATCTTGGCTACATAAAAAAAGCCTCAAGGCTTCTTCCATCTTATCACACTATGAATTTTAGATGACTTTTCTCTTTCCAACACTCACAGAACATCATTACAATACGAATTTTGTAACGTGAGAAGGGATACATATGACAATTGCGAAATGGGTATATATGACACTCCTATTGGCGTACTTGAGGCAATAGACAATTTAAGACATTCAACAGATCATGAAAGTTGGTTCGTTTCAAAACCTAAGAAAAAAGAGATTATCAACTCATAATGGCACGGGGAATATGTACCTGAGATGACAGCCAACACACATCTTATTATAATGGAGATTGTGTGTTTTTTCTGTCTGTAACCGAAACTATATCCTATTCAAGTCACAATTCTCTTAGTTATTGACATCAATTCTCCATGATTTTATTTTTCTAAACCTCAATTATTAATAAAATTGTCTTACATTATTAAGACTGTGAACTATGTCTACATACTACAACATGATTGTATTTATATATACAACAAAATAACGGTTTACAGTATGTATGGGAAGGCTAATTTGCATATTAATATTAAAAAATCGAATTTAATAAATATGTGCTTAGTATTATTGATTTCTAATGTTTGGTTTTATTTAATGAATATAAGCAACAATCTCTTCAATGAAATCTTAAATGAAATCCATTAACAAGAGAAATAACTGTCAATTTTATTCTTTACTTCCTCTTATAACTAAATACTTAAATTAGAAAATAACAATGAAAGACGGAGTGATGGAAGAGTAAGTTTCAGTTGTTCCATTTTTTTTATATACTCCTCTGTTTCAAATCTTTTATTATACTACCTCTGTTCAAATCTTTATCTGTATTCTTATTTAGTTTCATTAGCCTTTCTAATTCAATGTATATGTTATTACAAAAACTTAAATACTTGCACCCGTAGGGTGCATATATTTGCTAGTAAATATAAAAATAATATTTGAGTGCGGATTGTTAAATAAACAGAATTATATCTCTTTCGTGAAATGTGATAAAACTTTGATAAAAAAAACACAATTAATTCCAGTTTACCCATGAATACAGTAAAGTTTTTTTTATTCATTATTGTTGGGTATTCAGTTTTTGTGTCCTGGGTATGATGTTAACACAGCGTCCAGTGGTATTGCAGGTCCCATCAATGGGTTAAATAGAAAAAAACACTCCACACTCCCCAGAGCTCCCAAACTAGAACTTCACCACTAGATGCAGTATAGCGTTATACCTAGGACCTGGAAGGGTTAATATGTCAAAACAGAATAACCAACGAGCCTTTTTGAATCCTTTGATTTAAGAATGGCTGTTATTGTTGGTTGGTTGGTAGGTTTTTACGGAACATCATCACCTGGGTTATCTTATGCCGAATACTTTTTTTTTCTATTTAATTTATTCTTGTTGGGTATTCACAATTAAAACTCATTTTTCCTTTAAACACATTTTTAAACTCATGTTTTGATCTCTTGAACCAATAGAAATGACTCTACCACTGAAAGGGGTACTCCACAATCCCTAGATTTCCCGAACTGGAACATCACCCCAGATGCAGTTTAATGTCATAACCAAGACACTAAGACCCTTGGCCTTTCTTGTACATATATGATGTGGTGTAATGGTTAGCAAGCTAGATTGGCAGACCATTGTTAGTGAGTTCAATTCTCACTTGGTGCCCCATACTTCTGGCCTGGTGCTGCATGTACGCTACGCTTAGTAAATAACTATATGATAAAAGGGCTGGAGGTTTGCCCTAAGAGCAACAGGATCTGGACAATCATATAAGTACAAGGACATGATGTGTTCTACCGATTGATCAGATGGAGGCCTTTCCAACCGCACGTCTAGGTTAAGTAAGGGTCATAGTGTAATGTTGCATGTCATGGACTGCTCAGCGATCAGGATTCGGTCTTTAAGCATCACAGGTCACCATGGCCAACAGGTGGTCCCATTGGATGGGGGATCATATCCTCTGCAGAGGTACAGTCAGCGTATTCTGCAGCCCCAGCCTACAGGGTTAAATTTAAAAAAAAACCTGATTGGGGAAAACCTCAAACTGAAATTGTTACATCGAATCTATTTCCTAAAAATCTGCTCCTAATATCAGCAAACTTTCTTTTAAGAGCCAGTTATAAGTTTAACTGAAGCGTTACGGCTTTTCTGTCAGAATAGAGTTATGAAGTGTTGATAGTAAAAATAATAGTTGCATACTTATCTAATTTTCTGTGCTAAGTGGAGAGGCATGAATCCGGTTGCTGAGCTCATGTTGAGTTGGCTGACAGTTCGGAGTCTGAAAATCAACTTGGGGTGCTCGGGGACATCTTGCCTTGTACAAACTGTCTTGATTTTAGTAATAACACAAGGCTACTTCTTTTTCACGTGAGATTTTATTTCCCCCAAGTCACAAGTGCAGAATGAGAGCCACGACTCACTCTGAAAACGCATAGTTCCAAAATCACTTACCTCTCCTCTTCCTCTCTCCCACTTCGGCACGCGACACCTCTCGACCAATGAGAAAACGCCATGTCACGTTGAGCTGATTCATCCTTAAAATTTTCCATGCTAACCTACTGGCACTTTCCATTCTCTCTCTCTCTCTCTCTCTCTCTTATGTTACATAACGTCACTCCCATGACACAGATCACAAGGGTTGATATGCCATTAAACAAAATAACCAACCAACCCTTTATTTTGAGACTGGCTGTGGTCGAGTTTAAAGATTAGTGGTAACTAACGTTTATCCTCATGTCACGTAATTGGCCTGGATATCCATGAAAATCTCTCGCCATCCTTCTCTATCACACATTATCCCCGGGAGGTCCTCTGCACAGCATCCGGTATCCGCGCAGAGTGTAGGTCCTTGCATGACGGCCAACATTGGCATGTCCATGTGTTGTTTTCCACAGAATAATGTCGCTTATGTCGTCCTTGCTTCTCTAGCAGTATCCAGTATGTCTTGTGCGTATCACATGGTTTGTGAGATAGAGAGCAAGTGGCCGTACAGCTACTTCCTTGTCGGGTGTTGTTTCCACAACTTGTTCAAGATCGCACGCAGCATTCTTGAGCAGCTCCCATCTAGCTTATTCCCTGGTGCCTCGTTAGAGTCCAAGTGGTGCAGCACTGATCGAACGATACCAGAGATTAAATTGCAATTAGAACTATTCAATTCATTATCACTTGTCAACTTTTGGACAGTGTTCATAAAATGACCAACTTGAAAAAAACAAGAAACCAAAAACAATTACAAACATTAACGTATTTATTCCGGGCGAATAATGAAATTATTCAAAATTTTCACTTGACTTTAAAATGTTGTAGAGCTGTGTATATAGTAAACATTCTCTCCCCAAAGCGTTGCTGGAAAAGATTAGGTTATCTCCCCCCAATAGTATAATTACATTAAAAGTTGTTTTGCAGTTTTGTCGAAGTTATTGAACTTATTTTCTTTACAGTGTTGTTTACGATCAGTTTCCGTTTCATTCAATTTGTCAAACCCGTATGGATGTGTTAAACTCTATTAGCATTTCCTATCAAGCAATGTCTGCACCAAGAAAGAAATCTTCTTCAGTATTTTCACTAGTTTCTTTGATATTGTCTTTTTTCTTCTTTTTTTTTAATCACACCACCTGTAGTTGATCTATTCTTGGGTCGATAAATGAAATTTTCAGAAACTATGAATATAGAAGTAGCTTTCTTCTGATAGGACTCGAACTTGCGCCCTGGAAACTTGTGGCGCTAATTATTTATTACTAGCAGCGGCTACCTGTCGTCGCCTGGGTAGAGGGGGATTTTTAAAAAGTTCGTCTCGCAGATCCATTATTACTGAATTGTGAGTTGAATCCTCATTTGATGCCCCATTTAAATCCCCATGTAAAAAAATAGATTGCATTGATCCAGCTACTCTGAAAAGAAATGCTAATGTCTATATCTAAAATATTAAATAATGAAAAAAAATCCATGCTGTTATTTTAAATTTCATTTTTTAATTATCTTCACGAATATAAATCAAATCTCTATTATTTTTACTCAAAAAACAAACCCTGGTGATGCTTAATGGGTATATATATATATTTACTTTGTCGTTAATTGTTTTATTTTCGAAGTTTCCTCCGGGCATACATATACACCCAACTGTCCTTTATATATGTACTAGCTATCTGGCGTCGCCTGGGTAGAGGGGGATTTTTTTGAATGTTAGTCTCGCAGGTCCATGGGATATCATTCGAGAATCCAACTGACGATAATAATAATTTATAATTGAATCGTGAGTTGGACCCTCACAGGATGCCCCATTAAAATTCCCACGTAAAAAAAGATTTGCACTGATCAAGCCAACTGTAAAAGAAAAATTAATGTCTACTATTTACAATATTAAATGCAATTAATTATCTTCACAAATATAAATAAAATTTCATTATTTTTGCTCAAAACCCAATCCTGGCGATATTTAATGTGTATATATATTTACTTTGTCGTTAATTGTTTTATTTTCGAAGTTTCCCCGGACATACATATACACACAACTGCTCTTTTATATATGTATAGATAGATGACACACTAAATCGTTACGACAATTTCCATGCCCGTTTTTTTAATCAATATTTATTCCCCGCTGTATTGTTGACTGTCTAGAAATAGTAACAAGTGAAGTTGTTATTTACTAAGCTTTGTTTGATTAGCCAGCTAGTATCATATATATGTTACTACTGAATAACGAGTTCGATCCTCACTAGATGTCCCATACTTGCAATCTTGTGTCACATCCTACCAGTGGCGACGGGTTGGGTAAACACCTACTATGCTTTCCTTACCTTTCAAAAGTATTGTACAGGCTCATCGCTGCTTAAATTCGGTGATCTCGCGAGAACAGGTGCTCTCCGCGTGACTTGACCATGTCAATACGCGATGTTGTTTTTAAAGGTTTTGAGACGAAAAACGTATTTATACTAAAATTCTGCAATTAAATATTTAATATATTAATATTTAGATCTATTATTATTGTCAGTGCATTGCAGGAGATTTACTCATCCTGGTTGCTATACTCAAAACGTTTCGGTCTCTGTACTCTCCAAAACATTGGGAGTATAGCAGCCAAGATGAGTGTAGGTTGGTTGGTTGACTATATGTTACGGCATGTCAACCCTTGTTGGGTTATTTTATGCCGAATACATTGTTTTATTTATTCCTGATGGTTACTAAAAACTTTTTAAAATTCAATTTTTTAAAACATTTTTGTTAACTCATTTTCCTCTATTTAACAGGTACCACAACTCCGGTCAGAGTGGACCTAGGAGTAATGGCGATAAAGGGGTACTCCACACTCCCCAGAGCTCCAGAATCGGCATCACAATGAGATGCAGTTTAACGTTGACAGAACACTAAGACCCTCAGCTACCGCCTTCTAGCTCATATATGATAAAAAGAATTTGGGAGTTGCCATAAAAGCAATAGGGTTGGGACAATCAGAAAGGTGCTATAGATTGGCGTGACCAGCTTATTAATCGGAGAGGACCTCTCCAAATGTCTGTATAGCCTAAGTAAGGGACAGAGTGGAATGTTAGGTGTCATGGACTGCTCAGTCACCGAGATTCCACCCTTAAGCATCACTAAGACCCTCATCCACCGCCTTCTAGTACATATACGATAAAAAAGGGTCAGGGCGACAAGATGAGTATAGTAGCCCATAATGTATAGAGAATAATATCAACCGTAACACATTATCTCAGAAATATCATCATCATCATCGTCATCATCATCATCATCATCATCATCATCGTGTTGATTTTGAACTACATTAATACATTGGTGCTTCAAGCATTCCTATATTTGGAAAACATACGTGGGGCCCATGAGAAATAGTGGAACACTGTATTGTGCCGCGAGCTACGTTTTGAGAACTATTAGTTCACGATAACGAGTTCTGCTAGCGTCGTTGTTCAATGAGTTGCGTATTGAGTAAGTCCCAAAGGTTTGTTCAATAAAGGTGGCTACGTCCTTTTCTGACCTTGACCTGTACTAAACGAAGCTCCTAAAATATCGAGTCTTATAAACATGGCTATATCTCCTTTAAATCTTCAACAGTATTCAGCTTAGGATATCTTGCCTTCTATAAAGATGGCTACGTGTCATTTTCACTATGTGTCGTACTAAGCGAAATTTAGAAGATATTAAATTATATAAAGATGGTAATACCACCTTTAAACTGTTTCGTAATAAGATAATCTTAGAATATTTTCAGTTCTATAAAATAGACATGCTTGTGACGGTACTTGATGAGATGACTTAGTTTCGTGACTACTACATGTGTCACCGGTTAGTTGCTCTGTCGGTGTTTTCTGCGCCCACGTTGTGTTTTTCTTTGATCCGCAGAACGGGGATCAGCGCAATCTGGTCGGAGCGTCTTTGTGACGTGTAGGGAGATTAGTGAAAATGAGTTGCCGTTGTTTTTCCCAACTCTAAGAACTATAAACAATAACAACGGTTTTATTATTATATATAACGGAAAGGAATATATTTTACACACTAGGTCAGAAATAAAAGACACGGCGAACAAATTGCCTGCGGTGTTTGTTCTATGCTAATTGGCATAGAGTAATTCAGAAAATGTGGACTGGACTGCGTCACATTTTTTTTTTATCGCAATTCTTCTCGGCGACAAGGTTTTAGCTCAGTCGGTAGAACGTTTGGCTAGGAATCACAAGGTTCCTGGTTAGATACCGGTCCTCGCCAACTCAGTGTATGAGTAGCACAGGGATCTGTGCGGTAAAGTGAGGAACTGACAGTAGGTGTGGCGCTCCACCTTAGACGCTAAAAAACAATCTCCCTAGTCTAGCGCTAATGAAAAGGGGATAGACTCCCTCGCTGTCTGGCTGATACCGACATTAGGCCGCCCCGACGACTTTACTTTTTTTAATTCAGCAAATATGGACTGGACTGCGTCACTTTTTTATCGCAGTTCTCGGCGACAAGGTTATTTCTTCTAGTAGCAAAGATTACTTACTTCAGCAATTTGAAGTCTCATGGTTGGTCTGACTGAACCTGGCTCCCTGGTCTAACTTTTTTTTAAATATAAGAGACTTGTAGCACCTCTGATTGGCCAGCTAATGAGAACTCAGTTTTCACCCGGAAATAAGATTTATAATATATATATATATATATATATATATATATATATATATATATATATATATATATATAGAGAGAGAGAGAGAGAGAGAGAGAGAGAGAGAACACACACACACACACAACACACACACACACACAGACAGAGAGAGGACAGACAGAACAGACAGAAAGAGACAGACAAACAGGCAGAGACAAATAGCTTGATAGGTCGATAGATTAGAGATGGTAGTTGATTTCTTGCTATACTTCTGCTTCGTCTGCTCGTCTGGACGCCTTGTTCTCTGGTTGACCTTCTGTTAAGGTTGGTTTTCTTCTTCCTGTTGATTATTCTTTGTGCTGGGTTGGACATTGTTCTTAACATTCAATTAACACTACAAGACTTGGTTGTTTCTTGATCAAGTTTTATTTTCAACCCTACCCATTTGATTCCGCCGCGGGTGAGTTCCGAACCCTAAGTGTCGCCTCGCATCTGACTAACTAAACGAAAACTTATTCTCACGCGTCCAATCGCGCGCCTTCAAGGGGTCAAATAAAAGGTCACTAACCGTCCATAACCGATGAATAAATTTCCATAGGACCCCGTCATTTTAAGTTAACTGATCCCAATTGAAAATTCTAACTTCAGGTACGTTCATAATTTATAACTGCTCATAAATTATGTAACAGTTACTCATCCCTTCCCCGCCAGCGTCGGGATAAACACCAACGTTTTCCCGACAGAACAAATTATGGAAGCTGCAAAACACAAGAAAACAAAAGTACAGTCTCGTACGAAGCTTAGAAAATGTTAGATCCTAGGAGACTATGACTTCTCCATTATACATTTTCCCTTCATAAGAGAAGCTTAAAATATATTATACATCTTATTATAATGGAAATTATGTAACTGCCTGTCTATAACCGAAACTAGATCACTACTGGTGTTACGATTTCCTTAGTTATTTAAGTTAAAATTATGAAATAGTCATTATCATTTAATGTGAATTAGTATTATATTTAATAACCATATCTCTGTTAAAGTTGAGCTGAATTAGATTTGCTGCAAAACTACCCACATTATTAATGTATTTAAAATCCTGGATATGCGTTATATATCTGAAAGAAATAAAAATCTACATAGTACATGGTGGGAATAATTTTTATAAAGATTTTAACCAAATTGGGTTTAATAAATAACTATTATTTTATTATGCTGTTATTGATTTCTAATACTATCATGTTATTCTGAAAACGTATTAAAAGCAATCCTATATATAAATTTTATACAGTAATCAATTAGAATGACATTAAGATTATTGTAATATTTTCATATTCGTTCTTATTTAATTTCATTATTCTTTCTAATTTGATATATTTTATTACATTAAAACCTTAATTGATTTCTAATACTCCCATGTTATTCTCAAACGTATTAAAAGTTATTAACGTATTAAACGTATTATATATAATTTCATATAGTAATCAATTAAAACAAGATTAAAGTAAGTGTAATATTTTCATATCCGTTCTTATTTAATTTCATTAGTCTTTCTAATTTGATATAATATTTTATTACATTAAAACTTAAATACTAGCGCCCAGGGGTCGCATACTTTTGCTTGTCGATATAAAGATGGATACACCTGTTGACCTTGGCCAGGACTAAGGTAAGATTCTAGAATCTACAGTCCTCTGAAAACGGCGACAGGGAAGAAAGCCAACACCTGTCTGGGCCACACTATCAATCGTCTCTTGCTAGAACCAATCAAAACCCCTAGCTTATTACTCTGTCCACCGATATAATCACCTGTGCATTTCTTGATGACTATACAACTCTCTTTT
>CM042141.1:123682990-123747990 GCA_023376005.1 Doryteuthis pealeii
TAGCGCGTGTCACGTGATGTGTTCAGATCAAATATTGATGATCAGATTGAGCAGAGCTTGTTGTTTGCAAATGTCAACTGCCGCTTCGCGCCACATGACCGGACAATGTTTCGTTTTAATAACTCCATAGAAAAAAAATGGAGTCACATCCGGTGCAAGCATTCATGTCCAATTTGTAAGTGATTGTGGAGTATTTTGCGATCATCCATGAATTATTAGTGGCATCAAACGCCGGAAAACGACGAAGGGTTGATTTTATAATGAGAACGCCGAGGTATGTACTCGGTGAATAGTAACAATGGCTTTCAGTCGCGCGCTGTCTACGTCATGAATTCACTGATAACAATGACGTTTTACACGTTTTCGTATATTTTTTTTTTTTAGAATTTAATTCACAGTTTTTAGAAATGTCTCCATTTGGTTTACCTTGGTTTCTTCGTTTAATGGCATATAAACTTCGTCGATTATTTAATTTCAAAACTATCCTCGTAGATAATCATCATCATTATCATTATCATCATCATCATCATCAACAGGTCATACCTACAGCACGGATTCCCCTGATTCTCTCTTTTTCGTCATTTTTTTTCTTTTTTTAGAATATAATTCTTTTTTAAATAAATTGAAATAGATCACTAAGCAGGACTGAGTCTATTCCAGTAGTAACCACCCCAAGCGGAGATTTAAGAGGTTTGGATTCAGAGTTTTCCTTCTCCTAGACTGGTTGCCTAACCAAGCATAAAGAGCCCAGTGAAATAGATCACTAAGTAGGACTGAGCCTATTCTAGTAGTAACCACCCCAAGCGGAGATTTAAGAGGTTTGGATTCAGAGTTTTCCTTCTCCTAGACTGGTTGCCTAACCAAGCTTAAAAAAGCCCAGTGAAATAGATCACTAAGTAGGACTGAGCCTATTCTAGTAGTGACCACCCCAAGCAGAGATTTAAAAGGTTTGGATTCAGAGTTTTCCTTCTCCTAGACTTGTTGCCTAACTAAGGTTAAATAGCCCAGTCTGCCCTACTATTTACCCTTGACTGGAGGGAGAATAGTCGGATTCATACCTTTCTCAATGGTATTAGTGCTATGTCAACTGTAGCTTCGTCCAGGAATTGAACTCGAGTCGACGATGGGGACTGAAAGGTATTTCCTCTAAGTCTCCTGAAATAGTCAGTTATGCTTTCAGGCAAAATTTTCTTTGTTATTTTTCCCAATATAATTTTGTTCTATGATTCTGACAATAAGTAAATTGTAAATCGTAAATTAAGACAATTGAAAAACTACCACGTCAAGAGAGTTTTATAATTTGCTTAAAGCATTGTGTATATAATGGTTTGGAGGTTGATTTTGAAGGATATCACAATGCAGGTATAAAGAAAAAAAATAAAGAAAAAATAATACGGTAACAATGCATTTCTGTTTAAATTTTTCTTTTGTACGTGTGCGTATGTTGTCGTGCGCGACAACATATGCACACGTACAAACAGAACAAAAAAACGCATTCACGTAAACATGCAACACGAGAATAGAGTTATATAAAAAATACCATCATTTTCAAAAAGAAAAGAAAAATTCATTTAAATAGAAATGCCATAACTAGACTACTTCAGTTCCAGTGATCTTTCGAAAAAGAGATTTTATTTCGAAAATTCAAGAATAAAATACAGGTTAACACACAACACCATTGTTACAGTATTATTATTTTTTCATTATACCTGCATTATGATAGCCTTCAAAATCAACCTCCAAACCATATATATATATATATACAGGATGTTTGGGATAAATTTGACATATTCATATTTGGTTATTTTATCCGTATGTTGGAGGTATTGATACCCACTACGCATCATTTAAAAGCTTGGACCCTTCTTCATTCATATACGTGATGACAGATAAAATCATAATATCATTATGATCTGACATTGGAATTCGGGATTTCTCACGTGAATTGAATGTTTCAACCTCTACCAGGAAGCTTACACGCAATGAAGACCTTAGCTACTACGCATACAAGCATAGCAGAGGTCAACTGGTCCCAGAAAAGGCCCGTGAAAATCGTCTGACAAAGGCGAAGAAACTTCTAAGTTAAACATCCTGCTGAACTACAAACAATCTGTTTATTTTCCGATGAGAAAAACTTTTGCCAAGATCAAAAGCACAACACGCAGAATAACAGATGGCTTGTATACAGTCGAAAGGACACTCCCCATGTCATGCAGACTAAATTTCCCCAAACTGTTATGGTTTTCGGATGTGTGTCCTCTGAAGGTGATGTGATGCCTCCGCATTTTTTCAGAGAGGGTCTCAGGTTGAATTCAGATACCTACGTGGAGTTGCTAAACACTGAAGTCAAGCCTTGGATAATAAGGGTAGCCAATGGTAGGGCATATGTATGGCAGAAAGATTCGGCTCCCTGCCACACTTCTGGAAAACGTCAATAATGGTCTCCGAACTCTTCAGATCTTAACCACATGGATTATTATGTATGTGGCACTGTTGAGAAAGACACCCATTGCCGTGCGAGTACTACAAAAGCCCGGTTAATCGACAGAATTAAGATAGTTTTTGAGACCCTTCCTAGGAAACTGTAACATCAGCTTGCTCCAGGTTCCGGAGCAGGACTGAGGCTGTGATCAACGCTAATGGCGGTTATTTTGAGTAAACTTGTTGACAGTAGTATAATTTCAGTGCCTGTTGAATTTCCTTCCAATCCATTAAATTTTGTAGTTACCAAGCACTTTTTCTTTTTCCTTCTGAAACTGTCAAATTTTTCCCGAACACCCTATATATATATATATATATATATATATATATATATATATATATATATAAGGTGTGTCAAAAATTAATCGAGATTTTTTGTACTTTTTGACACACTTTGTATTCTGAAAAAATAACATTCCATTCCTTAATTTTTTTTAAAAAACAAGGAGTGTCAAAAAAGTACCAAATTTAAAGGTGTATTTATCGAGATAGAAATGAAGAATGAATTGAACGTTATTTTTTTCAGAATACAAGGTGTGTCAAAAAGTACAAAAAATCTCGATAATTTTTTGACACACCTTATATATATACTACTCCCAGAGTAAATACCCTCCCTTCGTTTGCCGGGGGCCAAAAACGTAGGGATACATCTCTTTTGACAAGGTGGGGGGTTATCTAGCCTAAACGTGACATGACAATCGGATTTAGGTGATTGGACTTTTTTTATAAAGAGGCACAAGAATTCAATATGGTGCTCTTTGGGTCATGAAATTCTATTTGGGTCATGAAAAGATTAGGGCACAGCTTAAAAGATTAAGGATTAAATAAGTAGTTATAATGACCCCGTGACCTCTAGTTGAGCAAATAAACTGCAGGTCAGTGGAACAAAGAAACGAATCGTGCCTTTAATTCTATTACTGTGAAAATCGTCAAAAAAACAAAAAAACACGCATCAAAAATCTATGAGATTAGTAGAGTAAAATCATTAGAAAGGTATTTATATTATCCCTATAATAGCCCTTTTCTATATATTAAGGATTATCTACATTAATTCCTAATCGTTTACAACTCCCTTCTACTTGATTTTCAATGCATTTTTATACTAAAATAACAATTTGCTCATTTTCTCCTAATTCCTCGCCAGTTCATTTCTACCCTCCCGGCTGGGGCTGTAGTATACGCCGACGCACCTCCTCAGAGAGGTAAGATCCCCGACCCAATGGGAGCCACATGTTGGCCGTGGGCGGCAACTCGTAATGCCTGATTGTGGTGACTGAGCAGTCTGTGACCCGGCTACTTAGGCTACGGTCAAATCACGTTGACAGCAGCGGGGCCAGCTACATAACCGAAGTTAATAATTGATGAGTCTGTTCAATATTTAGATGGGTGACTATTTAAGCAACAGCAGGTACTGTAAGAAATCGAATATCAAAATGTCTTGATTCCGTATTAGATTACCCGAAAACGTTTGATATGCCGTAAAACAAAACAATCAACTAACCGGGTACAAACTGGTCTCACGACTTACAACGCTTTACTACAGCTCTTTCACTAGACTGGCGGGTGGAATGTCTCAATCTGATCAATCGCTTGGTCAAGTCAAACTCAAGCAATTATATGATTTTCCCGACCGTATTCATCAAATTGCTCTTATGGCAAACTACTACTCTTTTTATCCTATATAAAACTAGAAGCGACTACCCGGCGTCACCTGGGTAAAGCAGAGAAAAAAAATTAGTATAATGGTTAGCAAGCTAGTCTTGTAGATACATTACTACTGAATAGAGAGTTTAATCCTTGCTGGATGTCCCATAAAAATCTCTACGTAAAAAGATCATATGTTAATTGTTTTGCGCGTCCATTTTGATTTGTGTAACTTTGAGATTCACGGACATTTTTAAGTAGAATTTTTATGCTATTTTAATTTTTAAATATCTTCAAGAATATAAATGAAATCTTTATAATTTTTGCACAAAAAGCTAACTTCAGTAACTCTGAATATGTATATATATTTACTTTGTCGTTAACGGTTTTATTTTCGTAATTTCCTCCGGACATACATACATTCATACACACAGCTGTCTTATATATATATATATATATATATATATATATATATATATATATATATTAATAAGTCATCTACAGACACGTGTTTCGGTGTTTCACGCCTCTTCAGTGTGGCTAGACACAGCTATCTTTGGCTAGGGTCGAACTCACACTGACCGTATGGTAGCCCGATATCTTATTCCCTCGTCCACTGACAGCCGTAGCGGGGACTGGTGTTTTTAAACTATTAAGTACATAGGTTTGTTTATGTATTTTACGGTCACTGAGAGATGAAATTTACGGGGAAACGATCATTGCTTATATGCTTAGTAGTGAGAGTTAATTTAAATTACCAATTAAAGAGCTCTACCAAATTTATGGGAGCATATATTAATAAGTCATCCACAGACACGTGTTTCGGCGTTTCACGCATGCAGGAAGGCGGTGGCTGGGGGAGTATTTGTCTCATACCCCACTTGTATGGACTGGACACAAGGCCTCGTTTTAATGGGCCCACCCACAAGCCGAAGCTCATGGTGGGAAAGAACAAAAATTGCGTTGATCCCCTAGGCATTACCCCTCAAGGTGGCGCCTCAAGCGCTGGACAATAAACCCAGCTCTGCCCCTTTAAATCAAGGGGGCAGGTATTGCCTGGGGGGATAGTCCCCTGGGATCGACGCTATTATTTACAAAAACCAAATCCAGCGACCGAAGCTCACTGTACCTCCCGGTTTGGAGTTAGAAGGCGGTGGCTGAAGGTCAAGTGCCAGTTTATTAATACACATGAAAATTATTTCAACCAGTTTCGAGATATAAGCAACTTGAAACTTTTTTCAAATGCCTTGATTCGGCATTAAATGACCCCAAAAGGGTTGATACGCCGTAAAACAAAATGAACAAACACCATAGTCCTAATTCCTTATCACCCCATTCGTATTTTTCAATGCATTTCTGTAATAATATCAGCAATGTATTTATATTACACGGCATGCCGACGGAACTAGACTAATTTTGGCATGTTTTCAGCTGTGCATTCATATTTGCTTTGATGTTCTAACATCCTTAAATCTCAACACTGAGATGAATTTTCAGTTTTTAAAAGACGAACATACACAAGGAGACCAATAGAGTATTAAGGGTACTGTACTTGCACAATCCTGTTTTTCACCAAAAACTGTTATTCAAATGTATCAAGACAGGCTTCATTATTTTCTTTTAATTGGCAATGACTAATGTAGATGAAGTTTAGATATCATCACTCTATGATTAAGTTGCTTAGCTATACACACATCTTCATTTGAATTTAAAAAAATTTAAATTTTAAGATCCAGGCTAAATACTTTTTGATTTTACTCCTCATACAGAGATGAATAGAAATAGAAATATAGTTTCTTTAAAGACCATATAAACAATATAACCAAAAGTTTTCAAATAATGAACTGATTTATTTTTGTTGTTTTTATTTTAACATAACACAGTAAAAATGACAAATTCTAATAAGATCTTTGTTAGCACAACACCATTAAAATATTCTTACAGAATAAAGTAATTCCCAATCTAAATTGAAACCTTATAGTGTGGGCGCGTGGTGTAATGGTTAAAGTCATAGGAAATTGACTCGTCGCCCAGAGCTCAAATCCTGGACGTGGTAATTGCATTTCACTTAGCGCTAATACCCTTGGGAAAGGTATGAATCCTACTCTCCCTCCAGCTATGGGTAAATAGCAGGGCAGACTGGGCTCTTTAACCATGGCTAGGTAACCAGTCTAGGAGAAGGAAAACTCTGAATTCAAACCTGTTGAACTCCGCTTAAGAAATTGACCCTGTGTCGTATCCTGTTCGTGCGGAGGAGTTGGTATATATATATATATATATATATATATATATATATATATATATATAGATGCTTAATTGGAGTCGGACCTAATTTTGAAAATTAATTAATTAATAATGAATTAGGCGGGAATACCTATTAAATGTATGGCTAAACAAATCGAGAAAAATCAATCTCTGTATGTACATTTCGGCCTATTAGGCCTCATCAGCAGAGCTATAGATCGGAAGACCGCCCTGTGCGTGATTTGAAACCGGACTGCCAAGCTGACAGGCCGATCCCATAACCTCTACACTAAACGGACCTCTTAGATTTTATGATTTGTTTAGAGTAGGTTAATATTCCTCTTCTAGTGACTTTTATTACACGACGATATGATAAGTTGTAAACAAGGTTTGTTTAGAATGGCTTTTTGCCGATAATTTTTGGGAGAATAAGTGCTTAATTGGAGTCGGACCTAATTTTGAAAATTAATTAATTAATAATGAATTAGGCATACAGAGATTGATTTTTCTCGATTTGTTTAGCCATACATTTAATAGGTATTCCCGCCTAATTCATTATTAATTAATTAATTTTCAAAATTAGGTCCGACTCCAATTAAGCACTTATTCTCCCAAAAATTATCGGCAAAAAGCCATTCTAAACAAACCTTGTTTACATATATATATATATATATATATATATATATATAGTGTGGGCTCATTGTCGGTCGATTGAAAATATGCTAACTGCATCCCTTACAGGTGTGTCCGGCTTATGACACAAAACAGCAACTGGTGGTGAGGTTCTAGTTCTGGAGATCTAGGAAGTGTAGAGTACTCCTTTATTGTCCCTACTCACAGATTCACTCTGACCCGGAGTGGTAGTATCTGTCCTATCTATCGGCCAAATAGATTAAAAAAAAAACTATTCGTGTTCGATAAGACCATGTGCAAAAATCTCTTAAGAAGCAACTACACACACAAAAAAGTAAATATGAACGAAAATTAACGCGATTCCATAAAATCTAGGCATAAAATAAGCCTAAACCGATTGACATGCGGTTAAAATCAATCAATCGTTACATTTTTATGGTAAAATTCTTATCTATACAATTCTATAATAAAATCATTAGCAATACATTTTATAGTAAAATAATTACTAATGCATTTATATAGTAAAATCCTTAGCAATACATTTCTATAATAAAATAATTAGCAAGCTATTTCTATAGTAAAATCATAAGTAATACATTTCTATAGTAAAATAATTAGTAATGCATTTATATAAAATCCTTTGCTAATTATTTCATTATAGAAAGACATTGCTATGTATGTTTATAGTAAAATCATAACTAATACATTTCTATTGTAAAGTAATTAGCAATGGATTTCTATTGTAAAATAATTAGCAATGCATTTCTATAGTAAAATCATTAGGAATAAACTTCTATAGTAAAATAATTTGCTATGAATTTCTATTATAAAATCATTAGCAATGTTATTTCTATAGTAGAATAAGTACCAATGCATTCCTATAGTAAAATCATTAGCAATGTTATTTCTATAGTAGAATAATTACCAATGCATTTCTATAGTAAAATCATTAGCAATACATTTCTATAGTAGAATGATTACCAATGCATTTCTATAATAAAATCCATTGCAATGTATTTCCCTAGTAAAATCATTAGCAATGTATTATTATTATTATTATACGTATACTTATACTTATATTCTTTCAGTAACACCTACTTTAATTGATGTTCAACGAAAAATCCATTTTCTTCCTTTCGACTTTCATTGTATTTTTATGTTCTGCGAGCAACGTCTTCGCTGGTTCTTGACAACTGGCAATCTCCTTCTTCCTGATAATCAATGCATCCCTATAGTAGAATTGTTACAATTGGATTTACATTATACATATTATAGCCTTATTCTGTCAGTAATTTTGACAATATTTTCTGACAACTGACAAGCTCCTTTCTTCTTGATTTACAATGCATTTCGATTATAAAATCACCAGCAATGAATGTAGCTTATATATATATATATATATATATATATATATATATATTATATATATATATGCAGTAATTCTTGTATTTTCTGACAACTGCCAGTCCATTTCTTTTTGATTTTCAATGTATTGCAATAGTATTAGTCGGTTTGGAAAATAATGGCCGATATTAGTCTATATTCAAAAACTAAAATCGGTCATTATTTCTTTTTAAATTTGCCAATATAAAAAAACATTAAAAACGAACAAACAAACAAACAAACAAAAAACAAAAACAAAACAAAGAAAACAAAACAAAAACAAAACAAAACAACAACAATGCATTTTGTTATTTGATAATTTGCAATGTAGTCTTATTGCACGACTACTAAGATATTTTCCCTTGTTCTAACTGGTGGTTTTATTCTGTTTTTTTATTTTTTAATCTAAATCTTTTTTTAGCGTGATTTCGTGATCTCACAATAATATTATTCCTAGTTTACTCCTTGCGAGTTTTGTACGCCAGTTTTAGCTAGTGACTATTTGTTATATAATTGATAGGCATAGCCAATCATTTTTGTAAGGAAGTGTAGTGTAGATTTTGAAAATTAACAGTAAAATGAAAAATCCCTGATAGTTTCATTGAAGACAGGTACAGCAGATCTCTTTGCGACACATTTTTCACCAATGCATGAAAGCAATTACAATTGTTACATAATGGATAAGAATATCCTATCATTTTTGTAAGGAAGTGTAGTGTAGATTTTAAAATCAAAGGTAATTCTGTGGAAAGTTACAGGGGATTTAAATTGACAGATCTTGAACACTGAGTCCTCTGGATCGGGACTCTCATTCATCTAGAGAATCACGGGACCAAGCGACTCTAGTAAAGTAGAATTTAGTCAATGGAAATCGAAGCTAGATATATTTTGCTTCTGTGTTGACACCTCGCGCACGTGCGGTAAAGAATGTACCGGGGAATAAAATTTAATTGTATACACGAAAATATGCCTCAGTGTTTCTTCCATGATTGCTGAAAATAAACAATCAGCGAAGATAAGGCAAGAAGCGACTCCCACCAGTCAGGAGAAGAAAGCAGATATCAGGCCGATACGAAGAACCCAGAAGCACGATAATAAAAGATATTAGAATAATTTAAGCACAGTATGCAACAAGTCCATTGGGGTTTGAGGAATAGCGCGTCACTTCAGTTCCCCAGGACTCTCCTCAGTATTCTCTCCAATCTCAGCAGTGCTGTAGTCTGGGTGTTCTAAATACTTCTTTGCATGTCCAGTTCCCCCAGTTTCTTTTCCACGCTCCAATTATCTGAGATGGCAATTAAATCTTGCTATTGTTGTTTGTGAATGGCTGAATCACTATTTTCCTGTGAGATGGATGGGTAGACGAGATACGCATGAATGTCCGGGCGGGCAGAATCCCTTGTTTAACACCCTGCAACTTTTTTTTTGGGGGGGGGGCGGTGAAGGAGCAAGTCTATTCTATGAAACCAACGAATTAGGAAGAACTTGTAGGACGAATCCGAGAATTCATTTCTGCCATTCCACAAGAGTTCCTGGGAAGATCAGTTGATGCGATTCCCGAGCGGATTGAAAGGCTGGAGGCGAATGCTGGTGCCCATATAGAATTTTGAATACAACTCCATGTTAATTGTGTACTTCTCATATTCCTTTTCTGTAAAAAATGGTGATTCAGAAATAAATTATAAGATTTTTAAAATAGGAAGTTACTTGACAATCAGCATATATATATATATATATATATATATATATATATATATATATATATATATATATATATTGGAGGACATGTGCTTAATTTTGTCTTGAAAAGGTTGTCTATGAAAAAAAAGTTGTCACCTAATGTCGTCGACAAAAAAGCAAATGTATTACAGGTTGCTTCCCACAATGATTCAAGCTACGTATTTCTGCGAGTCTCCAAACAATATGTCACAGGAAGAGGAAACTATTGTAAGAAAATACCGTTAAATCCTCTGTAAGTTAAGTCGGTGGAGTGACCTAATGTCGGACTCAACAGCCCGAGAGTCTATCCCCTTTTCGCTAGACCAGTTGCAAGACCAGACTCAAAACGCACTTTTAACCTGATGCGTCTGTCAAACCTCCAAATCTTCACTTGGGACGTGATGTAGGGTGAACATTACATAGCTCAATGGCCTAATTATTATTATTATTAGTTTTTCACACCAGCGTTAGCTGATGGTCTTTCACTTGAATTTCAGTGACGACAAGTCTCCTCGTGTCTCCAGGACTCTCCTGGCTATTCCAGCTGATTTCAATAAATCTGTTGTCTGGATGGTCTCAATTCTTTCTCTGATTTCCAGTTCCTCAAGTTTTTTTTAGGCTTTTGAGGATCGTTCCTAGTGTTCCAAATACTATTGGTATCACTTTCACCCACATATTCCACAACTTTTTCAATTCTCTAGCAAGGTCCAGGTATTTGTTTATTTTTTCGTTTTCTTTCATCTTTACCAAGTGATCTGCTGGAACTGCAAAATCTACCAGTTGACAAGTTTTTTTGTTTTGTTTTGTTTTTGTTAATCAATACTAGGTCTGGTCTTCTGGATGAGGTAAGGTGATTCGTTTTATCTCAAAGTCCCAGATATTATTATGTAAGTTTTTCACACCAATGTGAACTGGTAGTCTTCCAGGGGACTCTGAGTGACAAGTCACATCAGGTCTGCAGAACTCTTCTGGTTATTTTAGCCGAATTTAACAATGCTGTTATCTGGAGGGTCTCAATTTTTCCTCTGATTTCCAATGCACCCAGAGTCTTTTCCAAGCCCCTGGGGATCGTTTCAAGAGCATCAAATACAATTTGTACCACCTTCACCCTCATGTTTCACACTTTTTCAGTTCTCTGAGAAGGTTAAATTATTCTTATATCATTTCGTTTTCTTACATTTTTATTCTGTGATCTGTCCAAAGGTCAAAATCCACGAGATGACAGGTTATTTTCTTCTTGTTAATTAAGATTAGATCTTTTGTTGTTGTTGTTGTCGTTGTTATTATTATTATTATTATTATTATTATTATTATTTAAAGAAAAATATAATGATATAAACAACATTTTAAACAAAATAAATATGCATGGATTTTGTTATCTAAATAATTTCAAACACAAATTACATCACATAATTTTTAAATAGAATGCTACTATCGGCTATAGAATGCTAATATTTGTCAATTTTTTTCTTTCTATATATATATATTGAATATTATTGAGAAGTTACAGTATCACATATTAACAATGCATATTAACATATATCCACCTATGTATTGATAGCTTTTTAATCTACTGTATCCTGAGACGTACATATTTGCTTTGAATGAGTCCCCCGGGAAAATTTATGGGTCCCAACTAAAGCCATCTAACTCCTACCTTGTAACCTATCCTGTGTAATTTGTTTCCAAGAAACTATTGAAATGTATTTACAGTTAGCTTGAAATGGTGTGAGAAAAAAAAAAGAAAACACTGGGACACATGTATACGAATTTAATGCGTCCTTTTAGATTTTTTGCGCATCAGAGACGGCGGACGCGTACCTATCAGCATCTCTGTATATATATATATATATATATATATATATATATATATATATTATATAATCAAAGCCTGAAGAAGATACCAGAAGATCTAAAACACGTGTTGCATATGTAAAACAAATAGAATTAACAAATTTTTTCTGAGAACAAAATACATTTTGCTGACCTTTTTTTAATAAAATATTGAATTTTCTCCCGTTGGAACCAGAACAACATTTTATATATATATATATATATATATATATATATATGTGTGTGTGTGTGTGTGTGTGTGTGTGTGTATGTGCATATACACGCACACACACATATATATATATATATATGTGTGTGTGTGTGTGCGTGTGTATATGTATATGAGTATACACACACACATACACACACACACACACATATATATATATATATATATATATATATATATATATTTTATATATATATATATATATATGTAACATCTTTTGTCATATACATCTTTGCTATAATTGTATCAGAGTTTGTTTAGTTAATGGAATTCCTGACAGAAGCCTCCTTTTCAGGATTTTATCAGTTATCGAAGGAAGCCTGAAGAATATAATATTTATTTGGATCTATTCTGAATAATTGGCATACACCACAGTCGCATATTCCCGGCGAGCCTTGTATTTGGCAATTTCAAATAATATGTCCTGTGTTCTATTATTTGCTGTCAGATTTACGGCAAAATCTGCCAATCATTTCAAAGTTTTAAATAATTCATTTTTAAGCAAAGGCAAATTCAAACGAATAATATGTATTCATTGGACATCACTAAAGATGATGAAGGAATTTATTAATAGAATAACCTTGTAAGAACAAACTGTCACTTGTTTTCAAGACGCAGGTTGTTATCTCTTGATTTAGGGCAGGTATTTTAGATGAGAGGAATTTCAATAAGTTTAACGTAGAAAGTATTTTGTGTGGGATTTATTAAAATCAAACACAACGTAAGGCAAAATAACTTTCGGAAAATAAAGTTCAGCTTGGTAATATTTAATTGGTTGGTTTACGGCATATCAACCCTTGTTGGCTTATTTAATATTGGGGTCTGTATTTACCCGAATATTAGGAATATCAAAAAGATCTTTAGGCAAGACCTAACCTGATAATATGAGGGTTATTGAATAAATAAAATGTATTCTGTCTAAGGGGTTGGAAATTGGAAACACTGTTACAGTTGTTTTTTTTTTTTTTTTTCAAAGAAATCTGAAGTGATGGGTCCTTTCATAACAGAATGGTAGATATCAGTTTTTGTGGGATTTAGGGAAATAAAAAAAACTTTTTTTTTTTTTTTTAGCTACATGTGATTTGTTTATAGAAATATATTTCATTAACCTCACTAGCAAATATATGCACCCTCCGGGTGCAAGTATTTAAGTTTTAATATAATAACATATCATGTTAAATTAGAAAGGCTAATGAAACTGAATAAAAATTCAGATTAAAATATTTGGAACAGAGGGGGTATAATCGGAAAATAGAACAACTTTGAAACTAACTGTTCCATCATTTTCCCTTACTCCCGTCTTTCAGTGGTAAATTTCCCTAATTTAACTATTTCGTTGAATATATAAATATAATTGCATGTTATTAGTATGTAGATATTGTTAACAGTCTTAATGATGTAAAACAATTTTACTAATAATTGAGGTTTAAATAAAAATAAAGTCATGGAGAATTTGATGTAAATAACAAAGGGAATTGTGAATTGAATAGTAATATAGTTTCGGTTACAGACATACAAACCCACAATCTCCATTATAATAAGATGTGTATTGATAAAATGGTAGTAATATTTTCCATTAACTTCACGCTGGTAGTTGACACTCAACCACCGACTTTTAGCAACCATATGATAATAAGGATTGGGTGTTTTGCATAACAATAATATGAAGAATACGGTCGGGACGTAACCATTTAGTTGCTAGGATTTGTCGTAACCAGCTGATTGATCGGTTCGGGTCTCTTCGACCACAAGTCTACCCAAAGAAATGGAGTGTTGCCTATCTCGGGACCACTTAGTACCCGGGTCACAGACTACTTAGTCACCACAATCCTATGCCAAAATAACTTCATAAAAATAGACTACAGCTTGGTAATATTGAATTGGTTGGTCTTACGGCATGCCAACCCTTGTCGGGTTATTTAATATGGAGGTGTGTATTTACCGAACCTTATCAGTCACGGATAATATGCGACATGAGATCACTTTTTAAGCGAAGTAAAACTAGATATGAACTACACAAGGATGCTGCGTGCTGTTCTGAACAAATTCTAGAAACGGCACCCACAAAAAATGTAGCTATACGGCCACTTACCACCTATCATACAAATCATCCAAGACGAACAAAGACACGCTGTTCACTTCTGGAGAAGTAAAGAGGAATTCATAAGTGACGTTCGCCAGTGGACATCTACACAGGAACACACCAGAGTGGACTGACTAGCAAAGACTTACGTTGATCAGCTCTGTAGGGATTCTGGATGCTGTGTGCAAGACTAGCCAGGGTGATGGCCATAAGGACTTTGTGTGCGCGCGCGCGTGAGAGAGAGAGAGAAGAGAGGAGAGAGAGAGAGAGAGAGAGAGAGAGATAGATAGAGATAGACAGATAGACAGAGAGAGACAGAGACAGAGACAGACAGAAAGACAAAGTCATGGGCATACGTGCTGTCAGCGCGACTTGATTATGATGATAAATCTACAATTCCTATTTAATACGAATAATTTATAAGCCTTTATATGATTTTGAATTATTGTTCCTTAGAAAAATAATGTGTACACGATTATATAGTTTCAAGTATTCCTATTCAATACTAAAAATTTGCACGTAAATGAGTACTGTCCCGAGACATTTTAAACAGGTAAAAATCCAATACTTAATTAAAATATTAATATAGTTCAAAGATATTCTAAACATAATCTCAAATAGACCTATGTGTCCGATAGATGGGACACTAAAAGGCACTGTCACTACTGGTCAGAGTGGATCTATGAAGCATAGGAACAAGAGGGTTGATTCTCATTTGTGTGTTTATCTAAAACGACAAGGTTTATTATCATAATCTTTTGTATGAGGAGTATGTATTTATGTACTTACATAAACCGACCGCCCCAACCGGGATGTGACACAAGGCCAATTTATTAAGCTGGGTACAGTATGTTTAAATATATTTTTCTTTCTTGACTGGTTGCCTTAAAAAGGCTAAGTGAAACGAGAGAATGGTTCAGGATTTAAACTCGGGTCGCCCATTGGTTTCCATAGACGATAAAGGTTACGCTAAGCGTGCCTCCTTTTGTATGAAGAGTAGTAAGAGCTTCAGTTGTAACAAAGGTCACGTGAAATTGATATCGGAGGTCATTCAAGGTCACCAGAGATCAAGAAACAAAATTCTCCAGTTGGAAGCATTTTGTCTATGAATTCTTCTTACAATGATTTATAACAACGTGATTGATTTAAAAAAAATCATCAAATTGTTGTGTATTCTTTCGTCGCATATCGCCAATCCCTGATATTGATAGCCGACTCTATATTGGCTGTTCTGTGGCTGGATCCTCAAACAACCTTTTCATCCTGGATCCCAATGGGAGAAGCCCCTAAAGTTGTGTACCCAGAAGCCATGTCATATCAAGGGCTTGCATCATTTGTTTTGATTTTAGCATCAAAACATTTTTTTTTTCAATTTCAGTTTCTTTTTCATGTGCGGCGTAAATATATTTTTTCATTGTGTTGTGTTAGAAGAAATATATTAAAGTAAATATTTATCATATTGGAAGTTCTTTTTCTCCGGGGAATGCCGGGTATCCATGCAAGTATCGACAAGAAAATTTTTAGAATCCTCAAAAAAATTATTTCATGCAGTGGAAAGAGTTCTTTACATACGCAATTTTCTATCAAGAGAGACTTTAATAAATAAGAAACAAGAGACAGATAATAATAATAATAATAATAATAATAATAATAATAATAATAATATTTTAGCCGAATATTGTATCAATATTCGGCTAGATTACTCAGAAGAGTGCTAGGGACTTGACCATACAACAAAATGGTATATGCATAAACCAGAATCTGTTCTTGAGAACGAAACACATAAAACATTCCCTGGGACTTTGAAATAAAAACGGATCACCTTATCCCACCTAGAAGACCAGACCTAGTGTTGATAAACAAAAAAGAAAGAACTTGTCAACTGGTGGATTTTGCAGTGCCAGCAGATCACAGGGTGAAGCTAAAGGAAAATGAAAAAATGGACAAATATCTGGACCTTGCCAGAGAACTGATAAAGTTATGGAATATGAAAGTGAAAGTGATACCAATTGTAGTTGGTGCACTTGGAACAGTCCCAAAAGGATTAGAAAAGGGTTTGGAAAGTTTGGAAATCAGAGGAAGGATTGAAACCATTCAGAACACTGCACTGCTGCAATCTGCCAGAATACTCAGAAGAGTCCTGGAGACCTGAGGAGACTTGCGGTCAGTCAGTCTCCAGTGAAAGACCATCAGCTAACGCTGATGTGAAAACTCAAAGGAGTAAATAATAATAATAATAATAATAATAATAATAATAATAATAATAATAATAATAATAATCGCTTTTGTGACAAACCAAAGGGTTGTTGTCCCCGGAAAAAGATTAAGAAAGTAACAGAGCCTAATGAATTAAGGTTTTGAACCTCGTGTGGCCGTTTGAAGCTTAATCCCCTTTAAGCCGATTAAAGCGGAATCCTTTTTATATGCTTATTTATATTAATTTCTATTGATAAGCCTCTCTTTCAGTGATACAAACGAAAATAAAAATATATCGATGCTCTGCACTTGAAGAGCCCTTGGTGTTACTAGAAGCTCAGTTTTGATCTATTATAGAGAACTTGTTTCTCATTTACTCCCGTTGGATTCCGAGCCTATTTATCTATGAAAAACATCGATCAATCCCCATTGGCTTATCTAATTCCCCTGGATTTGGCCAAGATTACTGTCAATTATTTTGAGAAGAGTTAACATTCAAATAATTATGTTTCTTTTTGTGTTGTTCACACAACGTTTCGATGGTTACATACTACAACCATCTTCAGGTATTATATACAAGAGCATCTCTTTCTAGCTAGTTTGTTCGGTGGCCCAAAGAACAAACGGTATTAAACATACTATTATAATTAGTTTTTGACACCAGCGTTAGCTGATGGTCTTTCAATGGATTTTGAGTGACAACAAGTCTCCTCAAGTCTCCAGGACTCGTCTGAGTATTCTATCCGATTTCAACAATGCTGTTGTTTGGATGGTCCAATTCTTCCTCTGATTTCCAGTTCCTCTAATCTTTTTGCTAATCTTTTGGAAACCATTACAAGTGCCCCAACTACTATTGGTATCACTTTCACTGTCATAGTCTAAAGTTTTTTTTCAATTCTCTAGCAAGGTATTATTATTATTATTATTTTACTCCTTTTGAGTTTTCACATAAGCATTAGCTGATGGTCTTTCACTGGAGTGACAGCAAGTCTCCTCAGGTCTCCAGGATTCTTCTGAGTATTCTGGCAGATTGCAGCAGTGCAGTGTTCTGTATGATTTCAACCCTTCCTCTGATTTCCAAACTTTCCAACCCTTTTCCAATCCTTTTGGGACTGTTCCAAGTGCATCAACTACAATTGGTATCACTTTCACTTTCATATTCCATAACTTTTTCAGTTCTCTGGCAAGGTCCAGATATTTGTCCATTTTTTCATTTTCCTTTAGCTTCACCCTGTGATCTGCTGGCACTGCAAAATCCACCAGCTGACAAGTTCTTTCTTTTTTGTTTATCAACACTAGGTCTGGTCTTCTTGCTGGGATAAGGTGATCCGTTTTTATTTTAAAGTCCCAGAGAATTATTATTATTATTATTATTATTATTATTATTATTATTATTACAAAAAACGCTCTCTGGGTGGTGTAAAAATTCATTTTGAAAGATATTGCCCGAGGGGGAGGTTTACAAATTCAATGTCAGAGGGTCTTCATCATAAGTAAACAAAATCGCTAAATTTATAAAAAGAATTTTAAAAAATTAAAATGGATAATTATTCCTGTCTACCTCAAATAAATTGTTGCATGCATCTATTAATCATTAACTAAATAATTATTTTGAATATTTTGCACATACATTTTACACACAATCGTAGATATTTATTTGTAAACATTTTAGTTAACTTCTTGTTACTGTAAAAAAGGGCGAGAGTAAAAGAAAATTTAAATTGCTTACTCAAATTTTGAGTGTATATAACACAGGGTTGTTCTTTATCCTATGTATTAAGGATTTTGACTATGAATTAAATACTCATTGACAGACTTACGCTATCATTAAGAATATTGTGACGTAAGCTGTGACATAGTTTTGGTTACAGAGAGAAATACACCCAATCTACATTATTATTATTATCATTATTATTATTATTTAGATCAATAAAAGTTTTCTACACGAGCATTAGCTGGTTGTTTGCAAGAATATATAATGCACCAGTTATTTTATTTAAAAACCTTTACATTTTTTCAGCTCAGATAACTTTAAACCACGTATATTTGATGCGCAATACAGATTCTTAAAGATACGTGGCTCAAAGTTAACTGAACTGAAAAAATGTAAAAGAATTTTAATAAAATAACTGGTGCATTATATCTTTTATTCCTTAATATGTAACACTGAAAATGTCATTAAATTCGGTTAATTGCTTGAGTTTTGGTTTTTTTTCTTTCGGTGGGTGACATACGATGATGGAATTTAGATCCGTTAAGTTCGATTTAACCCTTTGCTTCTTCCTATTTAATGATAATCATTTTTCGCACTTTAAATATACGCTCCTACATTTGGGGCGTAAGTGGTTGTCGTCATTGATGTAATCTGCAAGGTTCATTGGGAAGTTTCGGGTCTTCCAACATCAGACTTCCCTCGCTTTGCTGATCCTATCAGAGGTGATCAAAACTCTGATACAATCACTAAGAATAGACGCTAAAAGACGTTTGACTGAAAGACGATTGACTTTTATTTTTCGGACGGATGCACACTGTTACAGTGGGGAAAATAAGTATTTCACTCCGTGCTGATTTTCTGAGTTTGCCACCTTACTAAAATAGGAATGGTGTATGATTTTTAGGGTATATCCATCTGGAAAGTGAGTGATAGAATATTAAAATTTTTTTTAGAAAATCACATTATATCAATCTTTGAACATTTATTTGTATTCTATTGAAAAAATAAGTATAAATATATATAGAAAAAATAGCAAAATATAACTCAGTACTTGTGGGAAGAAACCCTTGTTGGCAAAGACAGCAGCCAAGCGTTACCTGTAGTTAGTTGTATATCGTTTCAATAATAATAATAATAATAATAATAATAATAATAATAATAATAATAATAATAATAATAATTCTCAGTAAACAATTATAACTTCAAGTACCTATTATTAATACAAATAATTTTCACACAGTAATATGATAGGTATTTACCCAATCCGTTCTCCACAAAGAGGATGTGACACAAGATTGCTAGGTGCAGCATCCAGCGAATATTCAACTCGCTAATCAGTAATATCACGTATGATATTATGTATTGGTTTTCAATATAAATAGTTTCCAAATATTTAGTTGACCCATAGTTGGGGTCAAAGTGCACCTGTGAGTAGGGTTGACTCTACAATTCCCAGTGCCCCAGAACCTTAGCCTCACCACCAGAATCAGTTTTGTGTCATACCCGGGATACCCATTTTAAATATGTGTGTGAATGCTAGGGTGCATGCCCATTTTAAGGAATGCAGCAAACGTATTTAAATATTCCGCTGAGAGGGTGATCGTACGATTAGGAGTTTTAGATTACATGCCTTTTTTTGAAGATCATGAGTGCCAGATTATTTACTAATTCATCATCATCAGGTTACAATGACAGCACAGATACCCATGACCTCAACCGTCCTTATAGGTCATCGCCCCTGGTAGGTCTTCGGAATGATATTCAGAATCCTCGAAGAGCAGATTGGTGTATATTTTGACTGGTCAGCCTACACTGATGTGTCCATGTGTAGGTATCCATAGGAGAAAATTACTTATTGTTGTAAACCTACATAATACGTGGGTATATAATAAAGAGAGAGAGACAGACAGACAGACAGACAGATAGATATGAGTGATGAGATAATGGTTCTTACTTGTTACATTCTGCTTACTGGTTCTAACTGTTGGCGTTTTTTGATTATAAGGTGTGGGCCAGATGTCCACATCTACTTATAGACTCGCCAATAACCATGTGACCAACCTATTGGCCAATCACTGGCAGTGCTCTGCTGCTGATATTATTATTCATACTGGCTGTTCTGGTCATACCTACGCACATTGCTTCGAACCTTCGTGGACGACGGAACATAAGGATTATATCACTGGACCTTTGATACTCCGTAGGATTCCATAACGCAGGACTTATTCATTTACCAAAGGATTCTATAGCTCGGGACTTACTTACTTTAAGTTCTTTTTCAACTGGCCAAGGATGGCTGTCAGAAACTTAACAGGTTATGGGCCCAGCACGCTTCCACTGCGCCATGTTCTTCAGTCGATCTAGTGAGCTTTCAGTTAAGGGTTGGTTTTACTTCTTGTTGGTTCTTCTTCATGTTGGGCTGGTCATTGCTCGTTTTAATACTAACACAACAAACAAGACTTGGTCGTTTTCTCATAATGCTTTTATTTAAAAATCCAACCCATATTGAGTCCACTCACTCCGAAATCTCTGCCGCATCTAAAATTAAAATGGCGCGTTTTTCAAGGGGTCAAGTAAAAAGGTTACTACCCGTCAATAACTGTTGGGTAAATTTCCACTGGACCCCGTCATTCTGAAAAAACAAAAAAAAAACAAAAAAAAAAACCAGGTCTATAATTCAAATATTCTAACTACAGGTACACACATAAATTATAAGCTGCTTATAAATTACGTAGCATTATGAGTTGGCCATTTCTTCTCCAACCGTTTCTTATTCGACTTACTTGGATGGTTTGTGTGACTGGAGGCAAGTGGCCGTATAGCTACTTTTTGTGGGTAATGCTTTCAAGATGTCTTCAAGAAAGCATGCAGCATCCTTGTATTGTTTCTATCTAGCCTTTTCTCGAAGTGTTTCGGTTTCGATTTCTTTGTTTAATGACATATCAAATTCTTTGGGTTATCAAATGCCAAATCCATCCTATAGAAGAACAGTAGTCGTACTATTTAACACATATTAGAGGTGAGGGGATTCATACCTTTCCCAATAATATTAATCCGAAAGTGAACGTAATAGCGCGACTGGAGTTCGAAATCGTTTACTACAATGTCGCAGTCCAGCACGTTAACCATTACGCCACGGGGAATTCGACACCAGGGCTTCGCTTGAGTACAAGTGTTGCAATCATACAGTAAGCACTTACACGATTACAGCTTGGAAGAAATATTGAAATAGATAACTAATTGGGACTGAGCCTATTCTAACAGTGACCACCCCAAATTTGATGGTCTCCAGATTTGAATTCAGAATTTTCCTTCTCCTAGACTGGTTGCTTAACCAAGGTTAAAGTGCCCAGTCTGCCCTATTATTTTACCCATTGCTGGAGGGTGAGTTATTGTATTCATACCTTTCCCAAGGGTATTAGCGCTATGTGAACTGTAGCCTCGCCAAGGATTTGAACTCGGGTCGACGAGTCCATTCCCAACGACTCTAACTATTGCACAACGCCTTTATCTTATCAAAATCGCGTAGTCTAAAATATTGCAAACCTGATGATGTCAACGGCTGCATTTTCTTTTAAGACTTGGAAATTGTTGCACATTTTAAAGAGGAGTGTTGAGAAATAGCATAATCTGCTAAGTTTGAGCTTGAATTTCCAAAGGGCTGATTTTCTAATGCCGTATCTTTGGCCCGGGCTGCAGTCTGTACACGTTTCCTCATTAATAACTAATTAGACGCCCCAATTGTTGAACAGAGTCATGATTAACCTCTTGAGACCGTGACAGTCCGTAATCATCTGATGTTGTTGTGCTCGCTATCTTGATGGATCATAATCCAAGAATTCCTCATAAATAATGTAACACGTAATGAAAATTGAGAGCAAGCCAAGAATTCTCTCTCTCTCTCTCTCTCTCTCTCTCTCTCTCTCTCTCTCTCTCTTTTTAATTTTTATTTTTTACAAAAGAGCAATGTTTGCATTATTCCGCATATTTTCCGCTGATTGTATTACTCATTGTTGCTTTTCCGTTTATTTATTTAATTATTTATTTAAAAAATCTATTCTGCCGAAGCACTGAGTCTTTCAGGCTGCCGAAGCACTGAGTCTTTCAAAGCCTCCATGCTTCCTGTGGTCGGCCGACACTATACCGGATGCCACTCTCCACATACGCGCACACATACATGCATACTACTACAGTAAACTGTTCATGTTCCTGACACTACATTATTCTGTATACTTGACATGAGACTTTGATGAGTTGTGGTGCACCTGAGCACTGTACACAATAAATTTCATCATTTAAAAAAAAAATGTATTCTTCGACCTTCCACATTGCACGAAACAACTTCCATTATTCCATATACTCCCTCTATAGTGTTGTTAGTTATTTCGTTTAACGGCATATCAAACCTTCTGGTATAAGTAAAAGTAAAGTCGTCGGGGTGGCCTAAAGTCGGTATAAGCCAGACAGTGAGGGTATCTATGCCCTTTTCCTAGCGCCAAACCAAGGAGATTGTTATGGCGTCTAAGGCAGAGCGCCAAACCAACCAACAGCTATTCACTTTACCGCACAGATCGCTGTGCTGCTCATAGGCTGAGTTGGCGATATTATATGGTGTTTTAAACTTTAAAAATATTATTATATGGTGTTTTAAACTTTAAAAATATAAATAGAATACGAATTTATTTAAATTCTAAATCCTAGCTCAGTTGAATGCGTGGCAAAATAATATCAAGAGTAACACTATATAGTGTTTTAAACTTTCAAAATATAAATAGAACACGAATTTATTTAAATTTTAAATCACACCTCAGTTGAACGCGTGACGAAATAATATCACGAGTAACACTATATAGTGTTTTAAACTTTCAAAATATAAATAGAACACGAATTTATTTAAATTTAAATCATACCTCAGTTGAACGCGTGACGAAATAATATCACGAGTAACACTATATAGTGTTTTAAACTTAAAAATATAAATAGAACACGAATTTATTTAAATTTTAAATCATACCTCAGTTGAACGCGTGACGAAATAATATCACGAGTAACACTATATAGTGTTTTTAAACTTTCAAAATATAAATAGAATACGAATTTATTTAAATTTTAAATCATACCTCAGTTGAACGCGTGACGAAATAATATCACGAGTAACACTATATAGTGTTTTAAACTTAAAAAATATAAATAGAACACGAATTTATTTAAATTTTAAATCATACCTCAGTTGAACGCGTGGCGAAATAATATCACGAGTAACACTATATGGTGTTTTAAACTTTAAAAATATAAAAAGAACATAAATTTATTTAAATTTTAAATCATACCTCAGTTGAACGCGTGACGAAATAATATCAAGAGTAACACTATATGATGTTTTATACTTTAAAAAATAAAGTGCCCATGTCTTAAATCATTGTTAGCTAGCTTATTATTTTATCTCTCCGATAAATGGAGAGTAGACGATTTGAAGAATATCCCTTCTATCTTTATCTCATTTTAACTTACGTTTTGTTTCTTATTCAGGAAGTATTGAATATAAACTAGAAAATGCATGACAGTATGTGTATTATTTATATTTTTCGGACTGTTATTTAGACAATGTTTCGGCCGATGTGCTCTCCGGGTTTTTTTCAGATGTTTCAGAAGTTTGAACCAAACCCTTTATTTCATCCTTCGAGATAGATTTGTCTCATTCCTTTACCAGTAAAATACATGACATAACCTATATAGGCGTTTAGTTAATACAGTCCTAAGTGACATCTCGAAATCGCAGGTTCAATTCTGACTACAGGCAAAAATAACATAGAATACATAATATAGCTAAACATTTGTACTCAATTCGTTAACAAGGCTCCCGGGTTCGACCAGAAATACCTGGAAAAAGGCAGAGAGGCACATTGGCCGAAACATAGAGTATATAACAATAAGGATGAGGACAACAGTCCGACAAATCAAAATAATACAAATTATCAAGCTCCATCAGAAAAATTCAGACAAATGATACTCTAATGATTTTGATGTATAGGAGTAAGATTCAATTGAAATATAATTTTACCAACCCCTCCACACGGACAGGATGTGACACAAGGTCAATTTCTTAAGCGGAGTTCAACAGGTTTGAATTTAGAGTTTTCCCTCTCCTAGACTGGTTGCCTAACCAAGGTTAAAGAGCCCAGTCTGCCCTACTATTTATCCATAGCTGGAGGGAGAGCAGGATTCACACCTTTCCGAAGGGTATTAGTGCTAAGTGAAATGCAATTACCACGTCCATGATTTGAACTCGGGGCGACGAGTCCATTTCCCATGACTTTAACCATTACACCACGCGCTTCCATAGATTCAATTGAAATATGGCTGTTATTTTATGATAAACTAGTAAGTATATAAGAGAAAAATTATAATTTGATAGTTCCACTTTGGGTGGCATTGCACGATTAAAATCAGTCTATAGTGTCAGAGTTGAACAAAGCGATTATGATAGACTTATTCAATATGTCACTATACGATTTTACAAATGTGATTTTTATAGCCACGAAGAAATAACAAAAAATGTGTATGTGTGCGCATGTGTCTGTGTAAGAGAGAATAGAGACAGACAGACAGATAGAGAAGAGAGTGGCAGCAGAGTAATGGATAATCCCAGTGTTGTATCCAATGCTGTAAACAATTTTTTTACCAGGTTGAAAAACTATTAGAGAGAGAGAGAGAGAGAGAGAGAGAGAGAGAGAGAGAGAGAGAGAGAGAGAGAGAGAGAGAGAGAGAGAGAGAGAGAGAGAGAGAGAGTAGCTGAATAGTCGATAATCTCAGTGTGGTATCCTGATATTTTTAGTGAGGTCACTAAAATAACTTTTAGTGACGCCATTTTAATGCTTGCTTCATAAAAAATACCCACTGAAAGATAGGAATAATGTGGTGGATCACCTACTACAATATGAAATAATGTGGTAGGCCACATACTACAATATGAAATAATGTGGTAGGCCGCATAATACAATATGAAATAATGTGGTTAGCCACATAATACAAAGGAATAATGTGGTGGATCACCTACTACAATATGAAATAATGTGGTAATACAATATGAAATAATGTGGTTAGCCACATAATACAATAGGAATAATGTGGTAGACCACATACTACAATAGAAACAATGTGGTAAACCACATACTACAATATGAATAATTTGGTAGACAATATACTACAATATGAAATAATGTGGTAGGCCACATACTACAACATGAAATAATGTGAAAGATCACATACTACAATATTAATAATGTGTTAGCCCACATACTTACAATAGGAATAATGTGGTAAACCACATATTACAATAGGAATAATGTGGTGGACGACATAATACAATAGAAACAATTTGGTAAACCACATACTACAATAGGAATAATGTGATAGAACAAATACTACCATAGGAACGATGTAGTAGAGCCCATGATAGGATAGGAACAATCTTGTAATTCACATGGTACAATAGCAATGCAGTAGACTACATAGTACAATAGAGAAGACTCTGGTAGACCACATTATGGACTCTCCCGTCGATTTTCGACGTATGAGGGTTCATACACACAATGAACATCCACATAGGGATTTGTTTAAAGTGGTGAAGGTTTGTGTTGGACCATCCAAACTTTTTGGCACAATCGATAGGAAAGAATTGGTGCATCAAGGGTTGCCACAAACCCAATCAACGACCGACCTCAGGAATTTTGAATTCAGAGTTATCCCTCTCCTAGACTGGTTACCTACCCAAGGCTGAAGAGTCCAGTCTTCCCTACTATTAACCCATAGCTGGAGGGAGAATATATGGATTCATACCTTTCCCAAGGGTATTAGCGCTATGTGAAATGCCAACAACTTCGTCTAGGAATTGAATTCGAATCGACGAGTCCATTTTCCACGACTCTAGCCACTAGCCCACGCGCCTACATGGTAGACCACACAGTACTAAAGAAATAATGGGGTAAACCACATATTACAATAAGAACACTGTTGTAGACTACAGTGTACAATAACCCTATGTAGTAGAGCGCTTACTGTAATAAGACCTTTAAAAGTCTCAGTTTGTTATGGAGATAGAAGATCGCATAATAAAGGAAAGTATGGCATCATCGGTTAATCAGGACGTGCGCCAGGATCTGAGAGCAGACCTGGGAAAGATTGACAGACTGGTTCCAGTGAAGCAAGTCCCCTTATGATGCCAGTGATTTTGTCCAAGATGTAACTTGGTACCAGTGCTGTTGCAGAGATTGTCAAAACGAGGTTGAAGACCGAATAAGACTGACTCAAAGACTCCAGTTCTTGGTTTTAAGTTCAGAGTTGTCCTTCTCATAAACTGGTTTCCTACCAAGGCTAGGAGATTAATTATGACCTACCATGTTACTCGTTGTTAGGTAAAGAAAATCGATCATGTAAGTTTAAAAATATGTCTTTTAATATTCAATATATTTAGTTTAGATTAACGAGCAAATTTTCAAATAATTAGTCTTACGATCAAGTCACGTTGAAAGCCCCGGTTCCCCCTAGACCACCAAAGTTAAGTAGCGATACTCCTGTTCAATACTTAGATGGGTGACTTAAGCAATTGCTGGTACTATAAGCAACCTGATATCAAAATTACTTGATTTGGCATTAAATGACTCGAAAGGGGTTGATATGCCATAAAACAAAAATAACAAAGAAAACAACCAAAATATAATTAGTCGTTAGATGGCTACTTTTCGCCGTTGGTTGTAATCAATTGCCCTGTTAGTTTCGATGGCCAAGACACGGACTTGTAAAATACCGGCATTAATGACACGAAAAGTCGCGTCTGTTCATCAGACGAAGAAACGACACGGACCCTTTGTTCTGACAAAATCCAGTCTGTGAATTGCGTCAGGCCGCCGACCACTTCGCTTTCATCATCTATGACCTCATTTGCTTTCAGAACGCAGCTGTTTTTACTGACCCTAACCCTGCTTTAGTCGTCCCTCGGCTATCAAAAAGGCTTAATGGCAATTTTGGGCATCAGCAGAAAATATTGAGGCTGAGAGTAGGGGGTGGGGAAATAAGAGAGAGAGAGAGAGAGAGAGAGAGAGAGAGAGAGAGAGAGAGAGAGAGAGAGAGAGATGGTTAAATGCCAGTACGAGGCTCTACAATTAAAATCACGTGATTCGAGCGTCGCAAATGCATTTTCGCTCGGCAGTTATGATTGGGGAATAAAAATAGCGTTTAACGTTATCGCCGTTTCATCTCTTCGCTCTTGCGTTTAAGGAGATATTTTGTGTCGCATGATTCGATTAGAGGCAACACCAATTCCACAGCGAAAAGTAAGAGACAGGCGAGCATAAAAACGGCCGTAAAACTAAGCATATGCAGTGGCGTCAGTGAGCATGAAGAATACGACTCTTTGCAGTTGGTAGTTTCGAGAATTGGAATCTTGGAAAAGCTCCTTGAACATTCCACACTACATAATTCTAATATAACGATAAAACACCAAATGATTCTTATTGTATCAGACGAGAGAAGATAAAAGAAACGTTTTACAAGCTTAAATTATAGCTTTTTTTCTCTTCCTTTTACGAAATTATATATTAGTTGGTTTTGCAATTCTCATGATACAGAATAAGATTAGATAACCGCAATATTCCTCGAGAAAGAAGAGTTACCTGGTGGTGCCCATCTCCTTTCTGAATAATATGGGGCAAGTGATATAGGGTTATATGTTTAGTTGATCCCGTGATCCAGTACACACTATGTTGGTAGGGCCTAGAATACGCTGATTGTATCATCTGATTGACTGTATCACCTTGCAATTTTTCACACCAGCGTTAGCTGGTGATCTCTCGCAAGACTCTGTGTGACAGCATGTCTCCTCAGTCTCCAGGACTAGGCGATCTTAACAATGCTGTAATTTGGATGGTCTCGATTCTTCTTCTGATTTCAAATTCCTCCAGTCTATTTTTCAAACACTTGGGGACCGTTCCAAGGGCATCAAATGCAATTGGTATCATGTTCATTATTAAACGGGATTAAGCTTTAAACGGCTACATGAGGTTCAAAACCTTAATTCATTAGGCTCTATTACTTTCTTAATCTTTTTCCGGGGGCAACAACCGTTTGTTTTGTCAGAAAAGCGATTATTATTATTATTATTATTATTATTATTATTATTATTATTATTTGCTCCTTTTGAGTTTTCACATCAGCATTAGCTGATGGCCTTCCACTGGAGTCTGAGTGACAGCAAGTCTCCTCAGGTCTCCAGCACTCTTCTGAGTATTCTGGCAGATTGCAGCAGTGCAGTGTTCTGAATGGTTTCAACCCTTTCTCTGATTTCCAAACTTTTCAGACCCTTTTCCAATCCTTTTGGGATTGTTCCAAGTGTACCAATTACAATTGGTATCACTTTCACTTTCATATTCCATAACTTTTTCAGTTCTCTGGCAAGATCCAGATATTTGTCCATTTTTTCTTGTTTTTTTAATTTTATTTTTTTTTATTAACAAAATAAAAAAAATAAATTTTTTAAAAAAGATATTGCTTGAGGAGGTGGAAGTTAAAAATTAAATGTCGGAGAGTTTGAACCATAAATCATGAAAGCATCAAATTTATTAAAGGAGTAAATAAAAAAATAAAACAATTTGAAATCGAAACTAAGTTCTATTAACTTTGAATATCTATTAAAATAAAACAAACTATATATAAATATATGATACTGGGGATGTATCTATTAAAACTTGTTTTAAAAAACAATGAGGACTGTCTAATGTTGCATGCTCAAGTTTTGAATATATTTATTCTATGTAATGACAATTTCGGTATAGTGACGTAAGCAGTGACGTAGTTTTTGTTACAGACAAAAACCGGAAGCGAATCTCCATTATTAATAGATGTGGTTTTTCACACCCGCCTAAGCTGGTTGATAACTGGAGGCTGAGTGACAGCAATTCCCATAAGGTCTGCTGGACGCTTCTGAGTAATCTAGCTGATCTTAACAATGTTGTTGTTTTAATGGTTTCGGTCCTGCTTCGGACTTTCCAATTCTTCCAGACTCTTTTCCAACCCCCTGGGAGCCATTTGCTTACAAATTATTAGAGTTAGGTAGGAATATGTGAAACATATAATTGTGTAAAAACAAATGATTTTTTATTAAATAGTAATAGTTACTTTATAATTGGGAATTAATTATTAGTAATAGATAGTAAGACTTGTCGGTGGGGCTTAGAATACACTGACAGCATCCTCTGCAGATTCACAACATTTTTGTTGGCTGACATCTGTGTTGAATGGGGCTTGTCGCTCCTACTGAAACGCATTTCCCACCACCTAACTGTGATCAAATGTTTCATTAAACGCATGGAAAGTGTTCATGAATGTCAATGGTGACAATTATATCCCATGGAAGTATTCAATGACACTTCGGCTTTAATGTCAGGCGTCATTATGCTAAACTGCCGCAAGTTGTTATCTCTATGTGTTATTAGCAGGAAGGTTTAACCTCTACTGCCATACTACGAACATGTTGTGGGACAGACTATAATGATACTAAAATAGAAGGTATATTTCACCTATATATATTTGCCAACCCATCTGCACGAGCAACCCATCTGCAATTCTCAAGTCAATTTCTTATGCGGAGTTTAACAGGTTTGAATTCAGAGACTGGTTACCTTGCCAAGTTTACGAGCTCAGTCCACTCGTAGCTGGAGGGAGAGTATTTGGATGCATACCTTTCCAAAGGGTATTTGCGCTATGTGAAATACAAACAGCTTCGTCCAGGAATTGAACTCGGCTCGACGAGTCCATCTCCTACGATTTTAACCATCACACCACGAGCCTCCATATTTAAACTATCGACGGGGTGATGAGACGGTATTAGTCCGAAAGTAACAGGTTTGAATTAAGAGTTTTCCTTCTCATAGATTGCCTAATCAAGGTTGAAGAGCCCAGTCTGCCCTACTATTTACCCATAACTGAAGGGAATATAGTTGTATTCATACCTTTCCCAAGGGTATTAGCGCAATATGAAATTCAAACAGCCTTGTCCAAGATTTTAAATAAATAAGAGGCATTACTTTTAGACCATGCCTTGTACGATACTGTATAAAGATTCTAGTTAAAAAATTGTTTGGTAGCTCAAAACTTACATTATCCAAATATCTACTGTATTTTCTGTAGACAAGAAAAAGGTGCAATACTTTTAGAGCATCTTCTGTACGAGTACGACATACAAACTCTAGTTCAAAAAATTGTTTTGTAACTGAAAACGTGCTCTATCAAGTGATGCTATAGTGGACTCCGTATCTGCTGGAGTTTCCGTAAAAAGAACTGGAGGCATTACTTTCAGAGAATCACATGGACGACTACGGTATAAACACTTGTTTAAAAAAATTGGTAGCTGAAAACCTGCTCTATCTAGTGATGCCATTGTGGTCTCCGTATCTGCTGGAGTTTCCGTAAAATGAACAGGAGGCATTACTTTCAGAGCATCCTTTGGACGAGTACCGGTATAAACTCTCGTTCAAAAACACCTTCTCTATCTAGTGATGCTATCTGGTCTCTCCATCTGCAGGAGTTTCCGTAGAAATAAATAAGAGGCATCATTTTCGGAGCGTCTCTTCTATATGAAAAAAAAATCAACTGAGGTTAAGAAATTGGATTTTGTCTGTGTAAAATTTATTTTATTGCTTTTAATATTCTAAAAAAAAAAATTCTTTTAACAAAATTGAAGGTCACAGAAATTTCCTTGTCATCCAACAACTTCTTTTTGTTTTTTATTTTTTTCTACCATGGTATGATTCCAGAAAATGGTTTCTTAAAAGAGCCAGGCATTTCCCCGAAGTATTTTTCTTATTCCCCGCTGAAAAAATTATCGACGCCTGAGTGTCTACGACTTCTTAGCAAACATTTTCTGTTTTCTGTATCTCTTAAAAATCTCAAACTCAGAAAGAAGTACATAAAAAAAACAAGAAAAATAATAATAATAATAATAATAATATATATATATATATATATATATATATATATATATATATATATATATATATATAGACTTAGCAAAAGGCTGAATATATGAATAAAACAATTTTGTCAAAATGATCCAAAGACAGCAAAAATATGAAAATGTCGACAGTCTGCATATCTTGGAGTAGTGACTCAGTGTTGGAGGGGGGAAACCTTTCTTGGGTTGCGGGGTAAATGTGGGTAGAAACAGAGAACAGAATGAAAACATTGCGATAAAGGGAACAAAAGTATCGATATTTTTCTAAGTTTATTTATAGAAAGACTAAGAAAAACAGAACTGCGTCACGACTGTTCTCGAAATAAATTCAGCTGCCAAATGGGAGTAGGTGTACAGAATAGGCCGCCAAAGAAGGGGTAGGTGTACAGAATAGGCCACCAAAGAAGGGGTAGGTGTACAGAATAGGTCACCAAAGAAGGGGTAGGTGTACAGAATAGGCCACCAAAGAACGGATGGGTGTACAGAATAGGCCACCAAAGAAGGGGGTGTACAGAATAGGCCACCAAAGAAGGGTAGGTGTACAGAATAGGCCACCAAAGAAGGGGTAGGTGTACAGAATAGGCACCAAAGAAGGGGTAGGTGTACAGAATAGGCACCAAAGAAGGGGTAGGTGTACAGAATAGGCCACCAAAGAAGGATGGGTGTACAGAATAGGCCACCAAAGAAGGGGGTGTACAGAATAGGCCACCAAAGAAGGGGTAGGTGTACAGAATAGGCCACCAAAGAAGGGTAGGTGTACAGAATAGGCCACCAAAGGAAGGGGTAGGTGTACAGAATAGGCCACCAAAGAGTGATGTGTACATAATAGGCCACCAAACGAGGACACGCGTACAGAATAGGCAACCACAAGGGAGAACGTGTACAGAATAGCCCACCAAAGGGTGATAGGTATAGGGAGGTATGTGTAGAGAATAGGCCACCGGAGAGGGATTGGTGTACAGAATAGGCCACCACGGAGGAGAACGTGTACAGAATAACCCAGCAAATGGGGGCATATGTACAGAATAGGCCGCCAAATGTACACCTAACCATTTTTTTACCTATTCTGTATAGCTACCACCATTTAGTGTCCTATTTTCTCCACTTACTCCCTCATGTTGGCCTATTTATGAGTACAAAATAGGCCACCATAAGGGAGTAAGTGTAAAAAATATGACACTAAATGTAGATAGCTATACGGAATAGGTCGAAAAAAATGGTTAGGTGTACAGAAAAGGCAACCCAATGGGAGAATGTGTACAGAATAGGCCACCAGGGAGTAGTAGGTGTATAGAATAGGCCACAAAAGAGGGGATGGCGGTCTATTCTGTACACCTAGTCCCCTAGTGATTGCTGACCCTGCTTCAGTGCTTCGGCCTCTGAAGGGACAGGGCTGGGTTTATTGCCCAGCGCCTGAGGCGCCTCCCTTGAGGGGGAATGTCTACGGGATCAACGCATTTTTTGTGCCTACCACCCATGAGCTTTGGCTAGTGGGTGGACACACATAAAAATGTCCTTGTGTCACGCTCTCATATGTGGGATGAGGCAAATATCTAGTCCCCTTTGATGGCCTATTCTGTACACCTACCCGTTCGGACGGCCTATTCTGTACACATATCCTCATTTGGTAGGTGTAGAGAATAGGCCACCAAAAGGAGTAGTTGTAGAGAATAGGCCACAATACGGAGGTAGGTGTACAGAAAAGGCGACCATATGGGCCTATGTGTACAGATTAGGTATTGCGGCCTATTCTGTACACCTACTCCTTTTGTTGGCCTATTCTCTACACCAACCTCCCTATTGTGGCCTATTCTTTAAACGCCACCTATGGGCAGCATCTTATGTAAACCTACCCCTTTTTGTTGGTATATTCTGAACCTCTCTTTATCGGCGTATTCTGTACACATCCCCCCCCCGCTTTGGTGGCCAATTCCCTGTACTACCTTTTGTTCGTACACATACCCCCATTTGGAGACCTATTCTCTACACAAACACCTATTTGGAGGCCTATGCCGTACACATTTGTTGGCCTATTCTCTACACCTATCTCCCTATTGTGGCCTGATCTGTACACATAGCCCCATTTGGTCGCCTTTTCTGTACACCTACCTACTTTTGGCGGCGTATTCTTTTCACTTGTGCTAGACCGAGGAGATTGTTTTTTTAGCTTCTGAGGTGGAGCGCCACACCTACTACCAGCCCCTCAATTTACCGCACAGATCCTTGTGCTACTCATACGGTGAGTTGGCGAGGGCCGGTATTGAACCAAGAACCTTGCGATTCCTAGTAAAGTACTCTACCTACTGAGCCAAACCGGCCCTAAGTGGTCCTAATAAACACAATGTTCGATATAGAAATTCATTAAATTTGCAAATTTATCTGAGTTATTACCCATAGCCTATTTATTTTTTCCCTATTTTCAATATACCAATTTTCTTTCTTTCCTAGCAGGACCTGCGTATATATCACAGTATGATAATTTAATTATTACAACGTTTGATATGTTTACTTAAGAGCTATTGCTATTACTTTAATATGTAAAAAGTATAATAATAGTATTGATTTAAGTCTCTTTCACTCTCTTTTTCTTTATTTTCTTCTTTACATTTTAACATGTTTGATTAAAATGGATTAGCGTCATCGCTCCCGCGTGCTCACCACCTCTTTCTATCTTTCCCCTACTCTCTTTCTTTCTTTCTTTCTTTCTTTCTTTTTATATTTTTTGTGTTGCATGTACTTTTTCTTCTCTTTCTTTTTTATAATAAAAACGAAATGGTACATTATTTAGTTAAGGTGACAATACTAATCAGAAATAAGAATTCGGTGAATAATCGACACCGGATAATCAGGATTTATATTTTTTGCATTTCATCTTGAGGGATTTGGGCTATCTCATTTTTAAGCAGGGGGTTTTGAAAGATGATAACGGACGGAAGATTTAGGAAGAAGCGTATTAATATATAGATGTACACTAATTGCATAGTCATTGTAGTATGATGCTTTTTCTATGTTGAATAAATTAGTATGAACCTTGAAAATAAGATTCAAGTTTTAAAAATTCCGTATACTATATTTCCAGGAATTGTTTTGTGGTGTGGGTAGTGGGTTTGTCACGTGCCCGTTTTTTTTTGGTTTTTTTTGTGTGGTATTTTGTCACGTTTCTTTTTTTGTTATACACTCAGACAATTATAGCTTTTTTTTAATAATCAGTTCAGTCGGACGAGAAAACTATTGAAATGGTAATGAACCTTCTCAAAATTAAAGACTGTATCTTCAACTTTGAACTTCGAAGAATACAAAGAAGGTTGAAGACTGGGAAGACCGGAACGTAGCAAAAAAATGGTCAATGGGAATATCTGCCTTGTATTTTTAGTATTTAGGATGGGATTTTTCTGTCTGTCTGTCTCTCTTTCATTCTCCTTGTAAAAAAAAGAAGAAAAAAACTCCAAAATTCTCTAGAAATAATTTGAAAGGATCGTCTTCAAACCTTCTAATTATCTTTTTTCTTTTCGTAATTTTACAAGATTATCATTGCGTGTCCAACGCTCATGAAATGAAAAAAAGACAAATCAGCGGTCTCAGCTGGACTGATTAAAAAAAAAACTTTAGCATTATTAAAATGCTAAAAACAACAAGATTATAGAAGAGCTTGCTTCAAGTCCGCCCAACAGAACCTGGAAACTAATCGAAAATCTGACGCTGAAAAAGGCAAAAATGATAAGCGGTTCTCACCTTTTTGGCCTTGTGCCACATTTGTATTATTAAACGAATAAATAACCACATCGGGAATAGTTCTTGAAAAAAGGGGAAAATGAACAAAAGGGAACTCCACTGGGAAAAGATTATGTTGCAAAAATAAAAACAAAAATGATATTTCTCATTAAAAAATGGTTCGTCCTGGGTATGACACTAAATTACACAGAGGTTCCAATTCTGGATCTCTGGTGAGTAAAGTCAACCTTTAATTGCCTTTACTCACAGGTTCACTCTGACCTGGAGTGGTAGTACCCGTTAGGATCTCGTCGCTAGGTTGAATAGATCGGTTTAAGATAATAGAGATTTTACATGTGTAAAAAAAATTGAAGATACATTTTTGTAGTAAGGTAAAGTAGTAAAGTAGACGGAGTGGCCTATTGTTGGTATCAGCCGGACAGCGAGTGAGCCTATCCCCTTTTCATTAGCGCTAGACCAAGGAGATTGTTTCTGCGTCTGAGGTGGGGCCGCCACATCTACATCAGCTCCCTATTTTAACACACAGATCCAAATCGTGCTAATCATACGCTGAGTTGTTGAGGGCCGGTATTGAACCCAGAACCTTGTTGTTCTGAGACTGATACTCTACCAAGCTAAGTACATTCACATAATGTTTGAAGGTATTTTATTTTATATATATTTGTACACTATATAATATTTGAAGACACATTTTAATGATATATATATATATATATATAATATAATATATATATATAATAACTGAAGATATATATTGGTAATATATACAGTGTACGGCATAAGTAACGCCCTTTTTAATTTTGTAACAAAAAAATTGGTTTGATTTCATTTGTATTGAACATTATTAAACCGAATAAGCATTATATCAATTTTGTTAATATATTATATTAATCCATTAAACTGTGGCAATACATTCATGTGCGATAAAAATAAAGGATAATCAAAGGTTTTAATTTTGTTCCACTTAAAGAAAGGGCATTACTTATGCCGCACCCTGTATAATCATTGAAGATATTTTTGTACGATATATAATGAGTGAAGATACATTTTTATGCAGAATATAATCACTGAAGATATGTTAGTGTACTCTATAAAATGTTTGAAGATAATATTTTTGTAGAATATACATATATTACCCCCCCCAGTAAGATGTGAACATAGGTCATTTCTAAAGTGGAGATTAAGGTTTAAAATCAGAGTTTCCATTCCCTAACTGGTTGCCTAATCAAAGTTAAAAACGAATATGCCTACTATTTACCGATATCTTGGGGAAGAATAGTTGGATTCATTCTTTTTCCAAGCGTATTAGCGCTATATGAAATGCAACCAGCCTTTTTTGATTCGTCTCGCTGTCTCCTATATTTGCACATTATCTAATGAAAGAAGGTATATTTTTATACTGTATGTAATGGATAAAACTTATTTAGTACTACATATAAAAAAATACCACCTGAGTTGGTGAGCTGAACTAAATAAGTTTTAATACCTACAAGATTATAATATATATATATACTAACAAAATAAGTGTCCTCCGTTTTTAATGTCATACAATAGTATATCAAATTAGAAAGACTAACGCATATAAAATGATTACACTTGCTTTTATTGTATTACAATTGATTTCTATATGAATATGAATATATATAAAGTAATTAATTACCAAACTTTTACTAAAAACAGTATGCAAATAATCCACATCACACACTATGTAAACCTTTATTTCCTAGCGGTATATAACAGACTTTGCAGGATTTTAAATGCATTAATGTTTATAAATAAGATGCCAATTAAGATTAAATAATAATTATTTAATAAACATTCAGAATATAACATAAATATCTAAGAAAATTATAGCATCGGTGATTACATAGTTTCGATTACACTCTGGATTTTCAAAATCGCACAGGCACGAAGCTGTCAGTTTCCAAACGCCGTTGATTTAATGTCTCCGCTACTCTAACTTAGATATACATGCTCTATCAATGATATTGAACACTCTTAACTTATAACTAAACCAAACTATATAATTAATATCACAACACACACACACACACACACACATATATATACCATAAATAAGAAGTGCGTGGTGTAATGGTTAAACATTGGGATGGACACGTCACCCCGAGTTCAAATCCTGGACGTGTAATTGCATAGCGCTATACCCTTGGGAAAGGTATAATCTACTCTCCCTCCAGCTATGGTAAATAGTAGGGAGACGGGCTCTTTAACCATGGTTAGGCAACGGTTCTAGGAGAAGGAAAAGGGGTTGGTAATATATATATACCATAAATAAGAATAATCTGTATATTAATAAGTGTACATCGTTGTTTTTAGTTGCGAAAAGATTGACCACTTTTGTTTGGTTTCCTCTCCAGATTAAGTATTTACCCAACCCGTTCAGAGCCACGGATAGGAAGGTTGCAAGTATGGGGCATCCACTGAAAATCAAACTCGCAGTTCGGTTATAAGAATTCACCTAACCCGTTCGCCACCAGTAGGATGTGGCACAACGATCCATGTAAGGGGTATTCAGTGCAGTTCGAACTCGCTATTCAGTAGTCGGTATTTACCCAACCAGTTTGCCACGGGTGTCAGGGTCGTAAGGATGGGGTATCCAGTGGGGATCGAACTCGCTATTCAGTGGTAGGCATTCATCCAACCCGCTCGCCACTGGTAGGATCTGACCCAGGGTCGCAAGTATAGGGAATTCAGCGATGTTCAAACTCGTTATTCAATGTAGAATGTATTCACCCAACTGGTTGGCCAGGTGTATGATGTGACTCAAGGTCGCAAGTATGGGGCATCCTGTGACGATCGAAGTTGCTATTCAGGAGTAATGGATCTGCGAGATTAGCTTTCTAACCAAAACATTATGATGGGACGCACATCCCCCAAACTTGAGGATATTTAATACTCCAGCAACCAGAACTGAGACCACCAACGAAGAGAGTATTTGGTCCCACCTTTCTCTCTCTTTCTCTCTCTCTCTCTCTCTCTCTTTCTCTCTCTCTCTTCTTTCTTTCTCTATATATCTCCCTCTTTCTTTCTTTCTATCTATCTATCTATCTATTATCTATTCATTCAACGTGGACACGATCAGATAAGCGACTGAGGCTTGTATGTTGCAAATGACTTTTAGATACCGTATTCCTACGATATAACAAATGCCTAATAATTAAAATACATCGACTTAACTTTGTAATTCTTTTTTCGTTGGGTTTTAGTTTTTTTTTCTGTATTGTTTTCTGTATTGTTTTCAAGTAAAGAAAAGGCCGTGGTATCAACCTCATAATCGGATCACAATTTGTGTTTGGACAATAGAATAAAACTCTGTGGATTATCTCCCTTACCCGGCGCACCATTATTGTTTGTCTGTATCGTATTTGATGGGCTTGATACTGCAAAACTGAATATACTTGTACTGGCCAACAAAGGAATTAGCTTAAACGTGGCCGGTTCCTTTGGTCAGGGATTCAGAGAAATCCATCTCAAGATAAGCAGCTCTCTACATATTCGAGAGGGTCGCATTAATTAATTTGGATCAAAATGGGCAGTAGAGTGAACAAATGGTAAGATCATTACATCCCCCTCTCTCTCTCTTTGTCTCACTTTTTCTCTCTCTCTCTCTCTCTCTCTCTCTTTCGCTATGTCTTTCTTTCTTTTTATCTTCTTAATATTTATTTCTCTTTGTTTCTTAAACTCTCTCATTCTCTATGTCTTTCTCTATGTCTTTCTTTCTTTTTATCTCCTTAACATGTCTTTCTCTCTGTTTCTTTCGATTTCTCTTCTCAGTCTCTCTTTTTCTCTTTCTCTTTCTCTCTGTCTCTCTTTGTCTCACTCTCTTTCTCCTCTCTTTGTCTCACTCTCTTTCTCTCTCTTACTTTCTCTATGTCTTTCTTTCTTTTTATCTACTTAACGTCTCTTTCTCTCTGTTTCTTACACTCTCTCACTCTCTCTCTCTCTCTCTCAATCTATCTTTCTGGGTATCTCTCTTTATTTCTTTAAGTATTTCTTTCTATCTTTTAACATGCATTTCTCTCTGTTTCTTACGATTTCTCTCTCTGTCTCTCTTCTTCTCTTTCACTTTCTCTCTCTCTTTCTGTCTCTCTTTGTCTCACTCTCTTTGTCTCTCTCTCTTTCTCTATGTTTTTCTTTCTTTTTATCTCCTTAACGTCTCTTTCTCTCTGTTTCTTACACTCTCTAACTCTCTCTCTCTCTCTCTCTCTCTATCTCTCAATCTATCTTTCTGGGTATCTCTCTTTATTTCTTTAAGTATTTCTTTCTATCTTTTAACATATCTTTCTCTCTGTTTGTTTCGATTCTCTCTCAGTCTCTTTTTCTCTTTCTCTTTCTCCCCTCTCTCTTTTCTCTCTGTCTCTATTTCTCATCTCTCTCTCTCTATGTTTCTCTATGTCTTTCTTTCTTTTTTCTCTTAACGTCTCTTTCTCTCTGTTTCTTACACTCTCTCACTCTCTCTCTCTCTCAATCTATCTTTCTGGGTATCTCTCTTTATTTCTTTAAGTCTTTCTTTCTATCTTTTAACATGTATTTCTCTCTGTTTCCATTTCTCTCTCTTTTTCTCTTTCTCTCTCTATCTGTCTGTCTGTCTGTCTCTTTTTGTCTCACTCTCTTTCTCTCTCTTACTTTCTCTATGTCTTTCTTTCTTTCTTTTTATCTACTTAACGTCTCTTTCTCTCTGTTTCTTACACTCTTTCACTCTCTCTCTATCAATCTATCTTTCTGGATATCTCTCTTTATTTCTTTAAGTCTTTCCTTCTATCTTTTAGCATGTCTTTCTCTCTGTTTCTTTCGATTTCTTTCTCAGTCTGTCTTTTTCTCTTTCTCTTTCTCTTTCTCTTTCTCTCTCTCTCTCTCTCTCTCTCATCTCTCTCTCTCTCTGTCTCTCTTTGTCTCACTCTTTTTCGCTCTCTCACTTTCTCTCTCTCACTTTCTCTATGTCTTTCTTTTTTATCTCTTTAACATCTCTTTCTCTCTGTTTCTTACACTCTCTCACTCTCACTCTCTCTCTCTCAATCTATATTTCTGGGTATCTCTCTTTACTTTCTTTAAGTCTTTCTTTCTATCTTTTAACATGTCTTTCTCTCTGTTTCTTTTCGATTTCTATCTTCAGTTTCTCTTTTTTCCCTCTTCTCTTTTTTCTCTCTCTCTCTCTGTCTCTCTTTGTCTCACTCATTTCTCTGTCACTTCTCTCTGTCACTTCCTCTATGTCTTTATTTTTATCTCCTTAAATCTCTTTTTCTTACACTTCTCTCACTCTCTCTATCTCTCATCTTTGTTCTGGATATCTCCTTTATTTCTTTAAATCTTTCTTTCTCTCTTTTAACATGTCTTTCTCTCTGTTTCTTTCGCTTTCTCTTTCTCTCTCTCTCTTTCTCTCTCTTTCTATCTTTCTTTTCCATGTCTTTCTATCTTTTACCATCACCCTCTCTCTCTTTCTTTCGCTTTCTCTCTCTTGCTTTCTCTTTATTTTCTTTCTCAATGTATTTCTTTCTGTCTTTTAATATCTCTATGTTTCTTTCACTTTCTCTAACTCTTTCCCTTTCTCTTTTTTTTACTTCTCTCTCTCTCTTCTTCCCCCCTCTGTCATTCTCTCTTTCTGTCTTTCTTTCTATGTATCTTTTTAAAAATCTATTTATCTTTGTTTCTTTCGCCCCCTCTCTCTCTTTTTCTTTCGCTATCTCTCTTTCTTTCTCTATGTCTTTCTTTTTATCTTTTGACATCTCTTTCTTTATGTTTACTTCGCTTTCTCTCATTCACTTCTCCTCTCTCTCTCTTCTCTCTAATTCACTCTCTTTTTATTTCTTTATTTCTAACTTTTGATACCTACTTCTCTCTGCTGTTCTCACTTTCTCCTTCTCTCTCTTTCTCATCCTCTTTCTCTTTATTTCTCTCTGTCTCTCTTTCTATATTTTGCCATCTCTTTCTCTTTTTATCTTTTGCAGTCTTTTCTTTCTTTCTTCTTTCTTTCTTTTTATATTTTAACATCTCTTTCTTTATGCTTTCTCTCTCTCTCTCTCTCTCTCTCTCTCTCTCTCATTGAACACTTACACTCTTTATATCACTTTCGACCAGAGTTCAACTCCTGGACGAGGCTGTTTGCATTTCACATAGCGCTAATATCCTTTGTAAAGTATTTACCCAATCTGTTCGACACGAGTAGGATGTAACACAATATCGCAAGTATGGGGTATCCAGCGAGGATCGAACTCGCATTCAGTACTAATTGATCTGCGTGAATAGCATGATAACTATTGCAGCACGAAGGTACAACGACCATTTAAGAAGGTACGAATCCAGCTATTCTCCTTCTAGTTATTGGTAAATAGTAGGGCGGACTGGTATTTTAAAACCTTGGTTTAGCAACCAGTCAAGGAGAAGGAAAGCCTGATTTAAACCAGTTAAGTCCGCTTAAAAATTGACCTTTTTCATCTTGCTCTTTCGAGGAGTTTGATGATGTATATAATTTTTTGGGTTTTCTCTTTACCAAATCTTCGCGAGTCTCCCTTTTATATTACCCATAATCTTTGACTAACTTTCTTTTGCTCTCTCTCTATATTGTTTAGTCTTTATCATTTCTCCTTTCTTTTTCAGTTTCTTTCTTTCTTTCTTTTCTTTCTTTCTTTCCTTACTTCTCTTTCTTTCTCTCCCTCTCTCTTTCTCCCGTCTCTCTCTTTTATATACCATAGATTTTTGACTAACTTCTTGCTTCTTTATTATGTATTAGTCTTCTCATTTTCTTTCTATCTCAACTTTCCGCTTTTTTCTTTCTTTTTCTTTCTTTCTTTTTATTTCCTTCCCCCTTTCTCTCTCTTTTATATTACCCATAGATCTTTGACTAATTTCTGCTTCTCTCTTATATATATGTATTAATCTTTATCATATATCTCTTCTATCTCATTTCCCTTTCTTTCTTTCTTTCTTCTTCTTTCTTTCCTTCTTTCTTTCTTTTAAATCCCTCTCTCTCTCTTTCTTTTATCACGATTCTGTATGTTGTCTCTCTATTTAGCTCACATCTTATTTTAAATCACGTTCACTTTCTGACAAATACATTTTGAGAAAGATATGAACCACTCAACGGCATAAGCTATGGGTTAATAGTACCACTACTGTTTCTTCTACAGGAAGGATTTGGTATTAAAATAACCCAACTTGATTATGCCTTTAAATAATAAACCAAACGTTATAGTTACTTTCGCCTTTAGCATTTAAAGGATACTCTGTCTCCTTTATATCTACCTTCATCTTTGATACCTTTCTCGCTCTATTGGTCTATCTACTGTCTTTCATTCTTCTTTCTTTTCTTTCTTTATTTATTTTTCTGTTTTCCTGCCCCCCCCTTCATTTAAACCCTTCCCCTCCTAATTTCACTTTCGATTTTTTCTTTTATAAGCTTTTTTTTTCTTCGCATCCAGTATGTTCACCTGTCATTTTAGGCTGTAGAAAAGCGCCGACTGCGCCTCTGCAGATATTTAAAACTCCACCCTCCCAAATGGAGCCACATATTGGCCGTGAGGTGCGACCTGTAATCCCTGGGGACAGGATTGTAGTGGCTGAGTGGTCTGTGACCCTGGCATTAAGTGGTTCCCTGACATGCAACACACCACTTTGGCTCTTACTTGGGCAAGACAGGCGCTCGGAGAGGCACGCACTGATCAATCACTGGTCAGGTCAAGCTCTAGCACCTATATGATTGTACCAAACGTATCCTTCAAATTGTTCTCATAGCAAATAACTAAAACCTTTTTATTATATGGATGCTAGAAGTCGGTGATTTATTAATAACAAAGAAAGTTTAAATATTTCTATAAACAAATCACAGATATATATATACTAATAGGTATATATAATATATATATATTATATATATATAATATGTATGATATATATATATAAATATTATATATATATATATATATATATATGTATGTATATATATAATATATATACATATAAATTTTTTTTCTTTTGGCCAAATATTGTACCAATAGAATTATTTTTGGTGGTACGATTATCTAGGGTCTTTCTTTTTTCTCCCAAAAAAATTTTCTTCCCAGTTGATGTTTGGTAGTATATTTTTACAATCAACTATTTGCTGTTTTTCTCACCGCGAGGATTTACCAACAAGTTTGGTATATAATTATATATATATATATATATATATGTGTGTTTATTGGAGTCGTACTAATTTTGAAAATTAGTTAATTATATGAATTAGCGGAAACCTATTAATGTATGGCTTAAACAAATTGAGAAAAATCAATCTCTGTATGTACATTTCAGCCTATTAGGCCTCATCAGCAGCGCTATAGATCGGAAGACCGCCCTGTGCGTGATTTGAAACCGGACTGCGCAAGCTGACAGGCCGATCCATAACCCCAACACTAACGAACAAGATTTGGCATTAGATAACCCACAAGGGTTGATCTGACATTAAACTAACCGACCAGTATGTTTTGATTTTTATCCACCCCTTTTATTTTATTTGGTAATTGTGGAATGATCTAGTAATTTACAATTCTGAAACAATTACCAGCAGAAGCATAGTCACGAAAATAATCAGCTATTAAAAAAGATATTTTGCGCCTTATCTTTTATTAGTTTATTTACTGCTAAATAGTAAACACTAAATGACCATCCACTAAGTGGGCTAATTTCATAATTATTTTCAGGTGTAGTATTATTGGTGGCTGTATATCTCTCTAGGGGTGACTTAAATTAACTTTCACTGCCAGCATAAAGCAATGATCGTCTGTTTACAGACTGGATCTCTCTGGTGATCGTAAAATATATAAACAAATGTATGTATTTAATAGTTTAAACACTACCCCTTTACGGCAGCTGTCAAATGGCCGAGAGGTTAACGAATTGGGCGGACGAAAAGTCAGTGCGGTTTCGATCCTGGTCAGAGGTTGTTCTTGTGTCTAGCCACACTGAAGAGACGTGAAACCTCTAAACACCAAACACCAATATACCAAGCGTGTTGGTAGATCCTTGCGGAGAGAAAAAACCCGGCAGAGAGTTTGATTGTAAAAATATACTACCAAACATCAACCAGGAAGAAAAAAATTTTTGAAAAAAAAAGAAAAGACCAAGATATTCGTTCCAACAAAAAATAATCTATTGGTATAGTATTTGGCCAAAGAAAAAACAAATTTATATGTATATATATGTATATAAGATATATATATATTCATATAACCGCTAGGAGAAGCTAATTTGTAAAAAAGTGCTCGATACTAAGTAGAGCCAAGTAATAAAGATAATCTACTGAGTCAGACGAACCTACTATTAGTTTCGCATAAAGCTCTTCAGGGCTAAATCTGACTGAAGAAGAAAAGGAGCAAGACCAATAAATACTACTAATTTAAATGATTAATGTGGTTAGTAGTATTTATTGGTCTTGCTCCTTTTCTTCTTCAGTCAGATTTTAGCCTGAAGAGCTTTATGCGAACTAATAGTAGGTTCGTCTGACTCAGTAGATTATCTTTATATATATATATATATATATATATAGACGGTTCTCCAGCTCAGAAAAAAATCCTCCCGGTCACGAGATAGCGAAAAGGGGAAATACTCTCTTGCTATCCGTCTTATATCGACGATTGTCCCCTCCATCGACCATTTTTACTTACTTGGCCCTTTGTCCTCATTGCACCATTATAGTAAGATACTGATTTTTGGCAATGCTTGATAATCTTTATCTGCTCTTCTTTAATGTTGGTAAATTGCCCGGCTCAGCCCAAAGATTTGTTAAGAAGGTTTTCAGATATTGAAGGAACAACATTCTTTTATATCAAATTGTATAAATATGTGACACTATAATCTCTCCTGCTCCTGGGTGCACAGGGTGTTGTTCAATAATGCATATGCGTGTAGGTGCAAGCAGGTTTGTATCAGTGTGTATTCGTATAGGCGTAGCGCATATGCATGTGGTGGTCAGTGTATCTGTATAGTTGTTTGTTGGAATAGGTAATATATACATATGTATGTAGGTAGATGTGAATATATATTAATGTCAAAAGATAACTAAACGGGTTAGGGGGGTCAGTATATTTTAATAGATAATAAAATAGAAAGAGAGGGTTTCCACGATCAGGATGAAAAGGTTATATATTGCAAAAAGCAAACAAAAACTCCCATCAGTTATACGGCCAACGAAGAGATTATTGATATATATGCATATATAAATATATAAATATATATTTACCAAGCCCTTGCACGAGCAGGATGCGACACAAGGTCAATTCCTTCAGCAGAGTTTAACAGGTTTGAATTCAGAGTTTTCTTTCTCCCAAACTGGTTGCCTAACCAAGTTTAAAGAACCCAGACTGCCCTACTATTTACCCATAGCTGGAGGGAGAGTAGGATTCATACCTTTCCCAAGGGTATTAGCGCTAAGAGAAATGCAATTACCACGTCCAGGATTTGAACTCGGGGCGACAAGTCCATTTCCCATGACTTTAACCATTACACCACGCGCTTTCTTTTGTGCAGAAGACCGTGCAACCTGGCGCCTCCTCGTCAAACAAAGAACAAAAAGAAGTGAAGTAGAGAGGAAAAAGCTGCCATAGAAAGAGAGCTGAAAGAAAGGAGAAACAGCAGCACCCTTAACACCTACAGAAGGCATCACCTTTTGTTTGCAGCCATCGCACCAGAGACTGCCATTCGATGATTGGTCTGTTCAGCCACTCACATAGCTGTGAGTGAGAGAGAGAGAGAGAGAGGAAATAAATAAACAAAAAAAACTATGCCATCGTCTACAATAGACGGAAGGTGGCCAACATATATATATATATATATATATATATATATATATATATTATATATATATAAAATAAGATTATGAGACTATATTACTGTTACTCAGGTTTCATGTGTTTTACACAATCCTCACGGCGTATTGTAAAAAGTTGTAAGTTAAGCGCTGGTATGTCGTCACGTCACTTCACGATATACAAATATTTGACCAATCACTTTTTAGTTTTCTCCAGCCTGAGGATTGTGTAATACATATGAAACTCAAGTAACAGTTATATATATATATATATATATATATATATATGGGAATAAAAGGCTTAAATACCATGGGTATCGTGGTTATGAACCATTTCCACTCGCGAGTGGAAATGGTCCATAACCACGATACCCATGGTATTTTAAGGCCTTTTATTCCCAAATAACTTTGCTCTGTTTATAATAATTAAACATTGAGCTCTAATACGGAATCTGAACTCTACAACAAACTACTGGTAGAGAATTAGGACCCGCCTAGAATCACCTTGTACCAAGGAACGTGGTATCGCACCAAATTATATATATATATATATATATATATATATATAATTATTATGATTATGAAGAGTATGTGTTTGTCTGTCTGTAACCGAAACTATATCACTATTCAAGTCACAATTCCCTTTGTTATTTACGTCACATTCTCCATGATTTTATCTTTTTATTTAAACCTCAATTATTAATAATTTTTTTTTACATTAATAATACTTTTAGCCATAGCTACATACTTATAACATGCAATTGTATTTATATATACTACAAAATAGCGGTTTACAGTGTGAACGGGAAGGCTAATTTGTATATTGATATTAAAATTTTGATTTTAATAAATATGTGCTTGATATTATTGATTTCTAAATGTCTGGTCTTAAGGAATATGAGCAAAAATCTCGGAGATAAATCTTTACAGAAACCCATTAACAAGAATAAATAACTGTAATTTTATTCTTTACTATTTTAACTAAATAGTTCAATTAGGAAAATTTAGCAATTAAAGACGTAAGTTTTAGTTGTTCTATTTTTCGATTATACTTCCGTTGTTTCAAATCTTTTTATCTGCATTCTTATTTACTTTCATTAGCCTTTCTAATTTAATATAATATTTTATAACATTAAAACTTAAATACTTGTACCCGGAGGGTGAATATATTTGCTAGTTCTTATAATGTTGACAAAATTTGAAAAATCTTTTCAATTTCTTACTAATATAGCAGTCTGGAGTGGCCGGTTTTATGGAATACGAGATATCGGTGAAATCAAATTTATAACTGTTAATATGACTTATATTTAAAACTTTCTTTGTTAAATATGTTGCTCTATATATAATTCTCCAATTATTATGCATTGAGCTCTCAACATGTCTTAAATATTTAACTTTTTAAAAGTATATGCTCAAGTTAATAACTGCCTGTCAGGTTGTGGACTCATATATATGCACATAAGTTCGGAGTCTGACACCTAGTAATTATTCTATTTTGATCTCTAGATTATATATATATAAATATATATATATATATATATATATATATATATATATATATATATATATATACGTGTGTGTGTTGTGTATGTGTGTGTGTGTGTGTGTGTGCGTGTGTGTTCAGGTGCCTGTATTTGTCTGTTTCAGCGTGTGTGGGTTCATCGACTTTTAGAAGAAAGACATTTTGAAAAGGATAAGTAAGGTGATAATATATAATTTCTGTCTCTACTTTCACTCTCTTAACTATATATATATATATATATATATATATATATATATATTATATATACATATATATATAGTCCATAAATAAGTACATCCTTATCAATTTATTTTATAAAAGGCTAATTTTCTTCTATACCAAATATACCCAGATTGTATTATTTATCTTCGAATATTATATAATCAAAATGAATATTCATAAGTATTATTCATTGCTAAATGCTACGGCATGACAACTCTGTCCTTAAAAATTATACATCATCATCATCATCATCCGGATGTCGGGCCAGCAGCACGGATAACCATGAAAATCTCTCGCCAACCATCCCTATCATTCATTGTCTCCGGGAGGTCCTTCGCGGAGCATCCAGTATCCGCAGAGAGCTGGTCTATGTAGGTCTTTGCTGGGCGGTCTGCACTGCGATATCCATGTGCTGTTTTCCATTCGAGGATGTCGCTTATGAGTTCATCCATACTTCTCCATCAGTGTCCAGCATGTCCTGTCCATCTCACTCGTATGGTTTGTGTGAACAGCAGTAAATTATTATTTGAAAAGATTTGGTTGAATACCCCGAAATATTTCTTCTTAGTGATTTTAAATTGCTTACGTTCAAGACCTCGTATAATTCTTTTTTTCTTATATCAGGGTCTAAGACCGCAGAATATTACAATTCAGTTTACAATTGAATTGAAAATTGTTACTTTTCCCTAAGATAAAGTACTTTATGTATATTGCTCTAGCAATCATATCGCTACGACATGCCGTTTTTGTGCTGGGTATCACTTGTACGCATACACCTGTGCAAACGAAATAATATTTCTAGTCACGTAATGATATTCCAGTAATAAATCTTGACTTAATAACTGGCCTTTTATTCCGGCGAATACTTTCTAATTCTTTTACCCGAATCAAATAAAACTTTCTGGAATTGAATCAAAACGGAGGGAAATAATTTTGCAGTTCCTCACTTTCTCGCATCATTTAAATAGAAATGAGCATTAAAACAGCCCTATCAAATCTCCTTCCGACAGCAGACGGTTAAAAGGGTTAAAAATAGCCATAAAACCCGATGTTATTGTTTATCCAACACACCAGCAGCTGTTGTGTGTTGGCACTGTTGCCAGGTTTTGATCATAACAAATCTGAAGTGGCTAAATATATTCCAAGTTTACAGGATGACAGCACAGGGCAATATAAAACGAGCGAGTGCTTTCCGCAAATATGTTTTATATGCCATCAAATCTGTTGCTTTGTTTCTTGTTTGATTAAAGTGAGAGACGAAGGTCAAACGAGACGCGACGAAGAAACACAATAAATTAAAGATTCAATTGTCGACCTAACCCTAAAATCGGTTTATATACGACTATTTAGTTATCATTTTAGTAAGAATAAATCTTATTATAATGGAGATTGTGTGTTTTTCTGTCTGTAACCGAAACTATATTCCTACTCAAGTCACAATTCTCTTAGTTATTGACATCACATTCTCCATGATTTAATTTTTATCTAAACCTCAATTATTAATAAAATTGTCTTACATTATTAATACTGTTAACTATGTCTACATACTGACAACATGCAATTATATTTATATATACAACAAAATAGCGGTTTACAATGTGAACGGGAAGGCTAATTTGCATATTAATATTAAAAAATGGAATTTAATAAATATGTGCTTAGTATTATTGATTTCTAACTGTTTGGTTTTATTTTAATGAATATAAGCAAAAATCTCTTCAATGAATCTTAAACGAAATCCATTAACAAGATAAAATAACTGTCATTTTATTCTTTACTTCCTCTTTTAAGAAAATACTTAAATTAAAAAACAACCAATGAAAGACGAGAGTGGTGGAAGAGTAACTTTCAGTTGTTCCATTTTTTATTATACTCCCTCTGTTTCAAATCTTTTATTATACTCCCTCTGTTTCAAATCTTTTTATCTGTATTCTTATTTAGTTTCATTAGCCTTTCTAATTTAATACAATATTTTATTACCTTAAAACTTAAATACTTGCACTCGGAGGGTGCATATATTTGCTAGTTATAATAAGACAAATATTTCTTATATATTTAGATATGAGAACCGTGTTTTGTCACACACACACACACACACACACACACACACACACACACACACACATATATATATATATATATATATATATATATATATATATATATATATAAGTGCTTAATTGGAGTCGTACCTAATTTTGAAAATTAATTAATTAATAATGAATTAGGCGGAATACCTATTAAATGTATGGCTAAACAAATCGAGAAAAATCAATCTCTGTATGTACATTTCGGCCTATTAGGCCTCATCAGCAGAGCTATAGATCGGAAGACCGCCCTGTGCGTGATTTGAAACCGGACTGCCAAGCTGACAGGCCGATCCCATAACCCCAACACCAAACGAACTTCTTAGATTTTATGATTTGTTTAGAGTAGGTTAACATTCCTCTTCTAGTGACTTTTATTACACGACGATATGGTAAGTTGTAAAACAAGGTTTGTTTAGAATGGCTTTTTGCCGATAATTTTTTGGAGAATAAGTGCTTAATTGGAGTCGTACCTAATTTTGAAAATTAATTAATTAATAATGAATTAGGCGGGAATACCTATTAAATGCATCGCCTGTCAGCTTGGCAGTCCGGTTCAAATCACGCCACAGGGCGGTCTTCCGATCTATAGCTCTGCTGATGAGGCCTAATAGGCCGAAATGTACATACAGAGATTGATTTTTCTCGATTTGTTTAGCCATACATTTAATAGGTATTCCCGCCTAATTCATTATTAATTAATTAATTTTCAAAATTAGGTACGACTCCAATTAAGCACTTATTCTCCAAAAAATTATCGGCAAAAAGCCATTCTAAACAAACCTTGTTTATATATATATATATAATATAATATACCAAGCGTGTTGGTAAATCCTCGCGGTGAGAAAAACCCAGCAAATAGTTTGATAGTAAAAATATACTACCAAACATCAACCGGGGAGAAAAAAATGTTAGAAAAAAAGAAGAGAACCAAGATAGTCGTACCAACAAAAAATAATCTATTGGTACAGTATTTGGTCAAAAGAAAAAACAATTTATATGTATATATATGTATATAAGATATATATATATATATTCATATAACCGCTAGGAGAATAAGCTAATAAGTAAAAAGTGCTCAATACCTAAGTAGAGCAAATAATAAAGATAAATCTAATGAGTCAGACGAACCTACTATTAGTTTCGCTTAATGCTATATATATGGGAGTAAAATGAGGAAATTAATGCGACAGTATGTGGAGAAATGTAGAATAGACCCGGGATGTTTACAATGGCTGAAAATTTATTAGTTGTAGTGTCGATGTTCGAACATTTCGGTTTATGAAGAAACCGTGTTCAGGGCAATATGAAACTAGTTTAGGAGAAAAAAAGATGTATGTAGTTAAAAAGATGATGGATGTTTCGAATGCCATTGTAACATCCCGTATTCTACATTTCTCCACTTACTGTCGGGTTAATTTCCTCATTTACACCCATATATATATATATATATATATATATATATATATATATATATATATATGAAATTTAACATTTTGAAAAAACAAATGATGTTATGTAATAATAGACGTCTATGTTGCTCGTGATGAAGACCAGTTTATCGATTTGGTCGAAACAGATTTCTGTCAGCAATTACATAACCTCATTTGTTTTTCAAAATGTTAAATTTCATATTGTCAGATTAATTTCCATCTATTTTTCATATATATATATATATATATATATATATATATATATATATAATATATATATATATAAACGACTATTTAGTTATTAGTTTAGTGTCCATAAAATATAATCAAATTAATATTTATCTTGTATACAAGGATTATATTTTGGCATCAAAGCAACTCAAATAAAAAATGATTGTAAGAATTAACATGAATCAAATTGCAGGAGCAAAAATGTCAGTTATTTAGTGGATTACACACGCTACCAAAAACAATACATTTGAAACTAAACCAGGCTTCTCAATACACATCATACATCCTTGAGTAAAGGGATGCAGCCATGCAATAGTACTACAGCTTGGAAAATATTTCCGTTTTTTTTTAAATCAGAGAGATCAGTCTTCCATATAGTCGATAACATGTTGCTAGCAGTTTATGCTTCACATATGCGTATTTTGACATAACTTTCAGTTGATGAGATATTACTATCGAGGTATACGTACTGGTCTACTAATTTCGGAAGCTAAAAACTTAAAGATGAGATGGCACCCTATTAGGAGGGTGCAAGGGAGGGGAAACTCTCAAAGTTTGGACTAACGAGAAGAGAGCCCTTTTTGTTTGAATTCAGAGTTTTCCATCTCTTAGACCGGTTGCCATACAGAGATAAAAAAACAGTCTGTCCTACTATTAAATTATAGCTGGGGGGTATAGTTGGATTTGTACCCTTTTCAAAGGGTTTTAGTGCCATGTAATATGCAAACAGACGCGTTCATGGTTTGAACTCGTCTCACCGTGTCCATTTTCTACGATAGTAACCATTATATCACGCGTCTCAAACTAAAAACTTGGACTCTGTTTTATCTGAGTTCACATAGAAACCAATGCTTCTTGCTGACTGCTCTCAGCTAGGCAATAGAGATTTAACTTGAGCAGGTGTATTTGAAAGAAACAAGGGATCATCTGCGTAGTCTGAACCAATTAAAATTTCAGCGAGATTACTTGTTTTTGTTACTGATCAATATCTCGCAGAATATGTTTGTACCAAGTTTTAAATAATATTTTACGCCCAACAACGAAAAACTGATAGATATATTTCTGATTAATGAAGTAAATTGTTAGGAATGTATTTTGCGAAAACACACACACACACACACACACACATATATATATATATATATATATTTTTTGTGGGAGGTAGGTGGGGGGATATTATGTGCTTAATTAAAGTCATAACTAATTGGTTAATTAATTAATTATAATTAAATGAATTAGGCGTGCATATCGGTTTAAATGTAAAGCGTAAATAAATCGAGAAAAAGTTGATCTCTGTATGTACATTTCAGCCAATTAGGCCTCATCAGCAGAGCTATAGACAGGGCAGTGCTTTGTGCGTGATTCGAACCCTACCTGTCAGGTTGACAGGCGTACACTCTAACCGTTACACTGGCTGGCTTCCCCAGAATTTCTCGTTTATTTTAAACTGATGTGTATATCGCACTTTTTGGGTGACTTATGGCACGACAGTATGAAGTGGACAAACAATGTGTTTGAAATGGCGATAGCCGACAATTTATATATATATATATATAGAGAGAGAGATAGATAGCTGTAAAGTAAAGTTGGCGAAGTGGCCTATTGTCGGTATCAGCCAGACAGCAAGGGAGTCTATCTCCTTCTCGATAAAACTCATGCACTGTTGTCTTCACTCGTATCCATTGTTTCTTGAGTATCTGTTGAAAATGTTTGTGAACTAAAAAAAAAATACGTAACTGAATTGCGTACCAATTTTGCAAAACTGACAATTCGAATCACTCAAATTATTCGCAATGTTCGTTCCATAATTCATTGACTGACTGCTGTGGAATAAAGACGGCAACGTCCTCCGCGCTGAAATTATTCAGAGGTAATGAAAAAAGTGTAAGAAGTCCTTTCCACTGCTGCGCGTATAGAGGTGTAAAGTCAAACGCAGAGAACTGTGGAAGTCACATTAATTGATCGGACCGAATTTGATTGACACATTAAGAAAGTCAAAAGTCTTGAAATTATACGAAAACGCTGACAGACATTTTGAAACTTATGGAATATTTGCGTGATGGTAACAATGTTAAGGAGATTGGAATTACGATTATTGGCGTAAATGGAAGAAAGAAAGAAAGAAAAAAGGAGAATATCATTCCCAAATGAAGAAATTCTTATAAGTCTTTTGAATATTTACATAAGTTAGTAAGTTTAACGCCTCAAATTGAAAGTAATTTCCGTTTCAAAATGAACCATTTGCCTACAGTGTGAAAATTTCCCGCCGTTTCGAAAAGGACAATTCGTCGTGTTAACCTTTTACTCTCCTTTTCTTTTCTTCCTTCCTCGGCTCTTACAGTAACCCTTTCATATATATATATATATATATATATATATATATATATATATATATATATATAATATACACACACACACACACACACACACACACACACACATATATATATATATATATATATATATATATATAATTAAAAAACTAATTCATTTGCTTTTTTTTTCTTTTCGTTACAGAGTACAACATTAAGAGGCGAAGCCAACTATATGTATTACAATAGGAAAAACCCGTTAAAAACTTGGATAAAAATGTATTAAAAATAGGTTTAATACATGAACACATCTTCGCCTTACTGCCAGTCTCACGAGGTGTTCTTAATCATCAGACACATAATATGATGATTTTACAAAGTTGAATTCACTTTCTATTCATATTTATATCCCACAAGCTCCAGTCCTGTCTCCCCTCTAGAAAATATATAGAGGATCTGCAGTTGGGGTCATCGTTTGCAAAATATAATTTCTTAAATAAGCAAAAATATAATTTCTTAAATAAGCAATTTTATATAAAAAAAAAAACAATATGGAGCTAACGGACTTAAAAAAAATGTTTGTTGATGTGTCTGCATTTGGTTATCAGTTCAGACCTCCTATTCAACTGATAATCTTTCTATTCCTGTCTATCTTAAATGAATAAATAAATAAATAAACGACCATGGCGCGACCAAGAAAACATCCTTCAAATGATGACTGGATAAAGTCGTGGTTGTGGGCCATCAAATCATTATTATTTCTCTGAATTTTTTAGATGTGGCTTGATAATTAGTATTATTTGTATTATTCGGACTATTGTCAGTTATTTTTAGACTGCCGGTTCAATCCTGGTCAGGGGTATCGGTAACATAGAATAATAATTAACACAGCTTAACACCTGTATCCCAGCTATGGTTAGTGGAATGAAAACAGGATACCCCTGCGAACTGAATAAAGGGTTAGGTTCAAAGTTCCGTGATGGCTCTCAATTACGACAAGAAGGTTCCCGATTATGACAAGAAGGTTCCCGAGTCCGAGTAGGTTCCCGAGTCCGACAAGAAATACCTGAAGAAGGCCGGTATTGTACAGATAATGAGAGATATGAGGGTAATACTCCGAGGTTTTGCTTTTTCGTCACCATATATTTTTTTCTTTGAATTTACTTACGGTTTAATTTAAAATCCTAGCTGTATCCTTGGTATAACGTTAAACTCCCTCTAATGGTGAAGTTCCAGTTTTGGATCTCTGGAAATGTGGAGTACCCCTTCATCGCCATTACTCCTAGACCCACTTCGTCCCGGCGTGGTTCTATCTTTTAGGGTACTATCTATGGTTTAAATAGAAAAAATAAGTTTTAAAATTTTAGTTAAAAAAACTTGGATACCTATAATGAATAAAGAAAACGTCTTCAGCATAAAATAACCCGACAAGGGTTGACATACCCTAAAACCCAACCAACCAACCAAAACTCTAACAACACTCTTAATCTTTCTCATTATCTTGGATATATCTTCTTTATGACCTTTTTTGCTGGCTGGGTTGGTTGTTTCTTCTTCTTCTTCTTCTTCTTCTTCTTCTTCTTCTTCTTCTTCTTCTTCTTCTTCTTCTTTGTGACCATTTCTTGTTCTTAATAATGAACACGAAGATTCATTTAATTTCCGGCATCTTTTATTTCCAGAGACCCAACAATCCACGCGCGCAGTGAAAAACTCATCGGACTTCATTTGTAGCATCTGGCTCCTAGGAGTGCTTAAGCTCAACTTTCTAAACTTTCCCACATACATTTTCTATCACGTGACACTCTTACCAATGGGATTGTGACGCTACAGGTCAATAAGAAGTCAGAAGTTACCTGTCAAATCTATAGATATTTTCCATGACTCTTCGTCAGAACCGCCCTGTCGGCTGGGGCGTTAGAATGCACCGACTACACCTCTGCAGAGGGGTAAGACTCCCCCAATGGGGCCACCTGTTGGCCGTGGGTGGCGACCCGTGATGCTTAAGGATAGAGCCCAGGTGGATGAGCAGTTCATGACTTGTAATACTCCACTTTGGCCCTATCTTGGACTTGACGGGCTGTCGGAGAGGCCCCCTCCGATCAGTCGGCTGGTTACGTCAAACCCTAGCACCTATATGATTTTCCCAACCCTATTGCCCTTATGACAAGCCCCAACCCCTTTTTATCATATGGGTGCTAGAAGGCGGTGGCTGCGGGTCTACATGTCCTGGGAATGACGTTAAACTCTATCTGATGGTTAGGTTCCCGTTTTGGAGGTTTGGGGAATGTGGAGCACCCCTTCATCACCATTGATCCCTGGTCCACTCTGACCTGGAGTGGTAGTACCTGTTAGGGTCCGATCTATGGGTTAAATAGAAAAATGTATTCATAAAAAAATGTTATTATCCATTAAGAATTGATTTATTTCAAAACTTTATCGGCATTAAATGACCCACTGAGGTTGATATGCCGTAAAACAAAACACACCAAACAAACCAATCTTCTTCAGAAATTACCGTTAACTTTTTGTGATATAATACCTATATAATGAGATTGGAATCGTCTGTTTTTCCTATAAATAATGTCTGACGAAACCCCGGAAGGGAAAAACAACGTGACTGGTTAATTCAACGTAGCAATTACCATTTACTCTGTTCACCTTGTATCTTTGCCCAGCAAAACTTTTCCCCTGTCCTTAAAACACGTTATCTTTCTTCCTATATTTCTCTATTAGCTCTGATACTCGCGTTGCAACACGTTTAAATTCAAACATTTTTTACACTAAATTACAAATTGAATAGGCTACCCTATTTATTATGTAACACACTTTATTACACAAATGATTGGCTGTTCCTCTTTGTAAATATAACAGCTTCTCTTTGGTAAGAGCTGAGAAATTGCAGCCGGTTGTTATGAACCAACTTTTATCATTGCTTTCAACAGAGGAAGCCAACGTCTTCATCAATGTGTTGCTTCCTCAATAAATTATTTTAGAGGCGACAAAGTTGATTTGTAATTCAGTTGATACTAATATATCTTTTCACAATCAGTTTCAACATTTAATAGACCAACATTGTAGATTAACAGTGTATGGAGAGAGAAGTTTGCTAAACCTAATTTGATGCCAGACGCAGTAAATTTAAACACATCGACTGAAGTTAAATGCGGCAATGAAAGTGTTAAAACTTGTAAGTAAAGTAACGGGTAAGAGTCTGTGTTTACACCCGCCTTCTCCTCCCGTGGGTGGTTCCTTGGGTATGTGATTAATGGTTAATCCATAACTGAGACCTCGGCGATAAACGAACTCCCCATGGCTGGTTTTGGAGGTTATGTCACTAACCTAAGCCAAATGTCGAGAACTCGTTTTAGTCAGTTTAAGCTACCGTCTCAGAATTAATAGAATTAGTGAAATCATTTTTATTATGCGGTCTGAAGAATGGTCTAAAGAATATAAAATCTACCTTACTAAAACCGAGAGAATACGTTTGGGTGATAAAAACCGGTATTTTGTTGTAATAGACATTAGAGAAACTGCAATTCGATTATATTTCAAACAATTAACCTGGTCGGAATTGCACGAAAATTACTTTGTTAAGCTCAACATTACAGTTCGTTCAATATTAAGCTCAACATTACAGTTCGTTCAATAAGTAGTTATTTACCTCGCATTCCACGGATGCGAGTGTGACACAAGGTTTTTTTTAAATGTGGGATCACCCACAAACCGAAGCTCATGGGATGATAGGTGCCAAAAAATGCATAGATCCCGTCGGCATTCTTCCTCAAGAGGGGCGTCTCAGGCACTGGGCAATAAACCTAGCCCTGTCCTTTTAAATCAAGGGGACAGGTGTTGCCTATGGAGATAGCCGTTAATTACTTTACCGGTCCAGTGACCGAAGCCACTGGACATAGGCCCCGAGGAGCGGTGGTTCGTTCAATAAGTAAGGGGAATTAACAAAAGGAAGTATTTTACCGATTCAAAACAATTTTTGCGTCAAATTATGGTTCGTTGGTTGGATTTTACGGCATGTCTACCCTTGGGTTATTTTATGCCGAATTCTTTTTTATTCATTCTTATTGGGTATTCAATTTAAAAAAATCCTCATTTTTAAACACATTTAAAAAATTTTCTTTATATGAATTTTAAAATTATTTTTTCATCATTATGATACGTGCTTATAAATAAATGGTTGTGATGTAACGGTTATCATTGGAGGAAAAGGACACGGTGAATCGGGTTAAATTCCTGGATGAAGCTGTTTGCATTTCACATAGCGCTAAATAACCCCTGGGAACGGCATGAATCCAAATATTCTTATTCCAGGTAAAGGTAAATAGTAGGAGAGACCCGGTATGCCAACCGGTCTAGGAGAAGGAAAACTCTGAATTAAAACATGTTAAACTCCGCTTTAGAAATTGATCTTGTGTCACATCCTGATACAGCGGAAGGGTTGGGTAAATACATATAAATGAGGTAAGTTAAAAGTTTGGCAAACTTTGGTGCCGTCCATATATTACGTGACCAAAGCTGTTCAAGCCGTGGTAGGTACCCACAGTGGTAGGTATCATCCCGGTTGTTGGTGTGTTGACACGTTGTGCTTCACTCCTTGCGTGATTTGAAAGCCCCACAGATGAACGTGTAAGCAAAGTAAAGTCCTCGGGGTGGCCTAAAGTCGATATCAACCAGACAGCGAGGGAATGTATACCCTTTTCACTAGCGCTAGACCAGGGGATTGTTTTTGCGTCTGAGACGGAGCGCCACACCTGCCATCAGCTCATTACTTTACCGCACAGATCCCTGTGCTACTCATACGCTGAGTTAGCGAGGCCGGTATCGAACACGGAACCTTATGGTTCCTAGTCAGCCACTCTACCGAAGGATAATTTCTATATGCTTCAATCTCTCTCTATATATTTACCGACCCCTCCGCACGAGCAGGATGTGACACAAGGTCAATTTCTTAAGCGGAGTTTAACAGGTTTGAATTCAGAGTTTTCCTTCTCCTAGACCGGTTGCCTAACCAAGGTTAAAGAGCCCAGTCTGTCCTACTATTTACCCATAGATGGAGGAAGAGTAGAATTCATACCTTTCCCAAGGGTATTAGCGCTAAGTGAAATGCAATTACCACGTCCAGGATTTGAACTCATATATATCTCTATATATAACAGAATAATTTCTAAATGCTTCAATCACTTTATATTATCAGTGTCGAACCCGGAACCTTATGGTTCCCAGTCGGACGCTCTACTGACTGAGCTAAACCGGCCGTATGATTAACGTGCAATGTAGTCTAGTTCGTGAATTTATGCTTTACAGGTTCGAACTTTTGCCGAAAACATTTGTTGTGCGTAAGTTGTAGGCCACAGTTGATCATTGCACAGTGACCAAGCGGGTTGAGAAATTTGTCTCGGTTGCAAAAACCTAGACGATCAGACATGGTCAGGTATGTCTAAAAGCGTATCAGGCGAGTACAACATCTCACAGTACAATGCAGTTTAACCCCTTCATGATCTACGCAAAATCCTCCGGAACTGCCGAATTGTGCCAAAAAATCGCACCGCCCTGTCGGTGGGGCGTTAGAATGTACCGACTGCACCTCTGCAGAGGGGTACGACTCTCCCAATGGGGCCAGCTGTTGGCCGGGGTGGCGACCCGTGATGTTTAAGGATAGAGCCCAGGTGGATGAGCAGTACATGACATGCAATACTCCACTTTGGCCCTATCTTGGGCTAGACGGGCGGTCGGAGAGGCCCCTCCGATCAATCGGCTGGTCACGTCAAGCCCTAGCACGTATATGATTTTCCCAACCCTATTGCCCTTATGGCAAGCCCCAACCCCTTTTTATCATATGGGTGCTAGAAGGCGGTGGCTGCGGGTCTACATGTCCTGGGAATGACATTAAACTCTATCTGATTGTGAGGTTCCAGTTTTGGAGGTTTGGGGAATGTTGAGCACCCTTCATCACCATTGCTCCCTGTTCCACTCTGGCCCGGAGTGGTAGTACCTGTTAGGGTACCATCTATAGGTTAAATAGAAAAATGTATTTATAAAAAAATTTGTATTATCCATTAAGAATTGATTTATTTCAAAAACTTTATCGGCATTTAAATTACTCACTGAGGTTGATATGCCGTAAAACAAAACAAACCAAACTAAACTAAAAATCGCAACAATTTTGACTCGCCCTAGTTATATCACTATGTATAGTGAGGTGTTCGCTGTGTAATAGTTATGGTAAGTGACCTGAGTTCAAATGACGATCATTGCCTACAAAGCACATGAGAAGAGCATTTACTCCCTTTCTGAGTTTTCACATCAGTGTTAGCTGATGGTTCTTTCACTTGGAGACTGACTGACCGCAAGTCTGCCTCAGGTCTCCAGGATTCTTCTGAGTATTTCTTGGCAGATTTGCAAGCCAGCTTGCACTGTTCTGAATGGTTTTCAATCCTTTCTCGGATNCCTGGACGAATCTCTGGTGGTATTTCACATAGCGTTAATACCATTGCGAAAGGTATAAATCCAACTATTCTTCTTCCAAATTATGGATAAAATAGTAGGTCAGTTTAGGCTCTTTAATCTCACCGGATGGCGAGTTCAATCCTCGCTGGATACTCCATACATGTTACCCTGTGTCACATCCTACCCGTAACAAACAGGTTAGTAAATACCTATCCTTGGTATACATCCAACTTATTCTCCTTCTAGATATTGATAATTAGTAGGGCGTTTGGGTGTGTTTTTAAACTTGGTATGGCAACCGCTCTAGTAGAAAGAAAACTCTGAATTCAAACCTATTAAACTATGTTTAAAAATTGACCTAGTGTCACATCCTGATCTAGCAGGAGGGCTGGATAAATAACATACCATGGCCGTTTGGGTATTTGTAACCGCTCTAGTAGAAAGAAACTCTGAATTCAAAACTATTAAACTCCGCTAGAAGATTGATCTTGTGTCACATCCTGATTGTAAGGAGGCGTTGGTAAATACATACTATAGCAGGAAAGGCGCTCTGACGCAACCGTCTAGTAGAAGAAAAACTCTTTATTTGAAAAATTTGTGTAAATTGTCGCTGCCAAAAATTGACCTTGTGTCACATCCTTGCTTTTGCTTGAAGGTTTGGTAAAAACATAGCTATGAATACTATGAGTCGCAGATGCCAGATGTCATACGAGTATTTTATTCGGGAAAGATCTATGGAATGTGAGAAAAGACGAATCTTACCTTGAAAAAAAAAAAAAAAAAAAAAAAAACTATTAGTAATTCATGTTTATAAAACTAAACTCTTGGTAATTTCTGTTGAAATTGCAGAAATATATTACAGGTTTTTCTTTCTTATTGCTTTTTTAATAAAGTAATTAAAAAAGAAAAAAGATGATAAAAACAGGCAACCCCCCAAAAAAACAAAAAAAAACAAAAAAAAAAACAAGAAAAACAAACAAACAAACAAAAAAAAACAAAAAAAAAAAAAAAACAAGGACAATATCATTCCCCCTTTTCACAAAATAATATGAAACATCAATGAAGATTTTTCATTATGATTCATGTAAGATAGTTTCTTTTTTAAAGTTTCGAATTTGAAAAAAAAAAAAAAAAAATGTTTCCTTTTCCTTGCGCGTTATTTTTTAAAATTAGGTTTTTGACATGTTGGATCGAATATCAAGATAAAACTTGCCGTTCCGCAGTTTATCTGATTAAATTAGTCTTCTTCGTTTTCTTCTTCTTCTTTTTTTAGTTCTCTCCCCCCACCACCTCCTCTCTAAATTTGTCGATTCTTCTTCTTTTTCTTCTTTCCTGGCTTTTGTTGGCGTTGTATCTATTAATGAGATTTCGCGGTAACTTAAATTCCATGACCCAAACATTGACTTGGCGATAGGAATCTACCGCTTTGTGCTTTGTAGTACAATATAATTACTAATGATCAGTTGGCAACAAGCTTGTGCCCAAAATTCGGTGGCGCTCCTGTCCGAGAGAGCTCTTCCATCGAGAAATCGAAAATCGTATCTCCGGGAGGGGTATGCAAGTGTCGGGGGGCGTGCAGGCGTTGTTATTAATGGAGGATACGTACCAGTTTTTGATTGCCGCTAGAAATAAGACCGGCCTTTTTGGAAAGATTTGGATATTACTCCTTAATGACCAATAATTATTAGGTTATTTTTAACGTTGTCCTTTTCTGGACGCCCCCCCCCTTTTCTTAAAAATCCGGACAGACAGCCGCCCTATTGGCTGGGGCTGTAGAATACGCCGATTGCAACTCTAATAAGAGCCCAACCTTTTGTTTGCCTGAGCGTGCAAAAACTCGTGATGGGAAATTTTTCCGTAGCGGCTGAAACCAAATTCCATTTTTGGGGAAACATTTTTTACAAAAAACAACCCTTATTTTTTGGGGGGAAACTTTTACCTTGAAAAAACTAAACGGGGGGTAAAAACAGGAAAATAAAGTAAAAACCAAAAATAGTAAAAAAAAAAACGTTTTTTTTTTTTTTTGACAAAATAATGGGACTTGTATTTTGTGAAAAGGAAAAGGGTACAACAGGCAATTTATAAGGTTTATAATTGCGGTTAACAGTTTAATTTGGGTTAGTAATATTTGTGCTTAGATATACAATTCTTATGTAAATGTCTTTGAGAGTTGTGTAAATGTCTTTAAGAGTTGCCAGAGGATTTCTCTGGCGGGGGATATAAATCTTTTCTTCCCTCTTTTTCCTCTGATTTCCAAACTTTCCAAACCCTTTTCTAATCCTTTTGGGACTGTTCCAAGTGCACCAACTACAATTGGTATCACTTTCACTTTCATATTCCATAACTTTTTCAGTTCTCTGGCAAGGTCTAGATATTTTATTATTATTACTATTATTTACTCCTTTTGAGTTTTCACGTCAGCATTAGCTGATGTTCTTTCACTGGAGTCTGAGTGACAGCAAGTCTCCTCAGGTCTCCAGGACTCTTCTGAGCATTCTGGCAGATTGCAGCAGTGCAGTGTTCTGAATGGTTTCAATCCTTCCTCTGATTTCCAAACTTTCCAAACCCTTTTTAATCCTTCTGGGACTGTTCCAAGTGCACCAACTACAATTGGTATCACATTTCATATTCCATAACTTTTCAGTTCTCTGGCAAGGTCCAGATATTTGTCCATTTTTTCATTTTCCTTTAGCTTCACCCTGTGATCTGCTGGCACTGCAAAATCCACCAGTTGACAAGTTCTTTCTTTTTTGTTTATCAACACTAGGTCTGGTTTTCTTGCTGGGATAAGGTGATCTGTTTTTATTTCAAAGTCCCAGAGAATTTTATGTGTTTCGTTCTCAAGAACAGATTCTGGTTTATGCATATACAATTTTGTTGTATGGTCAAAATTTAATTTTTTGCATAATTCCCAGTGGATCAACTTCCCAACCCAGTCGTGTCTAGTTTTGTACTCCCGTTGTGCTAGTTTGCTACATTCACAGAATACATGGTTTACAGTCTACATTTACTATTTTGTTGGGTCTTATCAATTTTCGCTTTGATATAGTTTGTCCTTATGGCATTATTTTGTGCAGCAATTATTAATGATTTAGTTTCTCTTTTGGGGTTTCCTTTTCTTAATCATGTCCCAGGCTTTTCATGTGCAACCTCTTCGATTTGTCGTTTGAAGTGTCCATATTATTTTACTCCTTGTGAGTTTTGCGCGTCAGCGTTCGCTGGTTTTTTACTGGAGTATGAGTGACAGCAAGTCATTTCTATTCTCCAGAAGTCTTCTGAGTATTCTAGCTGTTGTTAACAATACTATTGTTTGATGGTCTCAATTCCTCTAACCTGTTCCAAGAGCACCAACTACAACTGGAATCACTTTCATCCTCCTATTCCACATTTTATTTTTCAATTCTCTGGCAATGTCCAGGTATTTGCCTATCTTCTCGTTTTCTCCCATCTTCACCCTGGGATCTGCTGGGACTGCAAAATCTACCAGCTAACAAGTTCTCTTTTTCTTGTCAATCAATACTAGGCCTGGTCTTCTGGCTGGGATAAGGTGATCCATCTGTATCTCAACATCCCAGAGAATGTTATGCGTTTCATTCTCAAGAACAAGTTCTAATTCGTGCATATATCATTTTGTTGTATGGTCAAAATTTAGTTTCTTGCTCTATTCCCAGTGGATATTATTAATATTATTATTATTATTATTATTATTATTATTATTATTATTATTATTATTATTATTATGTGAGTTTTTCGCACCATCGTTGGCTGATGGTCTTTCACTGGACTCACCTCAAGTCCCTAGCACTCTTCTGAGTAATCTAGCCGAATATTGATACAATATTCGGCTAAAATATTATTATTATTATTATTATTATTATTATTATTATTATTATTATTATTATTATTATTATTATCTGTCTCTTGTTTCTTATTTATTAAAGTCTCCCTTGATAGAAAATTGCGTATGTAAAGAACTCTTTCCACTGCAAGAAATCATTTTTTTAGGATTCTAAAAGTTTTCTTGCCGATACTTGCATGGATACCCGGCATTCCCCGGAGAAAAAGAACTTCCAATATGATAAATATTTACTTTAATATATTTCTTCTAGCACAACACAATGAAAAAATATATTTACGCTGCACATGAAAAAGAAACTGAAATTGAAAAAAAAATGTTTTGATGCTAAAATCAAAACAAATGATGCAAGCCCTTGATATGACATGGCTTCTGGGTACACAACTTTAGGGGCTTCTCCCATTGGGATCCAGGATGAAAAGGTTGTTTGAGGATCCAGCCACAGAACAGCCAATATAGAGTCGGCTATCAATATTAGGGATTGGCGATATGCGACGAAAGAATACACAACAATTTGATAATTTTTTTAAAATCAATCACGTTGTTATAAATCATTGTAAGAAGAATTCATAGACAAAATGCTTCCAACTGGAGAATTTTGTTTCTTGATCTCTGGTGACCTTGAATGACCTCCGATATCAATTTCACGTGACCTTTGTTACAATTGAAGCTCTTGCTACTCTTTATACAAAAGGAGGCACGCTTAGCGTAACCTTTATCGTCTATGGAAGCCAATGGACGACCCGAGTTTAAATCCTGAACCATGCTCTCGTTTCACTTAGCCTTTTTAAGGCAACCAGTCAAGAAAGAAAACTATATTCAAACATACTGTACCCAGCTTAATAAATTGGCCTTGTGTCACATCCCGGCTGGGGCGGTCGGTTTATGTAAGTACATAAATACATACTCCTCATACAACAGTTTATGATAATAAGCCTTGTCGTTTTAGATAAACACACAAATGAGAATCAACCCTCTTGTTCCTATTACTCATAGATCCACACTGACCAGTAGTGACAGTGCCTTTTAGTGTCCCATCTATCGGACACATAGGTCTATTTGAGATTATGTTTAGAATATCTTTGAACTATATTAATATTTTAATTAAGAATTGAATTTTTACCTGTTTAAAATGTCTCGGGACAGTACTCATTTACGTGCAAATTTTTAGTATTGAATAGGA
>CM042141.1:123752990-123767582 GCA_023376005.1 Doryteuthis pealeii
TGAATTCTCGGATTCGTCCTACAAGTTCTTCCTAATTCGTTGGTTTCATAGAATAGACTTGCTCCTTCACCGCCGCCCCCCCCAAAAAAAAAGTTGCAGGGTGTTAAACAAGGGATTCTGCCCGCCCGGACATTCATGCGTATCTCGTCTACCCATCCATCTCCCAGGAAAATAGTGATTCAGCCATTCACAAACAACAATAGCAAGATTTAATTGCCATCTCAGATAATTGGAACGTGGAAAAAAAACTGGGGGAACTGGACATTCAAGGAAGTATTTAGAACGCCTAGACTACTGCACTGCTGAGATTAAAGCAAATACTGAGGAGAGTCCTGGGGAACTGAAGTGATGCGCTATTCCTCAGACCCCAATGGACTTTCTTCTCCTGACTAGTGGGAGTCGCTTCTTGCCTTATCTTCGCTGATTGTTTATTTTCAGCAATCATGGAAGAAACACTGAGGCATATTTTCGTGTATACAATTAAATTTTATTCCCCGGTACATTCTTTACCGCACGTGCGCGAGGTGTCAACACAGAAGCAAAATATATCTAGCTTCGATTTCCATTGACTAAATTCTACTTTACTAGAGTCGCTTGGTCCCGTGATTCTCTAGATGAATGAGAGTCCCGATCCAGAGGACTCAGTGTTCAAGATCTGTCAATTTAAATCCCCTGTAACTTTCCACAGAATTACCTTTGATTTTAAAATCTACACTACACTTCCTTACAAAAATGATAGGATATTCTTATCCATTATGTAACAATTGTAATTGCTTTCATGCATTGGTGAAAAATGTGTCGCAAAGAGATCTGCTGTACCTGTCTTCAATGAAACTATCAGTGATTTTTCATTTTACTGTTAATTTTCAAAATCTACACTACCTTACAAAAATGATTGGCTATGCCTATCCATTATATAACAAATAGTCACTAGCTAAAACTGGCGTACAAAACTCGCAAGGAGTAAACTAGGTATAATATTACTGTGAGATCACGAAATCACGCTAAAAAACAGATTTAGATTTTTTTTTAAATTAAAAAAACAGAATAAAACCACCAGTTAGTACTAGGGAAAATAACTTCTTAGTAGTCGTGCAATAAGACTACATTGCAAATTATCAAATAACGAAATGCACTGTTGTTGTTTTGTTTTGTTTTTTGTTTTGTTTTTCTTTGTTTTGTTTTTGTTTTTTTGTTTGTTTGTTCGTTTTTAATGTTTTTTTTTTAATAATGGCAAATTTAAAAAAGAAATAATGACCGATTTTAGTTTTTGAATATAGACTAATATCGGCCATTATTTTACAAACAGACTAATACTATAGCAATACATTGAAAATCAAAAAGGAATGGACTGGCAGTTGTCAGAAAATACAAGAATTACTGCATATATATATATTATATATATATATATATATATGTATCTTATATATATATATATATATATATATATATATATTATATATATATATATGAATGTATCTTAATTATATATATATATATATATATATATATATATATATATATATATATATATATATATATATATATATATATATATGAATGTATCTTATATATATATATATATATATATATATATATATATATATATATATATATATATATAGCTACATTCATTGCTGGTGATTTTATAATAGAAATGCATTGTAAATCAAGAAGAAAGGAGCTTGTCAGTTGTCAGAAAATATTGTCAAAATTACTGACAGAATAAGGCTATAATATGTATAATGTAAATCCAATTGTAACAATTCTACTATAGGGATGCATTGATTATCAGGAAGAAGGAGATTGCCAGTTGTCAAGAACCAGCGAAGACGTTGCTCGCAGAACATAAAAATGCAATGAAAGTCGAAAGGAAGAAAATGGATTTTTCGTTGAACATCAATTAAAGTAGGTGTTACTGAAAGAATAAAAGTATAAGTATACGTATAATAATAATAATAATAATACATTGCTAATGATTTTACTAGGGAAATACATTGCAATGGATTTTATTATAGAAATGCATTGGTAATCATTGTACTATAGAAATGTATTGCTAATGATTTTACTATAGAAATGCATTGGTAATTATTTTACTATAGAAATGCATTGCTAATCATTTTATAATAGAAATTCATAGCAAATTATTTTACTACAGATGTCTATTCCTAATGATTTTACTATAGAAATGCATTGGTACTTATTCTACTATAGAAATAACATTGCTAATGATTTTATAATAGAAATTCATAGCAAATTATTTTACTATAGAAGTTTATTCCTAATGATTTTACTATAGAAATGCATTGCTAATTATTTTACAATCGAAATCCATTGCTAATTACTTTACAATAGAAATGTATTAGTTATGATTTTACTATAAACATACATAGCAATCCTTTCTATAGTAAAATTATTAGCAAAGGATTTTACTATAGAAATGCATTACTAATTATTTTACAATAGAAATATATTACTTATGATTTTACTATAGAAATAGCTTGCTAATTATTTTATTATAGAAATGTATTGCTAAGGATTTTACTATATAAATACATTAGTAATTATTTTACTATAAAATGTATTGCTAATGATTTTATAATAGAATTGTATAGGTAAGAATTTTACTATAAAAATGTAACGATTGATTGATTTTAACCGCATGTCAACCGGTTTAGGGTTATTTTATGCCTAGATTTTATGAAATCGCGTTAATTTTCGTTCATATTTACATTTTTTTGTGTAGTTGCTTCTTAAGAGATTTTTGCACATGGTCTTATCGAATAGGAATAGTTTTAAAAAATCTATTTGGCCGATTGATAGGACAGGTACTACCACTCCGGGTCAGAGTGAACCTGTGAGTAGGGACAATGAAGGAGTACTCTACACTTCCTAGATCTCCAGAACTAGAACCTCACCATCAGTTGCTGTTTTGTGTCATAATCCGGTCACACCTGTAAGGGATGCAGTTATCATATTTTCAATCGACCGACAAAGAGCCCACACTATATATATATATTTACCAACCCCTCCGCACGAGCAGAATACGACACAAGGTCAATTTCTTAAGCGGAGTTCAACAGGTTTGAATTCAGAGTTTTCCTTCTAGACTGATTACCTAGCCATGGTTAAAGAACCCAGTCTGCCCTGCTATTTACCCATAGCTGGAGGGAGAGTAGGATTCATACCTTTCCCAAGGGTATTAGCGCTAAGTGAAATGCAATTACCACGTCCAGGATTTGAGCTCTGGGCGACGAGTCAATTTCCTATGACTTTAACCATTACACCACGCGCCCACACTATAAGGTTTCAATTTAGATCGGGAATTACTTTATTCTGTAAGAATATTTTAATGGTGTTATGCTAACAAAGATCTTATTAGAATTTGTCATTTTTACTGTGTTATGTTAAAATAAAAACAACAAAAATAAATCAGTTCATTATTTGAAAACTTTTGGTTATATTGTTTATATGGTCTTTAAAGAAACTATATTTCTATTTCTATTCATCTCTGTATGAGGAGTAAAATCAAAAAGTATTTAGCCTGGATCTTAAAATTTAAATTTTTTTAAATACAAATGAAGATGTGTGTATAGCTGAGCAACTTAATCATAGAGTGATGATATCTAAACTTCATCTACATTAGTCATTGCCAATTAAAAGAAAATAATGAAGCCTGTCTTGATACATTTGAATAACAGTTTTTGGTGAAAAACAGGATTGTGCAAGTACAGTACCCTTAATACTCTATTGGTCTCCTTGTGTATGTTCGTCTTTTAAAAACTGAAAATTCATTTCAGTGTTAAGATTTAAGGATGTTAGAACACCAAAGCAAATATGAATGCACAGCTGAAAATATGCCAAAATTAGTCCAGTTCCGTCGGCATATCGTTTAATGTAAATACATTGCTGATATTATTACAGAAATGCATTGAAAAACACGAATGGGGTGATAAGGAATTAGGACTATTGTGTTTGTTCATTTTGTTTTACGGCGTATCAACCCTTTTTGGGTCATTTAATGCCGAATCAAGGCATTTGAAAAAAGTTTCAAGTTGCTTATATCTCGAAACTGGTTGAAATAATTTTCATGTGTATTAATAAACTGGCACTAGACCTTCAGCCACCGCCTTCTAACTCCAAACCGGGGGGTCCAGTGAGCTTCGGCCGCTGGATTAGGTTTTTGTAAATAATAGCGTCGATCCCAGGGGACTATCCCCCCAGGCAATACCTGCCCCCTTGATTTAAAGGGGCAGAGCTGGGTTTATTGCCCAGCGCCTGAGGCGCCCCCTTGAGAGGGAATGCCGAGGGAATCGACGCAATTTTTATTCTTTCCCACCCATGAGCTTCGGCTTGTGGGTGGGCCCATTAAAACGAGGCCTTGTGTCCAGTCCATACAAGTGGGGTATGAGACAAATACTCCTTCAGCCACCGCGTTCCTGCATGTGTGAAACGCCGAAACACGTCTGTGGATGACTTATTAATATATGCTCCCATAAATTTGGTAGAGCTCTTTAATTGGTAATTTAAATTAACTCTCACTACTAAGCATATAAGCAATGATCGTTTCCCCGGAAATGTGATCTCTCAGTGACCGTAAAATACATAAACAAACCTATGTACTTAATAGTTTAAAAACACCAGTCCCCGCTACGGCTGTCAGTGGACGAGGGGATAAGATATCGGGCTACCATACGGTCAGTCTGAGTTCGACCCTAGCCAAAGATAGCTGTGTCTAGCCACACTGAAGAGGCGTGAAACGCCGAAACACGTGTCTGTGGATGACTTATTTATATATGCTCCCATAAATTCGGTAGAGCTCTCTAATTGGTAATTTAAATTAACTCTCACCCTAGCCAAAGATAGCTGTGTCTAGCCACACTGAAGAGGCGTGAAACACCGAAACACGTGTCTGTGGATGACTTATTAATATATATATATATATAAGACAGCTGTGTGTATGAATGTATGTATGTCCGGAGGATATTACGAAAATAAAACCGTTAACGACAAAGTAAATATATATACACATTCAGAGTTACTAAGTCTAGCTTTTTGTGCAAACATTATAAAGAGTCCATTTACTTAAAAATGTCCGTGAAGCTCAAAGTTAAACAAATCAATATGGAAGCGCAAAACAATCAATTTTTTCAGGCCGGATTGATATACGGTCTTTTTACGTGGGGATTTTTATATGACATCCAGCAAGGATTAAACTCGCTATTCAGTCATAACGTATCTAGAAGACTAGCTTGCTAACCATTATACTATTTTTTCTTCTTCTCTACTTTACCCAGGTGACGCCGGGTAGTAGCTTAGGATAAAAAGAGTAGTAGTTTGCCATAAGAGCAATTTGATGAATACGGTCGGGACAATCATATAATTGCTTGAATTTGACTTGACCAAGCGATTGTTCAGATTGAGACATTCCACCCGCCAGTCTAGTGAAAGAGCTGTAGTAAAGCGTTGTAAATCGTGAGACCAGTTTGTACCCGGTTAGTTGATTGTTTTGTTTTACGGCATATCAAACGTTTTCGGGTAATCTAATACGGAATCAAGACATTTTGATATTCGATTTCTTACAGTACCTGCTGTTGCTTAAATAGTCACCCATCTAAATATTGAACAGACTCATCAATTATTAACTTTGGTTATGTAGCTGGTCCCGCTGCTGTCAACGTGATTTGACCGTAGCCTAAGTAGCCGGGTCACAGACTGCTCAGTCACCACAATCAGGCATTACGAGTTGCCGCCCACGGCCAACATGTGGCTCCCATTGGGTCGGGGATCTTACCTCTCTGAGGAGGTGCGTCGGCGTATACTACAGCCCCAGCCGGGAGGGTAGAAATGAACTGGCGAGGAATTAGGAGAAAATGAGCAAATTGTTATTTTAGTATAAAAATGCATTGAAAATCAAGTAGAAGGGAGTTGTAAACGATTAGGAATTAATGTAGATAATCCTTAATATATAGAAAAGGGTTATTATAGGGATAATGTAAATACCTTTCTAATGATTTTACTCTACTAATCTCATAGATGTTTGATGCGTGTTTTTTGGGGGTTTTTTTGACGATTTTCACAGTAATAGAATTAAAGGCACGATTCGTTTCTTTGTTCCACTGACCTGCAGTTTATTTGCTCAACTAGAGGTCACGGGGTCATTATAACTACTTATTTAATCCTTAATCTTTTAAGCTGTGCCCTAATCTTTTCATGACCCAAATAGAATTTCATGACCCAAAGAGAACCATATTGAATTCTTGTGCCTCTTTATAAAAAAAAGTTCAATCACCTAAATCCGATTGTCATGTCACGTTTAGGCTAAATAACCCCCCACCTTGTCAAAAGAGATGTATCCCTACGTTTTTGGCCCCCGGCAAACGAAGGGAGGGTATTTACTCTGGGAGTAGTATATATATATATATATATATATAAGGTGTGTCAAAAAATTATCGAGATTTTTGGTTCTTTTTGACACACCTTGTAGTCTGAAAAAAAATAACGTTCAATTCATTCTTCATTTCTATCTTGATAAATACGCCTTTAAAGTTGGTGCTTTTTTGACACACGTTGTTTTTTGAAAAAAATAAGGAATGGAACGTTATTTTTTCAGAATACAAAGTGTGTCAAAAAGTACAAAAAATCTCGATTAATTTTTGACCTACCTTATATATATATATATATATATATATATATATAGGGTGTTCGGGAAAAATATGACAGCTTCATAAGGAAAAAGAAAAAGTGCTTGGTAACTACAACATTTAATAGTTTGGAAAGAAATTCAACAGGCACTGAAATTATACTACGGTCAACAAGTTTACTCAAAATAACCACCATTAGCGTCGATTACAGCCTCAGTCTTGCTCCGGAACCTGGAACAAGCTGATGTTAGTTTCCTGGGAAGGGTCTCAAAAACTATCTTAATTCTGTCGATTAACCGGGCTTTTGTAGTACTCGCACGGCAATGGGTGTCTTTCTCAACAGTGCCACATACATAATAATCCATGGGGTTAAGATCTGGAGAGTTCGCAGACCAAACATTGAGACTGGTGTAGTCCTAAAAATTCGCCGACAACCATTATTGACGTTTTCCATAAATGTGGCAGGGAGCCGAATCTTTCTGCCATACATATGCCCTACCATTGGCTACCCTTGTTATCCAAGGCTTGACTTCAGTGTTTAGCAACTCCACGTAGGTATCTGAATTCAACCTGAGACCCTCTCTGAAAAAATGCGGAGGCACCACATCACCCTCAGAGGACACACATCCGAAAACCATCACAGTTTGGGGAAATTTAGTCTGCATGACACGGGGAGTGTCCTTTCGACTGTATACAAGCCATCTGTTATTCTGCGTGTTGTGCTTTTGATCTTGGCAAAAGTTTTTCGCATCGGAAAATAAACAGATTGTTTGTAGTTCAGCAGGATGTTTAACTTAGAAGTTTCTTCGCCTTTGTCAGACGATTTTCACGGCCTTTTTTGGGTCCAGTTGACCTCTGCTATGCTTGTATGGCTAGTAGCTAAGGTCTTCATTGCGTGTAAGCTTCCTGGTAGAGGTTGAAACATTCAAAGCCCGAATTCCAATGTCAGATCATCATGATACAAGTTATTCTCTTCCATGATTCGGGTGGGTTACACTCTTCCATTTTATCTGTCATCACGTATATGAATGAAGAAGGGTCCAAGCTTTTAAATGATGCGTAGTGGGTATCAATACCTCCAGCATACGGATAAAATAACCAAATATAAATATGTCAAGTTTATCCTAAACATCCTGTATATATATATATATATATATATATATATATATATATATAGGTTTGGAGGTTGATTTTGAAGGCTATCACAATGCAGGTATAATGAAAAAAAAATAATACGGTAACAATGATGTTGTGTGTTAACCTGTATTTTATTCTTGAATTTTCGAAATAAAATCTCTTTTTCAAAAGATCACTGGAACTGAAGTAGTCTAGTTATGGCATTTCTATTTAAATGAATTTTTCTCTTCTTTTTGAAAATGATGGTATTTTTTATATAACTGTATTCTCGTGTTGTATGTTTACGTGAATGCGTTTTCTTTTTGTTTGTACGTGTGCATATGTTGTCGCGCACGACAACATACGCACACGTACAAAAAAAAAATTATTTAAATAGAAATGCATTGTTACCGTATTATTTTTTCTTTATTCTTTTTTCTTTATATCTGCATTGTGATAGCCTTCAAAATCAACCTCCAAACCATTATATACACAATGCTTCAAGCAAATTATAAAACTCTCTTGACGTGGTAGTTTTTCAGTTGTCTTAATTTACGATTTACAATTTACTTATTGTCAGAATCATAGAACAAAATTATATTGGGAAAAATAACAAAGAAGATTTTGCCTGAAACTGACTATTTCAGGAGACTTAGAGGAAATACCTTTCAGTCCCCATCGTCGACTCGAGTTCAATTCCTGGACGAAGCTACAGTTGACATAGCACTAATACCCTTGAGAAAGGTATGAATCCGACTATTTCTCCCTCCGTCAAGGGTAAATAGTAGGGCAGACTGGGCTCTAACCTTGGTTAGCCACGCCCAAAGCAGGATTTAAAAAGGTTTGGATCTCCGAGTTTCCTTCTCCTGCTTGTTGCCTTAACAAAGAACAGAGCCCAGTCTGCCTCTATTGACAGACGGAGCGGAGAATTAGTCCCGATTCATACCTTTCTCAAGGTATTAGTGCTATGCACTGTGACTTCGTCCAGGAATTGAACTCGAGGTCGACGAATGGGGAGCTGAAAGGTATTTCCTCTAAGTCTCCTGAAATAGTCAGTTTCAGGCAAAAACTTCTTTGTTATTTTTTCCCAATATAATTTTGTTCTATGATTCTGACAATAAGTAAATTGTAAATCGTAAATTAAGACAACTGAAAAACTACCACGTCAAGAGAGTTTTATAATTTGCTTGAAGCATTGTGTATATAATGGTTTGGAGTTTGATTTTGAAGGCTATCACAATGCAGATATAAAGAAAAAAGAATAAAGAAAAATAATACGGTAACAATGCAATTTCTATTTAAATTAATTTTTTTTTGTACGTGTGCGTATGTTGTCGTGCGCGACAACATATGCACACGTACAAACAAAAAGAAAACGCATTCACGTAAACATACAACACGAGAATACAGTTATATAAAAAATACCATCATTTTCAAAAGAAGAGAAAAATTCATTTAAATAGAAATGCCATAAACTAGACTACTTCAGTTCCAGTGATCTTTTGAAAAAAGAGATTTTATTTCGAAAATTCAAGAATAAAATACAGGTTAACACACAACATCATTGTTACCGTATTATTTTTTTTCATTATACCTGCATTGTGATAGCCTTCAAAATCAACCTCCAAACCATATATATATATATATATATATATATATATATATAATATATATACAGGATGTTTAGGATAAACTTGACATATTTATATTGGTTATTTTATCCGTATGCTGAGGTATTGATACCCACTACGCATCATTTAAAAGCTTGGACCCTTCTTCATTCATATACGTGATGACAGATAAAATGGAAGAGTGTAACCCACCCGAATCATGGAAGAGAATACTTGTATCATGATGATCTGACATTGGAATTCGGGCTTTGAATGTTTCAACCTCTACCAGGAAGCTTAACACGCAATGAAGACCTTAGCTACTAGCCATACAAGCATAGCAGAGGTCAACTGGACCCAAAAAAGGCCGTGAAAATCGTATGACAAAGGCGAAGAAACTTCTAAGTTAAACATCCTGCTGAACTACAAACAATCTGTTTATTTTCCGATGCGAAAAACTTTTGCCAAGATCAAAAGCACAACACGCAGAATAACAGATGGCTTGTATACAGTCGAAAGGACACTCCCCGTGTCATGCAGACTAAATTTCCCAAACTGTGATGGTTTTCGGATGTGTGTCCTCTGAGGGTGATGTGGTGCCTCGCATTTTTTCAGAGAGGGTCTCAGGTTGAATTCAGATACCTACGTGGAGTTGCTAAACACTGAAGTCAAGCCTTGGATAACAAGGGTAGCCAATGGTAGGGCATATGTATGGCAGAAAGATTCGGCTCCCTGCCAACATTTATGGAAAACGTCAATAATGGTTGTCGCGAATTTTAGGACTACACCAGTCTCAATGTTTGGTCTGCGAACTCTCCAGATCTTAACCCATGGATTATTATGTATTGTGGCACTGTTGAGAAAAACACCCATTGCCGTGCGAGTACTACAAAAGCCCGGTTAATCGACAGAATTAAGATAGTTTTTTGAGACCCTTCCCAGGAAACTAACATCAGCTTGTTCCAGGTTCCGGAGCAAGACTGAGGCTGTAATCGACGCTAATGGTGGTTATTTTGAGTAAACTTGTTGACCGTAGTTAAATTTCAGTGCCTGTTGAATTTCTTTCCAAACTATTAAATGTTGGTAGTTACCAAGCACTTTTTCTTTTCCTTATGAAGCTGTCATATTTTCCCGAACACCCTATATATATATATATATATATATTTATATATATAAGGTAGTCAAAAATTAATCGAGATTTTTTGTACTTTTTGACACACTTTGTATTCTGAAAAAATAACGTTCCATTCCTTATTTTTTTCAAAAAACAACGTGTGTCAAAAAAGCACCAACTTTAAAGGCGTATTTATCAAGATAGAAATGAAGAATGAATTGAACGTTATTTTTTTTCAGACTACAAGGTGTGTCAAAAAGAACCAAAAATCTCGATAATTTTTTGACACACCTTATATATTATAATATATATATACTACTCCCAGAGTAAATACCCTCCTTCGTTTGCCGGGCCAAAACGTAGGATACATCTCTTTTGACAAGGTGGGGGTTATTTAGCCTAAACGTGACATGACAATCGATTTAGGTGATTGAACTTTTTTTTAATAAAGAGGCACAAGAATTCAATATGGTTCTCTTTGGGTCATGAAATTCTATTTGGGTCATGAAAGATTAGGGCACAGCTTAAAAGATTAAGGATTAAATAAGTAGTTATAATGACCCGTGACCTCTAGTTGAGCAAATAAACTGCAGGTCAGTGGAACAAAGAAACGAATCGTGCCTTTAATTCTCATTACTGTGAAAATCGTCAAAAAACCCCCCAAAAAACACGCATCAAACATCTAGAGATTAGTAGAGTAAAAATCATTAGAAAGGTATTTACATTATCCCTATAATAACCCTTTTCTATATATTAAGGATTATCTACATTAATTCCTAATCGTTTACAACTCCCTTCTACTTGATTTTCAATGCATTTTTATACTAAAATAACAATTTGCTCATTTTCTCCTAATTCCTCGCCAGTTCATTTCTACCCTCCCGGCTGGGGCTGTTAGTATACGCCGACGCACCTCCTCAGAGAGGTAAGATCCCCGACCCAATGGGAGCCACATGTTGGCCGTGGGCGGCAACTCGTAATGCCTGATTGTGGTGACTGAGCAGTCTGTGACCGGCTACTTAGGCTACGTCAATCACGTTGACAGCAGCGGGACCAGCTACATAACCAAAGTTATAATTGATGAGTCTGTTCATATTTAGATGGGTGACTATTTAAGCAACAGCAGGTACTGTAAGAAATCGAATAAATCAATGTCTTGATTCCGTATTAGATTACCGAAAACGTTTGATATGCCGTAAAACAAAACAATCAACTAAACCGGGTACAAACTGGTCTCACGATTTACAACGCTTTACTACAGCTCTTTCACTAGACTGGCGGGTGGAATGCTCAATCTGAACAATCGCTTGGTCAAGTCAAATTCAAGCAATTATATGATTGTCCCGACCGTATTCATCAAATTGCTCTTATGGCAAACTACTACTCTTTTTATCCTAAGCTACTACCCGGCGTCACCTGGGTAAGTAGAGAAGAAGAAAAATAGTATAATGGTAGCAAGCTAGTCTTCTAGATACTTATGACTGAATAGCGAGTTTAATCCTTGCTGGATGTCATATAAAATCCCACGTAAAAAGACCGTATATCAATCCGGCCTGAAAAAATTGATTGTTTTGCGCTTCCATATTGATTTGTTTAACTTTGAGCTTCACGGACATTTTTAAGTAAATGGACTCTTTATAATGTTTTGCACAAAAAGCTAGACTTAGTAACTCTGAATGTGTATATATATTTACTTTGTCGTTAACGTTTTATTTTCGAATATCCTCCGGACATACATACATTCATACACACAGCTGTCTTATATATATATATATATTAATAAGTCATCCACAGACACGTGTTTCGGTGTTTCACGCCTCTTCAGTGTGGCTAGACACAGCTATCTTTGGCTAGGGTGAGAGTTAATTTAAATTACCAATTAGAGAGCTCTACCGAATTTATGGAGCATATATAAATAAGTCATCCACAGACACGTGTTTCGGCGTTTCACGCCTCTTCAGTGTGGCTAGACACAGCTATCTTTGGCTAGGGTCGAACTCAGACTGACCGTATGGTAGCCCGATATCTTATCCCCTCGTCCACTGACAGCCGTAGCGGGGACTGGTGTTTTAAACTATTAAGTACATAGGTTTGTTTATGTTTTTACGGTCACTGAGAGATCACATTTCCGGGGAAACGATCATTGCTTATATGCTTAGTAGTGAGAGTTAATTTAAATTACCAATTAAAGAGCTCTACCAAATTTATGGAGCATATATTAATAAGTCATCCACAGACGTGTTTCGGCGTTTCACACATGCAGGAACGCGGTGGCTGAAGGAGTATTTGTCTCATACCCCACTTGTATGGACTGGACACAAGGCCTCGTTTAATGGGCCCACCCACAAGCCCGAAGCTCATGGGTGGGAAAGAATAAAAATTGCGTCGATTCCTCGGCATTCCCTCTCAGGGGGCGCCTCAGGCGCTGGGCAATAAACCCAGCTCTGCCCTTTAAATCAAGGGGGCAGGTATTGCCTGGGGGATAGTCCCTGGGATCGACGCTATTATTTACAAAAACCTAATCCAGCGGCCGAAGCTCACTGGACCCCCCGGTTTGGAGTTAGAAGGCGGTGGCTGAAGGTCTAGTGCCAGTTTTATTAATACACAAAAATTATTTCAACCAGTTTCGAGATATAAGCAACTTGAAACTTTTTTCAAATGCCTTGATTCGGCATTAAATTGACCCAAAAAGGGTTGATGACGCCGTAAAACAAAATGAACAACACCAATAGTCCTAATTCCTTATCACCCCATTCGTGTTTTTCAATGCATTTCTGTAATAATATCAGCAATGTATTTACATTAAACGATATGCCGACGGAACTGGACTAATTTTGGCATATTTTCAGCTGTGCATTCATATTTGCTTTGGTGTTCTAACATCCTTAAATCTTAACACTGAAATGAATTTTCAGTTTTTAAAAGACGAACATACACAAGGAGACCAATAGAGTATAAGGGTACTGTACTTGCACAATCCTGTTTTTCACCACCAAAAAACTGTTATTCAAATGTATCAAGACAGGCTTCATTATTTTCTTTTTAATTGGCAATGACTAATGTAGATGAAGTTTAGATATCATCACTCTATGATTAAGTTGCTCAGCTATACACACATCTTCATTTGTATTTAAAAAAATTAAATTTTAAGATCCAGGCTAAATACTTTTTGATTTTACTCCTCATACAGAGATGAATAGAAATAGAAATATAGCTTTCTTTAAAGACGCATAAAAAATAAGACCAAAAAGTTTCAAAATAATGACTGATTTGTTTTGTTGTTTTTAATTTAACGATACACACAGTAAAAAATGACAAATTCTAATCAAGATCTTTGTTGCATAACACTCATTAAAACTATTCTTACAGATAAAGTAATTCCCGATCTAAATTGAAACCTTCATAGTAGTGGCGCGCGTGTGTATGGTTAAAGTCATAGGCAAACTTGACCACGTCGCCCCAGACTCAACATCCTCGGAGTGGTAATTGGATTTCACTTAGCGCCTATACCCTTGGAAAGGTATGATCCACTCTCCTCCCAGCTAATGGGTAAAATAGCGGGCAGACTGGGTCTTTAACCCATCGGCTAGGTAACTCCAGTCTAAGAAGGAAAACTCTGACTCCTCAAACCTGTTGAACTCCCGCCTTAAGAATTGCACTTGTGTCGTACTTCTGCTCGTCGCGGAGGGGTTTGGTCAATATACTAATTAGTGTGGGGGCTCTTTGTCGTCGCATGAAAATAGATAACTGCATCCCTTACAGGTGTGAAACCGGGCATATGACACAAAAACAGCAACTGATGGTGAGGGTTCTAGTTCTGGAGATCCTAGGAGGGTGATAACTCCTTCATGTCCCTACTCACAGTTCACCTCTGACCCGGAGTGGTAGATACCTGTCCTAGTCAATCGGCCAAATACGATCTTTTAAACCTATTCCTGAATTCGATAAGACCATGTGCATATAAATCCTCTAAGAAGCAACTGACCAAAAAAATGTAAATACTGACGAAAATTACGCGAATTCATAAATCCTAGGCAATAAAAATAACCCTAAAGCCGGTTGACATCGTTAACATCAAATCACTCGTTACATTTTTATAGTAACAATT
>CM042141.1:123767682-123790182 GCA_023376005.1 Doryteuthis pealeii
CGGAGAGAGAGATTAAGCAAGCATATTGAGAAGAACTTTAATATAAGATTATAGTATATATATTATTATAACTTTATACTTATATTATATATATAATATTATTAAGTAATATTTATACAACCGCTTGTCCTATAAGCAAAATTATGTTTCGATACCAACAGTAGAGCAAATAATAAAGTCAATCTATGAGTCAGATATACCTACTAATAGATTCTGCCTTTAAAGCTCATCAAGGGAAAGAGTCATCTCTCTCTCCTCTCTCTATCTTTATTATAATAATTATATATATATGTGTGTGTGTTGTGTGATAGATGATTGTGTGTGTGTGTGTGTGTGTGTGTATTTGGCAGCATTCTTTCATTTATACGGATGTAAAGAATTTATAGGGTTTAGTTAAACAATATTTTATTTTTATCTTTTGGTTTTATCTGGCCAATTCTTTTATTTGGTGTGAATGTGATTTTATTTTATCGAAGTTTTATTTACCAAAGTAATTTTCGGCACTTATAGAGAGGTGACCATCGTCAGGGGTTGTGTGTTCGTAGTTCCAGTTTTTTTAGGATGGGGAACTGCGTCAGACACAAATTATATTACACGCAAGGGGGTGTAGTGGCTGGAAGATAGGAGAATTGGTGGAAAGATGTTATAGGCACTTTAGTGGTTAGTATATAATAGATAGTTTGAGAGATGTTGTAAATGTATATCGCAATGCTATCAAGCTTTTCTTATATATGGAGTTGTTTTTATTATCTTTTGCAAAATGTGTGTATTTTACACGTAAGGATTTCGGAGAATTAGATGAGAGGGCTGTAATCACATTGAGTGTTGATGATGAGCTATTATCTGTCATATGAAGAGCCAAACGTCGTGACAGAGATCGTTGAGGTAAAACTGAAATGTAGGCGAGATGATCGGTATATTTATATCGAGCGAGCAGCAGAACGAATCTCTGGAGGGGCATTTTAATTATTATATTAGTCTCATTAAGACAACTTGTCTGGGGAGAATTGAGTTATTCGTGGTAGGTTAGTGGTTTTAAATTTGGTGTAATAAATAAATAATTTTACTTTATTTTCAGGTGTGGTTGAGTTAGTTGTTTCTGAATTAATTTTATATGATTGAGGATGTTTCATGGTTTGTTGATTCCTGTGCATTGTAAGTAATTTTAAATATCTCTACTCTTCTTGAAGAAGTATTTGCTGTATGTATTTTCCTTATAGTTTGACGTCTTTTTTGGTGAAATCCTAATGCTATTCTTAGTAAATAATTATTATTTTATATGATTAACTTGGGGCACACCTCGTGTGGTGTAAGTAAGTTATGCAAGCTTAGATTCGCAGACATTGTTAATGAGTTGCGATCTCTCTTGGGTCGCCGCCATAATTTCTGGATTCGTGTCGTCATCTAAGCTAAGCTTTTTAAATAACTATGAATTAGTAACTATTATTCGGGCTACCTCATCCGGCGTAATAGTTAGCAAAGGGCTAGATTAGGACAGTATTGGTTAGTGATGCTTTGATTCTCACTGATGTCCTTCATACTTTTGTCGCATCTTTTGAGTTTCGCTTAGTAATAAGGAAGCGAGGGTCACCTCATGTTATTAACTTTAATGGTTAGGTATCCTAGTATAGGATGAGGGCAAACAATTATTGTCTTCGACTATCTCACTGCGCGTACTGGTGAAAGGACACCATAATTCTCGAAGTTGTCTTTGTTGTCGCATGCTAAGCATTCTTAAGTAAATAGTCAATCATAAAGTATTCAATTAAATCAACACCTCCTGCTGCATTTGGAAGCGTCCTTGTTTGAGGGGGCTTTGTAAATATGTACAGTGACGCGGTTTTTTTTTGTTTTTTCCAAGACTATGATGAAACTATGTATAGAGCTATAGCAAAAGGAAAATTCAAATGGGTTGGGGTCGGCTGCAAAGCTCTTAGGATATTCAGCCAAAAAGCTTTTTTTTTTTGCACAGATCTAGATTAGTATGACAGATTGTTTTCTTTTTCCTCATTGATTTTACCATCAAAATGTGTGGTTTCAATTTATTCTTCTTTTCTTTTCTGAGAATAATTACCGGTGCAATTCGTTATAAAGGTCGTTCCATCTAGCCCCCCCTCTCTCTCTCTCCCTCCCTCCTCTCTCTCCTCTCTCTCTCTCTCTCTCTCTCTCTCTCTCTCTCTCCTTCCCGTCTTCTCCCGTTGTCCTTCTTCTTTCTTTCTTTGGAAAGAAAACAAATCAGTTTCTATTGAATTGCGAATGAAAATTTATTACGTGTTCACAAATAAGCCAAATCAGCACTTCGAACAGGTGTCAGGGTGAAGCAAGAAGTGCTGAAAGGATTCCTCGTATTAAACATACATTACAGTCACAATAGAAAAATACAGCGTGCATTTAAGCAATGTCTATCTATTGATATAATAAAGAATGGAACCCCGCATATGAATTCACTTCAATTAGTGTCTCTCGTTGCTCCTAGTCCAATAAAACAAAAACAAACAAGACAAAAACAATAGAACATAATAATTCTAAACTTAGCGAATCTCCATTGATTATGCGATTTTTTAAACGCAATTTTAATGGGCTCACCTTATTTTTTGAAGATTAAAAAGAAGTGTAGTATTTACTAACCTGTTTGCCATATATATATGATATACTCATTATGGTTTAGTACAAGGAGTTTATGTATATATAATATATTAATATAAAATTGGTGGTAGCGTCATAATTAGTTATCGTCGTTGTTAATGGATCTATCGACTCGAGATTCCTTAATCCTGGACGAGGGTGTTTGCATTCAATAGTGCTATGAAGGCTCACGCATCAACTATTCATCTACCAGCTAATGGCGTAAATAGTAGGTCAGTACTGGCTTCTTTTTAAACTTTGGTGAGAGAACCAGTCTAAGGAGATGCAAAAACTCAATATTCCAAACCTGTTAAAGCCCGTTAAGAAAGACCCTCCTGTTTCACACTCCTAAACTTGTGGCGGAAATGCTGCCGACTTAGGCATATATATATTATATTTTATTTACAGGTATAATATTATAAATATATAGTAATAGTAGATATATAATAAATAAAACAATATATATAAATATTATATTTCACTATATATATATAAACCAATGATTATATATATAACAAATAGACTGGAAATTAAAAAACTGTATATATATATTTATATATATATTTATATATTATTATATTATATTATATATATAATATGTATCAATATATATAAACATACAAATATACATATATATATAAAACAATATATAATTTATTATATTGTATTTTATATATATACTAAATAGATTTAATTCCAGTCTAATTTGTTTATATAATATAATATAATATATTTATAATATAGTTAGTATATATATTATATATTATATTATTATATAAAATTTATATAAAAATATATATATTCATAAAACTCATGCATTATATACTTATAAACAAATACACTGGAATTAAAATCTATTATATTATATATTGTGTAATATTATATTATATAATATTATAAATTTTTCTATTATTATATATACGTTTTTTAATGTCCCGGTACCTGTTTGCTTGTTTACGAAACTTTTCCCAGGATTTTAGAGGTAACACACCACGATAAATATAATATCTAATTCTGAAACAATTCCCAGGGTAACGTGGTAAGTATATCCTCATTTATCTCATTTTGAAACATCAGGAATCCCCGGTGGGTGGGCAATAACCCACTACTGAGAATTGTTCCCTTTAATTTTAAACTTAAATTTAAGACGCCAAGTAAATGGGCTAAGAGGAATGATATCTATTCCTTAAATTATCACAAATTTTAATAATACTAAAGAACACCCTAATGGGTTTTAAACGCCACTAAATTGAAAATCCGAAGTTTTTTACTGTGACTAGTGTTTTTTGGAGAAAGACCCGTAACAATATATTATCGATGTATTCGAAATAAGTATATGGTTCATTATAAATAAAAAAAAGCGGCTCCTGGGTTGCTGTTCAACAAACCACCCGCTGAAAATTATTTTTTAACCAAAACTTGAAAATAAATCTTTTAATAATGCCATCTTCTTTGAAATAATTTCGTATTATAGGTTCACTTACTTAAATTATTTTTACCTAAATAAATATACTCTTATGAAATAAAGTTTTAACGAAGACATGCTGATACAAGCCTTGGCATGGGCTAGCAAAGCAGGATACGTGTGTCCTTAACTCAGGGGACGCCTTATTCTTCCAGTTTACAGTGGTACTATAAAGGCCAATGGGGAAGCGCGAATCCTACACATACACACACACTACACACACACACACACACACACACATAATATATTTTATATACTAGTTATATATATATTTTACACCATCATTTATTTCAGATGTGTCTTCACACTAGAGATAATACTGTATATATATTAACAAACGCTATTGAAGCCAATTTTCAACCCAAAGATGGATTTCGCTCAACAATGGATAAACCATTTCGGCAGAAACATTTTCGTCCATCTTTTTTGTAGGATTGCTCAAATACTTTAGAAAAACTTTGTATAAAACAAAACTTTCCTAAAAATATTATTCTACAAAATACTTTTTCGCCGGAATGAATGAACCTAAAGTCTAAACCTAGTAAGATATCGGCACCCTCAATAAATGACATAAAAGAAATATTATTCTCCTGTTTTTTCTCATTTCACTTTTTCGGTTCATGTTCCCCCCAATAATATTATATATTAACTATTATATATAATATATACTATTATTATATATATACATATATATATCTAATACTATTGAGTAAGAAAAGCGATGGAGGATGAAAACATCACAACAATGCTGTTAAAGATAGAAAACACAATTATTAATATAATCTAGCTGAATATTGATCATATTTCGATTTTGCAAAAATCATCACATCAGAGCTGTCATGAATAACTCCACCCGTAGTAATGTTTGGGTCGGAGAGGAAGTTAAAAGAGTTTTAACAAAACAAAAAACCTTATACTCAAGGAAAAACGAAAAGAACGTTATTCAATATTCACCAACGTGGGCCATTTCGCGCCATAATTATATGTCGGTCAAGTTCCATGTATATCTTTTTGACAATAAATGTAGGCGAATTTTGAGAATGTTTTTTGTCAACAAGCGAAAAACAATTTAAACAGAAGGGGATGGGTGTTAAAGAAAATTGTGACGGTTGAATTCAAAAACTTTTTATTAAAGGAATTTTTTTTTTTTCGTTTTTTTGCAGTATTAAGGTTTTGTTTTGTAAACTCATTTTAACTTTCCTCCCGACCCAAACAACTACGGAGTGAATGAGCTCTGATGATGAATTTTTGTAAAAATCGAATATTGATGCAATATCAGCTATGTTATATTATAAATTGTTTTCTCTTTAACAGCATTGTGTGATGTTTCATTCCACCTTTTTCTTTACTCATATTGTAGGAATTAATTTTTCCTTTCTTTTAAAACTTATTAATATATATATACTATATAGTATATGTATGTGTGTGTGTGTGTGTGTGTGTGTGTGTGTTGGTGTGTGTGGTAATGTGTGAAAACACAACAAACAAACTCGAAAATACTCATAACTTACTCACTATGACTTTAGCAGACGTTGGGCAATCCTGAGTCTTCTTAACCTCCGGTGGCTACTAGAATTGATATGGAAACACAACCAACACACTTCACACAGCACCAGCACACATAATATATATATATATACATATATTATTACTGATTATATATATAATAAATAGTAATTCTCTAATATTCTATGGGTTAACAAGTAATATATAATTATTCAGAATTTATAAATAATAAATTGATAATTTTAATATGGACCATCCAGGGCCATTCTACTGACCCTAATCTACCACTGAAGAGATTTACAATAAATTAGGTCATGCTTAAAGCATATTTTTACTCTATCTTTATAAATATTGTTAATATATATAATTATACCTTTTGAAATCCCCAGGTCACTAAGGCGCAAACTTCATCTTTAATATATATATGATTATATATATATAGTAGGATAAATAATTACTTATATATTAATATAATAAATAATATATATATATATATATATATTATATATATATATTATATATAGTATAGCTGACGACCAGTTAAGTGCCATTAAGGTTCTATTGTAACATACTTTCATATTAGTAGCATATTCATAGCTCTTTAATTTTGAGTATGAGCAATGAAAAGATTCCAATAAGTATTTATCATAGAGTTATCTTGCTTCTGGTTTTTTCAAGACCACTATCTATTGATTAAAAAAGTTAGTGGGAGGGTTATATATATACTAATAATATATATAGAGGGTTTATTAATTATATATATATTATATATATATATATATTATATTAAGAAAGATCGAAAAAACAAAAGGTTTAAGATGAGTATAAGTTGGTGAGTTTTAATTGGCCCGACTGCTGAGCAGATGTTTTCGATCTATTAATTAGATCATCTTCATGTTCAATTGTCGAGTCAGTATGGAAGGTATATGAAAATTTTTTTTATTAGTCATCATAGGTTTCTTTCCAATATGTTTATTTTTCTAAATTACCGTTCCATATCTTCGCAAAAAATTTTTTATTACCTTCCATATACAACAAATGCCGCTGAAGATGATCTAATTAATAGATCGAAACCTGCACAGCAGTCGCCAATTAAAATTTACGTACTTAACACTATTTAAACCCTGTGTTTTTTCTAATTTTTTCTTAATAATACTACATAACCAGTCGGAGAATTGCGACTTCCTTTTCTTAACCAACGACAACACACAACACACACACACACACACGACAACACACACACACATATGAATTATATATATATATAAAAACTCACCTATATATAATATATAATATATTTAATAATAAGTATAAAATAAATTTAAGATAATATATAATTAGTATAATCTTTAATTTTCACAAATCCTAGTTCGCTGGAAATCACCAGAGTAGATGACACGTATCTCGGTTTATTGTTAATTTATGAACTAGGTACTTGATACTTTCTGGGGGGATTTATATGGTGGTCGTTTGTATCTGAAATTCGAAAAGAATAGTTATTCACTAGAACCGATCCAGTTTTTTTGTACATAATAACATATTTTAGTAAGTATGGTCTAAATTTTATATTGTTCTGTACAATTCTCCAGATGAAATGCACTTTTCGCACGCAGATCGTACATAGCTTCTTTCTTTGAGTAGGTTGATAGTGTTTGATTACGAGTAGGAAACGGTTAAATCTCCATAAATCTCTATGACCATATAAACTAGCAGCAAGGGTAATAACAAAATTAGAACACGAATGGATGGGAAAGGTGATCACTGGAAATCGTGCAAGCTTATCAATATTTTTTGAATCAAATAGCTACCATAAATTGTTATTATTGTACATAACAGGAATTACTGGTCCCGCGAGTGAACGACACGAATAAATTCTCTGAGATTTCAGATCGATAAACGGAAGTCATCAATCCATCCAGAAAACCAGACACAACTATGTCATTTTATCTGATGGTAACGTCCCAATCCTTTTTTATCATATATGTGCAAGAAGATGTTAGCTGCGATCTTAGAGGCCTGGGTATGATGTTAAACTGGATCGATGTGATGTTCCAATTTTGGAGCTCTGGGAGAGTGGAGTACCTACATGGCTTTATTACTTCCAGGTCACTTCCGACTATCGAGGAGTGGATAGTACGTTTTTAGGGTGCGTTGAAATAGAAAGAAAAATGAGTTTTAAAAAATTGTTTAAAAAATTTGGGTTTAAAATAAGAAAAATTGAAATAACCCATCAAAGAACTGAAATAATACAATAACACTTTCGGAACATAAAAATAACTTTCCAACTCTTTGGGAAAACAAGAAAGAAACCACAAACACAATGCCTATTTAAACTACTGTTACCAGACCTTTAAGCTGCAGCAACTGCGCCCGGTGCCTGTAAATAAGGAAGGAACAAAACATTTTTCGGCATAGAATAACCCAACTTTGATAAGAGCGGAGCACATCACAGGACTTACATCCCTGAAAGAAAAAATACAGAAGAAAAGAGCCAACAACACAATGCTATCAAACTCTGACCAGACCTTAAGCCTGCAAGCAACTTCGACCGTGCCTGTTTGCTTTCCAACTGGCCTTATCAGCCACCCTTACTTAATCATCGTTCTCACAAGAGCCAAGCCTAATGTTACAGTAATGTTCCTATGATCCATAAATAGATGGCCCAAATGGATTATATTATCCATTCTCTCTCTCCTAGAGAAAATAATAGAAACAACAGCGAAGACTCATCTAAGTAAAGCAATAATCAAAATAAGTGCAGCACTGAATATGAAATTTTTAATTAGAAAAAAAAAAGAAAGATATAACAAAATACATGGTAATACTGGGGTAAATTTCTCGACAATCTTGATCCATTCGGATTTTATTATCACCCTCCCCCTCAAACCTCGACTTATAGACTTTGCAGATTAAAGTTTCACGCGCGATGCTTAATTGAAAAAAGTGTTCTTGGACTCGCGTTATCAGTCAAACAAGAGACTCTGTGAAGAATTCTAGCATATGGAAAATGAAAATCAATTTTTATAGTAGTTTTACTTTAAAAAAATCTATTAAATCGATTTCAATAGGCCAGTACTAAATTTGGATAAAACTGACGATCTAATAGGTTTTTATTCAGACTAGAATTTTGGTCTTGATTATTCTTTGTTTTAATTTGGTAATTTACAAAACACTTTGTAAGATTATTTAATACCAAGTTCGAAAAACGCCTACTGTGATGTTGCAGTCCAGCACGTTAAGAAACACTCCATGGGACCACATAAGGACCCCTACCTATTAGAAGCGGAGAAGTTGAATATGTCTAGGAGTAAAGATTTATTAGGGTTTTACTGAAAGACCCGTCATATCATATATAATATACTATTATACATATAATACTATATATATTATTTATATTATATAGTTATATAGGTTAATCTATATTTAATATTTTTTCCGGGATGAAACAAGAAAATCATAGTGGCTCAAAACCATAAGTTGTTAGGTAAGTCGTTATTTACTTATATTAATTTTTAAAATATAATTGTTTTTTTATAGGCTTATCTATACCCAGGGTTTCATTAGCTTTTGGCTTGTATCTTCAGGATACCTTTTAATTCTCTGGTGTTTTATGCAAAGCATTTGGTCTTGCAGTTTATCAATAATAAAAAAACAGCAAGAAATGTTTTAGTCATAACACCAGAGGAATTAAGGTATGCCTGATGAAAAGCAAAAAAAGGGAGCTTGAAAGCCATTGGCGGATAGATTGCCCTATAAAAAACATTTATTCAAAATTAAATAAATAAATAATATATATCATATATAATATATATAACTATATATATATATAATATATATATATACGAATATATATATATATATCTTATAATTAAAACACACCAAAAAGATGGTTATCATCAGCACGGGGACACACATTGTCAAATACACACACACACAAATTATATATATATATATGGTGTGTGTTTGTGTGTGTGTGTTATGTATATATGTGTATTAATGTGATGTGTCCCAAGTGTCTGTGTACATCTTTTGGCGTGTGTTAAGTGGGTTGTGTCGTGTGTGAGTCTGAGTGTGTTAAGCTTGAGCTAAAAAATGGAATTAACTATTTTGTTATAATGAGTACTTTATTACCTATAATTTTGATCATATTTTCTGAGCATATGATGTATAAAATTTAATTTACAATAATATTTTCTAAATCACTCAGTAGAAAATATTGCATTTTGGAGTTAATTTACCTCTACAACATTGAATAAGCTATATAGGACAAAAGTAAAACTAGTTTGTTCTAGATATTATAGAAATACATAGGCGTAAATCTATTACATTATGAGATCTCCTATGAATACGAAGTTATAAAGTTAGCCATCAAATACTCACCGAGTGTTATTTTGGTAGACCTTTTAAAAATTCTGCAATTGTCCTCTCACACTCATCACTAAGAAATATAAAAGATTTACATAATATATAGTGTTGGATTAATTTTATGCCATACTGGGTTTTACAAAACCGGCTTTAAATAAATAATTACTTTATGTGTTTATTGATCTCTAATATTATCATTTTATCCTCTAACAGTATTAATAAATCAATCTTATATAGAAGGCCAATTGAAAATATAAATTCCAAAATAAGTTTAAATACTTAATAATGCCATTATTATTTCATTTCGTTCAGTCTTTCTAATATTTGATATATTTGTATTACTTTAAATTTAATACTTATGATGGCGTATATTCTTTGTCTAGATTGAATAAATAAAATGTACTAAATTATTCAAGTGGTAAAAGGATAGACAATAATCTCCGAAAAAAATGACGTGAAAAGACGCGATTGTTGTTTTATTCTGGTTCTTCTGGCAATGGTGATCGTTTTCTCGGATCGGGATAATAGTATTTGTATAATACAGTTCTAACACACAACGCCCTTGCGCAGCTCCACAAACGAGTCTTTCCCCCATACAAAACCAACAGGCCATACCAACAAACTAAACGGCACATGGCATTCTCCCTTTCTTCTTCGCCACAATTCACGTGTGTGTACGCGTGGGTGGCCCATGAGCTATTTAAAAATATAGGGTATCTTGATGCAAAACGGAGCGCATGCTCTCATGCAGCTCGAATGATGCATTCGTTAGTGTGTGAAGAGGTCAAATGCTATACGTCAGAAGACGTGCTAATCCGAAGCAGGTGCTTGCGATCACGTCAACTTGACCTACCAGAATCTCACAAGGTACTGTCAGGTCAGCCATTTTTTGTTTCAAGCCGAGATAAGTCAGCGGATCAGCCAGGCATAGCCAATCGCAAAAAAATTAAAGAAAAAAGAAATAAAAATTACACGTGAATAAAAAAACAAAGGATTATATTATATATATATATATAATTATAATATATATATAAATATAATATACTCTTAATTTTTTAAGAAGCTTTGTTTGTTTGTGTTTTTTTTCATCATGTATATGTATGTATTTTTGTGTGCCAGTTTGTTTAGATGCTTTATATAATATTGGTACATATAATGTATATGTATATTGTATATTATATTCAATAAAATTGTTTATAAATTTAATGCACTAACACATGGTACTGCTTATTGCTTCATATTTAGTTTTGTATATATTAGTTCTATTATATATATCATAATTATATATATAATATATATATTTATACAAACAAAATAAAGGCAAAGCAGAATTGTGTGTTGAGCATTATATAATATTGAGAGAGCAGAGAGGAGAGATAGAGGGAGAGAGAATGTAAAGAGTGGAGAGAGAGAGGGGAGATATTCTTTTTATTTAGAGAGATGTAAAATGGGCGAGTGTTCAATTATCAGCGTGTAATAGGGTATATCATTTGTGATGGTGTTCTAATACTATAAAGGTGTTTAGTAACCATTGGTTTTCAAGAACTAGCCTATTCGCCGCTAACCCTCAGAGAAAATCGCACGGAAGAAAGTGTATATATATATATTATATATATATATTATATAATATATATATAGAATATACCGAGCGTGTTGGTAAATGCCTCTGCGGTGAGAAAGGAACCCAGCAAATAGTTTGATTTGTAAAATATACGTACCAAACAGTCAACGAACGGGGAGGGAAAAAAAATTTTTTTAGAAAAAAAAAGGAAGAGAACCAAAAGATAGTCGATATCAACAAAAATAATCTATTGGTACAAGTATTATGGGCCAAACGAAAAAAAAACAATTATATACTCGCTAATAAATAATGTACTATAAGATATATATAAAATATTTATTCATATAACCGCTTTTTAGGAGAATAGCTAAGAAGTAAAAAGTGCCTCATAACTAAGTAGAGCAAAATAATAAATATAAATCTAATGAGTCAAGACGAATCCTACTAATTAGTTTCGCTCTGTAATGCTCTCAGGGCTAAGACCTGACTTCTTAGCCCTGAAGAGTCATTAAGCGAAACTAATAGTAAGGTATTGTCTGACTCATTAGATTTTTTATTCTTATATACGTGGTTATGTATTTATTTCTATATATATATAATATATATATAGTATTAAAGTGCATAATTAAGAATAAACCTCTTCAAGGATCAACAAGACTTTAATTGTAAAAATAGATTAATCATGATATTGACTCATTACAATGGTGTATTGAGACACTTTTTTATAATTCCATTTATAATATCCTGTGTTTTATGACAACATGAGATTAACTCGATATTCTAGGTTTCCCTCGATAAAGTCATCTTCTTTTATCTCCTAATTTTATATTATTGGTATATTATATATTAGTATAATATTTATAATATATTATATAGAGAGAGAAAGAGGAGATGAGAGAGAGAGAGAGATAGTATGGCGCAAACCCCTCCGCCGAGCAGGATGTGACACAAGGGGTCAATTTCTTAAAGAGGATGTTCTAAAATTAAGTTTTCCTCTCATTTTGACTTGGTTTATCCGTTAGCACATGGTTCAATGAGCCCTTCAGTCCTGCCGCTGTCTATTTACCCTATTGCTGGATGGGAAGTATATGGGTGGATTCATACTTTACCCAAGGGTATTAGCAGCGAATTGTGAGAGATCTAAACAGCTTTCGTCATGAGAATTGAACTCGGTGTCGGCGATTCCATTCCCACGAGTCTCAATCACAATTAGACACCACGCGCCCCCCCCCATCTCTTCTCTCAAAGTCTCTTCTTCTCTCTCTCTCTCTCAAGCTATATATATAATATATATATATATATATATTATTGAATTAATTTCAATCAGAATTATCCTGAAGAGTAGTAAACAGTGAAACCTAGGTTGATATAATTATGCTTTTATTGTTTTTTGCTTTAAAAACGCAATCTACAAATTTATTGGTAATTTTTAATAATTCAATTCATCAATTCCCGACTTTATTTGTTTACTTCTTTTTATCGGAGGGTGAGAAAATTGTAACTTCGCTCGATTTTTTTGTCCGTTAAATCATTCTTTCTCCCCTCTCATCTCGTCTGCTCTAAATATATTATATATAATGAAGGAAGGGTTGGACTGGGTTTCTTAGGAATCCGACGAAATATGCTGGTAAGATAGAAGGAAAGTGGTCAAGAAAATGATCAAACTTCAAAACAAGTTACAGGGTGGTACGTGATTCGTCTGTTATGCCAGAGCTTTCTCAGCCGATCTGAGACTTTATTGAGGCAAAGCATACGTTTAAAAATACATGTTGGTGGTGGCGCTGTCGGGGAGGTCAAAGGGGGTGAGTGTGTAGTGATGTGAGCTAAGGAGGAGCGGGGAGTTTTTTGGGTAAGGATCAGTTGAGATGGAGGGGTAGAGGATGTTTGTTAAGAAGTTGCTGGGGGTGGCAGTGGTTGAAGGGCAAATTAGTGTGGGGTATATTGATTTATGTGAGTAAGGGGAGGTCAAGGGGGTGAGTGTGGTAGTGATCGAGATAGGAGGAGTGGGGATTATATGTGTGTGTGTGTGTGTGTGTGTGTGTAGTCATCAACGTGCAGTTTTGTTTCGATAGTACCCGTCTCTTCAGTGTAGCTAGACTTGTAACCTGCTTTCAAGCCAGTATTGAATCTCCAGAGGTTTTATTTTAATCAGACAGGGCCTCTAAACCACAGGGCTATCGCAAACCCAACTAGACTGGAAGGGAAATTTTAAGCTAATAATAACATAACAAGCCGCTACTAAAAGAGAATCTCTATTCCGTTTTAAAGGAAGCCTTGCAATTTCGCGCGCCAAGCGAGGCAGCCATCAAGCGGATTTCTCTTTTCAGAGAGCTCTCCACCAGGTTGTTGGAGAGAATATTAGTCATCCCTTCTTACAGTCTGGTTTCGATGTATCACGCTTCTTCAGTGCGGCTAGATTTTTGTGAGCTGCTTCAAGCCGGGATTTGAACCCGACCGATTTCTCATCGGTAGGAGCCTCTAACCATCGGGCCTTATCAAGCACACACATTAGTGAACAGGGGGTGTCTCCTGTTTTTATGCGCGCCAACGCGCGCGCGCGCGCGCGTGTGTGTGTGTGTGTGTATGTGGTATATGAATCATCACATTTAGACTATGTTTACATCGAGCGTCATATCTGTGATTTGTTTAATTTTGTAATATGAAGTAAAAAAAAAAATTAAAAAGCAAAACGTATCCAGCTTTTCTTTTTTCCTATGAGTTCTTTTTTCTTTTTTCTTTCTGTTTTCTTCAAACAACATATAGGTAAATCAAGAATGGCTTTCAGTGTTAGAATAAACAACTGTTGAAAAGATCATTAAATCATATTAAATTTACTGTCCCGGTCGAACAACATTTTCCCGCCACGCGATCCACGACCCTAACAGATAACGCTACGAGGTATGTCAGAAACTTCCAGGATGGTGGTCACAAAAAAAATAATTTCCTAAATCTAAACTACAAACTACAAAGTTAATCCCTTCAATGTAATCCCCACTGGTGTCTAATGCACATGCCATCATTCTCTATCCACTCTGGCTGCAGCTCTCTGGAAGGATTTCTTCCGGGGATTCTCCCGTAGCTCTGTCGTCACGGCTTTTTTGATGTCGTGCCATTCCTCAAAACGGGTTCCCTTGATGGACGCCGCTTGAGCTTAGGGAAGAGGAAAAAGTCACGATGGGAGTCAATGGTCGGTGGTGAGTAGGGAGGTTGCTCCCAGCAGAGTGATGTTCTTCTTAGTCAGGAACTCTCGGATACTCTTTACGCTTGGTTAGGTAACCAGTACTAGGGAGAAAAAGAAAACTCCGAATTCAACGCCGTTAAACTCGCTTAAGAAAAATCGAACATTTGTCGCATCCTTGCTCATGCGGAAGGGTGGTAAATAATATACAATTGCTTTTTTGTGGGGTTGCTGCTTCAAGGATTTGTTCAAAACAGCACTCAGCTTCCTTGTGTATTTTTTACCCATCCCTGCTGACTCAACAAAAACCTTGCATACAACAGCTATGTGGCAGACACTGGATGCCTTGCTGAAGGAATTGCAAGTAGCAATGTCCGATAGGGACAGGTAGCAAGAGATAGTCATGGGAATCTCTGCTCTCAAGCATGATTTGATGATGATGATGATGAGTTATAAACAAGTGAATGAGTTAGTGAAATTCAGATGCTTGCAAGCAAGAATGTTCCCGACAATAATATTACATGATTGGAGCAAAATTTCACTGTACTTTATTATACGCTTTTTAAGTCTAAGACTTTTTTTATTAGTCTATTGTTGCTTCTTGTCATTTCCTTTGCAGATAATATGTTAGTTAATATTAATCTTGAAAAATGTCTTTTAAGTTGGGTTATAGTTTGCAAAAAATATCCCAAGTTTTCTTAAATCATTTAATGTGGAGAATATTTATGGAATTTACAAAGAGGATTTCATTAAAGATTTGTTTGTTTTTAAGTTTTAAGATTATTTATCTCTCAGACAATGATAATTTGTTTATCAGAGTTTTCCAATTAAATTTTGACAGTAAGCATCTGATCTGAAATTATTGCTTTAGTTTATGGTTATGTTTAATTTAATTTGTTAATAGAACAAAATCCTTCCTAGTCCTTAGTGGCTTATATATATCTATATATATATATATATAATATATATTATATATATATATAATATATATATATTGTATGTGTCTGTGATATGAGGTATTTATGAAAATGTAAAAGTAAATAAAAGATAAAGTACGACTTGAAATTGTTTTTCTACAGTACTCAATGTCATGGAATAGACCACTGTAGACTTAGTATCCAAACCATGGTTAAAATAACTGTCAAATAACTTTGCTTCCCAAAAGAAAAAATAATTTTCAAGTCGTACTTATCTTTATTTACTTTACATTTCATACATATCATATCAGCAAGACACATACAATATATATATATAGTATATATATATATAATATTATATATATATAGTATATATATAATATATAAGCACTAAAGACTAGGAAGGATTTTTGTTCTATTTAACAAGTTAAATAAACATAACCATAAACTAAAGCAATAATTCAGATACAGAATGCTTAGCTGTCAAATTTATTGAAAAATCTGAATAAACAAAGTTATCCTTGTCTGAAGAGAAAATAATTTAAACTAAAACAACAAATCTTTAATGAATTCTCTCTTTTGTAAATTCCATAATATTCTCCCAACATTAAATGATTAAGAAACTTGGGAATATTTTGAACTATAACCAACTTAAAAGATATTTTTTCAGATTTTCATATTAACTAACATATTATCTGCAAGGAAATGACAAGGAAGCAACAATAGAACTAAATAAAAGAAAGTTAAGACTTAAAACGTGGTCCGTATAAATAAAGTCAGTGAAATTTTTCAATCATGTAATATTATTGGGGACATTTCTTTGTTGCAAAGCATCTGAATGGTTCACTAAAACTCATTCCACTTGTTTTATAACTCATCATTCATTAATCATCAAATCATGCTGAGAGCAGAGATTCCATGACTATCTCTGCGACCTGTCCCTATCGGACATTGCTACTTGCAAATTCTCAGCAAAGGCAAATCCAGTGTCTGCACTATGCTTTGTTGTATGCAGGTTTTGTTGGTCAGGCAGATGGGAAATACACAAGGAAGCTGAGTGCTGTTTTGAAAAATCCCTTGAGCGCACCACAAAAAAGCAATTGTATATATTTACCAACCCTTCCGCATGAAGGCAAGATGCGACACAATGTCCGATTTCTTAAGCGGAAGTTTAAACGGTTTGAATTCGGAGTTTCTTCTCCTAGACTGGTACCTTAACCATAGGTAAGAAGTATCCGAGATTCTGACTAAGAGAACAGTCACTCTGCTGAGCAACCTCCCTACTCACCGCGACCTTGACTCCATGTGACTTTTTCCTCTTCCCCAAAGCTCAAAGGGCGTCATCAAAGGGAACCCGTTTTGAGGATGGGCACGACATCAAAAAAGCCAGTGACGACAAGAGCTACGGAGAATCCCGGAAGAATCCTTCCAGAGTGCATGCCAGAGTGGTAGAGATGATGGGGATGTGCATAGACACCAGGGGGATTACAATTGAAGGGGATTAACTTTGTAAAGTTTGTTAGTTTAGATTTGAAATTATTTTTTTTGTGCACCAGTCCTGGAAGTTTTCTGACATACCTGCGTAGCGTATCTGTTAGGGTCGTGGATCGCGTGCGGAAATGTTGTTCGACCGGAGTAATTTATATGATTTTAATGATCTTTTTTCAACAGTTGTTTATTCTAACACTGAAAGGCCATTCTGATTACCTATATGTTGTTTGAAGAAAAACAGAAAGAAAAAAAGAAAAAAAACTATAGAAAAAAGAAAAGCTGGATACGTTTTGCTTTTTTTAATTTTTTTTTTTAGCTCATACAAAATAAACAATCAACAGATATGACAGTCGGGTAAACATAGTCTTTAAAATGTGATGATTTCTATACACACATACACACACACACACACACGCTTTGAGGTGCGCCGCGGCGCGCGTGCGCGCATAAAACAGAGACACCCCCTTTCACTAATGTTGTGTGCTGATAGCCGATTGGTTAGAGGCTCCTACCGATGAGAAATCGGTCGGGTTTCAATCCGGCTTGAAGCAGCTCCACAAAATCTAGCCGCACTGAAGAAGCGTGATACATCGAACAGACTGTAAGGGGATGACTAATATATTCTCTCCACCCTGGTGGATTGAAGCTCTCTGAAAAGAGAAATTCGCTGATTGGCTGCTGCTTGCGCGGAAAATTGCAAAGGCTCTCCTTAAAACGGATAGAGATCTCTTATAGTAGCGGTTGTATATGTATTTATCAAAGTAAAATTTCCCTTCCGTTAGTGGGTTTCCGATAGCCCTGTGGTTAGAGGCCCTGTCTGATTAAAATAAAACCTCTGGAGATTCAATACTGGCTTGAAGCAGGTTTACAAAGTCTAGCTACACTGAAGAGACGGGGTACATCGAAACAAAACTGCACGTTGATGACTACACACACACACACACACACACACATATAATTCCCCACTCCCTCCTTATCTCACATCACTAACCACTTCACACCCCTTGACCTCCCCTTTACTCACATAAATCATATACACCCACACTAATTGACCCTTCAACCACTGCCAACCGCCCCAGCATTCTAACAAACATCCTCTAACCCCTCCATCTCAACTGATCCTACCCTGCAAACTCCCCGCTCCTCCTTAGCTCACATCACTACACACTCACCCCCTTGAACCTCCCCGACACCGCCACCACCACATGTATTTAAACGTATGCTTTGCCTCAATAAAGTCTCAGATCGGCTGAGAAAGTCTGTGCATACAGACGAAAACGTCCACCCCTGTAACTTGTTTTGAGTTGATCATTTCTTTGACCACTTTCCTTCTAATCTACAGCATATCGTCGGATCCTAAACCCATCCACCTTCCTTCATATATATATATATATAGAGAGAGGAGAGAGGGGGGGAGAAAGGATGATTTAACGGACAAAAAAATCGAGCGAGTTACAATTTTGACCTCCGATAAAGAAAGTAACCAAATAAGTGGAATGATGAATTGATTATAAAATTACTCAATAAATTTGTAGAGTTGGTTTTTTAAAAGAAAAACAATAAAAGCAGAATATATCAACCTAGGTTTTCACTGTTACGATCTTCAGGATAATTCTGATTGAAATTAATTAATTATTATACCGATTACCATTATATATATGTATTATATGTATAGTGAGAGAGACGAGAGAGAGAGAGAGAGAGGAGAGAGATGGGGGCGCGTGTCTAATGATAGAGACTCGTGGGATGGAATCGGCCGACAAGGATCGAAGGTTCAAGATTCCTGACGAAGCACTGTTTAGATTTCACATGGCGCTAATACCCTTGGTAAAGGGTATGAATCCAATTCTCCTCGCAGCTATGGGTAAATAGCGGGCAGACTGGGCTTTGAACCATGGCTAGGGTAACCAGGTCTTCGAGAAGGGAAAACTCGTGAATTGAAACCTCTCTTAAGAAATTGACCTTTGTCAACATCCTGGCTCCGTGCGGAGGGGTTGGTATCTATCTCTTCTCCCCGGTCTCTCTCGTCTCTCTCTCTCTGCTAGTATATATTATATATATATATATAAGTATACTATATTACAATATAACTATATATATGATAGAAAAGATGCTTTATCGGGGAATAGATATCGAGTTACATGCACACATTAAGTGTAATAACAACAGGATTATAAAGAATATAAAGTGCTCCAATACACCTGTCTAATTAGTCCAATATCTTGATTAATCTATTACATTAAGTCTGGTGATCCTTGAAGTTATTCTAATATGCACTTTAATACTATATTATTATATAATATATATTATATATATAAGATAATACTAATGAGTCAGACAAACCTACTATTAGTTTCGCTTAATGCTCTTCAGGGCTAAGAGTCAGGTCTTAGCCCTGAAGAGCATTAAGCGAAACTAATAGTAGGTTCGTCTGACTCATTAGATTTATATTTATTATTTGCTCTACTTAGTTATTGAGCACACTTTTTCTTATTAGCTATTCTCCTAGCGGTTATATGAAATATATATATATATATATCTATATACATTATATACATATAAATTGTTTTTTTCGTTTGGCAAATACTGTACCAATAGATTATGTTTTGTTGATACGACTATCTTGGTTCTCTTCTTTTTTTCAAAAAATTTTTTCTTCCCCGGTTGATGTTTGGTAGTATATTTTTACATCAAATATTTGCTGGGTTCTTTCTCACCGCGAGGATTTACCAACACGCTCGGTATTTATATATTATATATAATATTATATATATAATATATATATATAATATATACACTTTTTCCGTGCGATTTCCTGAGGGTTAGCGGCGAATAGGCTAGTTTTGAAACCAATGGTACAAACACCTTTTTGTATAGAACACCATCACAAATGAATATACCTCTTACACCTGTAATTGACAATGGCATTTTACTCTCTCTAATAAAAAAATACCCCCTCTCTCTCTCCCTCTTTTCATTCTCTCTCCCTATTCTCTCTCGCTCTCTCTATATATATGCACACACATCTGTTTGCTTCATTTTGTTTGTATAAATATATATATATATATATATAATTATATATATATAATATTACAAACAAAATGAAGCAAACAGATGTGTGTGCATATATATATATATATATATATACATATACATATACATATATATATATATAAAGCATTAAACAAACGCACACACAAACATACATTAACATATGAAACACAAAACAAACAAGCTCATAAAAAATTAAGTATATAATATATATTATATTATTATATATATAATAAAATAATTCCTTGTTTTTATTCACGTGTATTTTTTTTCCTTTTTTCTTTATTTTTGCGTTGGCTATGCCTGGCTGATCCCTGATTATCTCGGCTTAAAAAAAAATGGCTGACCTGACAGTGACCTGTGAGATTTCTGTGGTCAGTTGACGTGATCGCAAGCACCTGCTTCGGATAAGCACGTCTTCTGACGTATAGCATTTGACCTTGCTTCACACACTGAACGAATGCATCATTCGAGCTGGCATTGAGAGATGCTCCTTTTTGCATTCAAGTATTTTTTTCTCATGGGCCACCCACGCGTACACACACGTGAATGTGGCGAAGGGGAGATGGATGTGGTGTAGTTGGGTACGGCCGTGGTTTGATGGGGGAAGACTCGTGTTGTGGGAGTGCAGCAAGCGTGTGTGTTTAGAACTGTATTCATACAAAACTATTATCCCGAGAGAAACGATCACCATGCCAGAAGAACCAAATAAACAAATCGCGTCTTTTCACGTCATTTTTTTCGGAGATTATTGTCTGTATCCTTTCCACTGAAAATTTAGTACATTTTATTTTCACTAGCAAGAATATACGCCATCATAAGTATTTAAATTTTAAAGTAATGAAATATATCAAATTAGAAAGACTAACGAAATGAAATAATAATGCATATTAAGTATTAAACTTATTTGAATTATATTTCAATTGGCTTCTATATAAGGATTGATTTTAACGTTAGAGGAAAAATGATAATATTAGAGATCAATAACACCAAGTAATTATTTATTAAAGCCGGTTTTGTTAAAACCAGTATGCAAATTAAAACCACTTATATTATGTATCTTTATTCTTAGTGATATATAAGACACATTGCAGAATTTTAAAAGCACAAATAACATGGGGTGTTTTGAGGCAACTTTAACTCGGATTTTCATAGAGATCTCATTAATGTATTAGATTTACCCTATGTATTTCTGAATTATTAGAACAAACTAGTTTTACTTTTGCCTATATAGCTTATCAATGTGTAGAGGTAAATAAAAACTCCAAAAATGCATATTTCACTGTAGTTGATAAAAATATTATTTGAAATTTAAAATTTTACATTCATGCTCAGAAAATATGATCAAATTAAGGAATAAATACTCATTATAAAAAATAGTTAATTATTTTTACTCAAGCTTAACACACCGACTCACACACGCACACCCACTAACACACGCAAAGATGTACACAGACACGGGGACACACACAAATACACATATATACATACACACACACACAACACACACACATATATATATATTATATATATGTTGTGTGTGTGTATTTGTGTGTGTCCCGTGTCTGTGTACATCTTTGCGTGTGTTAATAAATATATATATATATTCATATATATTTATATATATATATATATATATATATATATATATATAGAATATATATATATTTATTTATTTAATTTTTGAATATAATTGTTTTTTATAGGCATCTACCCAGGATTTCAAGCTTTTTTTGCTTTCATCAGGATACCTTTAATTCCTCTGGTGTTTATGATAAAACATTTCTTGCTGTTTTTTTTTATTATTGATAACAGCAAGAAATGCTTTTGCATAAACACCAGAGGAATTAAAGGTATCCTGAAGAAAGCCAAAAAGCTTGAAACCCTGGGTAGATGCCTATAAAAAAACAATTATATTTAAAAATTAAATAAGTAAATAACGCTCCTACAACTTATGGTTGAGCACTATGATTTCTTTGTTTCATCCCGGAAAAAATTTAAATATATACCTATATATATATATATATATATATATATATATATATATAATATATATATATATATATGAATGACGGCCTAATAATATTTACGTCCTAGACATATTCAACTTCTCCGTATAGGAGGGGTCCTTGTGGCATGGTGTCTAACGTGCTGGACTGCAACATCACAGTAGGCGTTTTCGAACTTGGTATTAAATAATTTACGAAGGTTTGTATGCCATTAAACAAAGAAATCAAACCAAATTCTAGTCTGAATAAAAACCTATTAGTATCGTCAGTTTATCCAAATTTAGTACTGGCCTATTGAAATCGATTTAATAGATTTTTTTAAAGTAAAACTA
>CM042141.1:123797682-123855182 GCA_023376005.1 Doryteuthis pealeii
TAAGAGAATCTATTAGTAGGTATATCTGACTCATTAGGATTGACTTTATTATTTGCTCTACTGTTGTATCGAATACTTTTTAAATTTTAGCTTTAGACAAGCGGTTTATATATATATATATATATATATATATATATATATAATATATATATATATATAATGTTTTCTTTGGGCCATGTATTATATGGTTAATCGATTATTTTCTGTTGGTGCGATTCTCTTTTTTTCCCTAGGTCAAGTTTGGTAGTATATTTTTACGAAAAAAATATTTGCCGTTTTTTTTCTTACGGCAAGGGTTTGCTAATAACATTAGTAATATATATATATATATATATATATAATATATATATATATATATATATATATATATATAATATATATATATTATGGACTCTCTTGTCGATTTCGACGCATGAGGGTTCATACAATGAACAACCCCCATATATATATATATATATATATATATATATATGCAGTACTGTTTCGCTGTATCACTGCTCCTCAGTGCAGCTAGGTTTGCAGGCTGCCCCAGGCTGGGATCGAAACTCGACCGATTTTTCTTCAGTCAGAATATTTGATCTTTTGTTATATATATATATATTATATATATATATATAATATATATATATATATTGCCTTCCAATATATATATATCTACAGTAAATCAATACTTTCTGTATTTTTCTGTAACATTGTATTCATCCAACACTTTCGCCACAGGCAGGATACGACACAAGATTAATTCTAAAGTGGAGTACAGCTGGTTTGAATTAAGAGTTTTCCTTCTTCTAGACTTCTTATCTTACAAACACAGTCTTCATTACTATTTACTTACTCATAGTTGGGGATTCTAACATGGATGGTATTTTTTTTCTTCTGGAGGGAAATAAAAATATACCAAAAATTATTAATCAGATATAAAAAAAAACATCTAAGAAACTTTTTATAAAAATACACCTGTAAAGGAAACTTGAGCTACATCTTTTGCCTCTCACTTTAATAATTTGTTTAAAAACAAAATATTTACCTACAAACTATTCACTTACTAATCATATATACAAAAACAATTGGCATTAAATAACCCACAGAGTTTATATGCCATTCAATGAAACTAATCTAACAACATAGATGGGGATAAAAGAGATGGATTCGTGCATTTCCCAAGACCTAAAGAGAAACGCAAACAGCTTCGTTCAGGATTTGAACTCTAGTCCCTGGTTTTATTTCATACGAGGATAATCGCCTTCAAATTCTGGGAGATACTCCAAGTGAAATAAGACCTTCCAAAGTGTTTCTTGAATACGGCTTTTGATAAAGTTAGTGTTGTGATGTTAATTCAACAGTAAAAAAAGAAGTCAAGTCGAGGTAGGGTAAAATGAGACAAATGTATTTACAATAAGGTACAAGAACGGCTAGTTTGCCGCTAAACGGTAACAGTACAACCTTTTCACTCGGTGTCTCACTATTTATAGTGAGAACCGGTGTATATTCTCCACATGTAGGAACGGCCGGTACAACAGTTAGCCAATACAATCAAAAAGTATCCAGACTGGAACTTTATGTCCGATTTTTTAATAAAATTTAAAATTCAAATGGCGACGTCGGTTTGGTTTATTTTTTTCTGGAAAATGGACATGATTAATTACTAATTGTTCATTCACCAGGACGAAATCCTAATCAACTTTTTTATCATCATGGTGAAACACAAGATTGTACAAGTGCTGCAACATCTATATCTATTATTCCTCGCTCTGTGATACTTTTTTCTATTTTCATAAACTGAAAATTCATCTCAAAAATATTATTCGAGGATGTGGAGGAGGCTAAAAGGAATATGACAGCACAACTTCACACTATATAAAAAATGATATAAAGAATTGCTTCGCCCAATGGAATACCCGCTGGAATAATTGTCTTGAATGTCAAGGAGACTATTTAGATGAAAAGTAACCATTCATTGATTGCTTGATAAATAAAGGTTCAATTTCAATATATTTCGTATCTGTCTGTCACTGTTTTTATCATTTCTTTTAGAGTAAGTGAAATTAATGTATTTCTTCTTATGTTCACGTATAAATATTTGAATACAATCATTTTGGCAGCTAGTAAGACTGGTAATATAATGGCTTCTTCCTGTTATGATATAAGATAATTAAATACAGCCTCTATCCCATAACAGTTGTTTCATTTAAAGTATGAAATATTGATACAAAAGTGACAACTATTGTGGAACAGAGTTAGTATAAGTTTCCTTGATAAATAAATATTACATTGTGATTTTTTAAATTGAAAGCCACATCAAAGTTGTGGAATTGTTTTTGTCACATTCTTTTTAAATAAGAAAAATAGTTCTGTATAAAACCAATAGCATAGAATGTCAGGAATTATGTGCTGTAATATTTTTAATGTGTATTTTTTATATTTTTCTTTAGCGTAATAAATTTGAAAACTTACATATTTTTAGTGAACTTATTAACATAAGTGTATCTGAATGTCGCTCGTACCTCAAATTTTAGCCTACAACAAAAAAGCAAAATCGTCCAAGTGACAGCTCTTCACTTGGAAAACTCGTAAGTTGAGACACTTGTAAGGAATTGGAAATCCGAGGAAGAATCGAAGCCATCTAATCAACAGTTTTGTTATGATAAGTATTAATAAATAATATCTTTTTTCAGCTAGTATTTTAGGTCTGAGACCTGTCAGCTGTTTCTTATAAACATTCATTTTAATTCCATAGAATATTTGTAATTATTCCACAGATTATTCAACATTGCCTTGAAGGAGTTTAGAGATGGGGCATTCACTATTGATGATGGTAGTTTATTCCATGTATTCTCCACTCTGTTGCTAAAATAATTTTGTCTTGCGTTTGCTTTACAACATTTTTTAAGAGTTTTAATTTATGACTCTTGGTATTGATATTTTGAGTAATGTTTATTAGGTCAGAGTTCGTTGAATAAAAACCATATTTATTTATTTTCCCATTAAACTAACCCTAAACCCCAACCCTATCCCTAAACGTAACCCTAACCCTAAACCCTAACCCTAACCCTCTAGTTGAGTGCCACTGTATATACAAGAAGATATACTGAAATGTCTCAACCAAACCAAGACCTTATTTGGATTAATATTTTTTGTGTGACAAGGGGGGTGGGGGTGGGGTAAGGAAACGTGCGGTGCGCCAAGTGAGTTAAAGTGCGGGGTGAATATTTGAAAAAGAATGTACGATTCAGGTGTGTAGGTAATTCGTTATTTTGGTCGGGTTGAGAACTTTTCAGAAACATTTCTTATATATGTGGATGTATGTGACCTGCGTGAGGCATCGTGTGTGTATGTGTATGTGTGTGAGCGCATGTGAGATTGCACGGAAAATATACGAATGCGTTTGAAAAAAGGTGTACATGTGTGTGAGAGTTAACCAATACATACGCATTTGCTTGCGGGACAGATTCCTTAAAAAAATATTCATACACACACACACACACACACACACACACACACACACACACACACACACACACATATATATATATATATATATATATATATATATATACACGCACATATATATCTGTGTATATATATGGTGTATATATGTGTTTGTGTGTGTGTATGTGTTTTTGTGTGTGTATGTGTGTGTGTGTGTGTGTGTGTGTGTGTGATAGATTGAAGAGAAATACATGTGAAAAGATTTTTTAAAAATGTGTACAAGTGTGAGTTAGTGTTTTATCCCATACATGTATCTGTGTGCGAAAGACTGATTCTACAAATCTATTCATATATATATATATATATATATATATATATATATATATATAGATATAGATATAGATATAGATATATAGATATATAGATATATTCCGTGTGTGTGCGTGTGCGTTCGTGTGTGAGTGTTACGTTCAATAGAAACATGTATGGACTTGTATGTGAGACAGATTCCAATAAAATTATATTCGTGTATTTCAGTGTATGTGTGTGGACATGTGTGCGTAATACATTCACCAGAAAATATGTATGCGTATGTGTGCGTGAGACGGATTCCACAAAAAATATGTGCGTGATTCTGAGTGTGTGTATGTGAGTTATAGATTTACCAAAAGCGCATATGTTGGTGTATGTGCGAGACAGATAAGAATAAAGCAATATTGACGTGTGTGTGTGTATATGTGTGTGATACATTCCACAGAAGATATGTATTAGTTTGTGCGTAAGATAGACACGCCAAAAACATATAGATTCAACAAAAATGCATGTGTGTTTGTGAAACAGATAATCATTAAAAAACAATATACACATACACACACACACACATATATATGTGTGTGCATATGTGTGTGGGTGTGTGTGTGTGCATATGGGTGTGTGTGTGTGTGATATCTTTAATGAAAAGTAAGTATGTTTTTGAGTGCGTCCGACAAATTCCACAAAAATATATGTGCGTGCATGTATGTGTGTGTGTGTGTATGTGTGTGGGAGTGTGTGCGTGTGTGCATGTTGTGTGTGTGTATGTGTGTGTGTGTGTGTGTGTGTGTGATGTCTTTAATGAAAAGTAAGTATGTTTTTGAGTGCGTCCGACGAATTCCCACAAAATACATGTGTGTGCATGTATGTGTGAGTGTGTGTGTGTGTATGTGTGTGTTAGTGTGTGTGTGTGATGTCTTTAATGAAAAGTAAGTATGTTTTTGAGTGCGTCCGACAAATTCCACAAAAAATATATGTGTGTGCATGTATGTGTGTGTGTGTGTGTGTGGTGTGTGTGTGTGTGTGTATGTGTGTGTGGGTGCGTGTGTGTGATGTCTTTAATGAAAAGTAAATATGTTTTTGAGTGCGTCTGACGAATTCAACCAAAATATATGTGTGTGCATGTGTGTGTATTATACATTCAACAAAAACGCGTCTATATATGTGTATGTGCGTATGTGTGTGTTAGTTTTATAGATATTAAACAGAAAGTATGTATGGGTTTGTATGTGGGACAAATTTCACAAAATAAACATACGCGTGTTTGTGTGTGTATGTATATTTACCAACCCCTCTGCACGAGCAGGATGCGACACAAGGTCAATTTCTTAAGCGGAGTTTAATAGGTTTGAATTCAGAGTTTTCTTTCTCCTAGACTGATTACCTAGCCATGGTTAAAGAGTCCAGTCTGCCCTGCTATTTACCCATAGCTGGAGGGAGAATTGGATTCATACGATTCCCAAGGGTATTAGCGCCATGTGAAATGCGAACAGCTTCGTCCAAGAATTGAACTCGCGTTGGCAAGTCCATTTCCTATGACTCTAACCATTAGACCACGCGCCTCCATTATGTTTGTGTGTGTATATGTGCATGTAAATATTCAACAAAATCGCGCGCGCATGTGTGTTTGTGTTTGTGTTGGTGGGAGACAAATAAGCATAAAAATAATATTTATGTGCATGTGTTTGTACAATTGTGGGGGTGTGTCTGTGTGATATTGTCAAAAGAAAACGTGAGTCTGTGTGTAAGACAGCCTCAACAAAAAATTATGCGCACGCTTGTGTGTGTGTGTGTGTGTGTGTGTGTGTATTTGTGTGTATATGTGCGTATGACTGATTCTACAATCCATGTCTGTGCTCTTGACAGATTTAATAAAAACAACATTGCGTATATTCTGTGGGTGTGTGTGTATGTGCGCATGCGTGTAAACAAACATCCTGTGCAAACGGCGCAGAGTGGAGAAAAACAGAGGGGCACTTCAGCTCGACAACAAAACCCTCCATTTCCTGCTGTCCGTTTCATTCATCGCAGCATTTTGTATTCGGGTGAAGTTATTGATGTCACTTGGTCATCTATGAAACGACTTTCTGCTTCCTTGACCGGTTAGGTGTCACGTGACACCGCCTCGTTTTCGGACAGACTCGGCTTTCTCTGTCGCCGTTCTGATGTAACCACATTGGGGGATGTGCTCATCAGAATCGGCTTGGCCTATCGACGCTACGACTCCCTGGGCAAATGGTCGGGGTCGATCTTTTTGATCCATTGAAATAAGCCGATCGATTTCCAGCGCCAACCGGTTTTTCGCAAACAGCACCAGGGATTGTGGATAGAATTGCTGACCCCTTGTCTGACATCGAAGAGAAAACGCTGACTTGATAGTCGATGGCTGTTTATAACTGGTAAACACAAGCACGGCTACGTGGAGAGATCGCCTTTCTCTGGGAAAAAAGAAATCGCTTATTGACTGTTACACAACGTTGAATCAGGTACATCTGCAAAAAATCAACTTGCTTAAAGTGGTTCGCTGGCCTTTACTGATCTATAAATCCAATATACAGCTTTTGTAATCTAGGCAAAAACCTCATGAACTTCTATGTACATTATATTTAACGGCCTAAATCACTTATAACAACTTTGTGGGGTTTGATTTTATATAAAATGATTTATTTTTAAAGGTGTGTCAAACCGTCTAGGGTTATTCTATGCCTATATGTTTAGTTGGTAGTTTGTTTTTACTTATTGAAAGACAGCCTCTGGTCATTTAATGCCGAATCAAGTTATTTTGATAAACAAAGTTATTAAGGATGTGTGAAGAGATATGTTGTATAATATAAAGTTTAACAGAGGCGTATAAGATAGAAATATATATATTTATTTATGTTGTAAATGTACAGTGATATGTATTATGTGAGTCTGCGCCCGGATAGCGTTTGTAAGTAGTTCTACCCCTAAGCGTCTGCTATCAGTTCATGATCTTCCTACGCTGCCGTGTTGTGCTGTGTCATGTGAGGAAGTAGTTCGTAATACTATTACAGGATGCTTAAGTAGTTACCCAATATTATTATTGAACAGACTCATCGCTACATGTTCAGATTAGATTGGATGGTTGGATTTTACGGCATGTCAACCATGTTGGGTTATTTTATCCCGAAAACGTTTTGTTTTATTCATTCTTAAGGGATATTAACTTTTTTTTTCAAACTCATTTTTTAAACAGATATTTTAAACTCAAATAAGGAAATATTCAGGATCCTTTGGACAGTCAACGTTTCTTTCATATCCCCAGTTGATCTCAGCGTAGATAATCCCAGCGGCCTCGGCATGTTCTTTGTTCTGTGCCTTTAGCTGGGATCGATCCTCTGATGTTGTTACTCGATACAATCCATTGTCCACCATTATCTCCAGGGGTTCACTAAATTCCTTACACGGGACAGTGCCTTCAGGGGTCTTTGCATTTACCCCATTTTCATCCAAAGAGATTTCATGGGCAACCCCAGAAATCATGGCAGCCTCGTGACACTCATTCTTTTCTTTCAACGGAATTTCAATCGTGGAATTCCTAGTTTCAGTATTTACGGACCTTTTTGATATCCGGAGTCTGAAAAAGATTAAAACAATATATATATATATATAAGAATACAAATTAACATTAAGACTAATTTAAACAATAAAATATAAATGATAACAATATATATATATATATATATATATATTATATATATATATATATATTATTTGCTCTACTTAGGTATTGAGCACTTTTTACTTATTAGCTTTAGTCTTTATATATAGTCTTTAACTTTATATATATATATATATATATATATATAATATATATATATATATTAATATGTTTTTTTTTTTTAAGTTGGGCGTTATACGAAGCATGTCATGGACTGCTCAGCCACCAGGATTCCGTTCTTGAGTATCACGTCTTACCGCTCACAACTCATTGGGGTCGTTACCCCTCTGCTGAGGCGCAATAGGTGTATTCTACAGTCTCAGCCAACAGGGTGGTCAGAATTGGAACACTACAATCAAATGCTGTTTAGTATCATACCCAGGACAACCCTTTTAAAGGAATATCATCGTGATATCATATATATATATATATATATATATATATATATATATAAGTAATCCATAGACACGTGTTTCGAGGTATCACCTCTCATCAGTGTGGTTATACATTAACAGCTACCCCTGGCCGGGTTTGAGACCCGAATGACCTTTCGTTCGCCAATCCTCTTACCCATGCGGCCAGAGGCAGCTGTCGAATATAGGAGAATATTTAATTGCTACATTTCTAAGCGGAAATGAATTCACTAGAGGTCTCAAACATTTGTAAACAAAGCGAGGTTTAGCTACACGCCAGAACGGTGAATTTTACAATTAAATACCTATTTAAAGTACTCGACCAAAGTGGGAGTATATATATAATAAATAAGTAGTCCACAGACACGTGTTTCGAGGTATCACCTCTCATCAGTGTGGTTATACATTAACACGTTATGTGTTATAGTTATGTGTGGGTAACTAAGGGGGAGGCCAGTTAAGCGACTATCTTAACTTTATTTTAAGGATTTTTAAATTATTTTCTTTTTTTGTCTCTTTCTTCTTTCACCGATCGATTTTAATTCATTACGCATCTCTTTAAAAATACGTAAATGATCCAACATTAGTATTGATTTAGTTACCAACATTAAAGCGAACTTAAAACTATATCATTATGAAGTCAAAGACACTATATCTTCCAATAGAAAAAAATTAGATAGAATTCTCGATATATATTGCACCTATGGGAGAAATGTTTGCACCGCTAGATTGACTATGGTAACAATAAAAGTCATTTAGTCATATTCCATGAGAGTATCTCGGTCAGCTTCTGAAATTTATCAGCTGACCTTTATTCACATATACATATACATATATAAAAGTAATTGGTAATTTGCTTGAAGCATTGTTAAGTATGTTATAATATATTAATAATTTGAAGGCAATTACAATGCGTATAAAAAATAAAAACAAAAAGATGTTTTTTTGTCTTATCGATTTCAAAGAACACTTTATCTTCAGAGACAAAAATCAGAAATACATTTCTGATTTTCGTCTCTGAAGATAAAGTGTTCTTTGAAATCGATAAGACAAAAAAAACAACATCTTTTTGTTTTTATTTTTATACGCATTGTAACTGCCTTCAAATTATTAATATATTATAATATACATATATATAAATATATATACAGGGTGCAATGGGTAAATTGTCGTCTTAATTACACAAAAATGAAAACAACAATGCCATTTCACTTTATCAGTAAATTGAGAAGATATACTGATATTAACAGTTGAGCCTACATTTGTTTCAAAATACATATCAAACTTGATTTCAGTTTTTATCTTAGACACAACTGACATGGATTGTATTAGATCTTTTTTAAATTAATATAACAATATATAAAACCTTAATAAGACATCATATAGAATATTGTATTTAGGCCTGTACTCCAGTGCCTGGTAATGGAAATTAGAGTATAATATTGAGATTCAATGGCATACAATAAAGAGTGACAAAAACAACAAAAAGAGTAAAAGATTACAGTTAAAGGATAGACTGGAGAAATTATGAAAAACTATTTAACTAGAAAGACGAATGAGAGGTGATCTAATTAAAAAATTTCAAAATAATGAAATTTCTAATTATGGTAGATATTTTTAAAATATTTCTCCTTGAACTGGAAAGTTAATGTCAAGACAGATTTCAAAAACAAATTCTATTTACCAATTGGATTATTTTGCTAATAATAAAAGAGTAATATATTTTCGGAACAAATTGCTTAATCAGATAAAAAGCAGAAATGGTGTAAAAATGTTAAAATTGCATTGGAGGATTTAATAAATATTTGTTGTTCTAAGGTTGATTTGAGAATATAGTAAAAAAAGGAAGATGTCCAAGGAGGCATAACAAACAAATAATAATAATAATAATAATAATAATAATAATAATAATAATAATTTGAAGATTACACAAGAAAGAACGAAGACAAACTACTTATGGCGGCCAACAATAGTAGAGGCGACCGATGGACAATCAGAAAAACAACAAAGACTAGAAAACAAAAATGGGAAGAAAAACAATTATATGGACGCTTCAAACGACAAATTGAAGAGGTTGCCCATGAAAAGTCTTGGACATGGTTAAGAAAAGGAAACCTCAAAAGAGAAACAGAATCATTAATAATTGCTGCACAAAATAATGGCATAAGGACAAACTATATAAAAGCAAAAATTGATAAAATAGTAAATATAGACTTTGTGGTAATAGAGATGAGACTGTAAACCATATACTCTGCGAATGTAACAAACTAGCACAACGAGAATACAAAACTAGACACGACTGGGTTGGGAAGGTGATCCACTGGGAGTTATGCAAAAAATTAAATTTTAACCATGCAACAAAATGGTATATGCATAAACCAGAATCTGTTCTTGAGAACGAAACGCATAAAATTCTCTGGGACTTTGAAATAAAAACGGATCACCTTATCCCAGCAAGAAGACCAGACCTAGTGTCGATTAACAAAAAGAAAGAACTTGTCAACTGGTGGATCTTGCAGTTCCAGCAGATCACAGGCTAAAGCTAAAGGAAAATGAAAAAGTGGACAAATATCTGGACCTTCCCAGAGAACTGAAAAAGTTATGGAACATGAAAGTGAAAGTGATACCAATTGTAGTTGGTGCACTTGGAACGGTCCCAAAAGGATTGGAAAATGGTTTGGAAAGTTTGGAAATCAGAGGAAGGATTGAAACCATTCAGAACACTGCACTGCTGCAATCTGCCAGAATACTCAGAAAAGTCCTGGAGACATGAGGAGACTTGCTGTCACTCAGACTCCAGTAAAAGACCATCAGCTAACACTGATGTGAAAACTCAAAAGCAGTAAATAATAATGATAATAGTAATAATTTAAAAATTGATAAGACACAACATAACAGTAAATGTAGAGTGTGTGGTGACAGAGATGAGACCATTAACCATGTATTAAGCGAATGTAGCAAAGTAGAACAACGAGAATATAAAGCTAGGCACGACCGGGTTGGAAAGGTAATCCACAGGGAATTACGCAAACAAATATATTTTAACCATACAACAAAATGGTATATGCATAAACCAGAATCTGTTCTTGAAAATGAAACGCATAAAATTCTCTGGTACTTTGAGATTAAGACGGATCACCTGATCCCAGCCCAGAGACCAGACATAATATTAATTAACAAAAATAAAAGAACTTGTCATCTTACAGATTTTGTAGTTCCAGCAGATTACAGGGTGAAGATGCAGGAAAACAAATATATAGACAAATACCTGGACCCTTCCAGAGAATTGAAAAAGCTGTGGAATATGAGGGTGAAAGTGATACCATTTGTAGTTGGTACACTAGAAACGGTCCAAAAAGCTTGGAAAAAGAATGGAGGAACTGGAAATCAGAGGTAAAATAGAGACCACCCAGACAACAGCATTGCTTAAATCAGCTAGAATATTCAGAAGAGTCCTGGAGACCTGAGGAGACTTGTTGTCACTCAGACTCCAGTGTAAGACCATCAGCTAACTCTGGAGATAAAAATTCAATAATAATAATAATAGACAAATATTTGCCAGAGAACTGAGGAAACTGTGGAACATGAACGTCGTACCAATAGTAATTGGAGCCCTTGGAACGGTACCCAAAGCTTTGGAAAATAATTTGCGTGAATTGGAAATCAGAGGAAAAATCGAGAGACCATCTAAACTACAGCACTGTTAAGATCTGCTAAAATACACAGAAGAATCTTGGGGACCTGAGGAGAATTACTGTCACTCAGCCTCCAGTAAACCAAATGTGAAAAACTAATAATAATAATAATAAAATGAAAAAATGGACAAATATCTGGACCTTGCCAGAGAACTGAAAAAGTTACGGAATATAAAAGTCAAAGTTATACCAATTGTAGTTGGTGCACTTGGAACGGTCCCAAAAGGATTGGAAAAGGGTTTGGAAAGTTTGGAAATCAGAGGAAGGATTGAAACCATTCAGAACACTGCACTGCTGCAATCTGCCAGAATACTCAGAAGAGTCCTGGAGACCCGAGGAGACTTGCTGTCACTCAGACTCCAGTAAAAGACCATCAGCTAACACTGATGTGAAAACTCAAAAGGAGTATATAATAATAATAATTTTGATCATCCATAAATGTGCTGTTTCAGTAATCTATATATATACTATTCTTGTTTTTTTCATCTTCTTTCTGTTCCATCCCAATAGTTCCTTCTCAATGTTTTCTCTATTTACATTACATTCTCATTAGAAGGAATATAATAATAATGACGCCGAGATGGAAATAAGGACCCACATAAACATTATAGTTAGGGGGGGGGCATTTATTATGTAATGGATGCGCTCGTCACTTAATGGCTATCAATGAAGGAAGTAGAATCAGCTGTCCGGATTCATATGCTGGACGAGGCTATTTGCATTTCAAATTACACTAATACCCTTGGAAAATGTAGGTATTTAGCCAACTTATTCACCACAGGTAGTGTAACGTAGTGATATATGGTCACAGTACCCAAAGCGATATACGTAACGTGGCGGTAGCGATATATTCACCGTACTAAAAATGTATTCGGCACGTGGCGGTTATCTTGTCGATAAAAAAAGTACAACGCGAGAAATATATCGTCACAAGCTGCTAGCTTTTATTTCCTGGTTAGGCTCGTCTCGTGCGTCTCGTGGGCTGTATCGGAGAGGATGAAAGGCAGAGAAAGAGAGAGAGAGAACACTGCTAGATTACTGTGATCCCACACAAGGGAACCGGTGGTCCGATCCGTACCCTACGACGTCGGAAAGCAAAAAGAGACTCGTATTTTTCTTCGTCGTTCCACGTCACCACGTGACTTCCGATTCCGGTCAACACCCGAAACTTCCGGTTGACATTCAATTCTCCATTCGGGAGGTCAGGCTCCGGTCAAATTCACGACAGGCATTTTTGTGCTCATCACTTTTTTTAAAACCTTTACTATCTCTTATTTCTTCTTCCTCTCTTTTCTAATATCGTAGTTCTCGCTCACAAAAGTCAGGACCTTCATTATCTCGTTACAGTAGGATGTGACACAAGGTCTCAAGTATGAGTATCCAGCGAGGATCGAACTCGCTATTCAGTAGTAATGGATCTGTGAGACTTGCTTACTAATCATTACTCGCTACATTGGGGGAATGTGTGAACACAACTATTCTATCTCCAGATATGGGTAAATAGTAGGGCAGTCTGGGCTCTTTAACATTGTTATGGCAACCAATCTAGGAGAAGGAAAACCATATGCTTCCTGTTCTATATGTAACTAAATAATGTTGCATGTTCAAATTTGGTGTGTATTTATTCTGTTATGGCAATTTGGGGTAATGTGACGTAAGCAGTGACGTGATTTTTGTTACAGACAAAAACTGGAAGCGAATCTCCATTATTAATAGATTATATTATAAGATATTATAGTTTTATTAATATTATATTATACTATTGGCGCTATGTGAAATGTAACTAGCCTCATCCAGGACTTGAACTCGTGTCAACGTATCCATTTCTCACGATGATAACCATTACACCACGGTCATATCAGTATTATAACTGGTCGAGTTCTCGCCGTTCTCTCATCTCCTTTTTGGACCGGTGTGTCTCTCGTAATGATGCACTGGCTATTTGGAGTCACTGAGTTTGTGACCACTAATTTAGATAAAACTATTAACAATGATTTTCTTTATCAAACTATTACTTTTCCGCATGTAATGAAGGTTCTGTAGATTAAAAGCAGATAAAATTACTTGGGAAAATAATAGGATTTCCGGCGTGTACGACTTATCTGAATCTTGATTTTTATATCAGAATTTGATAGGGTTGAATTGTCCTTCTATCAGTACTGAAAGACGAGGTAAATTACCAGGGGGAAAAAAACGCTATAGATACCTTCTAGTATCTCCAAAACAACGTTGTATGATGATTGGAGCTTACTGCGTCAATTAAAACCAAATGTATCTCACATGCACAACATTGCGTAAAGAGTACAGCTTTCCTAATCTTTTCTTCAGAAACCAGATGTTCGTACAGCAAAAGTTTTTTTTTCTTTGCTTTTAGCCTTTTGCTTTTTATTATAAACTCAACCAGAACACTAACGTTAAACTGCATCTAAGTGTTGAGCTTCCAACTCCGGAACTCTGAAGAGTGTGGAGAACCCCTTTATCGCAATTACTCCCAGGCTCACACTGACAGATTGGTAGTACCTGTTAGGGCCCCATCTATGGATTAACTCTTTGTCTACTTAAACCGCTCACAGTGACTCTATTATCACTGCCATCCTACCGTAATTAAAGTACAAAACCTGATGGTTAGTTCATTCAAACTAAGAAGAAGAACTCAAATTACAATAATAACAGGACTTTATTTGTGAATAGAAAGTGAAATTTTAAATATCCCATTATATGGGTAAGAAATTCCAAAATAAATTTGGACAACTGCGGGGAAAATTTGGTTGGCAAAGAGTTATATAGATCAAAATTGAATTCTTAAAAAATGTATTTTTTTTTTAAATTGAGTTTGAAAAAACTGAATACCCAGCAACAATGAATAAAACAAAACGTGTGCATTTCCAGCAGATCACAGGGTGAAGATGAAGGAAAAGGAAAAGATAGACAAATACGGGGACCTTGCCAGAGAATTGAGAAAGGTGTGGAATATGAGGGTCAAAGTGATACCAATTGTAGTTGGTGCTCTTGGAACGGTCCCCAAAAGCTTGGAAAAGAGACTTTATGAACTGGAGATCTGAGAAAGAATTGAGACCATCCAGACAACGGCTATGCTGCAATCAGCTAGAATACACAGAAGAGTGCTGGAGACTTGTTGTTACTCAGACTCCAGTGAAATACCATCAGCTAACGCTGATGTGAAAAACTCGCAAGGAGTGAAATGATAATATAGTACTCATACTCGTGTGGAGAGGGTGATATATATGTATGTATATATATATATATATATGTGTGTGTGTGTGTGTGTGTGTGTGTGTGTTGTTATCTCAATAAGGATATGAGACAATAATTTGTTTTAGTTTTTATCCTGCTCTACTGGCCAGTATTTGAGCACTTCATTAATTCAAGAATAACTTTTTATAACGATTTGTTCATTAAAAACTCAAAATATTTATCATTTTCACAGCAATCTATTAGGTTAAATTCAAATATTAACCTCATTAGGATGTACTAAATGCATTTAAGTTATTCTCTACAAATACCCGACACACGTAAAAAAAAGGCATTTACATCGGAAGATTGCAGTTTTCAAATACATGAAACTTTTAGTAAATGAGACAAATATGAGGAGGTAAGATAACAAGGTTTTATCATGCTTTACTGGCCAGTATCAGAGCACTTTCAAAATTTAAGAAAATCGTTGCTCGTATTAGAAAAAAAGGTAGTGAAAAGAATAGAAAAGTGCTCAATACCTTTACCACATAGCTCCTACCATGGTGGTTAAACCATTTTTGATAGTATGCAGGGTACATACGAAAGCAATCCCAATATATATATATATATATATATATATATATATATATATATATATATCAGTACAAATTCGTATATAAACTATACGCGTCACCACAACCATCAGATAGAAGACTATATAAAAAAAGATAGTGATGGTAAAATCTTTGAGAAGTCACCAACATGTTGAATGACAAAAAAATGGGTTGGTTACAAAATACAGACATTCAAATAAATTTGTTTTATACCATCAACGCACAGATGTTTTTAAAATCCCGTACTTAGTTAAAAGTAAGAAAACTCATTATCTAAGAAGCTTCGACTAACTTAAAACTCGGTGGAATACATGTGGTGAATGCCAAGGTGAGTTAGTCGAAGAAAATTAACGTTTGCTTCAATGTTCATTTCTATCTTGAAGTACAGTTTCATTGTCTATATTTTTTAACACATCTACTATATATATATATATATATATATATATATATATATATTGGAAGATTATGTGCTTAATTAAAGTCATACCTAATTTGTTAATTAACTAATTATAATTAAATGAATTGGGCGTGCATAAATGTAAACCGTAAACAAATCTATCTCTGTGTGTACATTTCAGCCTATTAGGCCTCATCAGCAGAGCTATAGACAGGGCAGTACTTTGTGCGTGATTCGAACCCTACCTGTCAGGCTGACAGGCGGACACTCTAACCATGACACCAGCGGGCTTCCCCAGAATTTCTCGTTTTATTTTAAACTGATATGTATATGGCACTTTTTGGGTGACTTATGGCACGACAGTATGAAGTGGACAAACAATGTGTTTGAAATGGCGAAGGCCGACAATTTATATATATAATATATATATATATATTATATATATATATATATATATATATATATATATAGTCGTTGTGTTTATGGATGCACTATCTTTAAGCATATATTGAATTAGTCGAAGAAAATTAACGTTTGATTCGCTGGTCATTTCTATCTTGATAAGTACAACTTCGTTGTCTATACTTTTTGAACACATGTCCGTATATATATATATATATTATATATATATATATATATATATAATATTGTGTTTGTGGACGCGCTATCTTTAAGCATGAATGCGTCTGAGAATCTAGCTAGAAATTTTCAAGGTTTTTACCATCGTCTCAGGCAAAGGAGACTGGCTTTGAGTGGTTTCTCTGGGCCGTGCATTTAGAATCTTAATACCCACAAATTCCAACAAGCACTGAAGCAAAAGGAAGAAAAAAAACAGCAATGTAAGGAAAGGAACGAGGGAAATACAGCCATTCCATCGAGATTTTCCTTTCTTGCATCTTCATCAGTTCTCTACTCTCGCTTCACTTCAACCCTCTGCACTCCTCCAGGGTTCAGCAGGAGAAGGATAAACTAGAAAACTGTTTAGGAAGGTCGCGAATCTCCGACCCGAACAGGCTAAGGGGTTTGCACCAAACTGTATAGAACTGTTCGGGTGGCAGAATGATTTGGACTTGGTGGTTTGAGGAGAGGACAAAGCACCGACCGTACGTTGCTTGGAAGCTGTTAACATCGGACTGGACTTCTTCCTACCCAAAAAAAAGAATAAAAAGAAAAAAATGGGTGTTGGCGTAGGGTGAAGATTCACTTGTCAACCACTCTCATTTTCCAAATAATGCGAACATTTTTCACCATGAGCTTAATGAAAGAAAATCTGTCAGCAGATTCTTTACTTGTGTATCTTTTTTGTCATTTCATCCAGATATTTGGTTATTATATTGTACAAGTTTGAGTAGACATGGTACAATTAACAGTGAACCCCTCTTTCTCTTTATATTATATAATATATATTATATTATATATATATTGTGTGTGTGTGTGTGTGTGTGTGTGTGTGTGTGTGTATATTATACAAACTTATAATACACTGATAAGACAAAACATTATAGCCAATAAACCTGTGACAATAATTGCAGTTAGTGTCTCGTAACAACTTTTCATATCAGGGTAGGGAAGGTGAGTTTTTCATTTTTGTCTCAACATTAGGGAATTCCATAATATTCTCAATATATCAAGGGTGGAAGAAAAGAAAACAAAAAGCCTTTTTTTTTCATCATACTTACTCAAGTACATTGCAAATAGTCATTCTAATATGTCATTTATATCTGGTTTAGAAAGATGATCTATTGAGAATTGTACAAGACACTAAATGTTTACCATCCAACAAAATTGTATATGCACAAACCAGAATCAGTTGTTAAAAATGAAATGAATAAAATTCTTCTTGTTATAGAGTTCTTTTGGTTAATTTAGATGATCTAATACCGTTTGTTTAAGGAATATTTAATAATTTCAGAATATTAATCTAATACATAAAATTAGTTTATTTACTGCTATATAAAATGGCCCAATGGAACATCTTCTAAATGTACTAATTCCATAATCTTGCCAGGGGTATTACAATCATTTGATGAAGCATAATATTAAATCGTTTGTCACCCCCCCCCCCAAAAAAAACAAGAGAAAAAAACATCTTTCATTTTTGAAAGAATTTACTAAAAAAAACATGCGCCATTTCATTTAAAAAATTACTTCCTAAAGTTGTCAGTTTATTTTTAAAAAGATCGATTTTAATTAAGATATTTATCATCTTCTGAATTTATCATCTTCTGAATGTTCAGATTAAGATACCTTATATTAAGATACCTTATAAGAAAAAGGCCTTATCTGATAATCTAAAGCTTTTGCAAGAATATGTTTGTCTATGGCTTCAAATTATATACAAAAAGAATAATATTCTAATATATTAAATATATATATTGAATATATATTATATTCAAACAATATTAGAAACTTTAGAAGTTTATTTAAGTGTCTTTTCAATATTAAGAATGTGAACTTAGATCGGCTAACTCCAGCTTTATGCCATTTTCAATGACCCCCGAAGCTCATTATCTAAAAACTCTTTTTGTGATCGCAGGTTCACAAACGTCACTTTGTGAGAGGTTAATTCATTCTGACTAGTGTATGGCTTCTAAGATGGCGACCCTGATTTTCTTTAACTTCTTCTTGGCTGTTATCCTTGAAAGGTATAGAACAGTATTATAGCTCTGACAAGTAGAGTCCATAGGCTTTTGAATAAGTATTATTATTATGCACAACTTATTGTGAAGTATCTTAAAAACCAGACCTGACTAAACACAATGAGTGGCATTTTTGTATTCAGCATGAAATGGCGAGTTTATATCATTTGATAAACCTTTGACATTTGTAAAAAAATTTTTTTAAAGCAAACCAGTGTAATCGTAAGATTAATATTACTAACTTCCGATCGCTTCTTTTATTATATGAGGTGTTATCAAAAAGCAACCAAAATGAATCTTATTAAATTTCTGAATCTCAATGAAGAATTGTGCACCGCTAAAATGGCGCTGACTGGGTTAATGAATTGAACCACAACCATTCGAGATGTAGGGTGTGTGTAAATTCAAATTCTATTTTAATTTAAAAAATGGATCCCGATTTTATTTAAAAAAATATTTTATGATTTGATTTTTTTTTAAATCCGTCAAATCGACATAACCAATTCTTTACTTTTTGTATGAATAAATATTTATTTACCAAATGGACAAGATGTTTAGAGTTTCTTTTATCTCACTTTCAATATAGCTGACTACATAGATTACAGGTTTTGAAGGATTGTCTTAAAGGATTTTTTATGAATTTTAACAGACAATTTTCATTCACCCCTCAAATGATGTTAACAGCTAGGAATCTAAGTTCTTATTAAAGCCTATCAACTCCAGCTATGTTATGTTCTTCTACAAGGATAGGTTTGGCATTAAATAACCAGTGAAGGTTGACATGGCATTAAACAAAGAAACCAAACTAAAGCCTATCAAGAACATACTTCCAATATCGATTTACCCTAATTTCAGGGTCATAGGTATACAGTGTATCTCCTGCACAGGCGTAACACAAAGGGGTTTCCTGAGTATGACCCTAAATTGCATCTGATGGTCAGATTCCAGTTCTGAAGCGCAATGGAGTGTGAGGTACCTTTTCGTTCCTATTATCCACGGGTGTACTCTAACCCGGTCTCGTAATATCTGTCATCTATGGGTCAAATAAATATGTTTAAAAATGATTTGTATTAGATAGGAATACATGATATCAAATAACTTGAGTAAATTATTTCAAGCTATGGTTGTTTACTAAGGATTAATATTAGTTACTTGAAAACATATAACTGATGATTATTATTATTAGATAAAATAGTTATTTGATACAATGTAATTGTGTATGAAAAATTAGTATCATATAAGGATACTTGAAATGATATAAGTACGTGAAAATTCCTTCTATTAGACAAGAATTCTTGATATTATACAACTGTGTAGAAAAATAATGTAAATGTACATGTACAATGTACAGGTACCCCTAGTATCTAAGCATAACATAACCCTGCATGGGTTGATTTAGTGCTTGTTGTGTAATGGTTGTCGTCGTAGGAAACGGACACGGTTTTACGGGTGCACATCCTGGACGAAGCGGTTTGCATTTTACATAGCGCTACACCCCTGGGAAAAGGTATGCATCCAAATATTTTCTATCCACCTATGGTTAAATAGTAGGGCAGACTGAAATCTTTAACCTTGTTTGGGCAACCGATTTAGGAGAAAGAAAACTCTAAATTAAAAGTTATTAAACTCCGCTTATAAATCACCTTGTCTCTCAACATGCTCGTGCAGAGGTGTTGGTAAATAAATACATGGGTTGACATGCCGTTTAAATGAGTCAGTCAATTAATCCAGAACTGAGGAGAGAGATGATGAACAGGTATTACACTCTACTCACAGCTTGAAGGTTTGGGAAAGAGATCTGTCTGTGTTTGGTTGATTGATTGGTTGGTTGGATCTTACGACATGTCAATCCTTGGGTTATATGTTCCCAAAGACGAGGAAGTAGGAAGCGCGTGGTGTAATTGTTAAAGTCATGGGAAATGGACTCGTCGCCCCGAGTTCAAATCGACGTGGTAATTGCATTTCACTTAGTGCTAATACCCTTGGGAAAGGTATGAATCCTACTCTCCCTCCAGCTATGGATAAATAGTGGGGCAGACTGGGCTCTTTAACCTTGATTAGGCAACGTCTAGGAGAAGGAAAAACTCTGAATTCAAACCTGTTGAACTCCGCTTAAGAAATTGACCTTGTGTCACATCCTGCTCATGTGGAGGGGTTGGTAAATATATATATGTTCCCAAAGATGATTTTATTTTCTTCATTCTTGTTTGGGATTCAACTTTTTTTAAACTCATTTTTAAAATAGTATTAAAAACTAATTTTTGACCTATTTAACCCGTAGCAATGAAGGGGTACTCCACACTCCCAAGAGCTCCAGAATTGGAATCTCTCGACTAGAGGCAGTTTAACGTCATACTCAGTGCACTAAGACCCTCAGCCATCGCCTTTTAGCACATATATGATAAGAAGTTTGAAGGGTTTGCTATAAGAGCAGTAGGAACATCATATAGTGTTACATAATCTATGCGGTTGCATAAGCTTATTGTCAATCCCCTGTATTTCTAAAGGGATGGCCCTTTTCATATCACGGGCGGGACTTTCCATGGAATAGTACAAAAAGCCCGCGAAATACGTGGTCACGTGGGACCTGGTTGGGTCCTCAGTTTTCAGTTGGACGTCAGGCAGTGAATATGTCCTGCCTTAACTGGAACTCAGCATACGCGCGCTATGTTAGTCAGATGTTAGTTACATGAAATGTTTAGTTAAGTAAAATAGTAAGTAAATAAAAGCTTAAGAAAATAACACGGTTTTGTGGTTGGTAAATGTCTTGGTAACAAGACTGATGAAGAAGAAGAAATGAGTTAAGTGCGACCGACCACTAAGACGAAGTCAAGATGTTAGAAGAAGACGTAAGATAGAAAAGACGTCAGAAGAAGAATAGAAGAATAGAAGTAAGTAAAGAAGTAAAGAAAAGGGTATACAACAATAGGTGTTAGGGCATGACGATTGATTAGAGAGGTACCTCTTCGACCGCCCGTATCGTTAAATTGGGTTATCTGCCCCTATTAGTTCCTGGAATCAGACGCCAGTGGCAGACCCCTAAAATTCAGCAGAACAGATACGGCAGGCACGAGGGTAAGACCAGAGCCGGCACCCGTGAGAAACACGTCAACTACGACATGCAGACATAACGGAACCACAGTGACCTTACCGGACAACATAACCACAGCGACCTCATTAAAATTAATATATAAAATTCATTTAAAATAAAAATATTCGGATTTTAAGTTTAAAATGTTATATTTTTAGATTCTAAAAATAAATATCTACTTAATGGCAAACCTTATTTTAGGTGCCAAAAGTAATAAGTTTTGAAGAAAAACTCTATTGAAAATGTACCCCTCCCCTTTTTAAGCAGAAAAAAACATCGATGTATAATTTTTTCTTTTATAAAATAATAGTAAAAAAGAAATATCCAAAAAATAAATTATTTATTTTTTTTACATTTTATTTTTCGATTTTCGGTACTTATTTTCTCATAAAACAACAACCGTAAATTTTTGTTTCTATTCATAACTTCAGTCTTTTATCTCTTTATTTATACAGTAATTAGTATCGAAAATGACCAACTCACAAAACATTTTACACCCCCCCTCCCCACATAAGGAGGGGGGCAAAATTAAGTGACCTGAAAAAAATGAGAAAGTTTTGAAATAAAATAAATAATGCATTATAAAGATCGTTTATTGATAAATAAACACTGAAAATTTCATTAAAATCCGATAATTACCTGACTTTTGGTAATTTTTTTCCATCCCAAATGTTATTTTAAAATTGTAAACAAGCGCCTAAAACCATTGAAATACTAAGACCAATACAACTAAGATAAGTGTAGTACTTGAAACTCTTTGTATTACCTAAAAATATATCCCCGCCAGGAGAAATCCTCTGGCAACTCTTAAAGACATTTACACAACTCTCAAAGACATTTACATAAGAATTGTATACTCTAACACAATATTACTAACCCAAATAAACTGTTAACCCAATTATAAACCTTATAATTGCCTGGTACCTTTCCTTCACAAATACAGTCATATTTGTAACGTTACTATTTGTTTACTTTATTTCTGTTACCCGTTTAGTTCAAGTAAGTTCCAAAATAGGGTGTTGTATGTCATGGATTGTTCAGCTAACAGGATTTCATCACGAGTTGCCACCCACGGCCAACAAGTGGCTCTATAGAGTTGCAGTCGGCGTATTCTACAGCCCCAGCCAATAGGGCGCTGTCTGTCCGGATTTTAGAAAAGGGGGGGGGCGTCCAGAAAAGGACAACGTTAAAATACACCTAATAATTATTGTCAATTAAAGGAGTTAATATCCAAATCTTTCCAAAAGGGCCGGTCTTATTTCTAGCGCATCAAAAACTGGTCGTATCCTCATTATAACAACGCCTCACCACCCCCGACACTTGCATTCCCGGAGATACGATTTCTGATTTCTCGATGGAAGAGCTCTCTCGGACAGGAGCCCACCGAATTTTGGCACAAGCTGTTGCCAACTGATCATTAGTAATTATATTGTACTACAAAAGCAAAAGCGGTAGATTCCTATCGCCAAGTCAATGTTTGCGTCATGGAAATTTAAGTTACCCGAAATCTCATTAATAGATACAAACGCCAACAAAAGCCAGGAAGAAGAAAAAGAAGAAGAATCGACAAATTTAGAGAGGAGGTGGGGGGGAGAGAGAACAAAAAAAAGAAGAAGAAGAAAAAGAAGAAAGACTAATTAATCAGATAAACTGCGGAACGCAAGTTTTATCTTGATATTCGATCCAACATGTCAAAACTAATTTAAAAAAATAACCGCAAGGAAAGGAAACATTTTTTTTTTTTTTTCAAAATTCGAACTTTAAAAAGAAACTATCTTACATGAATCATAATGAAAAATCTTCAATTGATGTTCATATTATTTTGTGAAATGATATTGTCTTGTTTTTTTTTTTTTTTGTTTTTTTTTGTTTGTTTGTTTGTTTTTCTTGTTTTTTTTTGTTTTTGTTTTTTTGGGGGTTGCTGTTTTTATCAATCTTTTCTTTTTTAATTACTTTATTAAAAAAAAGAAATAAGAAAGAAACCTGTAATATATTTCGCAAATTTCAACAGAAATTACCAAGAGTTAGTTTATAACATGAATTACTATAGTTTTTTTTTTTTTTTTTTTTTTTCAAGGTAGATTCGTCTTTCTCAATTCCATAGATCTTTCCGATAAAATACTCGATGAAATCTGCCATTGCGACTCATGTATTCATAGCTATGTTTTTTACCAAACCCTTCCACAAAAGCAGGATGTGACACAAGGTCAATTTTGCAGCGAAATTTAACAAATTTCAATAAAGAGTTTTCTTTCTACTAGACCGGTTGCCAGAGCGCCTTTCCTGCCTATAGTATGTATTTACCAAACCCCTCCTTACAATCAGGATGTGACACAAGATCAATCTTCTAGCGGAGTTTAATAGGTTTGAATTCAGAGTTTTCTTTCTACTAGAGCGGTTACCAAATCACCCAAACTGCCATTGGTATGTATTTATCCAACCCCTCCTGCTCGATCAGGATGTGACACTAGGTCAATTTTTAAACATAGTTTAATAGGTTTGAATTCAGAGTTTTCTTTCTACTAGAGCGGTTGCCATACCAAGTTTAAAACACCCAAACTGCCCTACTAATTATCAATATCTAGAAGGAGAATAGTTGGATGTATACCAAGGATAGGTATTTACCTAACCTGTTTGTTACGGGTAGGATGTGACACAGGGTAACATGTATGGAGTATCCAGCGAGGATTGAACTCGCCATCCGGTGAGATTAAAGAGCCTAAACTGACCTACTATTTATCCATAATTGGAAGAAGAATAGTTGGATTTATACCTTTCCCAATGGTATTAACGCTATGTGAAATACCACCAGATTCGTCCAGGATTTGAACTCAGGTCACTTACCATAACTATTACACAGCGAACACCTCACTATACATAGTGATATAACTAGGGCGAGTCAAAATTGTTGCGATTTTTAGTTTAGTTTGGTTTGTTTTGTTTTACGGCATATCAACCTCAGTGAGTAATTTAATGCCGATAAAGTTTTGAAATAAATCAATTCTTAATGGATAATACAATTTTTTTATAAATACATTTTTCTATTTAACCTATAGATGGTACCCTAACAGGTACTACCACTCCGGGCCAGAGTGGAACAGGGAGCAATGGTGATGAAGGGGTGCTCAACATTCCCCAAACCTCCAAAACTGGAACCTCACAATCAGATAGAGTTTAATGTCATTCCCAGGACATGTAGACCCGCAGCCACCGCCTTCTAGCACCCATATGATAAAAAGGGGTTGGGGCTTGCCATAAGGGCAATAGGGTTGGGAAAATCATATACGTGCTAGGGCTTGACGTGACCAGCCGATTGATCGGAGGGGGCCTCTCCGACCGCCCGTCTAGCCCAAGATAGGGCCAAAGTGGAGTATTGCATGTCATGTACTGCTCATCCACCTGGGCTCTATCCTTAAACATCACGGGTCGCCACCCACGGCCAACAGCTGGCCCCATTGGGAGAGTCGTACCCCTCTGCAGAGGTGCAGTCGGTACATTCTAACGCCCCACCGACAGGGCGGTGCGATTTTTTGGCACAATTCGGCAGTTCCGGAGGATTTTGCGTAGATCATGAAGGGGTTAAACTGCATTGTACTGTGAGATGTTGTACTCGCCTGATACGCTTTTAGACATACCTGACCATGTCTGATCGTCTAGGTTTTTGCAACCGAGACAAATTTCTCAACCCGCTTGGTCACTGTGCAATGATCAACTGTGCCTACAACTTACGCACAACAAATGTTTTCGGCAAAAGTTCGAACCTGTAAAGCATAAATTCACGAACTAGACTACATTGCACGTTAATCATACGGCCGGTTTAGCTCAGTCAGTAGAGCGTCCGACTGGGAACCATAAGGTTCCGGGTTCGACACTGATAATATAAAGTGATTGAAGCATTTAGAAATTATTCTGTTATATATAGAGATATATATGAGTTCAAATCCTGGACGTGGTAATTGCATTTCACTTAGCGCTAATACCCTTGGGAAAGGTATGAATTCTACTCTTCCTCCATCTATGGGTAAATAGTAGGACAGACTGGGCTCTTTAACCTTGGTTAGGCAACCGGTCTAGGAGAAGGAAAACTCTGAATTCAAACCTGTTAAACTCCGCTTAAGAAATTGACCTTGTGTCACATCCTGCTCGTGCGGAGGGGTCGGTAAATATATAGAGAGAGATTGAAGCATATAGAAATTATCCTTCGGTAGAGTGGCTGACTAGGAACCATAAGGTTCCGTGTTCGATACCGGCCCTCGCTAACTCAGCGTATGAGTAGCACAGGGATCTGTGCGGTAAAGTAATGAGCTGATGGCAGGTGTGGCGCTCCGTCTCAGACGCAAAAACAATCCCCCTGGTCTAGCGCTAGTGAAAAGGGTATACATTCCCTCGCTGTCTGGTTGATATCGACTTTAGGCCACCCCGAGGACTTTACTTTGCTTACACGTTCATCTGTGGGGCTTTCAAATCACGCAAGGAGTGAAGCACAACGTGTCAACACACCAACAACCGGGATGATACCTACCACTGTGGGTACCTACCACGGCTTGAACAGCTTTGGTCACGTAATATATGGACGGCACCAAAGTTTGCCAAACTTTTAACTTACCTCATTTATATGTATTTACCCAACCCTTCCGCTGTATCAGGATGTGACACAAGATCAATTTCTAAAGCGGAGTTTAACAATGTTTAATTCAGAGTTTTCCTTCTCCTAGACCGGTTGGCATCCGGGTCTCTCCTACTATTTACCTTTACCTGGAATAAGAATTTGGATTCATGCCGTTCCCAGGGGTTATTTAGCGCTATGTGAAATGCAAACAGCTTCATCCAGGAATTTAACCCGATTCACCGTGTCCTTTTCCTCCAATGATAACCGTTACATCACAACCTTTATTTATAAGCACGTATCATAATGATGAAAAATAATTTTAAAATTCATATAAAGAAAATTTTTTAAATGTGTTTAAAATGAGGATTTTTTTAAATTGAATACCCAATAAGAATGAATAAAAAAGAATTCGGCATAAAATACCCAAGGGTAGACATGCCGTAAAATCCAACCAACGAACCATAATTTGACGCAAAAATTGTTTTGAATCGGTAAAAATACTTCCTTTTGTTAATTTCCCTTACTTATTGAACGAACCACCGCTCCTCGGGGCCTATGTCCAGTGGCTTCGGTCACTGGACCGGTAAAGTAATTAACGGCTATCTCCATAGGCAACACCTGTCCCTTGATTTAAAAGGACAGGGCTAGGTTTATTGCCCAGTGCCTGAGACGCCCCTCTTGAGGAAGAATGCGACGGGATCTATGCATTTTTGGCACCTATCATCCCATGAGCTTCGGTTTGTGGGTGATCCCACATTTAAAAAAACCTTGTGTCACACTCGCATCCGTGGAATGCGAGGTAAATAACTACTTATTGAACGAACTGTAATGTTGAGCTTAATATTGAACGAACTGTAATGTTGAGCTTAACAAAGTAATTTTCGTGCAATTCGACCAGGTTAATTGTTTGAAATATAATCGAATTGCAGTTTCTCTAATGTCTATTACAACAAATACCGGTTTTTATCACCCAAACGTATTCTCTCGGTTTTAGTAAGGTAGATTTTATATTCTTTAGACCATTCTTCAGACCGCATAATAAAAATGATTTCACTAATTCTATTAATTCTGAGACGGTAGCTTAAACTGACTAAAACGAGTTCTCGACATTTGGCTTAGGTTAGTGACATAACCTCCAAAACCAGCCATGGGGATTCGTTTATCGCCGAGGTCTCAGTTATGGATTAACCATTAATCACATACCCAAGGAACCACCCCACGGGAGGAGAAGGCGGGTGTAAACACAGACTCTTACCCGTTACTTATCTTACAAGTTTTAACACTTTCATTGCCGCATTTAACTTCAGTCGATGTGTTTAAATTTACTGCGTCTGGCATCAAATTAGGTTTAGCAAACTTCTCTCTCCATACACTGTTAATCTACAATGTTGGTCTATTAAATGTTGAAACTGATTGTGAAAAGATATATTAGTATCAACTGAATTACAAATCAACTTTGTCGCCTCTAAAATAATTTATTGAGGAAGCAACACATTGATGAAGACGTTGGCTTCCTCTGTTGAAAGCAATGATAAAAGTTGGTTCATAACAACCGGCTGCAATTTCTCAGCTCTTACCAAAGAGAAGCTGTTATATTTACAAAGAGGAACAGCCAATCATTTGTGTAATAAAGTGTGTTACATAATAAATAGGGTAGCCTATTCAATTTGTAATTTAGTGTAAAAAAATGTTTGAATTTAAACGTGTTGCAACGCGAGTATCAGAGCTAATAGAGAAATATAGGAAGAAAGATAACGTGTTTTAAGGACAGGGGAAAAGTTTTGCTGGGCAAAGATACAAGGTGAACAGAGTAAATGGTAATTGCTACGTTGAATTAACCAGTCACGTTGTTTTTCCCTTCCGGGGTTTCGTCAGACATTATTTATAGGAAAAACAGACGATTCCAATCTCATTATATAGGTATTATCACAAAAAGTTAACGGTAATTTCTGAAGAAGATTGGTTTTTTTGGTGTGTTTTGTTTTACGGCATATCAACCTCAGTGGGTCATTTAATGCCGATAAAGTTTTGAAATAAATCAATTCTTAATGGATAATAACATTTTTTTATGAATACATTTTTCTATTTAACCCATAGATCGGACCCTAACAGGTACTACACTCCAGGTCAGAGTGGACCAGGGATCAATGGTGATGAAGGGGTGCTCCACATTCCCCAAACCTCCAAAACGGGAACCTAACATCAGATAGAGTTTAACGTCATTCCCAGGACATGTAGACCCGCAGCCACCGCCTTCTAGCACCCATATGATAAAAAGGGTTGGGGCTTGTCATAAGGGCAATAGGGTTGGGAAAATCATATAGGTGCTAGGGTTTGACGTAACCAGCCGACTGATCGGAGGGGGCCTCTCCGACCGCCCGTCAAGTCCAAGATAGGGCCAAAGTGGAGTATTACAAGTCATGAACTGCTCATCCACCTGGGCTCTATCCTTAAGCATCACGGGTCGCCACCCACGGCCAACAGGTGGCCCCATTGGGGAGTCTTACCCCTCTGCAGAGGTGTAGTCGGTGCATTTCTAACGCCCCAGCCGACAGGGCGGTTCTGACGAAGAGTCATGGAAAATATCTATAGATTTGACAGGTAACTTCTGACTTCTTATTGACCTGTAGCGTCACAATCCCATTGGTAAGAGTGTCACGTGATAGAAAATGTATGTGGGAAAGTTTAGAAAGTTGAGCTTAAGCACTCCTAGGAGCCAGATGCTACAAATGAAGTCCGATGAGTTTTTCACTGCGCGCGTGGATTGTTGGGTCTCTGGAAATAAAAGATGCCGGAAATTAAATGAATCTTCGTGTTCATTATTAAGAACAAGAAATGGTCACAAAGAAGAGAAGAAGAAGAAGAAGAAGAAGAAGAAGAGAAGAGAGAGAAGAAGAAGAAACAACCAAACCCAGCCAGCAAAAAAGGTCATAAAGAAGATATATCCAAGATAATGAGAAAGATTAAGAGTGTTGTTAGAGTTTTGGTTGGTTGGTTGGGTTTTAGGGTATGTCAACCCTTGTCGGGTTATTTTATGCTGAAGACGTTTTCTTTATTCATTATAGGTATCAAGTTTTTTTAACTAAAATTTTAAAACTTATTTTTTCTATTTAAACCATAGATAGTACCTAAAAGATAGAACCACGCCGGGACGAAGTGGGTCTAGGAGTAATGGCGATGAAGGGGTACTCCACATTTCCAGAGATCCAAAACTGGAACTTCACCATTAGAGGGAGTTTAACGTTATACCAAGGATACAGCTAGGATTTTAAATTAAACCGTAAGTAAATTCAAAGAAAAAAATATATGGTGACGAAAAGCAAAACCTCGGAGTATTACCCTCATATCTCTCATTATCTGTACAATACCGGCCTTCTTCAGGTATTTCTTGTCGGACTCGGGAACCTACTCGGCTCGGGAACCTTCTTGTCATAATGGAACTTCTTGTCGTAATTGAGAGCCATCACGGAATTTGAACCTAAACCTTTATTCAGTTCGCAGGGGTATCCCTGTTTTCCATTCCACTAACCATAGCTGGGATACAGGTGTTAAGCTGTGTTAATTATTATTCTATGTTACCGATACCCCTGACCAGGATTGAACCGGCAGTCTAAAAATAACTGACAATAGTCGAATAATACAAATAATACTAATTATCAAGCACATCTAAAAAATTCAGAAGAAATAATAATGATTTGATGGCCCACAACCACGACTTTATCCAGTCATCATTTGAAGGATGTTTTCTTGGTCGCGCCATGGTCGTTTATTTATTTATTTATTCATTTAAGATAGACAGGAATAGAAAGATTATCAGTTGAATAGGAGGTCTGAACTGATAACCAAATGCAGACACATCAACAAACATTTTTTTAAGTCCGTTAGCTCCATATTGTTTTTTTTATATAAAATTGCTTATTTAAGAAATTATATTTTTGCTTATTAAGAAATATATTTGCAAACGATGACCCCAACTGCAGATCTCATATTATTTTCTAGAGGGAGACAGGACTGGAGCTTTGTGGGATAAAATATGAATAGGAAAGTGAATTCAACTTTGTAAAATCATATATTATGTGTCTATGATTAAGAACACCTTCGTGAGACTGGCAGTAAGGCGAAGATGTGTTATGTATTAAACCTTTTTAATACATTTTTATCCAAGTTTTTAACGGGTTTTTCCTATTGTAATACATATAGTTGGCTTCGCCTCTTAATGTTGTACTCTGTAACGAAAAGAAAAAAAAAAGCAAATGATTATTTTTAATTATATATATATATTATATATTATATTACAATATTGTGTGGTGGTGTGTGTGTGTGTGTGGTGTGTGTATATATATATATATATATAATATTATATATATATTATATATATATTAGAATATGAAAGGGTTCTGAAGAGCCCGAGGAAGGAAGAAAGAAAAGGAGAGTAAAAGGTTAACAACACGAATTGTCTTTTCGAAACGGCGGGAAATTTTCACACTTGTAGGGCAAATGCGTTCATTTTGAACGGAAATTACTTTCAATTTTGAGGCGTTAAACACTTACTAATTATTAAATATTCAAAAGACTTATAAGAAATTTCTTCTTCATTTGGAATGATATTCTCCTTTTTTTCTTTCTTCTTCTTCCTTTAACCCAATGAATCGTAATTCCAATCTCCTTACATTGTTACATCACGCAAGATATTCCATAAGTTTCAAAATGTCTGTCACGTTTTCGTATAATTCAAGACTTTTGACTTTCTAATGTGTCAATCAATGCGGTCCGATCAATTAATGTGCAACTTCACAGTTCTCATGCGTTTGACTTACATCCTCTATAACCGCGCAGCAGTGGGAAGGACTTATTACACTTTTTTCATACCTCTGCATATAATTTCAGCGCGGAGGACGTTGCCTGTCTTTCATTCCACAGAGTCAGTCAATGAATTATGGAACGAACATTGCGAATAATTTGAAGTGATTGACGAATTGTCAGTGTTTGCAAAATTGGTGACGCAATTCAGTTTACGTAGTTTTTTTTTAGTTCACAAACATTTTCACAGATATCAAGAACATGGATACGAGTGAAGACAACAGTAGCATGAGTTTTATCGGAGGAGATAGACTCCCTTGCTTCTGGCTGATACCGCGACAAATAGGCCCTTGCCAACTTTATACTTTAACAGCTATCTTGCTCTCTCTCTATATATATATAATATATAAATGTCGGCTATCGCCATTTCAAACACATTGTTTGTCCCTTCATACTGTCCGTGCCATAAGTACCCAAAAGTGCGATATACACATCAAGTTTAAATAAACGAGAAAATTCTGGGAAGCCAGCCAGTGTAACGGTTAGAGTGTAACGCCTGTCAACCTGAAGGTAGGGTTCGAATCACGCACAAACACTGCCTGCTTCCCCCAATTTTTCGTTTAATTTAAACTGATGTGTATATCGCACTTTTTGGGTACTTATGGCACGGACAGTATGAAGTGGACAAACAATGTGTTTGAAATGGCGATGCCGACAATTTATATATATATATATATAGAGGAGAGATAGATAGCTTAAAGTATAAGTGGCGAAGTGGCTCTATTGTCGTATCAGCCAGACAGCAAGGGAGTCTATCTCTTCTCGATAAAACTCATGCACTGTTGTCTTCAACTCGTCATCCATTGTTTCTGAGTATCTGTTGAAAATGTTTGATGAACTAAAAAAAAAATACGTAACTGTAATTGGTACCAATTTTGCAAACTGACAATATCCGAATCACTCAAATTATTCGCAAGTGTGTCGTTCCATAATTCAATGACTGACTGCTGTGGAATAAAGACGGCAACGTCCTCCCGCGTGAAATTATTCAGGGAGGTATGAAAATGTAAGAAGTCCTTTCCTGCTGCGCGTATAGGAGGTGTAAAGTCAAAACGCAGAGAACTGTGGAAGTCATTAATTTGATCGGACCGAAATTTGATTGACACATTAAGAAAGTCAAAAGTCTTGAAATTATACGAAAACGCTGACAGACATTTTGAAACTTATGGAATATTTGCGTGATGGTAACAATGTTAAGGAGATTGGAATTACATTATTGGCGTAATGGAAGAAAGAAAGAAAGAAAAAAGGAGAAATATCATTCCAAATGAAGAAATTCTTATAAGTCTTTTGAATATTTACATAATTTAGTAAGTTTAACGCTCAAATTGAAAGTAATTTCGTTTCAAAATGAACATTTGCCTACAGTGTGAAAATTTCCCGCCGGTTTCGAAAGGACAATTCGTCGTGTTAACCTTTTACTCTCCTTTTCTTTTCCTTCTTCTCGGCTCTACAGTACCTTTCATATATATATATATATATATATATATTATATATATATATATATATATTATATATATATATACACACACACACACACACACACACACACACACACACATATATATATATATATATATATATATATATATAATTAAAAAACTAATTCATTTGCTTTTTTTTCTTTTCGTTACAGAGTACAACATTAAGAGGCGAAGCCAACTAATGTATTACAATAGGAAAACCGTTAAAACATGGATAAAATGTATTAAAAATAGGTTTAATACATGAACACATCTTCGCCTTACTGCCAGTCTCATGACGTGTTCTTAATCATCAGACACATAATATGATGATTTTACAAAGTTGAATTCACTTTCTATTCATATTTATATCCCACAAGCTCCAGTCCTGTCTCCCCTCTAGAAAATTATGGAGGATCTGCAGTTGGGGTCATCGTTTGCAAAAATATAATTTCTTAAATAAGCAAAAATAATAATTTCTTAAATAAGCAATTTTATAAAAAATCAATATGGAGCTAACGGACTTAAAAAAATGTTTGTTGATGTGTCTGCATTTGGTTATCAGTTCAGACCTCCTATTCAACTGATAATCTTTCTATTCCTGTCTATCTTAAATGAATAAATAAAATAAATAAAACGACCATGCGCGACCAAGAAACATCCTTCAAATGATGACTGGATAAAGTCGTGGTTGTGGGCCATCAAATCATTATTATTCTCTGAAATTTTTAGATGTGGCTTGATAATTAGTATTATTTGTATTATTCGGACTATTGTCAGTTATTTTTAGACTGCGTTCAATCCTGGTCAGGGTATCGGTAATATAGAATAATAATTAACACAGCTTAACACCTGTACCCCAGCTATGGTTAGTGGAATGAAGAACAGGATACCCCTGTGAACTGAATAAAGGGTTAGGTTCAAAGTTCCTGATGGCTCTCAATACGACAAGAAGGTTCCCGATTATGACAAGAAGGTTCCCGAGTCCGAGTAGGTTTCCCGAGTCCGACAAGAATACCTGAAGAAGGCCGGTATTGTACAGATAATGAGAGATATGAGGGTAATACTCCGAGGTTTTGCTTTTCGTCACCATATATTTTTTTCTTTGAATTTACTTACGGTTTAATTTAAAATCCTAGCTGTATCCTTGGTATAACGTTAAACTCCCTCTAATGGTGAAGTTCCAGTTTTGATCTCTGGAAATGTGGAGTACCCTTCATCGCCATTACTCTAGACCCACTTCGTCCGGCGTGGTTCTATCTTTAGGGTACTATCTATGGTTTAAATAGAAAAATAAGTTTTAAAATTTAGTTAAAAAACTTGGATACCTATAATGAATAAAGAAACGTCTTCAGCATAAAATAACCCGACAAGGGTTGACATACCCTAAAACCCAACCAACAACCAAAACTCCTAACAACACTCTAATCTTTCTCATTATCTTGGATATATCTTCTTTATGACCTTTTTGCTGGCTGGGTTTGGTTGTTTCTTTCTTCTTCTTCTTCTTCTTCTTCTCTTCTTCTTCTTTCTTCTTCTTTTGTGACCATTTCTTGTTCTTAATAATGAACACGAAGATTCATTTTAATTTCCGGCATCTTTTATTTCCAGAGACCCAACATCCACGCGCGCAGTGAAAAACTCATCGGACTTCATTTGTAGCATCGGCTCCTAGGAGTGCTTAAGCTCAACTTTCTAAACTTTCCACATACATTTTCTATCACGTGACACTCTTACCAATGGGGATTGTGACGCTACAGGTCAATAAGAAGTCAGAAGTTACCTGTCAAATCTATATATTTTCCATGACTCTTCTTCAGAACCGCCCTGTCGGCTGGGGCGTTAGAATGCACCGACTACACCTCTGCAGAGGGGTAAGACTCCCCAATGGGGCCACCTGTTGGCCGTGGGTGGCGACCCGTGATGCTTAAGGATAGAGCCCAGGTGGATGAGCAGTTCATGACTTGTAATACTCCACTTTGGCCCTATCTTGGACTTGACGGGCTGTCGGAGAGGCCCCCTCCGATCAGTCGGCTGGTTACGTCAAACCCTAGCACCTATATGATTTTCCCAACCCCTATTGCCCTTATGCAAGCCCCAACCCCTTTTATCATATGGGTGCTAGAAGGCGGTGGCTGCGGGTCTACATGTCCTGGGAATGACGTTAAACTCTATCTGATGGTTAGGTTCCGTTTTGGAGGTTTGGGGAATGTGGAGCACCCTTCATCACCATTGCTCCCTGGTCCACTCTGACCCGGAGTGGTAGTACCTGTTAGGGTCCATCTATGGGTTAAATAGAAAATGTATTCATAAAAAATGTTATTATCCATTAAGAATTGATTTATTTCAAAACTTTATCGGCATTAAATGACCCACTGAGGTTGATATGCCGTAAAACAAAAAACCAAACAAACCAATCTTCTTCAGAAATTCCCATTAACTTTTTGTGATATATACCTATATAATGAGATTGGAATCGTCTGTTTTTCCAATAAATAATGTCTGACGAAACCCCGGAAGGAGAAACAACGTGACTGGTTAATTCAACGTAGCAATTACCATTTACTCTGTTCACCTTGTATTTTGCCCAGCAAAACTTTTCCCCTATCCTTAAAACACGTTATCTTTCTTCCTATATTTCTCTATTAGCTCTGATACTCGCGTTACAACACGTTTAAATTCAAACATTTTTACACTAAATTACAAATTGAATAGGCTACCCTATTTATTATGTGACACACTTTATTACACAAATGATTGGCTGTTCCTCTTTGTAATATAACAGCTTCTCTTTGGTAAGAGCTGAGAAATTGCAGCCGGTTGTTATGAACCAACTTTTATCATTGCTTTCAACAGAGGAGCCAACGTCTTCATCAATGTGTTGCTTCCTCAATAAATTATTTTAGAGGCGACAAAGTTGATTTGTAATTCAGTTGATACTAATATATCTTTTCACAATCAGTTTCAACATTTAATAGACCAACATTGTAGATTAACAGTGTATGGAGAGAGAAGTTTGCTAAACCTAATTTGATGCCAGACGCAGTAAATTTAAACACATCGACTGAAGTTAAATGCGGCAATGAAAGTGTTAAAACTTGTAAGATAAGTAACGGGTAAGAGTCTGTGTTTACACCCGCCTTCTCCTCCCGTGGGGTGGTTCCTTGGGTATGTGATTAATGGTTAATCCATAACTGAGACCTCGGCGATAAACGAACTCCCCATGGCTGGTTTTGGAGGTTATGTCACTAACCTAAGCCAAATGTCGAGAACTCGTTTTAGTCAGTTTAAGCTGCCGTCTCAGAATTAATAGAATTAGTGAAATCATTTTTATTATGCGGTCTGAAGAATGGTCTAAAGAATATAAAATCTACCTTACTAAAACCGAGAGAATACGTTTGGGTGATAAAAACTGGTATTTTGTTGTAATAGACATTAGAGAAACTGCAATTCGATTATATTTCAAACAATTAACCTTGTCGGAATTGCACGAAAATTACTTTGTTAAGCTCAACATTACAGTTCGTTCAATATTAAGCTCAACATTACAGTTCGTTCAATAAGTAGTTATTTACCTCGCATTCCACGGATGCGGGTGTGACACAAGGTTTTTTTTAAAATGTGGGATCACCCACAAACCGAAGCTCATGGGATGATAGGTGCCAAAAAATGCATAGATCCCGTCGGCATTCTTCCTCAAGAGGGGCGTCTCAGGCACTGGGCAATAAACCTAGCCCTGTCCTTTTAAATCAAGGGACAGTGTTGCCTATGGAGATAGCCGTTAATTACTTTACCGGTCCAGTGACCGAAGCCACTGGACATAGGCCCCGAGGAGCGGTGGTTCGTTCAATAAGTAACGGGAATTAACAAAAGGAAGTATTTTACCGATTCAAAACAATTTTTGCGTCAAATTATGGTTCGTTGGTTGGATTTTACGGCATGTCTACCCTTGGGTTATTTTATGCCGAATTCTTTTTTATTCATTCTTATTGGGTATTCAATTTAAAAAAATCCTCATTTTTAAACACATTTAAAAAATTTTCTTTATATGAATTTTAAAATTATTTTTTCATCATTATGATACGTGCTTATAAATAAATGGTTGTGATGTAACGGTTATCGTCAGAGGAAAAGGACACGGTGAACCGGGTTAAATTCCTGGATGAAGCTGTTTGCATTTCACATAGCGCTAAATAACCCCTGGGAAAGGTATGAATCCAAATATTCTTATTCCAGGTAAAGGTAAATAGTAGGACAGACCTGGTATGCCAACCGGTCTAGGAGAAGGAAAACTCTGAATTAAAACTCCGCTTTAGAAATTGATCTTGTGTCACATCCTGCTACAGCGGAAGGGTTGGGTAAATACATATAAATGAGGTGAGTTAAAAGTTTGGCAAACTTTGGTGCAGTCCATATATTACGTGACCAAAGCTGTTCAAGCTGTGGTAGGTACCCACTGTGGTAGGTTGCATCCTGGTTGTTGGTGTGTTGACACGTTGTGCTTCACTCCTTGTGTGATTTGAAAGCCACACAGATGAACGTGTAAGCAAAGTAAAGTCCTCGAGGTGGCCTAACGTCGATATCAACCAGACAGCGAGGGAATGTATACCCTTTTCACAAGCGCTAGACCAGGGAGATTTTTTTTGCGTCTGAAACGGAGCACCACACCTACCATCAGCTTCTTACTTTAACGCACAGATCCCTGTGCTACTCATACGCCGAGTTAGCAAGGGCCGGTATCGAACACGGAACCTTATGGTTCCTAGTCAGCCACTCTACCGAAGGATAATTTCTATATGCTTCAATCTCTCTCTATATATTTACCGACCCCTCCGCACGAGCAGGATGTGACACAAGGTCAATTTCTTAAGCGGAGTTTAACAGGTTTGAATTCAGAGTTTTCCTTCTCCTAGACCGGTTGCCTAACCAAGGTTAAAGAGCCCAGTCTGCACTACTATTTACCCATAGCTGGAGGGAGAGTAGAATTCATACCTTTCCCAAGGGTATTAGCGCTAAGTGAAATGCAATTACCACTTCCAGGATTTGAACTCATATATATCTCTATATATAACAGAATAATTTCTAAATGCTTCAATCATTTTATATTATCAGTATCGAACCCGGAACCTTATGGTTCCCAGTCGGACGCTCTACCGACTGAGCTAAACCGGCCGTATGATTAACGTGCAATGTAGTCTAATTCGGGAATTTATGCTTTACAAGTTCGAACTGTTGCCGAAAACATTTGTTGTGCGGAAGTTGTAGGCACAGTTGATCATTGCACAGTGACCAAGCGGGTTGAGAAATTTCTCTCGGTTGCAATAGTGGAGATTAGGTCTCTATTAGTCTGTAACCAAAACTATGTCACTGCCTAGGTCACAGTATCCAAAATCGTCCTAAGATCGAATAAATGCACTCAAAATTTGAGCATGCAAACTTTGACGGTCCTCGTTGTTTTTTTTAAAACAAGTTTTAATGAATACATACCCGGTATTATATATTTATATTTTATTTTAATGTATATTCAAAGTTATCAGAACTAAGTTTCCATTTCAAATTGTTTTATATATATTTTTTACTCCTTTAATGAATTTGATTTTACTTATTTTATAAAATCCGACCCCCTCAGGCAATATTTTTCAAAAATTAATTTTTACACCGTCTGGGGGGTGTTTTTTTTAAAGTCTAGTTAAGAGATATCTATGAAGATAATCCCAAAGGTAAGGTCTCCAACATATTTAAAACCGTATCAGGCGAGCACAACATCTCACAGTACAATATAGTTTATCCCCTTCATGATCTACGCAAAATCCTCCGGAACTGCCGAATTGTGCCAAAAAATCGCAACAATTTTAACTCGCCCTAGTAATATAACTATGTATAGGGAGGTGTTCACTGTGTAATGGTTATGGTAAGTGACCCGAGTTCAAATCCTGGACGAATTTGCTGGTCTTTCACATAGCGATAATACCATTGGGAAAGGTATAAATCCAACTATTCTTCTTCCAATTATGGATAAATAGGTCAATAGGTCAGTTTGGGCTCTTTAATCTCACCGGATGGCGAGTTCGATACTCTCTGGATACTCCATACATGTTACCCTGTGTCAAATCCTACCAGTAACAAACAGGTTGGGTAAATACCTATCCTTGGTATACATCCAACCATTCTCCTTCTAGATATGGATAAATAGTAGGGCAGTTTGGGTGTTTTAAACTTGGTATGGCAACCAATCTAGGAGAAAGAAAACTCTGAATTCAAACCTATTAAACTATGTTTAAAAATTGACCTAGTGTCACATCCTGATCGAGTAGGAGGGGTTGGATAAATACATACCAATGGCAGTTTGGGTGATTTGGTAACCGCTCTAGTAGAAAGAAAACTCTGAATTCAAACCTATTAAACTCCGCTAGAAGATTGATCTTGTGTCACATCCTGATTGTACGGAGGGGTTTGGTAAATACATACTATAGGCAGGAAAGGCGCTCTGGTAACCGGTCTAGTAGAAAGAAAACTCTTTATTGAAATTTGTTAAATTTCGCTGCAAAATTGACCTAGTGTCACATCCTGCTTTTGTGGAGGGGTTTGGTAAAAAACATAGCTATGAATACATGAGTCGCAATGGCAGATTTCATCGAGTATTTTATCGGAAAGATCTATGGAATTGCGAAAGACGAATCTACCTTGAAAAAAAAAAAAAAAAAAAAAAAAAAAAAAAAACTATAGTAATTCATGTTATAAACTAACTCTTGGTAATTTCTGTTGAAATTTGCGAAATATATTACAGGTTTTTCTTTCTTATTACTTTTTTTAATAGAGTAATTAAAAAAGAAAAGATTGATAAAAACAGCAACCCCCCCCCCCAAAAAAAAAAACAAAAAAAAAAAAAAAACAAGAAAACAAACAAACAAAAAACCAAAAAACCAAAAAACAAGACAATATCATTTCACAAAATAATATGAACATCAATTGAAGATTTTTCATTATGATTCATGTAAGATAGTTTCTTTTTAAAGTTCGAATTTTGAAAAAAAAAATGTTTCCTTTCCTTGCGGTTATTTTTTAAAATTAGTTTTGACATGTTGGATCGAATATCAAGATAAAACTTGCGTTCCGCAGTTTATCTGATTAATTAGTCTTTCTTCTTTTTCTTCTTCTTCTTTTTTTTTGTTCTCCCCCCCCCCCATCCTCTCTAAATTTGTCGATTCTTCTTCTTTTTCTTCTTCCTGGCTTTTTGTTGGCGTTTGTATCTATTAATGAGATTTCGGGTAACTTAAATTTCCATGACGCAAACATTGACTTGGCGATAGGAATCTACCGCTTTTGCTTTTGTAGTACAATATAATTACTAATGATCAGTTGGCAACAGCTTGTGCCAAAATTCGGTGGGCTCCTGTCCGAGAGAGCTCTTCCATCGAGAAATCAGAAATCGTATCTCCGGGAATGCAAGTGTCGGGGGTGGTGAGGCGTTGTTATAATGAGGATACGACCAGTTTTTGATGCGCTAGAAATAAGACCGGCCCTTTTGGAAAGATTTGGATATTAACTCCTTTAATTGACAATAATTATTAGGTGTATTTTAACGTTGTCCTTTTCTGGACGCCCCCCCCTTTTTCTAAATCCGGACAGACAGCGCCCTATTGGCTGGGGCTGTAGAATACGCGACTGCAACTCTATAGAGATGTAAGACCCCACGTAGGGAGCCACTTGTTGGCCGTGGGGGGCAACTCGTGATGAAATCCTGTTAGCTGAACAATCCATGACATACAACACCCTACTTTGGAACTTACTTGAACTAAACGGGCGGTCGAAGAGGTACCTCTCTAATTAATCGTTATGCCCTAGCATCTGTATGATGTTCCTACTGCTCTTATATCAAACCCCTCAAACTTCTTATCATATATATGCTAAAAGACGATGGCTGAGGGTCTTGGTGCACTGAGTATAATGTTAAACTGCCTCTAGTCCTGAGATTCCAATTCTGGAGCTCTTGGGAGTGTGGAGTACCCCTTCATTGCTATTAGGGCCCCACTACGGGTTAAATAGGTCAAAAATGAGTTTTTTTATACTGTTTTCAAAATGAGTTTTAAAAAAGTTGAATCTCAAACAAGAATGAAGAAAATAAAATCGTCTTTGGGAACATATATATATATATATTTATCAACTCCTCCACATGATCAGGATGTGACACAAGGTCAATTTTTTAAGCGGAGTTCAACAGGTTTGAATTTCCTTCTCCTAGACTGGTTGCCTAATCAAGGTTAGAGAGCCCAGTCTGCCCCACTATTTATCCATAGCTGGAGGGAGAGTAGGATTCATACCTTTCCCAAGGGTATTAGCACTAAGTGAAATGCAATTACCACGTCGAGTTGAACTCGGGGCGACGAGTCCATTTCCCATGACTTTAACAATTACACCACGCGCTTCCTACTTCCTCGTCTTTGGGAACATATAACCCAAGGATTGACATGTCATAAGAACCAACCAACCAACCAATCAATCAACTAAACACAGACAGATCTCTTTCCCAAACCTTCAAGCTGTGAGTAGAGTGTAATATCTGTTCATCATCTCTCCCCTCAGTTCTGGATTAATTGACTGACTCATTTAAACGGCATGTCAACCCATGTATTTATTTACCAATACCTCTGCACGAGCAGGTTGAGAGACAAGGTGATTTTTAAGCGGAATTTAATAAGTTTTAATTTAGAGTTTTCTTTCTCCTAAATCGGTTGCCCAAACAAGTTAAAGATTTCAGTCTACCCTACTATTTAACCATAGGTGGATAGAAAATATTTGGATGCATACCTTTTCCCAGGGGTGTAGCGCTATGTAAAATGCAAACCGCTTCGTCCAGGATGTGCACCCGTAAAACCGTGTCCGTTTCCTACGACGATAACCATTACACAACAAGCAATAAATCAACCCATGTAGGACTATTTCATGCCTAGATACTAGGGACACGTGTACATTGTACAGGTACATTTACATTCGTTTTGCACACAGTTCTATAATATCAAGAATTCTAGTCTAATAGAAAGAAATTTTCACATAGTTATATCATTTTAAGTATCCTTATATAATACTAATTTTACATACACAATTACATTGTATCAAATAACTATTTTATCTACTAATAATAATCATCAGTTATATGTTTTCAAGTAACTAATATTAATCCTTAGTAAACAACCATAGCTTGAAATAATTTACTCAAGTTATATGATATCATGTATTCCTATCTAATACAAATCATTTTAAACATATTTATTTGACCCATAGATGACAGATATTACGAGACCGGGTTAGAATACACCCGTGGATAATAGGAACGAAGAGGTACCTCACACTCCATTGCGCTTCAGAACTGGAATCTGACCATCAGATGCAATTTAGGGTCATACTCAGGAAACCCCTTTGTGTTAAGCCTGTGCGGGGGATACACTGTATACCTATGACCCTGAAATTAGGGTAAATCGATATTGGAAGTATGTTCTTGATAGGCTTTAGTTTGGTTTCTTTGTTTAATGCCATGTCAACCTTCACTGGTTATTTAATGCCAAACCTATCCTTGTAGAAGAACATAACATAGCTGGAGTTGATAGGCTTTAATAAGAACTTAGATTCCTAGCTGTTAACATCATTTGAGGGGAGAATGAAAATTGTCTGTTAAAATTCATAAACAATCCTTTAAGACAATCCTTCAGAACTTGTAATCTATGTAGTCAGCTATATTGAAAGTGAGATAAAAGAAACTCTAAACATCTTGTCCATTTGGTAAATAAATATTTATTCATACAAAAAGTAAAGAATTGGTTATGTCGATTTGACGGATTTAAAAAAAATCAAATCATAAAATATTTTTTTAAATAAAATCGGGATCCATTTTTTAAATTAAAATAGAATTTGAATTTACACACACCCTACATGTCGAACGGTTGTGGTTCAATTCATTAACCCAGTCAGCGCCATTTTATCTGTGCACAAGTCTTCATTGAGATTCAGAAATTTAATAAGATTCATTTTGGTTGCTTTTTGATAACACCTCATATAATAAAAGAAGCGATCGGAAGTTAGTAATATTAATCTTACGATTACACTGGTTTGCTTTAAAAAAATTTTTTTTACAAATGTCAAAGGTTTATCAAATGATATAAACTCGCCATTTCATGCTGAATACAAAAATGCCACTCATTGTGTTTAGTCAGGTCTGGTTTTTAAGATACTTCACAATAAGTTGTGCATAATAATAATACTTATTCAAAAGCCTATGGACTCTACTTGTCAGAGCTATAATACTGTTCTATACCTTTCAAGGATAACAGCCAAGAAGAAGTTAAAGAAAATCAGGGTCGCCATCTTAGAAGCCATACACTAGTCAGAATGAATTAACCTCTCACAAAGTGACGTTTGTGAACCTGCGATCACAGAAGAGTTTTTAGATAATGAGCTTCGGGGGGTCATTGAAAATGGCATAAAGCTGGAGTTAGCCGATCTAAGTTCACATTCTTAATATTGAAAAGACACTTAAATAAACTTCTAAAGTTTCTAATATTGTTTGAATATAATATATATTCAATATATATATTTAATATATAAGAATATTATTTTTTTTGTATATAATTTGAAGCCATAGACAAACATATTCTTGCAAAAGCTTTAGATTATCAGATAAGGTCTTTTTCTTATAAGGTATCTTAATATAAGGTATCTTAATCTGAACATTCAGAAGATGATAAATTCAGAAGATGATAAATATCTTAATTAAAATCGATCTTTTTAAAAATAAACTGACAACTTTAGGAAGTGATTTTTTAAATGAAATGGCGCATGTTTTTTTAGTCAATTCTTTCAAAAATGAAAGATGTTTTTTTCTGTTTTTTTTTTTTTTTGGGAGGGGTGACAAACGATTTAATATTATGCTTCATCAAATGATTGTAATACCCCTGCAAGATTATGGAATTAGTACATTTAGAAGATGTTCCATTGGGCCATTTATATAGCAGTAAATAAACTAATTTTATGTATTAGATTAATATTCTGAAATTATTAAATATTCCTTAAACAAACGGTATTAGATCATCTAAATTAACCAAAAGAACTCTATAACAAGAAGAATTTTATTCATTTTATTTTTAACAACTGATTCTGGTTTGTACAATTTTGTTGGATGGTAAACATTTAGTGTCTTGTACAATTCTCAATAGATCATCTTTCTAAACCAGATATAAATGACATATTAGAATGACTATTTGCAATGTACTTGAGTAAGTATGATGAAAAAAAGGCTTTTTGTTTTCTTTTATCTTCACCCTGTGATATATTGAGAATATTATAGAATTCCCTAATGTTGAGGCAAAAATGAAAAACCCACCTTCCCTACCCTGATATGAAAAGTTGTTACGAGACACTAACTGCAATTATTGTCACACGTTTATTGGCTATAATGTTTTGTCTTATCAGTGTATTATAAGTTTGTATAATAACACACACACACACACACACACACACACACAATATATATATATATATATATATATATATATATATATACATATTATATATATATTGATAGAGAAAAAGGGGGTCACTGTATGTCCAGCGAAACTCATGCAATAAATAAACGAAACGTGAAATGCAAAGGACCAGTAAGAAACTTGCTGCAGGTTTTCTTTCATTGCTCATGTGAAAATCGTTCGCATATTTGGAAATGAGGAGGGTTGCAGTGAATCTTTCACCCTATGCTAACACCCTTTTTTTCTTTTTATTTCCTTTTTTTGGGTAGGGAAGTCCAGTCCGATGTTAACAGCTTCCAAAGCAACGTACGGTCGGTGCTTTGTCCTCTCCTCAAACACCAAGTCCAAATCATTCTGCCACCCGAACAGTTCTATACAGTTTGGTGCAACCCCTTAGCCTGTTCGGGTCGGAGATTCGCGACCTTCCTAAACAGTTTTCTAGTTTATCCTTCTCCTGCTGAACCCTGGAGGAGTGCAGAGGGTTGAAGTGAAGCGAGAGTAGAGAACTGATGAAAATGCAAGAAAGGAAATCTCGATGGAATGGATGTATTTCCCTCGTTCCTTTCCTTTACATTGCTGTTTTTTTTTCTTCCCTTTTTTGCTTCAGTGCTTGTTGGAATTTGTGGGTATTAAGATTCTAAATGCACGGCCAGAGAAACCACTCAAAGCCAGTCTCCTTTGCCTGAGACGATGGTAAAACCTTGAAAATTTCTAGCTAGATTCTCAGACGCATTCATGCTTAAAAATAGCACATCCACAAACACAATTAATTATATATATATATATATAATATATAATATATATATATATATATATACCGGGATGTGTTTCAAAAAATATAGACAACGAAGTTGCCTGTACCTCCACATCAAACCGAATGACTTCGCGAATCAAACGTCTAAAGACTAATATCAAATAACATATGCTTTCATGACTAGACCACCTCCCCACAAACACCCAATACTACCTAATATACCCATTACACCTATACTAATATACTATATAATATCATATATATATAAATATATATACATCACAATATATATACCGGCGATGTATCTAAACACTATATGCTCAACGTTACTACCAAACACCACAACGATCGCCAGCAACACAGACACAAACCAACAACAACAACGTTAATATTTCTTCAGACAACACACTCCCTATTCGCATCAAAAAACAAATCTAGCACACCCATCCATAAACAACTACCAAACGACCCAACCTCAATAATATACATAACTATCTCACATCATACCCCTCTACACACCAACAATATACCACCGTAATATAACACATATACACATACAAGTAAATATATATCAAAAATAATACTCTCTCTCCAACAAACATTACAGAACAGCTTTTTTGAACTAACTCACCTTGGTATTCACTACATGAATATAATTATATAATAGTGATAATATAAAGATAAAATAGAAGAATTATTATAATACCCTTTTGACACGGGACACCCTCTCACACTCCGTGCCGTTGCATAAGTATCTACCTTGAATGTCTGCATGTAGTACCAACCCCTTACTTATTCAACCAATACTCAAAGATTTTACTATCCAACTATCGGTTCTCTCTTCTCTCTTCATCTGATGGTTTGTGTGGTATAGTATATCCGATCTCTCATATACTGATAATATATATATATTATACATATATATTATATTATATATACAAATAAATTCCTATAATATATGGGGTTGCCTTCGTATGTACCCTGCATACTATCATTTCAAAACACATAAGAGAGAATATATTGCTCCACTCTCCATAACAGATGTTCTAAAATACCTATAATAGAAGAATTTCGTCTTTTTCAAGCATAACCACCATGGTAGAGACATTGGTAAGCCATATGCAGCACCTAATCAAATACACACATGTTTTCTCCCGGTTTTACATAAATATTATTAAACATTAATATACTGATACTGAGCAATGCATGAATAAAGCCTGTTACCTTACCTCCTCATATTTGTCTCATTTACTAAAGAATGTCAATGTATTGAAACTGCCATCATATCCGTGTAACTTTCTCTTTTGGCGGTGTGGTTTTCACATAAATGGGTTTAATAGGATTTATCTAAAAGATTGACAAAGAAATACTCATATTTGGAGTTATTACTGCTGAACTCTCTATAACTAAAAAGTTGTTCTTGAATTAATGAAGTGTCAACACTCTCTAGTATCTCGAGAAGCAGCAAATACACTTCCCTCTCTCTCCGACCAAACATTATATTTCAAAAGGAAGACACACATCAAACGGTAAGCCACTTAAGCCAGGTCGACAATTACTCTAGGTAGTAATATTATCCACAGAAGCGATTGTAATACACGGAAAAAGCGTGGTCGCACAAACAATTATCAATATATAGAAATCCGATTCCGCTGACAAGCTAAAGCGACATTCTTCCACGGTGGTCACGTATCAGTGTTGCTGTACGCTCACCAGCTTATAACGAGGCGCCTTGCTCCTTCATGGGAAGCTGCGTGCAGTCCTGAATAAATCGTCAGCACACACACACAGCCTATATAGGCCCCATCTCACAACCCATACAAGTGAGACGGACAGGACACTGCCGGAACACAAGACAATGAGCTCATAAGTGACGTTCCTCCTCAACACCTGCTGTTGGGCGCTTGTTGAAAAGAGAGATATAAGAAAGAGAGAATAATAGATGAAGAGAAATCTGGGAAAATAATGATAGAAAAGATACACTGCGAGAGAAATATAATAATAAATATCCGCGCTGCTATAGGCGCGACATTGATATGATGATAGCAGGATTAAAACTAAAAATAAATAATTACTTCTTCATCTTTTCCTTATATGACCAACCACACACTACACAAACCACACACACACAACACCACACACACACACACGACATATATATATATATATATAATATATATATATATCTCCTCCACACGGTATTGTATTATATTCATTTCACTTGGTTTTTTTATAAAAAGAATTAGCTGTGGATTTCATTGGAGTCTGAGTAACAACTAAAGTCTCCAGCACTCTTCTATGTATTCTAGGCTGATCTGCAGCATAGCCGTTGTCTGGATGGCTTAATACTTCCTCAGATCTCCCAAGTTCCTCAAGACATCTTACAAGCATTTTCGCTTCCAAGTGCACCAACTACAATTTGGAACTCTCTTTGCCCCTCATAACCACACACCAACACCCTCAATCCTCTCTGGCAAGGTCCCCGTATTTGTCATCTTTTCCTTTTCCTTCATCTTCACCCTGTCATCTGCTCAATGCAAACTATTTTGTTTCTATTCATTGTTGCTGGGTATTCAGTTTTTCACAACAACTCTTTAAAAAAAGATCCCATTTTTTAAAACTCAAATCTCTCTCCTCACATACATACACAAATTACCCGTGCCTCTCCCTCTTCTCCTCGTCTACCATATGATGATTAACTGATATCTTAGTTTGAATCTTACATCTTTCTGGTTTTCATTAAATAGTTCCATGAGTCCTGATAAATCTCTGTTATATTTGAATGATACTCACCAGGTTTTGTACTTAATTACGGTAGATGCAGTGATAATAGAGTCACTGTGAGCGGTTTAAATAGACAAAGAGTTAACCCATAGATGGGACCTTAACAGGTACTACCAATCTGTCAGTGTGAGCCTGGGAGTAATTGCGATAAAGGGGTTCTCCACACTCTTCAGAGTTCCGGAGTTGGAACCTTAACACTTAGATGAAGTTTAACGTTAGTGTTCTGGTTGAGTTTATAATAAAAAGCAAAAGGCTAAAAGCAAAGAAAAGCAAAACAAAACAAAACAAAACACTTTTGCTGTACGAACATCTGGTTTCTGAAGAAAAGATTAGGAAAGCTGTACTCTTTACGCAATGTTGTGCATGTGAGATACATTTGGTTTTAATTGACGCAGTAAGCTCCAATCATCATACAACGTTGTTTTGGAGATACTAGAAGGTATCTATAGCGTTTTTTTTTACCCTGGTAATTTACCTCGTCTTTCAGTACTGATAGAAGGACAATTCAACCCTATCAAATTCTGATATAAAAATCAAGATTCAGATCAGTCGTACACGCCGGAAATCCTATTATTTTCCCAAGTAATTTTATCTGCTTTTAATCTACAGAACCTTCATTACATGCGGAAAAGTAATAGTTTGATAAAGAAAATCATTTTTAATAGTTTTATCTAAATTAGTGGTCACAAACTCAGTGACTCCAAATAGCCAGTGCATCATTACGAGAGACACACCGGTCCAAAAAGGAGATGAGAGAACGGCATGAACTCGACCAGTTATAATGCTGATATGACCGTGGTGTAATGGTTATCGTCGTGAGAAATGGATACGTTGACACGAGTTCAAGTCCTGGATGAGGCTAGTTACATTTCACATAGCGCCAATAGTATAATATAATATTAATAATACTATAATATCTTATAATATAATCTATTAATAATGGAGATTCGCTTCCAGTTTTTGTCTGTAACAAAAATTACGTCACTGCTTACGTCACATTACCCAAATCGTCATAACAGAATAAACACACACCAAATTTGAACATGCAACATTATTTAGTTACATATAGAACAGGAAGCATATGGTTTTCCTTCTCCTAGATTGGTTGTCATAACAATGTTAAAGAGCCCAGTCTGCCCTACTATTTACCCATATCTGGAGATAGAATAGTTGTGTTCACACATTCCCCCAATGTAGCGAGTAATGATTAGTAAGCAAGTCTCACAGATCCATTACTACTGAATAGCGAGTTCGATCCTCGCTGGATACTCATACTTGAGACCTTGTGTCATATCCTACTGTAACGAGATAATGAAGGTCCTGACTTTTGTGAGCGAGAACTACGATATTAGAAAAGAGAGGAAGAAGAAATAAGAGATAGTAAAGGTTTAAAAAAAAATGATGAGCACAAAAATGCCTGTCGTGAATTTGACCGGAGCGTGACCTCCCGAATGGAGAATTGAATGTCAACCGGAAGTTTCGGGTGTTGACCGGAATCGGAAGTCACGTGGTGACGTAGAACGACGAAGAAAAATACGAGTCTCTTTTTGCTTCCCGACGTCGTAGGGTACGGATCGGACCACCGGGTCCCTTGTGTGGGATCACAGTAATCTAGCAGTGTTCTCTCTCTCTCTCTTTCTCTCTGCCTTTCCTCCTCTCCGATACAGCCCACGAGACGCACGAGACGAGCCTAACCAGGAAATAAAAGCTAGCAGCTTGTGACGATATATTTCTCGCGTTGTACTTTTTTTATCGACAAGATGACCGCCACGTGCCGAAGTCATTTTTAGTACGGTGAATATATCGCTACCGCCACGTTACGTATATCGCTTTGGGTACTGTGACCATATATCACTACGTTACACTACCTATGGTGAATAAGTTGGCTAAATACCTACATTTTCCAAGGGTATTAGTGCAATTTGAAATGCAAATAGCCTCGTCCAGCATATGAATCCGGGTAGCCGATTCTACTTCCTTCAAAGATAGCTATTAAGTGACGAGCGCATCCATTACATAATAAATCGCCCCCCATAACTATAATGTTTATGTGGGTCCTTATTTCCATCTCGGCGTCATTATTATTATATTCCTTCTAATGAGAATGTAATGTAAATAGAGAAAACATTGAGAAGGAACTATTGGGATGGAACAGAAAGAAGATGAAAAAAAAAAGAATAGTGTATCAATATAGATTACTGAAACAACACATTTATGGATGATCAAAATTATTATTATTATTATCTCCTTTTGAGTTTTCACATCAGTGTTAGCTGATGGTCTTTCACTGGAGTCTGAGTGCCAGCAAGTCTCCTCGGGTCTCCAGGACTCTTCTGAGTATTCTGGCAGATTGCAGCAGTGCAGTGTTCTGAATGGTTTCAATTCTTCCTCTGATTTCCAAACTTTCCAAACCCTTTTCCAATCCTTTTGGGGCCGTTCCAAGTGCACCAACTACAATTGGTATCACTTTCACTTTCATGTTCCATAACTTTTCAGTTCTCTGGCAAGGTCCAGATATTTGTCCATTTTTTCATTTTCCTTTAGCTTTACCCTGTGATCTGCTGGAACTGCAAAATCCACCAGTTGACAAGTTCTTTCTTTTTTGTTTATCAACACTAGGTTTGGTCTTCTTGCTGGGATAAGGTGATCCGTTTTTATTTCAAAGTCCCAGAGAATTTTATGTTTCGTTCTCAAGAACAGATTCTGGTTTATGCATATACCATTTTGTTGTATGGTTAAAATTACATTTTTTGCATAATTCCCAGTGGATCACCTTCCCAACCCAGTCGTGTCTAGTTTTGTATTCTCGTTGTGCTAGTTTGCTACATTCGCAGAGTATATGGTTTACAGTTTCATCTCTATTAGCACAAAGTCTACATTTACTATTTTATTGGGTCTTATCAATTTTCGCTTTTATATAGTTTGTCCTTATGGCATTATTTTGTGCAGCAATTATTAATGATTCTGTTTCTCTTTTGAGGTTTCCTTTTCTTAACCATGTCCAATATTATTATTATTATTATTATTATTATTATTATTAGTTTTTCACACTTGCCGTGGAAGTTGGTTTACTGGAGGCTGAGTGACTAATTCTCCTCAGGTCTCCAAGACTCTTCTGTGTATTCTAGCAGATCTTAACAGTGCTGTAGTTTGGATGGTCTCTCGATTTTTCCCAAATTCGATTTCACGCAAATCATTTTCCAAAGCTTTGGGTACCGTTCCAACGGCACCAATTACTATTGGTACGACCTTCATGTTCCACAGTTTCCTCAGTTTTCTGGCAAGGACCAAATATTTGTCTATTATTATTATTATTGAATTTTTATCTCCAGAGTTAGCTGATGGTCTTACACTGGAGTCTGAGTGACAACAAGTCTCCTCAGGTCTTTAGGACTCTTCTGAGTATTCTAGCTGATTTCAGCAATGCAGTTGTCTGGGTGGTCTCTATTCTTCCTCTGAATTCCAGTTCCTCCATCTTTTTCCAAGCTTTTTGGGACAATTTCTAGTGTACCAACTACAGTTGGTTTCACTTTCACTCTCATATTCCATAGCTTTTTCAATTCTCTGGAAGCGTCCAAGTATTTGTCTATATATTTGTTTTCCTGCATCTTCACCCTGTGATCGGCTGGAACCTCAAAATCTGCAAGATGACAAGTTCTTTTTTTTGTTAATTAATATTATGTCTGGTCTCTGGGCTGGGATCAGGTGATCCGTCTTAATCTCAAAGTACCAGAGAATGTTATGCGTTTCATTTTCAAGAACAGATTCTGGTTTATGCATATACCATTTTGTTGTATGGTTAAAATGTATTTGTTTGCGTAATTCCCTGTGGATCACCTTTCCAACCCAGTCCGCTTCCAGTCCTTTGGGACGGGGGTCCAGTGCGCTTCGGCCACTGGATCGGTGTGCTTGAATTAATAGCGGCGATCCCAGGGGGCTATCCTCCCAGGCAACGCCTGCCCCCTTGACTTAAAGGAGCAGGGCTGGGTTTATTGCCCAGCGCCTGAGGCGCCCCCTTGAGGGGGAATGCCGAAGGAATCGACGCAATTTTTGTTCTTTCCCACCCATGAGCTTCGGTTTGTGGGTGGGCCCACATTAAAAAAATCGCTTAATACATGGTTAATGGTCTCATCTCTGTCACCACACACTCTACATTTACTGTTATGTTGTGTCTTATCAATTTTTAAATTATTATTATTATTATTATTATTATTATTATTAGTTTGTTATGCCTCCTTGGGCATCTTCCTTTTTTTCTATATTCTCAAATCAACCTTAGAACAACAAATATTTATTAAATCCTCCAATGCAATTTTAACATTTTTACACTATTTCTGCTTTTTATCTGATTAAGCAATTTGTTCCGAAAATATATTACTCTTTTATTAGTAGTAAAATAATCCAATTGTTAAATAGAATTTGTTTTTGAAATCTGTCTTGGCATTAAATTTCCAGTTGAAGGTGAAATATTTTAAGAATATCTACCATAATTAGAAATTTCATTATTTTGAAAGTTTTTAATTAGATCACCTCTCATTCGTCTTTCTAGTTAAGTAGTTTTTGCTAATTTCTCCAGTCTATCCTTTAACTGTAATCTTTTACTCTTTTGTTGATTTTGTCACTCTTCTTTGTATGCCATTGAATCTCAATATTACACTCTAATTTCCATCACCAGGCACTAGAGTCCAGGCCTAAATACAATATTCTATATGATGTCTTATTAAGGTTTTATAAATTGTTATATTAATTTAAGAAAGATCTAATACAGTCCAAGTCAGTTGTGTCTGAGATAAAAACTGAAATCAAGTTTGATAAGTATTTTCAACTGTTAATATCAGCATATCTTCTCAATTTACTGATAAAGTGAGATGGCATTGTTGTTTTCATTTTTGTGTAATTAAGAAGGCAATTTACCCATCACACCCTGTATATATATTTTTGTATATGTATATTATAATATATTAATAATTTGAAGGCAATTACAATGCGTATAAAAATAAAAACAAAAAGATGTTTTTTTTTTGTCTTATCGATTTCAAAGAACACTTTATCTTCAGAGACGAAAATCAGAAATGTATTTCTTTTTGTTTTTTTTATATGCATTGTAATTGCCTTAAAATTATCAATATATTATAACATACTTAACAATGCTTCAAGCAAATTACCAATTACTTTTATATATGTATATGTATATGTGAATAAAGGTCAGCTGATAAATTTCAGAAGCTGACCGAGATACTCTCATGGAATATGACTAAATGACTTTTATTGTTACCATATTTACTCTAGTGGTTCACACATTTCTTCCATAGGTGCAATATATATCGAGAATTCTATCTAATTTGTTTCCGTTGGAAGATATAGTGTCTTTCACTTCATAATGATATAGTTTTAAGTTTGCTTTAATGTTGGTAACTAAATCAATACTAATGTTGGATCATTTACGTATTTTTAAAGAGATGCGTAATGAATTAAAATCGATCGGTGAACGAAGAAAGTGAAAAAAAGAAAATAATTAAAAAATCCTTAAAATAAACTTAAGATAGTCGCTTAACTGGCCTCCCCCCTTAGTTACCCACACATAACTATAACACATAACAAGAAATCTATCTATCTGTTAATGTATAACCACACTAATGAGAGGTGATACCTTGAAACACGTGTTTGTGGATTACTTATTTATTATATATATACTCCCAGGGATTTAATTGTAAAATTCGCCGTTCTGGCGTGTAGCTAAACCTCGCTTTGTTTACAAATGTTTGAGGCCTCTAGTGAATTCATTTCCGCTTAGAAATGTAGCAATTAAATATTCTCCTATATTTGACAGCTGCCTCTGGCCGCACGGGTAAGAGGATTGGCTAACGAAAGTTCATTCGGGTCTCAAACCCAGCCAGGGGTAGCTGTTAATGTATAACCACACTGATGAGAGGTGATACCTCGAAACACGTGTCTATGGATTACTTATTATATATATATATATATATATATATATATGTGTGTGTGTGATATCACGATGACATTCCTTTAAATGGGTTGTCCTGGGTATGATACTAAATCTGCATCTGATTGTAGTGTTCCAATTCTGACCACCCTGTTGGCTGAGACTGTAGAATACACATATTGCGCCTCAGCAGAGGGGTAACGACCCCAATGAGTTGTGAGTGGTAAGACGTGATACTCAAGAACGGAATCCTGCGGCTGAGCAGTCCATGACATGTGACACTCCATTGACTCTCACTTATGCTTATTTGAGTTTAAAATATGTGTTTAAAAAATGAGTTTGTAAGAAAAGTTAATATCCCTTAAGAATGAATAAAACAAAACGTTTTCGGGATAAAATAACCCAACATGGTTGACATGCCGTAAAATCCAACCATCCAATCTAATCTGAACATGTAGCGATGAGTCTGTTCAATAATAATATTGGGTAACTACTTAAGCATCCTGTAATAGTATTACGAACTACTTCCTCACATGACACAGCACAACACGGCAGCGTAGGAAGATCATGAACTGATAGCAGACGCTTAGGGGTAGAACTACTTACAAACGCTATCCGGGCGCAGAATCACATAATACATATCCCTGTACATTTGCAACATAAATAAATATATATATTTCTATCTTATACGCCTCTGTTAAACTTTATATTATACAACATATCTCTTCACACATCCTTAATACTTTGTTTATCAAAATGACTTGATTCGGCATTAAATGACCAGAGGCTGTCTTTCAATAAGTAAAAACAAACTACCAACTAAACATATAGGCATAGAATAACCCTAGACGGTTTGACACACCTTTAAAATAAATCATTTATATAAAAATCAAACCCCACAAAGTTGTTATAAGTGATTTAGGCCGTTAAATATAATGTACATAGAAGTTCATGAGGTTTTTGCCTAGATTACAAAAAGCTGTATATTGGATTTATAGATCAGTAAAGGCCAGCGAACCACTTTAAGCAAGTTGATTTTTTTGCAGATGTACCTGATTCAACGTTGTGTAACAGTCAATAAGCGATTTCTTTTTCCCAGAGAAAGGCGATCTCTCCACGTAGCCGTGCTTGTGTTTACCAGTTATAAACAGCCATCGACTATCAAGTCAGCGTTTTCTCTTCGATGTCAGACAAGGGGTCAGCAATTCTATCCACAATCCCTGGTGCTGTTTGCGAAAAACCGGTTGGCGCTGGAAATCGATCGGCTTATTTCAATGGATCAAAAAGATCGACCCCGACCATTTGCCCAGGGAGTCGTAGCGTCGATAGGCCAAGCCGATTCTGATGAGCACATCCCCCAATGTGGTTACATCAGAACGGCGACAGAGAAAGCCGAGTCTGTCCGAAAACGAGGCGGTGTCACGTGACACCTAACCGGTCAAGGAAGCAGAAAGTCGTTTCATAGATGACCAAGTGACATCAATAACTTCACCCGAATACAAAATGCTGCGATGAATGAAACGGACAGCAGGAAATGGAGGGTTTTGTTGTCGAGCTGAAGTGCCCCTCTGTTTTTCTCCACTCTGCGCCGTTTGCACAGGATGTTTGTTTACACGCATGCGCACATACACACACACCCACAGAATATACGCAGTGTTGTTTTTATTAAATCTGTCAAGAGCACAGACATGGATTGTAGAATCAGTCATACGCACATATACACACAAATACACACACACACACACACACACACACAAGCGCACGCATAATTTTTTGTTGAGGCTGTCTTACACACAAACTCACGTTTTCTTTTGACAATTTCACACAGGCACACACCCCCACAATTGTACAAACACATGCACATAAATATTATTTTTATGCTTATTTGTCTCCCACGCACACAAACACACACACACATGCGCGCGCGATGTTGTTGAATATTTACATGCACATATACACACACAAACATAACGGAGGCGCGTGGTCTAATGGTTAGAGTCATAGGAAATGGACTTGCCAACGCGAGTTCAATTCTTGGACGAAGCTGTTCGCATTTCACATGGTGCTAATACTCTTGGGAATCGTATGAATCCAATTCTCCCTCCAGCTTTGGGTAAATAGCAGGGCAGACTGGACTCTTTAACCATGGCTAGATAATCAGTCTAGGAGAAAGAAAACTCTGAATTCAAACCTGTTAAATTCCGCTTAAGAAATTGACTTTGTGTCGCATCCTGCTCGTGCGGAGGAGTTGGTAAATATACATACACACACAAACACGCGTATGTTTATTTTGTGAAATTTGTCCCACATACAAACCCATACATACTTTCTGTTTAATATCTATAAAACTAACACACACATACACACATACATATATATAGACGCGTTTTTGTTGAATGTATAATACACACACATGCACACACATATTTTGGTTGAATTCGTCAGACGCACTCAAAAACATATTTACTTTTCATTAAAGACATCACACACACATACACACACACACACACACACACATACATGCACACACATGTATTTTTGTGGAATTCGTCGGACGCACTCAAAAACATACTTACTTTTCATTAAAGACATCACACACACACACACACACACACACACACATACATACACACACATGTATTTTTGTGGAATTCGTCGGACGCACTCAAAAACATACTTACTTTTCATTAAAGACATCACACACACACACCCATATGCACACACACACACACACACACATATGCACACACATATATATGTGTGTGTGTGTGTATGTGTATATTGTTTTTTAATGATTATCTGTTTCACAAACACACATGCATTTTTGTTGAATCTATATGTTTTTGGCGTGTCTATCTTACGCACAAACTAATACATATCTTCTGTGGAATGTATCACACATATATACACACACACACGTCAATATTGCTTTATTCTTATCTGTCTCGCACATACACCAACATATGCGTTTTTGGTAAATCTATAACACACATACACACACATAGAACCACGCACATATTTTTTTGTGGGATCTCACGCACACAAACGCATACATATTTCATGGTGAATGTATTACACACACATGTCCACACACATACACTTAAATACACGAATATAATTTTATTGGAATCTGTCTCACATACAAGTCCATACATGTTTTCTATTGAACATAACACTCACACACGAACGCACACGCACACACGCACACGGAATATATATATATATATATATATATATATATATATATATATATATATATATATATATCTTCACGAAACAAATGGACTTGCTACTACTAACACACTCGTTTACCCGGATTTTAATAGCTGTCAAACCCTCAAAAACACTTCAATTTTTATAGTTCTTCTATAATGCTCCCTTTCAAAAAATCTATAAACAATTTCTTCAAATAAGAGATTTTCTCCTGACGATGACCTAAGGTCGAAACTAGTTGAGAATAAATAACATACAAGAAATATTCCTGATTGTCTTAATACCTTTTGTTCATACTATATATATATATATATATATATATATATATATATATATATATATATATATATATATATATGAACAGATTTGCAGAATCAGTCTTTCGCACACAGATACATGTATGTGATAAAACTCTAACTCATACTTGTACACATTTTTTGTAAAATCTTTACACACACACACATACACATATATACACATATATATATATACATAGATATATATGTGCGTGTATATATATATATATATATATATATATACGAGTGTGTGTGTGTGTATGTGTGTGTATGAATAGTTTTTAAGGAATCTGTCCCGCAAGCAAATACTTATGTATTGGTTATACACATGTACACATTTTTTTTCAAACGCATTCATATATTTTCCGTGCAATCTCACATGCGCTCACACACATACACATACACATACACATACAATGCCTCACGCAGGTCACATACATCCACATATATAAGAAATGTTTCTGAAAAGTTCTCAACCCGACCAAAAAACGAATTACCTACACACCTGAATCGTACATTCTTTTTCAAATATTCATCCTGCAGTTTAACACACTTGGCACACTGCACTTCTTTAACCCTCCCTCTTGCCACACA
>CM042141.1:123862682-123867682 GCA_023376005.1 Doryteuthis pealeii
ATAAATAATAATTTGATAATTTAATATGGACCCCTAGGCATTCTAGTAACCTAATCTTAGCACTTGAGAGATTTATAAAAAATAGCTAAAGCAATATTTTTATCTACTTATAAATATGAATATATTAATTATCCTTTTAAATCCCCAGGTCACTAGGCCAAACTTCATCTCTTTTTATATATATATATATATATATATATATATATATATATATATATATATACTAGACGACCAGTTAATCCATTAGGTTCCATTGTAACAACTTTCACTTATCATATTGATGCTTCTATTTGAGAGACAATGAAAGATTCCAATAAGTATTTCATAATTATCTTCGTTTTTTCAAGAATATCTATGATTAAAAAAGTTAGTGTATTATATATATATATATATATATATATATATATATATATAATATATATATATATTAAGAAAGATTGAAAAAACACAGGTTTAAATGAGTTAAGTGGTGAGTTTATTGGCCGACACTGCAGTGTTTCGATCTATTAATTAGATCATCTTCAGTGCATTTGTCGGTATATGGAAGGTAATATGAAATTTTTTATTACCTTCCATATTTCTTCCAAATTTTTTTTATTACCTTACATATTTCTTCCAAAAATTTCTTATTACCTTCCATATACCAACAAATGCCTCGAAGATGATCTAATTAATAGATCGAAACACTGCAGCGTCGGCCAATAAACTCACCACTTAACTCATTTAAACCTGTGTTTTTTCAATCTTTCTTAATATACTACATACCGTCGGATTCACTTCCTTTTCTTCACACACACACACACACACACACACACACACAACACACACACACACACACACACATATATATATATATATTTTAATAATAAATATAAATAAATTTAAATAATACTATAATAATATATATCTTTAATTTTCAATCCGTAGTTCGCTGGAAATCCAGTAGATGACACGTTCTCTTATTGTTAATTATGACTAGGTCTGATCTTCAGGGCGGGATTAGGTGGTCTGTTTGTATCTGAAATTCCAGAGAATGTTATTCACTAGATCGATTCCAGTTTGTACATATACCATTTAGTAGCATGGTCTAAATTTTATTGTTTGTACAATTCTCAGTGGATCACTTTTCGCACACAGTCGTACCTAGCCTTGAGTAGAATGTGTTGATACAGAGAGGAAACGGTTAATCCCATAATCTCAATGCATAAAACTAGCACAAAGGGAATACAAAATTAGACACGACTGGATAGGAAAGGTGATCCACTGGGAATTGTGCAAGCAATCATATTTTGAACATACTACCAAATGGTATATGCACAAACAGGAATCGGCCCGAGTGAACGAGACGAATAAAATTCTCTGAGATTTTCAGATCGAAACGAATCATCTAATCCAATCCAGAAAACAAGAATTAGTCATTTTAATCGGATGGTAAACTCCCAATCTTTTTTATCATATATGTGCAAGAAGATGCATTCATTCTTTTCTCCCCCACTCTCTCTTTTTCAATCTTTCTCAGTCTCTTCCCCCCTCTCTTTCTCTGTCTCTCAATCTTCCTCAGTCTCTCTGTCTCTCTTTCTATATCACTTTCTCTCTCTTCTCCCTCTTTTCTGTCTTTTCTCCCCTCTCTCTTTTTTCTCAATCTTTCTCAGTCTCTTCCTCCTTCTCTCTCGCCTCTCAATCTTCCCCAGTCTCTCTGACTCTCTTTCTATGTCTCTTTCTATGTATCTCACTCTTTCTCAGTCTTTTCTCCATCCCCTCTATCTCTCTCTCTCTCTCTCTCTCTCTCTCTCTCTCAATCTTCTCAGTCCTCCCCCTCTCTCTCTGACTCGCAATCTTCCTCAGTCTCTCTGACTCTCTTTCTATTTCTCTTTTTCTCTCTCTCTCTCTCTCACTCTTTTTCAGTCTTTTCTCCCTCCCCTCTATCCCTCTCTCTGCCTGTCAATCTTTCTAAGTCTCTCTTTCTCTCTCAATCTTTCTAAGTCTCTGTCTCTCTGTCCCTCTGTCTGTATCTCTCGCTCTCAATCTTTCTCAGTCTCTCTGCGAGTCTTAGAGGCTGGGCATGATGTTAAACTGCATCTGATGTGAAGTTCCAATTTTGGAGCTCTGGGAGAGTGGAGTACCCCTTCATTGCCATTATTCCAGGTCCACTCCGACACAGAGTGGTAGTACGTTTTAGGGTGCGTTGAATAGAAAAAATGAGTTTAGAAAAATTATTTTAATAAATTAAGTTTAAATAAGAAAAATTGAATACCCATCAAGAATGAATAAAACAAAACATCTTCGGCATAAAATAACCCAACTTTGAAAACAAGAAAGAACCACAACACAATGCTATTAAACTCTGACCAGACCTTAAGCTGCAGCAACTGCGACCGTGCCTGTAAATAAAACAAAGCATTTTCGGCATGAAATAACCCAACTTTGAAAACACCCACAGGACTACCCTGAAGAAAAAAATCACAGAAGAAAGAACCACAACACAATGCTATGAAACTCTGACCAGACCTTTAGCTGCAGCAACTTCGACCGTGCCTGTTTGCTCCCACTGGCCTTATCAGACACCTACTTAATCTTCGTTCACAAAGCCAAGCCATGTTAAAAATGTTCCTATGACCATAATAGATGGTCAATGGATATTTTATCCATTCTTCTCTCCTAGAGAAAATAAAGACATTACCGAGACTCACTAAGTAAACAACTACAAAATAAGCAGCTGATATGAAATTTTTAATTAGAAAAAAAAAGAAAGATATTACAAATACATGGTATATGGTAAATTTCACACAAATCTTGATCCACCGGATTTATTATCTCAACCCGCTTATAGACTTTGCAGATTAAGTTCACGCGCGATGCTAATTGAAAAAAAGTGTTTTGGACTCGCGTTATCAGTCAACAAAGACTCTGTGAAGAATTCTACATATTGGAAAATGAAAATCATTTTATATAGTTTTACTTTAAAAAAAATCTATTAAATAGATTTCAATATGCCAGTACTAAATTTGGATAAACTAACGATACTAATAGGTTTTTATTCAGACTAGAATTTGGTTTGATTTCTTTGTTTAATGGCATACCAACCGTCGTAAATTATTTAATACCAAGTTCGAAATCGCCTACTGTGATGTTGCAGTCCAGCACGTTAGCCACCATGCCAGAAGGACCCCTCCTATACGGAGAAGTTGAATATGACTAGGACGTAAATACTATTAGGCCCGTCATTCATATATATATATATATATATATATATATATATATATATATAGGTATATATTTAAATTTTTTCCGGGATGAAACAAAGAAATCATAGTGCTCAACCATAAGTTGTAGGAGCGTTATTGACTTATTTAATTTTTAAATATAATTGTTTTTTTTATAGGCATCTACCCAGGGTTTCAAGCTTTTTTGCTTTCTTCAGGATACCTTTAATTCCTCTGGTGTTTATGCAAAAACATTTCTTGCTGTTATCAATAATAAAAAAAACAGCAAGAAATGTTTTATCATAAACACCAGAGGAATTAAAGGTATCCTGATGAAAGCAAAAAAAGCTTGAAATCCTGGGTAGATGCCTATAAAAAACAATTATATTCAAAAATTAAATAAATAAATATATATATATTCATATATATATATATATATATATATATATATATATGAATATATATATATATTTATTAACACACGCAAAGATGTACACAGACACGGGGACACACACAAATACACACACATATATATATATATATATATATATATATATGTGTGTGTGTGTGTGTGTGTGTGTATGTATATATGTGTATCTGTGTGTGTCCCCGTGTCTGTGTACATCTTTGCGTGTGTTAGTGGGTGTGCGTGTGTGAGTCGGTGTGTTAAGCTTGAGTAAAAATAATTAACTATTTTTTATAATGAGTATTTATTCCTTAATTTGATCATATTTTCTGAGCATGATGTAAAATTTAAATTTCAAATAATATTTTTATCAACTACAGTAGAAATATGCATTTTGGAGTTTTTATTTACCTCTACACATTGATAAGCTATATAGGCAAAAGTAAAACTAGTAAGTTCTAGATATTCAGAAATACATAGGGTAAATCTAATACATTAATTAGATCTCTATGAAAATCCGAGTTAAAGTTGCCTCAAAACACCCCATGTTATTTGTGCTTTTAAAATTCTGCAATGTGTCTTATATATCACTAAGAAATAAAGGTTTACATAATATATAGTGTGGTTAATTTGCATACTGGTTTTAACAAAACCGGCTTTAATAAATAATTACTTGGTGTTACTGATCTCTAATATTATCATTTTATCCTCTAACGTATTAAAATCAATCCTTATATAGAAGCCAATTGAAATATAATTCAAATAAGTTTAATACTTAATATGCATTATTATTTCATTTCGTTAGTCTTTCTAATTTGATATATTTCATTACTTTAAAATTTAAATACTTATGATGGCGTATATTCTTGCTAGTGAAAAATAAAATGTACTAAATTTTCAGTGGAAAGGATACAGACAATAATCTCCGAAAAAAATGACGTGAAAAGACGCGATTTGTTTATTTGGTTCTTCTGGCATGGTGATCTTTTCTCTCGTGATAATAGTTTTGTATGAATACAGTTCTAAACACACACACTTGCTGCACTCCCACAACACGAGTCTTCCCCCATCAAACCACGGCCGTACCCAACTACACCACATCCATCTCCCCTTCGCCACAACACGTGTGTGTGCGCGTGGGTGGCCCATGAGAAAAAAATACTTGAATGCAAAAAGGAGCATCTCTCAATGCCAGCTCGAATGATGCATTCGTTCAGTGTGTGAAGCAAGGTCAAATGCTATACGTCAGAAGACGTGCTAATCCGAAGCAGGTGCTTGCGATCACGTCAACTGACCACAGAAATCTCACAGGTCACTGTCAGGTCAGCCATTTTTTTTTAAGCCGAGATAATCAGGGATCAGCCAGGCATAGCCAACGCAAAAATAAAGAA
>CM042141.1:123872682-123890182 GCA_023376005.1 Doryteuthis pealeii
TCGACAGAGATTCTAAATTTAATATATATATATATATATATATATATATATATATATATATATATATATATATATATATAAGTTGTACTAGAAATGTTCATGGTAACTGACCATTTCCCGCCTATGCAAATTTCAAACATAATCTATTTTTCCACACACACACACACACACACACACACACAGATATATATATATATATATATATATATATATATATATATATATATATATATACGTTGTGTTTCAAAAATGTTGATATAATTTGATATGTACAGGGTGTTAGAGAAAAATTGATATAATTTCGTTATCTAGTAAATGATCTCAAATGTATGAAGTATAAAATTCTATGTTTAATGTTTATACGACATTTCCTTTCTAGTGAATTTCTATACGTGAAAATAAAAATAAGAAATAAACACAGAATTTTGCGTTGTTTCTACACATGGAGCTGAGATCATTTACACGAGAATTGATCAACTTAAGAGATTAAGAAATTAAACCATTTTTTTCTTAAACTTTTTCATATATATATATATATATATTATATATATATATATATGTATATATATATATATAATATAGAGAGAGAGATGATAAAGAAGATAACTTACCGGGGAATAGAATATCGAGTAAATCGTAACATCAACGGACAATACAAACATTAACCGAATAATTCAGGGTTATAAAGAATATGAAGTTCCGAATATGTTAGCAGAGCGGTCTTAGTAGAAAGATATATATATATATATATATATATATATATATATATATATAATGTCGGGATGTCGAGGTTTAAAGAATAAACCCCGTCTCCTAGATTTAGTCGTATCGATGGATCGTTTAACTACGGGCAAAGAGATGGACAATCGTTGGCGTGCTGGGTTCCATTTGGTTGAGGGGATGAGAATGACGACGGGGTGCTTACACTTAATTTTTGTTTCAAATCTGCTTGATTCATAATAAATAAATAAATAAATAAAAATCAGTTAATATAGAAATTAAATATTTTTAAATTTAACAATAAACTAATGCGTTCTGTGTTTTTATTGGTCAGTATGATTTGATAATTTAAATGATTAATGTGGTTAGTAGTATTTATTGGTCTTGCTCCTTTTTCTTCTACAGTCAGATTTTAGCCCTAGCTTTATGCGAAACTATAGTAGGTTCGTCTGACTCAGTATATCCTTATTATATATATATAATATATATATATATATATATACGATATTTTTTTTCCTTTTTTTGAAGGCAAAATAATGCAGATTCATGTTGAAAAACATATTTATTGATGTGCTCTTAAATTTTCGGATTAAAATCCATCTTCAGAGAGTTCCTTATAGAGTTGAAAATATTCCATCTGTGTTTTTTAAAGTCAACTTGGTTCTAATGACGTTGAGTTGATGGAGAAAAAAAAAATATCTTAAATGATTTCAAACGTCCCGCAATTCAACAACTCACGGGTTTCAACGGAACTACACGATCTCTACCGAATTTGAAATCTTAACGGAAGCATACGATCTCTTCCAAATTTCAAATCTCCATCATTTATGAATAATGCTTCTATCTAACTATAAAAACAAACGAATATATATATATATATATATATATATATATATATATATATATATATATATATATATATATATTTGGAGGATATGTGCTTAATTGAAGTCGTACCTAATTTTTGAAAATTAATTAGTTAATAATTAATGAATTTAGGCGGGAATATATGTTCAAATGTAAGGCTAAACAAATCGAGAAAATGTCAATCCCTGAATGTACATTTCGACCTATTAGGTCTCATCAGCAAGGTTATAGACATGGGAGGTTATAGACATTATAATCACACACAGAACAGTCTCCCATGTCTATAACCTTGCTGATGAGACCTAATAGGTCGAAATGTACATTCAGGGATTGAAATTTTCTCGATTTGTGTAGCCTTACATTTGAACATATATGCCCGCCTAAATTCATTAATTATCAACTAATTAATTTTCAAAATTAAGTATGACTTCAATTAAGCACATATCCTCCAAAAATTGTCGGCTAAAAGCCATATTAAATAAACACAGTGTTTATTTACGTACTCTCATATATATATATATATATATATATATATATATATATATATTAAAAACAAAAGGTAAAACAACAATAGTATTTTTCTAGATTGATTGTTAAATCCTTCTAAGCTAGTTTCGACACCAGATCATTATCAGGAGAATATATGCAGTTACCCAACCCCTTTACAAGAAATTACCAACGCTAGATAGCCCCGTTTGTCTTACTATTCGTACATAGCTGCGATGGAGGTGAGAGATCGCTTCCTACCTTTACCCATGGCCATTAACGCAAAGTGACTCGCAAACAGCATCGGCCGGGATTCGAACCCGGGTTACTGATTCCATTTCCCACGACGATAATCGTTATGCTAAAGAGAATGTAATACTTTTCATAAATTCCAGAAATTGATGCAAATTGTCGTAAGCAAGACTGAAATACTTGAAATAAATTCTCACTCAACTAATTGTCAAGTACACAACCTGCTAAAATAAAATGGATCCGTCGTAAATTTCCATATAATGATATTTAATCAAACAACGGCCGCTAACGTATGAGTAGCACAGGGATATGCGCGGTAAAGAGAGGTGCTGATGGTACGTGTGTCGTTCCACCTCAGATGCTAAAATAATCTCTTGGTCTAGCGCTAATAAAAAGGGGATAGACTCCCTCGCTGTGTAGCTGATACCGACATTAGGCCGCCTCGCTGACTTATTATTTATTATACTGTTGTGATGTTAGTCCCAACAGTAAAAAGAAGTCAAGTCGAGATGAGGTAAAATACGACAAGTGTATTTACAATTAATGGTACATGTACGACTAGCTTGTCGTTAACGGGAACAGTGCTCCCTTTCCACTCGGTGTCTCACTATTTATAGTGAGAACCGGTGCATGTTCTCCACTGTAGGAACGGCCGGTACAACATATACAGAAACGACAGCGTTTGCCATTAGTTCAATAGGATCAGGAACATCTTATAGGGCTTGATGTGTCCACCCGATTGACCGGAAGGAACGTTTCCGACCGGCTGTCTAGATCAAGTAAGTACCAAAGTGGATTGATGCCAGTCTTGGTCGGCTTAGCCGTCAGGATTCTGTCCTTAAGCATCACGAGCCGCCAATCACGGAAAATAAGTGGCCCCTTTTGGATGCGGGATCTCATTCCTCTGTAGAGGTGCAGTCGGCGTACTCTAGTCGAAAGAACTGCCTTTAAGTGAGATTTTAGTTTTTTAAATTTCCCTATTTTCTTAATTATTGAAGCCAGTGTATTCTAAACTGTTACAAGCGGAATTGATTATACGTCTGTTGTTTTTAGTTTTACGTATCTTCTCTTGGGACATTAATGGCCTACTTTATTGATTTAGAATTAAATATTTACAGTGGACGTGTTGGTTAGTCGCTTCGAAGACATGTGAAAATTTGTTGGATTATTTAATGCCAAATTCAGTTTTTCTTACGAGCAATACTCTGCTTCCAAGTAAGTAATGGTAATCATGTATAAAACAATCATTTCATTATTATTATTATTATTATTATTATTATTATTGTTCACTCCTTTTGAGTTTTCACACCAGTGTTAGCTGATGGTCTTTCGCTGGAGTCTGAGTGAGAGAAGTCTCCTCAGGTCTCCAGGACTCTTCTGAGTATTCTGGCAGATTGCAGCAGTGCAGTGTTCTGAATGGTTTCAATCCTTCCTTTGATATCAAAACTTTCTAAACCCTTTTCTAATCCTTTTGGGACTGTTCCAAGTGAACCAACCACAATTGGTATCACTTTCACTTTCATGTTCCATAACTTTTTCAGTTCTCTAGCAAGGTCCAGATATTATTATTATTATTATTATTATTATTATTATTATTATTATTATTAAGAAGAAGAAGAAGAAGAAGAGAAGAAGAAGAAGAAGAAGAAGAAGAAGAAGAAGAAGAAGCATCAGCATCTTCAAAACGAAAACAGTCAGAATGAATTCAGCTGGTCGTGTGATATCTCATCGATATCATCCTCTTCTGTGTTTCCTCATTCCATCCACTCATCCCGAATATACAAAAATCCGTTTCATCATCTTTTTCTTTCTTCTGGTTCGGGTTCGTGTGTTTTCTAAGAAAATGTCGTTGAGGCTGCTGATCGTTTTATCCTGTTTTTATATAGTGTCAAAATATTTGTGAAGTGTCTATTACTGACGGTATAATATTTGTCCCATACTTACGTAATCTAATTCAAGGCCGTGTTGTTTTTTTCAGGCACTCTCCTTATAAAATGAACCCCCCCCCACATACACTCACAACGACAAATAAACAAACAAACAAAAAGACAAAAAACACAACCAACAAACAAACAAACAAACCCCAACCTTTCTTTACTGAATTCATCCTTGGTTATTTTCTTATTATCACACCGAATGAATACGTGTTGACATATGTCTTTCGCCAAAATCTGTTCGCGGGCTTTTACAAAGTAAGCAATGAGAAACCTAGCCGCCATTTTTCATCATTTTATTTATTTACTTTTTCTACTGTCCGATACTCCATGTCTATTACTAATATCTAATTCCTTGCTTCATCTGCTACACATAACATTTAGAGTAAATCTTCACACCTACATTCACGAAAATAATATTTTATTTGAATGAATGCAAATGCAAAAGAGTTGATTAACTCGCTGAACACGCGCACGCTATTTTTCAATGCAGCATCATTTTTTCCATTCTACGCATGCGCGTCCTCTTGATTTGAATGCCCATTTTCTTGTTTGTCATGCCGTATTCCCCTTTTTAAAAAAAATCTACTGTGTGCCATATATTGAAGCATTTATTTGCTTTTCTATGATGTGAGCTTTGTGGCATATATCCTGCTCCTCGTGGGAGGCTCCTTTTGCCTCACAAGTTATTTGCCGTTTGTCGAGCCGTACGCTCAACACATCAGTACATTCTGCATAGTCAAAAGAGTTTTTTCAACGTTCTTCATTGATGAATTTATCCCAATATGAGCAGCGATCATGAAGCTATATGCCTGCTCAGAGGCTAAAAAAATATTGTCCGCTTTATGATTAATATGTAGTATCAACATTTCTTGATCGATCGATTTTAACGGCATGTCAACCCATCTAGGGTTATTCTATGACTAGACGTTAGGGAATGGCGTTAATTAAACATTTATATTTAAATTAGATATAGTAATATCTCATCCACAGAAAGCGCTGTTAATACACGTATAGGAAAGGCATGGGCGGCTACAAACAAATTATCAGTCATATGGAATCCGATCTCACTGACAAGCTAAAGCGACAATTCTTGCAGGACCTGCACAAGAATGTTGCGAGCAGTCCTGAACATTTCGTGGAAGCAGCACCCGTCAAAAAAGCAACTATATGGTCACCTGCCCCACATCTCACAAGCCATCCGGGTGAAACGGACTAGGCATGCAGGACACTGCTGAAGACGAGCTCGTAAGCGACGTTCTCCTGTGGAAGCCAACACATGGACATGTTAACATAGGACACCTACTAAGGACCTACATTGACCAACTATGCGAGAATTCTGGATGCTGCGCAGAGGACCTCCCATGGGCAATGAGTGATAGGGAAGGTTGGCGAGAGATTGTCATGAATATCTGTGCTACTTGCATGACATGATGATGATGAGGATTTATATTTTTGTGTAGTTGTTTTTTATTTAGTTTTTTGCTCACAATTATATGATGTAAAGTATTTTCATATAATACAAATAATTTGCACACAGTTGTATGGTTTCAAGAATTCCTATCAAATACAAATAATTTGCACACAAGTTTATGATTTCACGTATTCCTATCTAATACTAATAATTATATGGTTTCAAGTAATCATGTATATCCAATAATAGTCAGTTGTTTGCACACACGTATATGGTTTTAATTAACTCAGAATAATCATTAGTAAACAATTATAACTTTAAGTAAGTTTTCTTAATGTATATAACTTAGTTATATGATATCAAATATTTCTATCTAATATTAATAATATTTTTAGCTGAAACCCGTGCTATAGATCTAACACTTAATATAATCTCTGAAAATAATCATAAAAACATCATCTTCTCAGAACTACTATCATTAAGAAATAAGAAACTGGAAGACCCTCGCATCAAACTCCTGAATAGATTAGACTCGATGTCTTACCCTAAGAAGATTATGATATATATAGGGTGAGGGGGAATGAAAGAGCTGACTTTCTAGATTTGACCCCGACAAGTTCAAGATTCCATATACTGATTTGAAACCTAATTTTAATAGATTCCTTCATACAGAATGGTAACACGGCTAGAATAACAACATCCACCAAAAACTCTTCCAAATCAAACCCACTTTGGGAGACTGGTGACCAGCTTTAAGGAAGTCTAGAAAGGAACATGTCATTGTGTTCCGGTTACGCATTGGTCACACAAGACTAGCGCACTCTTATATACTCAAACAAGAACAACAACCACAGTGTGAAACATGTCAAACACCTTTAACTGTTAAACACTTATTCATAGAATGCAGGTTTTTTGCTCACATCAGAAACCGTTATTTTAATGCAAACAATATGAAAGATCTGTTTGAAAATGTCAACATGGAGGACATTCTCTCCTTTTTGAGGGAAATAAAATTATACCATAGAATATAGACATGAACTTAAACAATACCATACAACATGATCCCCAATGGTGCTAACATATTGCGTTTGTGTGTGTGTGTGTGTGTGTGTGTGTGTGTGTGTGCTGAATGTCGTTGTGCTTGGTGGACATTTACTCTAGTATAGTCTGCCGTAATTGTAATTTCGGTAGAGTCGCTTGCGAGAACGAGTATGATGTTGGAAGACCTGTTAACACCACTGATGAGGAGATCCTGTGCACTTTTTGGGTGTGTGATTACGAATAATATCATATACAAATTATGTAATCATTTTACCTTTATGTATATGGGCTGAGATGGTCTCACTATTTGGATTGATTCAGCCTCGCTGCTATGTTTCTATCTCTGTAAGGCCACTAACCTTCTATCAAACAAATAATCCAAGTAAGACGAAAAAGACTGCTGCAGAAATAAGGACGAACTCATTAGTGACGTTCTTCTGTGTACACTTACACATGGCACAAGAGTGTTGGCCGAGCTGCAAAACAACATCTATTTGCGGAAACAGGATGCCGTTCTGAAAATCTCCATAATCAATGACCGATAGAGACGGCTGGCGATAGAGTCATGGGAATCCGTGCTGTTAGCACGGCTTGATGATAATATATGGTTTCAAGTATCCACATTTTATACTAATTTCGGCCAAGTCACGGTGAAAACACCGGTTTCCGATAGATCACCTAAGTTAAAACAGCTATGAGCCTGTTCAATACTTAATTAAGTTACCTCTTAAGCGACAGCAGATACTATAAAACACCTGGGCCTTTTGTTTATCAAAATGACTTGATTCGGCATTAAATGACCTTAAAAGGATTGGTATACCGTAAAACGAACAAACCAAACAATCAACCAACAAACCAACCAACCAATATAATACTAATAATTAGCGAGACCTGTGGATATACCACAGTATGATAATTTAACAATAACAACACTTGATAGGTATACTTAACTGCTATTGAAATATGTAAAAAACAAAAAAAAAACAATAATCTTGATTTAACTCTCTCACACTCTTTATTTCTTTTTTCTTTCTATTCATCTTTTCCTTCCATTCCCTTGAAACGGATTAGCGTTATCTTATTCCCCCTCTCTTTAACTTTCTCCACTCCCTTTCTTTCTTTCTTTTTTTTTCTTTCCTTCTTTCTTGTTATATTTTTTCTGATGTGTAGTATGACTTTTTCCTTTACTTTTTTTTTTCTCAATAAAAACGTAATGTCAATTATTTAGTTGAGGTGTCGACAGCCATCCCCTACCCAACCCCCCTAACAACTCGCAAATGAAACCTCTCCAGATTGGGAGGTGTGAAAATGTGACACTCTTTGGTAGGTACAAGTGTATTGATATACATAGATTTATAAACAATTATATGGTTTCAAATAATTATTTCTATTTGATTATATCTATTTGTTTGCACACATTTATATGGTTTCAAATTGCTAATCCAATGGTATTTATTCAAAAATTGACCGCATTTATTTGTTCTTTTATCTTGAAGTTCATACCATACATTATATCAATAACTAAATATAGAAGGGGGGGGAATATATGGGCAAAATAGTGTTACATAATCTATGCGGTTGCATAAGATTATTGTCAATCCCCTGTAATTCTGAGGGGATGACCCTTTTAATACCATGGCCAGGTCCTTCCATGGAAAATTACAGAAACCCGCCAAAATACGTGAAGTCACGTGGGACCTGTTCGGTCGCCAGTTTGGACGTCAGGCAGAGCGGTCGGCCATTTTATGCTCTGTCTAAACTGGAAGTCACGCGTGCTATGTTAGTTAGAGGATTATGTATAGTTAAGGAAATAAAAGTTTTGATAATTAATATGTTCTTGTGGTAAATGAATGTCTTGGTAACAAGACTAAGAAATGAACCCAGGACGACCAGCCAGCAAGAACATAGTAACAGAAAACCAGACCGAAGTCCCCAAGTCAACTCCAGACGCCAGACCTTAGAAGATTCCAGACCAAGTCAAGATAGATGATAGAAATACTATAGACGATCAGAAGCAAAGCCGACCAGAAGAAAATACGACCAGATATAGAAGAAAGAAAGAGATATATAACATTATAATTATTTAGTGCCAGTGAAGAGGCGCTATGCAACAATAGATATTCGAATCAAGAAGTTCCTGCTGAGGAGAAACCAAAAAACAAGCGAGTTCTCAGTCTTCTCACAAGCCAGACTTTCTTTTGGTCAACACATTCTTCGTCTTCGTCTGGCAGCTGGAAAATCCGTCGTCGTAGTCGAAATAATCTTTAGCAGTTCAAAATCGCATTTCCTATTTAGTTTTGTTTCTGTTGGACTAAAATCCATTTCTTTACTGGGTCGTTCGCAAAGCACTCCGTCGTCGTCGACTGCTTCTGCTGCTGCTCACTCCCAGCGCTCGACTCACTTGTCATTTATGGACATATTTACCCAAACATCCGGGGACATCAGTCGAACCTCGCGTCCGTCCAGTGCCCAAATCGCATTTGTTTTTGCATTCGGGAGGACGCGAGTTCGATCCCGGCAGACAAGACAATGTCTTGCTCCCTTTCCTTTCTTGTTCTCCGTCACACTAAACTTGCACTTCATGCAATCATTATTCTTACTTAATCACAGGTTTGAATACTATTTCTCTGAATGTTTGAGATGAGGCTTGATGATTAGTATTATCTGCATTATTCGAACTATTTTCCACATCTTCATTGTTATCTGTACAACGTTTCGGCCGATATGCCCCCCGGCCTTCCTCAAGTATTTCTTGTCGCACTCGGGAACCTTCTTTTCGGACTCGGGAACTTTCTTTTCGTAATCGGGAACCTTCTTGTCGTAATCGGGAGCCATCACGGAAGTTTGAACCTAACCCTTTATTCAACGCACGGGGGTATCCTGTTCTCATTCCGCTAACCATAGCTGGGGTAGGGGCGTTAACCTGTGTTAATTATTATTCTATGTTACTGCTGCCCTTGATCCGGATTGAACCTGCAATCTAGAGATCACTGTCACTTACTGTCTTGACCTAACTACCTTATCCACAAGACCATATGTCCAATTGGAAGGTTCCCGAGTCCGACAAGAAATACCTGAAGAAGGTCGGAGGGAATATCGGCCAAAACCTTGTACAGATAACAATGGAGATGAGGACAATAGTCTGAATAACGCAGATAACACGAAGGTTTGAATAATTTTGATTTTTCGAACTGTTGTCCTCATCTTTATTGTGGTATGTATAGACGTAACCTTTTGACCGCTGTATCCTTCGGCCTTCCCCAGGTGTTCCCTGTGTATTCGAGTATCCAACAACAATAATTTTTAATAGTTTGACAGTTGATCAAACAAGCGTCAAAGAACTTTTGAAGATTTCATACAAAAAAAGAAAATGATGTCTTTTTTTTCTCTAAATGATCGTGGTTCTTCTCGTTACACATTTAGGAATATGAGGGTAAGATAATATGAAAAACACAGATGTTATTCAAATAAAGTTCTTTATTCTGCTGATATTGCAATATTTCGATTTGTTAAAGATCTTCTTCAGTGCAATTTGTTGTGTAAAATATGAAGACATTTTATTAGAATTGTGACCATTTTGTGGTGGGATTCATACCGGTCTTTTTGAGAAAAGAGAATATTTTAAATTTACGAATGTTTTGAAATTCGTCTTTTGAAAGAAGTTCTGACTAATTAACTTACACAACTTTTTCTTTAGTCAATCTCATCTTCTCATCTTCATCCACAACCTTTTTGACCAGAGGTCTGGTCATTTGTCAACATCTTTGCTGATGACGCAACACTTTATCATGTGACCTCAAGAAACATCTTGGTACTTGATTTCAACGCTATATTACTCTTCTTAAGTCTCTCTCACGGAAATGTCTTCTTTTTCTTTTTTCTTTGTAGACATGTCTCCAAAGGTTCCATTATTGATTTTTATTGAAATCAAATTAGCCAGTCTTGTTTCTGAATATTAGCTTAACATGTACCTAAAACTTGGTCATGATCAGATCACTGGTGTAGGCATCCAACTGGCTACACACAGGCAGTCAGAAATTACCATTCACGTAGTAAATGATCTGATTCGACATGAAATGACCCGGTAAGGGTTGATATGCCGTAAAACAAAACAACCAAACAACCAATAATGCAAATAATCTATTCACGATTATATGGTATCAAGTAAATTATTATTTGTTTGCACACATTTATATTTTTGAAGTACTAATCCAATAAGTATTATACCAAAATTGAACGCTGAATAGATACTTTGATATTCGTCTTTTGAAGGAAGTTCGAAATCAAAGAACTTAACTTACTAACTCTTTAGTTGGTCAAAGTCTTTTCTTATCTTCATTCCCAACCTTCTTGACCCCGAGGTCAGGTCATTTGTCAACATCCTTGCTGATGACGGAACGCTTTATCATGTGACCTCAAGAAACTTTAAACATCTTGACACGACCTCTGGTCCATCAGTACAACTTAATTTGATTGTGCAACGGGATAGAAAATAGCTTGTTGTCCTTCAAGGTCTCTGTGACTTTACTTGAAGCCCTACCCCCCCACCTCTGATCTTCCATTTCCTAATCTAATGGATAGAGCTTGGTTGAAGGAGTCGGACTACTTCGACAGACCCTTAGATTGCCATTTTGCTCCCGCTTTGAAGTGGGACACCTATATTACATCAACTGCAAAGGGTACAGATAAAAACATAGAACCCCTCCTCCTTGAAAAGCCAGATTTACTTTTGTATTAAATATGATTCGTATATCTGGAAAGGATCTTGTGTTGAATTTATGAGGATTCAATTTCTCTCTTGAGGTACCAAGTTGACAAGTTCTCCTTTTTTGTTAATCAATACTAGGTCTGGTCTCCTGGCTGTGTTAAGATGACCCGTCTTTATCTCGAAATCCCAGAGAATTTTATTCGTTTCATTCTCAAGAACAGATTCTGGTTTATGCATATACCATTTTGTTGTACGGTCAAAATTTAATTTTTCGCATAATTCCCAGTGGATCACCTTCCCAACCCAGCTGTGCCTAGTTTTGTATTCCCGCTGTGCTAGTTTACTACATTCACTTAATACATACTTTACAGTCTAATCTTTATCCCGACATAGTCTACATTTACTGTTTTATTATTATTATTTACTCCTTTTGAGTTTTCACATCAGCGTTAGCTGATGGTCTTTCACTGGAGTCTGAGTGACAGCAAGTCTCCTCAGGTCTCCAGGACTCTTCTGAGTATTCTGGCAGATTGCAGCAGTGCAGTATTCTGAATGGTTTCAACCCTTCCTCTGATTTCCAAACATTCCAGACCTTTTTCCAATCCTTTTAGGGCCGTTCCAAGTGCACCAACTACAATTGGTATCACTTTCACTTTCATATTCCATAACATTTTCAGTTCTCTAGCAAGGTTCAGATATTTGTCCATGTTTTCATTTTCCTTTAGCTTCATCCTGGGATCTGCTGGAACTTATTATTATTATTATTATTATTATTATTATTATTATTGTCAAACAGGAATTGTTACCAATAGTTTTCAAATGATAACCCTTTGCCTAATATGGAAAACTAGCCTTTCGTGCTAATGTGCTGGACTGTGACATCATAGTAAACGGGTTCGAACTCCAGTCGCGCTATTACGTTCACTTTCGGAAGGTATGAAGTCTCATCTTGGTATAACGGTTTACAAGATAATCTCGCAGAGCCATTAATACTGAATAGCGATTGTGATCCTCACTAAATGCCCCATATTGCAACCTTGTGTCACAACCTGCCCATGGCGAACGAATTGGGTAAGCACCTACCCATAGGAAAGGCATGAACCCTCCAGCTATGGGTTAGATAACATCACAACTGTTCTTCTACCAGAATAGTTTTAGCGGTAAATAACTCACGATGATTGATATGCTATTAATGAAAGAAAGAAAGAAACATTTCAGATATTCAAGTTCTATTTCATACTACACGTGAAAGATGCTAGTATGAATTTGGGCCAGTTGGATTGATAAATTAATAAAGTTTGAATAAAACAAATAATAACATTAAAAAATAAGATAGTACAACTATTGATCTACTAGAATGTTTTTTGCTGTAAATATCCCACGAAGTTTGATATGCCATTAACGAAAGGAAAAGTCACCTTTCGTAGGGTGATTCTGAGTATGAAGAAATGTTTGAAACAGGACAAAAAAGCATAAAAAAATAAAAATAAAATAAAATAAATTAAATAAAAAAAAAAAAATAAAATAAATAAATAAAATAAAATAAAATAAAAAAACTGTATAAATCATTCAGATCTGATTTCGAACGAAAACAACGGTGGAACGTAAATTTCTTTACCCGTGTTCATATTCGTGGAAACATTTTTTGCAAGGCAAAAACAGCAGAGAAAATATCATTTGTGACCACCGAACAAAATTGTATGTGGGCCGAATTCCAGAAAAGATAGCGCGAAAATTCATATGCGCTTGAGCAAACTAGTTCTGTTTTCTCTCATCCCGAGGAAAATAACTAAGTCATCGAAATCACCCTACTTTCTCGAGTTAGCAAGTCACCATGATAAACAGCAAAATGAGAAAGCATTTGTATAGTTTACGTCTGTAGGTACCGTGTTCAAACCCAACACACACACGCGCGCGCTTGCACACGCACACACACACACACACACAATATATATATATATATATATATATATATATATATATATATAAAGGAAAACAAAATTTTTTCACGAGGTGAAGAACAGTGATGGTTGCCTAGTGTATAGACCTAATGCAGTCTATCACATCAGCAAGCTTAATTTAGATAGGTTCTATAACAGTCCAATATGAAGTAATAATCTTATTATAATGGAAATAGTGAGTCTGTCTGTAACCAAAACTATATCAGTACCCAAATCACAATTCCCTTAGTTATTCACATCTTATTATAATGGAGATAGTGAGTCTGTCTGTAACCAAAACTATATCAGTACCTAAATCAATTCCCTTAGTTATTCACATCTTATTATAATGGAGATAGTGAGTCTGTCTGTAACCAAAACTATATCAGTACTCAAATCATAATTCCCTTAGTTATTCTCCCTGGTCCACTCTGACCCGGAATGGTAGTACCTGTTAGAGTCCCATCTATGGGTTGAATAGAAAAACATTAGTTGATAAACAAAATTGTATTATGCGTTAAGAATGAATTTATTTCAAAACTTTGTCAGCATTAAATGACCCACCGAGGTTGATATGCCGTAAAAGAAACCAAACCAAACCTATGAAAAATCCACTTTGTGGGAAAACGTATCGGTCCACTGAAGAAGTTAACGGTAATTTGGAAAACTGGTTCACTTCAAAACCTGTAGAATTCTCATGCAAAGGATATAAAACAACTTCCAGAACATTGGCTAACATGTGTGGATCATAAGGGTGACTAGTAATAATAATAATAATAATAATAATAATATAAAATAATAATAATATCAGAGGAAGGATTGAAACCATTCAGAACACTGCACTGCTGCAATCTGCCAGAATACTCAGAAGAGTCCTGGAGACTCCAGTGAAAGACCATCAGCAAACACTGATGTGAAAACTCAAAAGGAGTAAATAATAATAATAATCAGGTCACATTGACAGCATGGATTCCCATAATTCTGTGTATGTATGTATGTATGTATGTCTCTCTCTCTCTCTCTCTCTCTCTCACTCTCTTTTGCCGCCTGTATCTAGGGGCATCCCTCCTGGCAGGTCTTCGGTACGGCATCCAGAATCCCCACGGAGCTGATTGAAGTAGTTTTTTTCCAGATCAGCCTACACTGGTGTGTCGATGTGTAGGTGTCCACAGAAGAACATCACTTATGAATTCATCCTTGCTTCACCAGTTGTGTCCAGCGTGTCTTCCCGTCTTACACGGATGGTTTGTGTGATAAAGGAGGTAAGTGGCCGTATAGATGATTTTTTTATAGATTGTATATTCAGGGTTCAAAAATCTGTAATAAAGCTTGCATCTTGCATCTTATACAAGCTATATGCCCCCAGCCTTACTCGGGTTATATAATATTCGGCTAAATTTAAGTATACACTTTTAAAATCTCTTTGGATAGCACTACATATCGCTCGATTTGCGTATTGTGAGGATGTTACAACGGGAATTTAGTTACTCTATTTTTGAATAACGATTGTAGAACGTGCGTGTCAAAAAAGTATCAAGGTTTTGGGACATTTTTACGCACCTTGTATTCTGAAAAAAAAGTTTAATTCATTCTTCATTTCTATCTTGGTTAATACAGCTTTAAACTTGGTATTTTTTGACACACCTCGTATTCTGAAAAAAATTAAGGAATGGAACGTTATTTTTTTTTTCAGAATACAAGGTGTGTCAAAAAGTACATAAAATCTCAATACTTTTTTGACTCACCTTGTATTCGGAATTAACAGACACTTATTGTTTTCCAATTCTCTCATACTACAGCCGCTAATTTCGTACCTAGTAATCCCAGATTAGTTCATAGGGAATTCCTCGTAAAATTCTTCTCTAGAAAAGTTTTGTTTGATCTTGGTACTGGGCTGTTTTCAATTGCATCCCCAAACAGAGACACCACAGATATAATATGATACTAGGGCACCTCTTATGGTGTAATGGTTCGCAAGCTTGATTCGTAGATCATTGTTAGTGAGTTCGATACTCATGGGGTACCCCATACTTCTGGCCTTGTGCCATATGTAAGCTAAGCTTAGTAAATAACTATATAATATAATACCAGGGCAACCCACGTAGTGTAATGATTAGCAAGGCAGATTCTCAGACCATTATCAGTAAGTTCGATTGTCATTGGGCGCCCCATACTTCTGGCTTTGTGCCACATCTAAGCAAAGATTAGTAGATAACTATAAAATATAATACTAATAGAACTGCTGGGCGTCGCCCGAAATTTAAAAAGCTGAAAATAAATCTCTTATCTGTATTTATATATACAGATTAAAAATTATTTTTGTATATATTTGTTTAAGGAGGGTGAGTCAAAAAGTAATGTCAGTTTGTTTGGACAGGTATAATTACCAACACAGGAACATGTATCGTACATCAAAATGAAGCTTGTCCTTGTGGATCCCATCACTACTCCGCATATTCACCGTTTCTATCAATAGCAATGTTCCACATTCAAATGAGAGCATGTATCCCTGCACCGTCAAATTCTGTTGACTGTTCTTTGAGCCACTTCTTCACTACAGATTTCACTTCCTCGTAACTGCAATAATGTTTGCCTCTGAAACTCCTTTCACAGGACCCAAGATATAATAGTCTGAAGGCGCTAAATCTGGTGTCGGATGCGGTAAAGTTGTCCACCCGAATGAGGCGATTTTCTCCCTTATCCTGAGGCTTGTGTGTAGTCGAGCATTGTCATACAGAAGGAGGACATTGTCGATTGGCAAGTTGGGTCTTACTCGTCGGATTCTTGCTCTGTGCCTCGTAAGGGTCTTAATGTAGGTCTTAGTTGTATAAAAATAACTTCATATGGAATTAAGAAAATAGAAAAATAAAGAGATATTATGATAACTGGAAACTCACCGGTAGTCAACGACTTGCGTACGAGCATTGGTACAAGTACCACCCCTTTGAGTAGCGCTGCTTAGGAATATGGGGTAGATTAATAGGTGATATTTGAACTTCTTTAATACCATTGTTCTCGTAGCTTAGATAGTAAAGCAGCCAGTAGTGAGATTCCGGTATCACTCTTTTGTTTCCTAGCTATCGTATAAACAATGGATTTGAAGTGCTATAGAGCGCAAGTGAAAGTAAGATGACTAAAATACTCGTAAAGGATATGCATAATAACTAGTGTCTTTTATTTGTTTTTTCTTCATGTAATATCTCTAGTGTCTAATTAAATTTAGCATAATACTTTATACTTTTAGACTTATCTTTAAACTTAATACTTTTAAACTTAGATTTAGACTTAGATTTAGACTTGACGCTATTAAACTTAGATTTGATACTATTAGCTTTAGATTTGATACTATTTTAAACTTGATGCTATTAAACTTAGCTTTAGTTTGATACTATTAACTTTAGATTTGATACTATTTAGACTTGATGCTATTAAACTTAGTTTTAGGTTTGAGACTATTAACTTTAGATTTGATACTATTTAGACTTGATGCTATTAAACTTAGCTTTAGATTTGATACGTTTAGACTTAATTTTAGATTCGATATTTTTAGACTTAGATTTAGATTTGATACTATTAAACATATATTTAGACTTGATACCTTTAGACTTTATTTTTAGGCTTAGATTTAGACTTGATACTATTAAACTTATATTTAAACTTGATACTATAGACTTAGCTTTAGATTGGGTACCTTTATGATTATCTTTAGTGGTTAGGATTCCTGGCTTTCACTCAGGCGGCCCGGGTTCGATTCCCGGTAAGGGAACGCTAATTTTAAGGGCCAGGTTAGCTCAGTCGGTAGAGCGTTCGGCTAGAAACCACAAGGTTCCTAGTTCGATACCGGCCATCGCCAACTCAGCGTATGAGTAGCACTGAGATCTGTGCGGTAAAGAAAGGAGCTGATGATAGGTGTGGTGTTCCACATCCGACGCCAAAAACAATCTCCCTGTCTAGCGCTAGTGGAAAGGGGATAGACTCCCTCGCTGATTGGCTGATACCGACTTTAAGCCACCCCGACGACTTTACTTACTTTTTGACGGTTATCTTTAGACTTGATACTTTTAGACAGCTTTAGATTTGATACCTTTAGACTTAGCTTTAGATTTGGTAACTTTATACTTATCCTCAGATTTGATAT
>CM042141.1:123900182-123925182 GCA_023376005.1 Doryteuthis pealeii
TTGCCAACCTGAAATATAATTAGTCTGTCTCATTAATTTCTAGACTTAACTGGGCATGAATTCTGAGTGTTAAAGTCAAAATTGATCGGCTGTTTTTTTTTTTTTTTTATATACAGGGTTGCCAACCTGAAATATAATTAATCAGTCTCATTACTTTCTAGACTTAACTGAGCATGAATTCTGAGTGTTAAATTCAAAATTGATCAGCTGTTTTTTTTATATACAGGGTTGCCAACCTGAAATATAATTAACCAGTCTCATTACTTTCCAGACTATCATCGTAGTTCTGTATTTCGATGCGTACGTAGATATCACTCTGACAAAGAACTCGGCAGGTGATAAGAACATCAAGATAGAAGCGAATGGATATCAGGTAGATAGATTATTCTTGAATAATTGATGAGCTCGTAAGCACGTTGGCCGTGTGTATCAGGTAGGAGCAACGCAGCACTGGTGAATATGACACCTTTAAAGCCAGTAAACATACTCCATCCCATAAACGCGTCAATCTGAATATAGTAAGAGATTTTCTGTTAATAATAAAACGTTGCGGCGATAGCTGAGGTTTACTTTCTATTATTTCGTATCCTGCTCCCCTCCCCCCCCCAAAAAAAAAAATCCCCAAATAAGTGGTTCGAGTGGTGATGTACGGATACATACTTAATTGTTAATTCAATCTTTATCGTAGTTTTTTTTTTCTCTCAAAAAGTCCTTGTGATACACGAATGGCCAATTCTCCAAGGTTTACCTGTTTGAACAGGAAACTTTAATATTTAATCCGTGAAACCACCCGCACAGAAAAGTAATGAATCACTTATATCTTATCAAAGTTCGGATGATTGGGTGAAGGTCTTGTTACCGGCATGCCACGATTTTAAACACTTGAATACCCCCCCCAAAAAAAAACCTCGTTACTTTGATAGTGGTTTCTTTGGTTTTCGTTTCTTTGTTTAATGGCATGTCAACGTTCGTGGGTTAATGCCAAAGCAAACCTCATAGAAGAACAGTATGGGTACTATTTAAGCCATAGATGGAAGAATGAAGAGGTTCATACCTTTCCCAAGGGTATTAGTCCGAATTGAGCAAAAGGGCACGGCTGGATTGCGAACACGCTGTCTAGTAAGTTAGCTACTGTGAAACGGGGACTCCACCCACTTTGATATTATGTATTTGCCTAATTTTCCGCACGAGTAGGATGCTACACAAGGTCAACATCCAAGCAGAGTTTTAACAGGTTTGAATTCAGAGTTTTACTCCACCTAGATCAGTTGCCATTCATAGGTTAAAGATCACAATATGCCCTTCTATTTACCCGTAGCTGAAGGGAGAATAGTTGGATAATGCCTTTCCCAGGGGTATTAATGCTATACAAAATGCAAACCAGCCTCGTCCAAGATTTGAACACGGGTCGCCATGTCCATTTACAAAGACAAGAGACGTTACACTACGACCGTCTTTGATATTATGTGATTAATTACATATTTGTTAATAAGGAATATTAATACCGAAAGACATTTATTTACGCAATCCCTCTGTCACGAGCAGAATGCCACACAATGACAAAATTTAACAATTTTTTTTATTTGCGTCTTGAATATTATTTTGTTATTTAGTATATTGTTACTACCTATCATTTTTATAAGCTTCCTTTGTAGACAATATACAATATAATTACTCAATCCCTGTTAAAATACCAGCTTCACTTACTATTTAACCATAGTGTGGACGCGCCCGTCGTGTAATAGTTATCATCATAGGAAATGGACACGGTGACACGAATTCAAATCGTAAACGAGGCTGGTTGCATTTCACATAGCGATAATACCCTTGGGAAAGGTATGAATACAAATAATTCTTCCCCCAGCTATGGGTAAATAGTTGGGCAAACTCAGTTCTTTAACCATGGTACGGCAACTGGTCTAAGAAAAAAACCTGAATTTAAACCTGTTAAACTCTGCTTAAAAATCGGCCTTCTGTCGCATTATGCGTAGCGACTGGTAAATACATATTATTTACCCATAGGTGTGTGTGTGTGGGGCAGGTAGAATATTTGGATTCAAACTAGAGTTGGGCGGTTTTGCTATTTATATTTTGGTTCGGCTTTTCGATTTTTCATTGTTTTTGCTTTCTAAGGAAACCATTCATTTTCTTGTGTAATGATAGCATTTCCTGTCGATATCTGGTTTCGGTTGAAATTGACAAATTTACAACTTAGTCCGATCACCTCGCAATTTCTCTTGTATTTCTGGTCCAATCTTTAAAAAATATTTATATGGTTGTAAGAAAATGAAATAATCTTTCTAAATATGTAATTTTCATGTGCTTTTATCCATTAGATTATTTTTTACAGCGAGTTAAAACGGTATTTTACTTCGAACAACCGAAAATGCGAAATGTTTTATTTTCATTTTCATTTTTATTTTTTAATTAATTTATTTTTCTCCGAGGCTAAATTTTACACGATATCTAGCTTTGCTAAATCAAAGTGACAAATCTTTATCAATATTCTTGAATATCGTACACTTAATTAAAAAAAACAAACTACAACCAAGAAGATGTTAATTTTTTTCTCCCACCTGTGAAAACGAATTCCTTCAAAAATTATAAATTACACAAAAAAGAGCAATGTCTCATTAATAGAAGATAGTATCTTCTATTAATGAGACATAGCTCTTTTTTGCGTAATTTATGAAACTGTTACACAAGAAAATGGGTGGTTTCCTTAGAAAGTAAAAATAAGGAAAAACTGAACCAAAATATAAATAGCAAAACTGCCCAACGCTAATTCAAACCTTTCCAATACTTATAAACGCCATATGAAATGCTCGCCCAGGATTCGAACTTGAGTGCCAGGCACATTTCCTACGACGATAACCGTTACGCAACAATAACCTTCAGCAAATAGTCTGGAGATGATATCATAGGAAATTCAAATGTAACAACGCGACAATATGCAAAAGACGAGGTACCAATTAAGAAAAGCTACAAATATTTAATAAAGAAGACATTTATTCAATAATAAATTTCAAAATGATCAATATCGATAATTATAATAGAATAAAGCATGAACGTGTGTGCTTTTAATATTACGACCTGCCATTCCCTCTGATAAATTATAAACCATTCTGTTTTGAATATGAGGGAAGAAAAGAAAGTAAAAGAATAGTTCCTCTATGTCAAACACAAGGAGATTTGTTGGAGTATTTGGGGATATATGGTGTGCTGTGTGGGTGCGTCGATTAAAGCCGGCCAATCAACAGTTCTAATACGTGGTTAAATTTTAATTGCCGATCTTGAAAGTCGTTCATTTGTACGTATTTGCTACGGAAGAACGGATCAGCAACCAAGGAACATGGGGGAACAACCAAAGGATTCTAACCAACACTATAGAACACCGTGGAACAACCAAATAATTCTACCCAATACTAAGGAACACCGAGGGACAACCAAAGGATCCTACCCAATACTAAGGAACACCGAGGAACAACCAAAGGATTCTACCCAACACTAAGGAACACCGAGGAACAACCAAAGGATTCTACCCAACACTAAGGAACACCAAGGAACAACCAAAGGATTATACCGAACATTAAAGAACTCCACTGTAAAGTGATTTCACTTGCATCATAAAAATGGCAACAAAAATCCACCCAGGACACTAAGACTCTCAACCACTGCCTTCTAGCACATATATGATAATAAGGGGTGAGGTTTGCCATGAAGGTAATAGGGTCGGAACAATCATATAGGTTGTTAGGGCATGACCAGCCAGTTGATCGGAAAGGGCTTCACCAACCGCCAAGCACGGCCATCAAGTGGTTCCATAGGGTAGGTGTTTCAACTCTCTGCAGATGTGCAGTGGGTGTATTCTATAGCCTCAGCCGACAGGGCAAGACACGGGAGGTAATTACCTCTTGTTTCCTAACGTCATATGGGCGAACAGTGTCAAGTTATGAATGTAATCCCTATAAATGTTTCACTAGAAATTCTAGAAATCCTGGTATCTTTGGTGTTGAAGATGAATAACTTTTTATAAAGAAAGAATTGAGGTGTACTTATTTATGGGTGATACTGGAAGTCGATTGGTTAGATGGTTTTTACGGCATGTCAACCCTTGTGTTATTTTATGTCGAAAACCTTTTCTCTAATTCATGTTGGGTATTCAATTCAAAACAAATGAGTTTGGAAAAAAAAACAACAGTGAATACTCAACAAGAATAAATAAAACAAACCGTCTTCGGCATAAAATAACCGAAGGGTTGACATGTCGTAAACTCTAACCAACATTCTTCACTAAAAATACTAGATATCTTGCTATATTTTAAGTAGAAGAAAATCAACTTTTTATAAACAAAATCTTGGAGTGTACTTATTTATGGGCGATACTGAAAGTAAACGGTGTATAATATCATTTGTACATAGTAATTAAACCGCTGAATTCTCACTGATTTTGCTTGTTGCCATAAACGTATTTGCAGAATTAGTAGAAAAGCAACGTATTAATGAACATCTAATTTCAGATGTTATAAATCAATTATAGATTATTAGGACGCTCTGAGCTGTGTCATAAAATCAATGTTGCAAGCAGCTGATCGTATTTACTTAATCAATTATTTATTTCCTATGTTCAGATGAATTATTGATCTTGCCTTCATCAATTATTTCTTACGAGCTGTGTATATAACCTGCGCTATCACTGGTAGAATTTATTTAAAAAAAAAAAAAAAACAAAAAACAACGGCAAAACATTCATTTCCCATTTTCAGACTCATTAATGATTGCATATATACAGTCATGCGTCGGATAACGTCCTATTGAAGGACTTCCGCTCGCTTATACGTCCGATGCTAATAGGATTTTTTAAAAAAGCATACATGCTGCGGTTGAAGAGTCAGAAAGAATCGATATCTGAATTGTCCCAGGGTAAATTGGCAAAAGGATAATGGTGTTGATTAAGGGTTTCTAGTAGTTATGTACCTGAAAGTCGTGTGTTCAAGAATTAAGATAGTGGTCCCAATGTTACATAGTTAGTAGATCCCTAATGCTTTTATAAGGTATTGTAGAAATCATAATGGCGATTAGTATAGCTGATGGCCTTGAGAGTGAGTGACAGCATTTGACCTCACTCTGACCTTGCTTTCCGGGGATGGATCGTGAGAACCGGAAGGCAATAGAAGGCCCTCTTCTGGTTTAAGGATACTAAGTAAGTAAGAGTCAGTTAGAACTTAGAAGCCGAGCTATCAACATGTAAGCCTCATCTGCGCAGATTGTCTGGGTGGGGATTTGGAATAAAGTAACATCAACCTAAATCGAAGTCTTGTGTTTATTACTAAAAACTAACAATGACACAAGGCTTCTGATAAGAAGAAATCCCAACAGAAACCAGACCCGGAATCCTCAATAGAAGACCAGACGAGACCTTAGAAGATATACCAGACCAAGATAGATGATAGACGATCAGAAGCAAAGCCGGCCGGAAGAATAGACGACCAGAGTAAGAAGTTAGAAAGGTATATAACGTTATATAGATTTGGTAACGTGAAAAGACCAGTATATAACACCAAACTCAAGAACTAAAAATGGGGATTTGCACTGCGAGCAAAAAGTGAAATGAGAGAGGGTCGTATTTTTCACCAGATACAATGATGAGGTGCCGATTTAGCTCAATCAATAGAGCATTCGCCTCAGAATCGCAAGCTTCCAGGCTCGATACCGGTCACCGTCAACTCAGCTCATGAGTAGCACAGATTGGTCAGTCTGATCTGGGCGGAAGTGGGGAGCTGGTTGTAGGTATGGCGCTCAACCTCAGCAAAACAATCTCTCTGGTTTAGCGCTAGCGAAAAATGGGCTAGAGTCCCTCGCTGTATAGGTGATAATGACAATAGGTTACTATGCCAATTTATTTTCTATATAAAATCATGCATAGGATAACATCCTTACGATGGATTTCCACTCGCTTATACGTCCGATGCTAATAGGATTTTAAAAAAGCATACATTGCGGTTGAAAAGTCAGAAATAATCGATATCTGAATTGTCCCATTGGACAGTGGGCAAGAGGATAAAGGTGTTGATTAAGGGCTCATATTTGAAATCTACTTGAAAGTCGTGTGTTAACAATCAAGGACACGGGTCCCAAATTCAAAGACTCAAAAGGACCATTATGAGGAGAGGGGCTGCCGGCAAAAAAATCGAAATGGGGAGGGGTATATTTTCCGCCGGTTATAATAATAAGGGACGGTTTAGCTCAGTCGGTAGAGCATTCGGATAGGAATCGCAAGTTTCCGGGTGTGATACTCGTTCTCGTCAACTCAGTGCAGAAGTAGCACAGCTGGGGTAATCTGATCTGTGCAGTAAAGTAGGGAGCTGATGTTAGGTGTGACGCAAAACAATCTCTCTGATCTAGCGCTTGCAAACTGTGATATACTCCCTCGCTGTCCGGTTGGTATTGACAATAGGCCACTCCGCCGACATTTTTTGATAATACAGCTGATTGCTTTTTTCATTAAAATTAAAATGCATATTATAGAAGGTATCATCACCCAAACATTCACCTCGGATACGATGTAACACAAGGTCACGTGTGTGGAGCATCCAGTGAAGAACACAACATCGCTGTAGTAATGAATCTGCGAGACTAGCTTGCTAACCATTAAACGTCGAGGATACACCCATGCGCATATGATAGAAGGTGGGATATGTGAGCAAGTACAAAATATAGGGAGCGGCTTAGCTCAATCAGTAGAGCGTCAGTCAAGGAACCACAAAGTTTCTTGTTCGATACCGGCCCTCGCCAACTGAGCGTATGATTAGCACAGAGATCTGTGCGGTAAAGTAAACAGCTGATGCTAGCTGTAGTGCCCCACCTCATATACAAAAAACACTCTCTTTGGTCTAGCGCTAGTGAAAAGGGGATAGACTTCCTTGCTGTCTGGCTTATACCGACTTTAGGACGCCACGATGATTTTATTTTATTTTCCTTAATTCTCTGCTTACCAAATCCCCCTCCCCCACGTCTGTACCAAATTCCTTTGGTATTTACCTCTACGATGGGGTATTTCAAAGTTCACTATCTATTCATCTCAGAACTAATTCTATTCGAATAAAGTCCTATTATTATTATTGCAATCTGAGTCCTTTTGCTCAGTGATAATGAACTAATCAGTTTTTGTACTTTGCTTGCGTGTGGTATCCGTCGAAATTTTTCCTGGCTGGAGAGCCGCTGTGAGCAGTTTAAAGAGTTAATTTTGTTTTTAGTTTTGATCATTTTTTCTATCTTATAGTATTTCATGAGTGAGTTGCAATAAATTGTTATATATATATAATTTTAAAACTGAGTAAACAAAAGCAAACTTAAAGTTTTATCCATTAACAAAATCATATATAATAGGAAGAAACACGAGTATTTAGGATAGGGGAAGAGGTTTACTAAGCAAAGATACAAGGTGAAAAGAATAATTAGCAATTGTTAGGTTGAATCCACAAGTCCCGTGACATCTCGTTTTATCTCTCTTCCGAGATTTCGTCAGACATTATTTTTTATAAAAAAACTGACGATTATATTCTTATTATCTACGTTCTAGGGGCCGGGTTAGCTCAGTCGGTAGAGTGTTCGGCTAGAAACCATGAGGTTCCTAGTTCGATATCGGCCCCCGCCAATCAGCGTATGAGTAGCACAGGGATCTGTGCGGTAAAGTAAGGAGCTGATGGTAGGTGTGGCGCTCCACCTCAGATGCTAAAATAATCTCCTTGGTCTAGCGCAATTGAAAAGTGGATAGACTCCCTCGCTGTCAGGTTGATACCGACATTAGGCCGCCCCGAAGACTTACTTACTTTTTTATATGACAGTCTCTCTCAAAGTTTTCATACCGAAATATACTGGAAATAATTTTACTATAGAAACAGATTTTTTTTTAATGTAAATCAATTCTGGGACAAATGGATGGTCAATGGTCAGGAATTCAAGCGGATAATACTGGTAGATGAGGCTATTAAGAAGTATAATAAAACATTGTTTATTTGGTGGTAAAGAATCGTGGGAGTGGAAAACGCGGGAGAATGATAAACACAAGAAATACTTTTCTTGTCAATAAAAGACGAAGGTAATTGGATGAAAAACCCAGTAGATTAAGACAAATCAAATTTAGTTGAACGATCGGGTTGAACTTGGGACCTTCTTGTTCTGCTTAAATTCGTTTCGGACTTATCGCAGGTCTGTGTAAGCCCCCACCCCCCTCCTCTCCACACGGTGCCAAACCTAGTGTGTTTTTAAATTTTGAACCGTGGCATAGAAATGTTCCATCTTGAATGTCCGACGATCGGGTTGCTTTAAATGAGCAACTTTCTCTTCTTCTCTTTTACACTCTTTTTCTTTTCTTTTCTTTTCTTTATTCTACTCCCCTTCACCTCTCTCTCTCTCTGTCTCTCTCTCTCTGTCTCTCTCTCTTTTCTATTCTCCCCTCTCTCTCTTTCAGAGTCCGGCTGCTACCGTTTATTGACCGAAGCCCAGAGACTGGATCGGAGGAGTAAAGGAAGCGGTCAAGACGTCGGGTTTGATTTATTGTCATTGTTCAGCTATCGTGAGAGGTAGGAGCTCATAAGGAGTCGCCGGACGTTTATTCATCTCGGTAATATCCAAGGCCAGCTTGACGATCGGCCTCACCTTAACAATCACGACCAGCAAACAAGCGTCCGCACTCCGTAAAGTAATATGTTATTTATGTATTGATCTGAAGCAAATCAATATAAAGCATGTTTGTATACTTCTCTTAATTCGCTAAGGCCCGAAGGCATTCATATTTACCAGAGAACATAACTGTCAATGATACAAGAATAACGAGAAAAGGGTTTATCTTTGCTCGGCAATAACTTTAATATAAATAAAAAGCGCTTGAGTTCAAACGTATATATATATATATATATATATATATATATATATATATATAAACTCAGCACTTTTTTAAAATATCCCACACACATATAAACACAAACACGCATACAAATATATATATGTGTATGGGGGAGGGGGAGACCGTGGTGTAATGCTTACCGTTGTAGAAAAGGGGCGCGGCGGGACGAGTTCAAATCTTGGACGGGGCTGTTTGCATTTCACGTAGCGCTAATACCCTTGGGAAACTATTGTCCCTCCGGCTCTGAGTAAATAGTAGGGTTGACTGGGCTCTTTAAACTTGATTGGGCGACTAGTCTAGGAGAAGGAAAATTCTGAATTCAAAGCTGTTAAACTCCACTTAAGAAACTAACCTTACGTTCCATCCTGCTCGTACGTAGGTGTTTATATATATATATATATATATATATATATATATATATATATATATGTGTGTGTGTGTGTGTGTGTGTGGACCTTATAAGTAAGTAAGTAAAATCGTCGGAGTGGTCTAAAGTCAGTATCAGCCAGACAGTGAGGATGTCTATCCCCTATTCACTAGCGATAAACCAAGGATATTGTTTTTGCGTCTGAGATTGAGCGATATACCTACTATCAGCTCTTTAATTTACCGAACAGATCCCCTTGCTACTCATACGCTGGGTGGGCGGGGCCCGTTAGCGAACCAGGAACCTTGTAGTTCCTAGGTGCACACTCCACCGACTGAGCTAAACCGGCCCAATCTATCTATCTCTCGATCGCTTTATATATATATATATATATATATATATATTATATATATATTATATATTATCATTATCATTATTTATATATTTTTTTTTGAAGGCAATTACAATGCGTATATCGCATAAAATTCGATAATTATAGAAGATAATAATGATAAGTGAATTTCGGCAAAGGGTCGTTCGGTCTGTAGAACATCGTACAGACTGTTTTGATTTTATTAAGTCTCATCAGCGATGTAATATATATATATATATATATATATATATATATGTGTGTGTGTGTGTGTGTGTGTGTGTGTGTGTGTGTAGGCGTATGTAAGGGACCTTGCCATGTAATATATGTAGGCGTATGTAATGGACCTTGCTTTAGTTATATGATATCTGACTAAATTTAAGTATAATCTTTTTAAATCCCCAAATGCTTACCATTTTCTCATACCAAACCCGAAAATGTGCTCCCTTGAGACCCTAAATGCATTCAAGCGTAATTATGAATACCATTTTTTCTATTATTATTATTTCATTTCATTTTGTTATTTAAAAATGATAATGGTATTCTACTATAGGAACGTTTTGTTTGATCTTGATACATGGTTTTGTTTCGAATTGTATCCTGGGACAGATGTGCTTTTTTGCGAAAAATATTACAACGGAAATTTGTGCATGTTAACTCCAATTTACTAATAACGGGATACTCCTACTTTTTGAATGGGAATTAGATGCGATATCAACGGTGTTATCGTTAATTCTAGTGATCCTAATAATCGATATGGAAATTAATTAAATTTGCAAATTCATCGGAGTTATTGCTGTTGGCCTATGGGCAGAGTACACCGCATGATCTTCTCGGACAGCACCCTGAACACTAACGACGTTCCCATCAACATTCCTTTGTGTGCCTTATAGATGTGTATCTGTAAAGGAAAATTCAATTCTGTAGTTACTCAACTGAGAAAGTTATTGGTGTACATACGAACGTCGTATTTTATATAAATAGAAGATATGTATGTAAATGCGTGTGTTTTTATATACTTGTATATACTAGCAAATATATGCACCCTCCGGGTGCAAGTATTTTAGTTAAATTTTATAATAAAATATCATATTAAATTAGAAAGGCTAATGAAACTGAATAAAAATGTAGATAAAAAGATTTTGAACAGAGGGAGTATGATTGAAAAGATAGAACAACTTTGAAACTAACTCTTCATCATTTTCCGTTACTCCCGTCTTTCATTGGTAAATGTTCCTAAATTAAACTGTTTAGTTAAAATAGGAAGTAAAGAATAATATTACAGTTATTTCTTCTTGTTAAGGGATTTCTTTTAAGATTATTGAAGATATTTTTTGCTCATATTCAATAAGATACAACCAAACAATTAGAAATCAATAATATAAGCACGTATTTATTAAATTCGATTTTTAATATCAATATGCAAATTAGCCTTCCCGTACACACTGCAAACCGCTATTTTGTTGTATATATAAATATAATCGCATGTTGTCAGTATGTAGACATATTTAACAGTATTAATAATGTAAGACAATTTTATTAATAATTGAGGTTTAGATAAAAATAAAATCCTGGAGAATGTGATGTTAATAACTAACGGAATTGGGACTTGAGATATAGTTTCGGTTACAGACAGAAAAACACACAATTTCTATCTATATATATATATATATATATATATATAGAATGGGAAATGAATCCGACAATATGAGGAAAAAATGAGTAAAGAAAAGAAATGTAGTTGGATAAAAATGAATTTATTAAAATGATAAAAATGAAGAATATAAATTCATTTTTATCCATCTACATTTCTTTTCTTACTCATTTTTTCCTCATATACATATATATATATATATATATATATATATATATATATATATATGTTGTGTGTGTTGAAAGGTAAATGGATATGAATCCGACAATATGTGTAGAAAGTTTATAGAAAAAACAACAAGATGTTACCATTTTTGCTGTCAGAAATCTGTTTCGACCATATGACGAGGTCTTTATCAAAATTATGAAAATTCCAGTACTGACCGAGAGCGTTCTGTGCCTCGTGATTAATGATATATTTATTTCGTCTTTCCGTTTACAATGTTGCCTTGATAAAGACCTCTTCATATTGTCGAAACAGATTTCTGTCAGCAAAACTTTTAACATCTTGTTGTTTTTTCTACAAACTTTTTACATATATATATATATATATATATATATATATATATATATATATATATTATATTATATAGTATATCGTTACACCAAACCAAACCAAAGTATAAATATCGTCACTGCTTTGTTCACATTTCACTTGTTTGAATGATCGCATTCGTGAGAAACTATCAGTAACCAAGAGCCGTTACCCCCATGTCCACGCTATCTGGTAATCAGATATAAAGTTATTTAAGCTTTTGCCTTCTTAAATCTGCGAAACAAGTTAAATTTCGGACCTCTCAGTGGGCGACAAATTACCAATTCCATCGACACAAAAAATAATTTTTGTCTTCCTGATTTGAGACCGGTCTAGAGAGAGCTTTAAATACAGTAATAAAGAATGTGGTATTTTTTGTGACCACGTGTCTTACGTTTTTTTTCTAACTTGAGTATTAGAGTGAACAGAGAAGTAATAGGAAGAAACACAACGAAAGAATAGGGAGAAGGTTTACTAAGCAAAGATACAAGGTGAATAGAGTAATTAGCAATTGCTAGGTTGAATTAACAAATTCCGTGAGATCTCGTTGTTTCTCTCTGCTGAGGTTTTTTCAGATATCATTTATAGGAAAAACAGACGATTCCATTCTCATTATTTAGGTAATATATGACATCTCCCTAATTTGAGGTTTAACTCCCTTGAGATGCATACCTTTTCCGTTTTGGGTTTATCGTATCCTCGTCGCCAACTGTTGTAAAGATGTGGTATTTTTTCTGTGACCACGTGTCTTACGTTTTTTTCTAACTCGAGTATCAGAGTTAACAGAGAAATTATAGGAAGAAATACAACGAATATCAGCTATAGGGAAAAAAGGTTTATTAAGCAAAGATATGAGGTGAACAGAAGAGTAATTAGCAATTGCTAGGTTGAATTAACAAGTCCCACGAGATCTCGTTCTTTCTCTCTTTCGAAGTTTCATCAAGCATTATTTATAGAAAAAACAGACGGTTCCATTCTCATTATTTAGGTACTATATGCCAGCTTTTCTATTCTCTTTGTCTGGTCTGAATGTTGTATACCCTTCCTTACTTCTTACTTCTTACTTCTAGTCGTCTCTTCTTCTGGCCGGCTTTGGTTCTATCTTCTAACATCTTGGTCTGGTCTCTTCTAAGGTCTGGACTTTCTTGGGGACTTCGGGTCTGGTTTCTGTTAGGGATTTCTCCTTATCAGAAGCCCTGTGTCCTTGTTAGTTTTTAGGTAATAAACACAAGACTTCGATTTACTTTGATGTTACTTTATTTGTAAATCCCCAAACCAGACATCTGTGCACATCCTACGAGCTCGGCTCCTACTTGCTAACTGACTGAGTTACTTACTATCCTTAAACGGGAAGACAGGGTCCTCTATGCCTTCCGGTTCTCACGATTTATCCCCGGAAGGCAAGGTGAGAGTGAGTCAAGCACCGTCACTCATCCTTTAAGGCCGTGGGCTGTAGCTTATAACGGCCATTTTGATTTCTACACTATTGCCATAAATATTAGGTATCTAATAATTATATAACATGGACTCTTCGTAATCTCTTCATTGCGTCTTTAATTCCGTAAACTTTCGTCGAGACACTGCACCGCATTAATTTTCTTTAACTGGACGTCCAATCGTTAGGTAAACTCCAAAGGGAGTGAAATCCATTAGAAAGTCTCTTCGAAACAAATGATCACTCTATACCGGATCCTCTGGAGAGATCCGGTAGGACTGATATCGTTTATAAGATCCTTCTTCGCAGGAAGCTGTACGAATCTACGTGACAAAGTTGGCCGTGTCCAACAAGTCTTTCCAGTGCAAAAAGCTAAAAATCTAAGAATGAATAAACAAAGCCATTCACCACGGCTTGACATTAGCTGAGCAAACAAGGTTTTTGCAATGACGTATTGATTGATTGTAGTAAATGACGATCACCCAGAGGCGTTGTCAGACCCAGGACCATTTGCTAAATGAGATGGTTGTCTTAAAGAGTGTCGTTTGACTAAAGTGCAATGATAGATAGGCAATATTTCGTATAGGAGAGAGAGAGAGAGAGAGAGAGAGAGAGAGAGAGAGAGAGAGAGAGAAAGAGGGGAGGGAAGAGAGAGTGAGTGAGAGAAAGAGAGAGAGAGAGAGAGAGAGAGAGAGGAGAGAGAGAGGGGGGTAAGTGTCAATGCTAAGAATTGATATAGATGCATTTCCATTAAATAATATGGTCGCAATTTGTTTCCAGAGCTTCAAATCGAAAACCTAAATACAGTTCTGGATTTAGGAATAGACCTAATATTGATTAACAAAAAAAAAAAAAAAAAAAAAAAAGAAAGAAAGAAAGAAAGAGAACTTGACAACTGGTAGATTTTGCAGTTCCAACAGATCACAGGGTGAAACGAAAAGATAGACAAATACTTGGACATTGCTAGATAATTGAATAACCTGTGGAATATGAAGGTGGAAGTGATACCAATTGTAATTAGTGCACTAGGAACGATCTCAAAAAGCTTGGAAAAAAGACTGGAAAAAACTGGAAATCAGAGGAGGAATTGAGACTCTACAGATAACAACAGCATTGCTGAAATCTGCTACAATACTCAGAAGAGTCCTGGAAACCTGAGGAGACTTATTGTCACTCAAACTCCAGTAAAAGACCATCAGCTAACGCTGGTATGAAAACCTCACAGGAATAATAATAATAATAATAATAATAATAATTAGAAGAAGAAGAAGAAGAAGAAGAAGAAGAAGAAGAAGAAGAAGAAGAAGAAAGTTACCATCCCAACAACAGCGTTATTGTAAAATACCCAGAAGAGTCCTGGGGGCCTGAGGAGAGTTCTTGCCAATCAGACCCCCAAGATCACAAGCTAACGCCGGTGTAAAAATAACTACTACTACTACTACTACCACTACCACCACCACCACTACTACTACTACTACTACTACTACTACTACTAATAATAATAATAATAATAATAAAATCCCATAACAAGAAACAGTATATCAAAGCAAAAATAGATAAGACATAACAAATAGCAAGTGTGGAGACAGAGATAAAACAGTTAATAATATAATAAACCTCACTCAGACTCCAGCGAAAGACCACCGGCTAACGCTGGTGTGAAAAACTACTACTATTTCCATCAAACGAGATCAAACGAGAATTATTCCAAGATGTAGCCCTGTCAGTACTACTGTATGGATGCTCTACTTAGAGAAAAAGCCAGAACTTAAGGAATCAACATTCTGGGGCCTCAAAAAAGGTTTCAGAAGTCGGTGCTGGGTTAAATTCTGGCATAATAATAATAATAATAATAATAATAATAATAATAATAATAATAATAATAATAATTTTGACCACACAACAAAATGGTATATGCATAAACCAGAATCTGTTCTTGAGATCGAAACGCACAAAATTCTCTGGGACTTTGAAATTAAAACGGATCACCTTATCCCAGCAAGAAGACCAGACCTAGTGTTGATTAACAAAAAAGAAAGAACTTGTCAACTGGTGGATTTTGCAGTGCCAGCGGATCACAGGGTGAAGTTAAAGGAAAATGAAAAAATTGACAAATATCTGGACCTTGCCAGAGAACTGAAAAAGTTATGGAATATGAAAGTGAAAGTGATACCAATTGTAGTTTGTGCACTTGGAACAGTCCCAAAAGGATTAGAAAAGGGTTTGGAAAGTTTGGATATCAGAGGAAGGATTGAAACCATTCAGAACACTGCACTGCTGCAATCTGCCAGAATATTCAGAAGAGTCCTGGAGACCTGAGGAGACTTGCTGTCACTCAGACTCCAGTGAAAGACCATCAGCTAACACTGATGTGAAAACTCAAAAGGAATAATAATAATAATAATAATAATAATAATAATAATAATAATAATAATAATAATAATAATAACAAAAAGAGTCTTCGAAGATTTATATAGCTTAGAGTCTTACCAAGTCTAAATCCAGTACTATCCGTGATCTAGCAATGTAACTTAAAGTTCATTCGGCAATTTGTACTGTGTGTATTTACCTAAACCCTCTTTGAGGTTTGGATGTTCATATCTTTCCTAAGAGTATTAATCCAAAAGTTAACGTAATAGTGCAACTGGAATTCGAATTCGCTTACTAGTAACTCATATATTCTTTATGAACTCTTTCTTTCTCACATTTCTCACAAATGTCTAGCCACACGGAAGAGACTTGATAAGTCGAAACACATATCTGTGGATGACTATATATATATATATATATATATATATATATATATATATATGTTGTATTTTAGGGGTCTCCCTATGCTTCTCTTGGTATATATTCTTATGTTTTTTAAAAAGTTTGGCGTTATTACAAAGCATCTAAAAATAAATAATTTGAGTTCATTCATTTATTTTTAGATGCTTCGTAATAACAACCAACTTAAAAAAAAAGATTATATATGTATATATGCATATATATATATATATATATATATATATATATTGTTTACAGACTGGATCTCTTTGGTGATCGTAAAATATATAAAGAAATGCCTGTATTTAAAACTTTAAACCCCGCCCCTTAATAGCAGCTGTCAAATGGCTGAGAGGTTAACTAATCGGACTGAGGAAATGTCAGTCGGGTTTCGCTCTTGGTCGGAGGCAGTTGCTGTGTGTAGTCACACTGAAGAGACATGAAACGTCGAAACACGGAGTCTGCGGATGACTTAATATATATATATATATATATATATACCAATCCTCTACACGAGTAGGCGGTGACACTATGGCAATTTATTAAGTAGGGTTTACAGGTTTAATTTCAGAGTTTTCTTTTTCCTAGACTGGTTGTATAAGCAAGCATAAAGAAACCAGTCTGCCCTACTATTTTCACATAGCTAGAGGGGGCCTATTGGATTCATACCTTTCCCAAAGTTATTAGCGTTATGAGAAATGTAAATGGCCTCATTCACGATATATATACACACACAGATTGGTTTTCCTACTTTTCCCAATGGTATTAGTCCGTAAGTGAACCTAAGAGACCCCCTTTGTGTGTGTGTGTGTCCACGAAAATCTGTATTTTAGATTTAGAATAACTTAACTGTAAAATATAGATATCAATTACCTATTTTCGTTTATACTGCAAATGGAAAATGAAACATTAGTTTGTCTCTTTCTTTGAAACATTTCCCTGTTACAAAAACAAATATGATCAGTTGTGAAACTGTTGAATGTGTTAGGAGATATTATATTTGGGCTTTGTTGTTCTTTTGATCTCCAAATGTTATAATGTGGTAAATGCAATGAACTGTTTTCGTCGCGGACACAGAGAGTAGATGTCTGGGTATCTGTTTGATACTGTGAGAACAATAGGTTTTGGTTACAAGATACACACCATTTATTTTTGCATATACTAATTTGAGATGATCTATAGTGTGGTCCAAAAGTATTGTCACACCCTATCAAAATATAACTCTCAATTAATCAACTGTAATTACATGAAATAGAAAAGTATAATTAATGATATCGTATATTATACTATTAAAACCAATAATAAAGTTAAAACATATATATTATACTATTGTATAATAGTATATTATATAATAGTATATTATCTTATTATAATGGGGATTGTGTGTTTTTCTGTCTGTAACCGAAACTATATTCCTACTCAAGTCACAATTCTCTTAGTTATTGACATCACATTCTCCATGATTTTATTTTTATCTAAACCTCAATTATTAATAAAATTGTCTTACATTATTAATACTGTTAACTATGTCTACATACTGACAACATGCAATTATATTGATATATACAACAAAATAGCGGTTTACAGTGTGAATGGGAAGGCTAATTTAAATATTAATATTAAAAAATCGAATTTAATAAATATGTGCTTAGTATTATTGATTTCTAACTGTTTGGTTTTATTTTAATGCATATAAGCAAAAATCTCTTCAATGAATCTCAAATGAAATCCATTAACAAGAAAAAATAACTGTCATTTTATTCTTTACTTCCTCTTATAACTAAATACTTAAATTAAAAAAAAATAACAATGAAAGACGAGAGTGATGGAAGAGTAAGTTTCAGTTGTTCCATTTTTTTTATTATACTCCCTCTGTTTCAAATCTTTTATTATACTCCCTCTGTTTCAAATCTTTTTATCTGTATTCTCATTTAGTTTCCTTAGCCTTTATAATTTAATACAATATTTTATTACATTAAAACTTAAATACTTGCACCCGGAGGGTGCATATATTTGCTAGTATTATTAAAACAAATAATAAAGTTAAAACATATATATTATACTATTGTATAATAGTATATTATATAATAGTATATTATATCATTAAAACAAATAATAAAGTTAAAACATATATTATACTATTGTATAATAGTATATTTGTGACAGAGAACACAAGGTGAGTGGCCTGCCGTATTCTCGAAGGAAGCGGGCTAGGCTTTGCCTGGCATGTGGAATCGAACCCGCGTCCTTCGGATGCGAGCGGGCGACTCATTGGCACTGAATTCAAGATACTACTGTCCCGGATGTAAGCGCCAGGTGCCCGGATGATGGCTACGAGGATTCCAACGGCCGGGATTGGCTCGGGAATCTCGTGCGTGGGGTGCAGACACCCGGATGTTGAAGGAAAAACTTGTATAAGTAGAAGTGGGGTGACGACAGCTGGCAGTTGCGATTATTCAGCTGCTGAAGATATTTGAGTTGGTTATTTTACGACGACGACGACGACGACGGATTTTTTGTGCTATAGATTTTGTGACGGCGACGACATTGTTAACAAGTCGAATTTATTTTTCCCCTCTATTTTTTTTCTTTTTCATTCTAGAATATTATATAATAGTATATTATACTATTAAAACAGTATAATAAAGTTAAAACAATATGTATGAATGACAAGACTTTCGGACAAAACTGTATATAGAACTACTATGTTTTGCGTCGGATGTGACACAAGTTCTCAACTATGTGGCATCTAATGAGGATCGAATTCACAATTTAGAAGCAATAGATATGCGACCTTGCTAACTATTACACCACAATGGGACACCCTTTCTGAGCTCTGGGTATAGTACTAAACTGCATGCAGTGGTGAGGCTCCAGTTCTGGAGCTTTCGGCTGTGTGGGGTCACCATTCGTTGGCATTACTCACAGGCTAACTCTGAACCATAGTTGTATATTGTTGAGTAAATGGCCGCCATCCTCGGTTCCAGTTGTAAAAGAACTTAAAGTAAACAAGTCCTTGTGGGATAGTGTCCTTTAGGTCCGACGTCCAAGATGATCCAAATAGCAGTGAGCTAAGATTAGAATCAGGCCTCTATAAATACACCAACAGCAGCAGCAGCACTGCCAGTGATTGGATAATAGGAATCGTCGGTGGTCACGTGGTAGTCAACGAGTCTATATTTAGAAGTGACTACTTGTCCCATGCCTTATATACAGAAAAACTCCAACATATATATTGGCGCATCACGAATAGAATGCGACACCAGGCCAATTTTTAAACGGAATACAGCTGGTTTGAAATTTTCCTTATCCTAGACTGGTTGCCCAACCGAGGCTAAGAAACCAGTCTGCCCTACTATTTACGCATAGCTGGGAGGTGAATAGATGAATTCCTGTATTTCCCAAACACATTAGTAGGAAAGTGAAACTCAAACAGCCACGACCAGGATTTGAACTCGGGACCTCGTGCATATCTCTTATGACGATCACCGTCGCTCCACTAATGGTCATCGTTCGGAGTGTATTACCTGTTATGGTCCCATCTATTGTTTCTGTTTTTTTTATTTAATGGAATATTAACCATTGTGGTTTATTAAATGCCAAAGCGAGCCTTGTCGAAAAACAGTAACGATACTATTTAACCATAACTGAGCTAGAGAGATTTTATACATTTTCCAAATGTATCAATCGAAAAGTGAACGTATTAGCACGACTAGAGTTCGAACTCGCTTACTACGAGGTCGCAGTTCAGCACATTAGCCACGACAATACATAGACTGCTTCATCTATGTTTTCAAATAGATCTGTTTGAGATGTGTTTACAAGTTTAAAATGATTGGGAATATATAGTTATGTGTTATCTACTATTGGAGATCATATTTATTAAATTGACTTCGGCATAAAATAAACCAACAACAGTTAACAAGCCGTAAAACCAACCAAACAACCTACCAAAAACCCAACCACTTTTACATGTTTATTTGCTATTGAAGAAAAATCAAGTTAGATTGTGCATATATATATATATTTACCAACCCCTCCGCACGAGCAGGATGTGACACAAGGTCAACTTCTTAAGCGGAGTTCAGCAGGTTTGAATTCAGAGTTTTCCTTCTTCTAGACCGGTTGCCTAAGCAAGGTTAAAGAGCCCAGTCTGCCCTACTATTTACCCATAGCTGGAGGGAGAGTAGGATTCATACCTTTCCCAAGGGTATTAGCGCTAAGTGAAATGCAATTACCACGTCCAGGATTTGAACTCGGGGCGACGCGTCCATTTCCCATGACTTTAACCATTACACCACGCGCTTCCTACTTGGATTGTGCATATATGATCTGTTAATGTTTTCCTTTGTGCATTTTATATGGTGCCACTCTCCCTAAAGCTCAAGATCTGGAACCTCATTACCAGATGCAGTATAGCGCCATACCGCTGAAACCGGGAGGCACCGTGGTGTAATGTTTATCATCGTTGGTGCGGATATCCTTGGGAAAGGTATGAATTCAAATATTCTATTCTCCCTCCATATATGGTTAATAGTAGAGTAGAGTAAGGCAACCGGTATAGATAAAGGAAAACTTTGAGATCAAACCTGTTAAACTCCGCTTAAAAATTGACCTTGTGTCACATCCTACTCGAGGGGAGGAATTTATATATACATACCTGCAAACACTACATTAGCTGAAGATGTAATTTGCACATATATGCATCTGGCAAATATTATGGAATTAACATTAAAGTTGCTCTTAAAATCATCTTAAAATTAACCTTGTGTCACATCCTGCTCGTGTGGAGGGGTTAAGTAAATACATACGCAGCAAATCGTATTTGTTTTTCTTTGAGAGGATAGAAATTTACTTTGGTTCAGGGAATGCAGATTATTTGTGTGAACTTAAACAATATAAACATTTCAGAAATGGAATTTTAGATTTGAATTTCAGAATAGAATAATAAAAATTTACTAGCCGTCTCCCGTTTCAGGTGAGAAAATAACTTTATTTGAAAACTAAGCGATTTATTTATAAAAGTTATCGACAAAACAATCACTTATTTATGAAAAAAAAACGTGGGAGATCAGATTAAAAATGAATAACAAAAACGTTGTTTGTCAAATTTTCATTTTTAAGGCTGGATATTAAAATTGGTTATTCTCTACTCTTTGGGAACTCGTAAACTCGCCAATATTTAATAGTAATTTCGCTGAATATAAAATATACGTACTGTAGGCGGTGATTATCGTGCAATGAAATGGACCCGAGTTCAGATCCTGGACAAGGCTGGTTGTATTTCACATAGCGCTAATACCCTTAGGAGAGGTATGCATACAACTATTCTTCTTCCAGCTATGGACTGTCGTCATCTCTCCCACGTACACATATATACAAAGCTTATTGTAACCCTCCTAGTCTCTCTTTGCGTAATAAAAAATTCCTATAATGTGGTACTATGGGTTTTATATTTGTTGTATATTTTCAATTTGAAATCTATGGTAAATTATAAATGTATTATTTCTTTTATATTTTCAATTAATGAATAGATTAGAAATAAATAAAAATACAGTTTTTTGCTAAATTTTGATTTTTAAGGATGGATATTGTTTAGGGGTTTTAAGGGGTCAAATAAGAACAAAACGACGGGTAACAAATGTAGGAAAATGTATTAACAAAAGAGTAGACAATCACAGTAAAGAGAAGTGGGAATTACGCCCGACAAATAGAGTTATGAGCTGATTCGCATTGGTTTACTCTCAAGCCATAATTGCCCCTGTTACTTATAGTAACCGTCGGCGCAGTCCATTAGTCTATAGAGTATATAACCTATAATAGATATTAAAATTGGTTATTCTCTATTCTCCAGGAACTGGTAAACTCGCCAATATTCAATAGTAATTTCGCGAAATATAAAATACACGTAGTGTTGGTTGTGTAATGTTTATCGTCGTAGGAAATGGACCTGAGTTCAAATACTGGACAAGGCTGGTTTGATGTCATATAGCGCTAATACCCTTGGGATAGGTATGCATACAATTATTCTTCGTCAAGCTATGGACTGTCGTTCTCTCTCTCTCTCTCTCTCTCTCTCTCTCTCTTTCTCTCTCTCTCTCTCTTACACATGTATATGTAGCCTTTTCTAACCAGCCTAGTTGTTGCATAATAATATGGTGGCGTAGGGTCTTGACAACACTGGTAGCGAGAATGCAAAGGGCCCAAGTGGAAAAATACCAGAACGTTTGGGAACTTTGACCCCCTGTTACATAATCTATGCGGTTGCATAAGATTATTGTCAATCCCCTGTAATTCTGAGGGGATGAACCCTTTCATACCATGGCCGGGTCCTTCTATGGAAAATTACAGAAGGCCGCCAAATATGTGAAGTCACATGGGACCTTTTTCAGAGTCCCCAGTTTTGCAGTTAGACGTCAGGCAGAGCGGTCAGCCATGATGCTCTGTCTAAAACTGTAGCTCTGCATACGCGCGCTATGTTATGTCTGGTTGTGGATTTACAAATAAAGTAACATCAAAGCAAATCGGAGTCTTGTGTTTATTACCTAAAAATTAACAATGACACAGGGCCTCTGATAAGGAGAAATCCCTAGCATGGAAAACCAGACCCGAAATCCCCGTAGAAGACCAGACCAGACCTTAGAAGATTCCAGACCCAGACGCAAGATGTTAGAACCAAAGCCGACCAGAAGAAAAGACGACTAGAAGTAAGAAGTAAAGAAGTAAGAAAGAGTATGCAACATTATATCGATTTGGTATTGTGAAAACATCAGTATGCAACACCCGAAAGGCGGGAATATCATGAGTCACGTGAGAACTAGTTAAGCAATCAGTTAACACTCAGACGCCAGGGAGAGAAATCCTCTCTGCCTGGGGCTGTTGACTCCCGTTAGTTAGAAAACGGGCAATGTAGAATAAAACCTTTGATCAAAGTACCAACAAGTCTTGTTGGTTAATTATGCATGACTTGAAAAGAGGGCCTTAGTTAGAAAAGGAAGCAGCAACAAGTTAGAAGAATAATTAAAGTTCCAATTACCGTCGAACTGGGAAGAAAAGGCAACACACGATTGTAACTTAATACAAGCCCGAATAGTCACAAAGTCTACTGCAGAATGACAGGGTATTTATAAGACTCCACAATGTCATTCAAATCAAGCAGTCAAGCAGCCAATCAGAACTCAAGGAATGGAATCACCCAAATCACCCAAATTCATGAATGGATCATTCTTTATTTCTCTATATACCAACTGTCTTGGACACTGCTTAAGTGGTACTTAGTTAGCTGCTGTTATTCAAACCAACAATAGACTTACTGACTTCAATACAAGTTAGAAGACTAGATGATCACATCATGGCCGATAGAAATGAGAATTATGAACAAGCAAGGAAGTTACACGACTCTCTAATGTATGTATGCCTCTCTCTCTATCACCCGAGGACTCTCTCTATCATGTGAAGAACACTATTGTTTATATACCAGCAACATGAGTATATAACATAGTCTCTCTTTGAATAATGAGAAATTCCTATATTGTCGTAGTATAGGTTTTATATTTGTTGTATATTGTCAATTTGAAATTTATGGTAAATAATAGATTAGAAATAAATAACAAAAAAGTTGTTTGTCAAATTTAGATGTTTAAGGGTGGATATAAAATTGGTTATTCTCTATATTTTAGGGACTTGTAAACTTGCCAATATATAATAGTCATTTCGCTAAACATGCTGTAAACTTATATATATATATATATATATATATATATATATACCAACCCCTCAGCACGAGCAGGATGCGACACAAGGTCAATTTCTTAAGCGGAGTTTAACAGGTTCGCATTAAGAGTTTTACTTCTCCTAGACTGGTTACCTAGCCATGGTTAACGAGTCCAGTCTACCCTGCTATTTCCCCATAGCTGCAGGGAGAATTGGATTCATACCTTTCTTAAGAGTATTAGCGCCATGTCAAATGCTAACAGCTTCGTCTAGGAATTGAACTCGGATTGACGAGTCCATTTCCTACGACTCTAACCATTAGGCCACGCGCCTCCAGTGTATGCGGAGTTTGTCATGTGATAGTTATCGTCATGAGTAATGTATCCGAGTTCAAATCCTGGACGAGGCTGGTTGTATTTCACTTACCTGGGAAAGGTATTCACCCAACTATTCGCCTTCCAGCAATGAACTGACTGTCTCTCTATCTTTCTCTCACACGTGTACGAAGCCTTGTCTAAAGTATTACGAAAGTATTCTTTCTTTGAGTAATGGGAATGTCCTATATTATGTACTATGGATTTTGTATTGGTATTTGTTCAATTTTGAATTTAAATTTATATTGAATTATAAATGTGTTATTTTCTATATTTTCTATACAGTAAAAAACAAAACACAGACAATATGCAAACATCCTATATATGTGTGCATGTGCGTGGTCAGTGATATAATACATACATACACACACACACGCGCGCGCAAAACACACACACACACATACACACAGAGACAAATACACACACATACACACACATATATATATATATGTGTGTGTGTGTGTGTGTGTGTGTGTGTGTAGTATATTAAGAAAGATTGAAAAAAACACAGGTTTAAATGAGTTAAGTGGTGAGTTTATTGGCCGATGCTGCAGTGTTTCGATCTATTAATTAGATCATCTTCAGAGCATTTGTTGGTATATGGAAGGTAATAAGACATTTTTTATCACAGAATAACGGGAAAAGCGAGTGATAGTCCTTGTTTATCAGTCTGTTTAAAATTTGAAGTTTAAAAAAGAAGACGGTTTGAAATATGACGTCAAATATTCTCTTATACGGTGTGTGTATGGGACTGTAAGTGTGTGTATCGAAAAGAAAGTATTGTACATTTTTTAGGTGTGTGGTTGCGCGTGTGTGTATAAACCTTTTGCGTTAAACGACAGCGAAACAAACCTCAAGGTTGTGTGTGTGAATACA
>CM042141.1:123927682-123955182 GCA_023376005.1 Doryteuthis pealeii
GGTTATCACCGGTAGATTGTATCATCTGTCTGTCTGTTTGGAGAGAGAGAGAGAGAGAGAGAGAGAGAGAGAGAGAGAGAGAGAGAGAGAGAGAGAGAGAGAGACTGTATACCTGCGTTCCGATCTCGACTCAGACCAGGAAGAGGCTGTAATAAACATCGGTAGTTGCTCATTCGGCAGTTTCCCCCCTCTTCAGGACAGTGCTGTTTGTATGTACAAACCCCTCCTCCACGAATTTGATGAGGATTAGAATAAGCTGATTGTTTTCTCTGGCTATAACACTAAACTGCATCTGATGGTGAGGCTCCATTTCTGCAGATCTGGAGAATATGAACTACCCCTTTATTGCCATTACTTCACGCTCCCGTTTGATCTAGAGTATTAGAACCTGTTGTGTTTAACAAAAGATCATCATCATCATCATCATCATCATCAAGTCTTGACATCAGCACAGATATCCATGACTCACCCTCGCCACCCGTCCCTATTAGCCATCGGTCCTAGAAGATCATCCGTACAGCATCCGTATCTGTGATGAGCTGATCGATGTATGTTTTTGCTGTCAGACCCAAACTGGTTTATCCATGTTTAGGTGCCAATGTTACATAATATTTGCGGTTGCATAAGATTATTGTCAATCCCCTGTATTTCTGAGGGGATGGCCCTTTTCATATCACGGGCGGGACTTTCCATGGAATATCACAGAAATCCCGCGAAATACGTGAAGTCACGTGGGACCTGGTTGGGTCCTCAGTTTCAGTTTGGACGCGGGCAGAGAAGATGTAATGCCTTAACTGGAACTCGCCTGCATACGCACGCTATGTTTAGTTACATGAAATGTTTAGTTAAGTAAATAAAAGCTTACGAAAATAACAGAGTTTTGTGGTTGATGAATGTCTTGGCAACAAGACTGATCTAGAAGAAGAAATGCATTAAGTGCGACCGACCACCAAGACGAAGTCCAGACGCTAGAAGAGACGTTAGAAGAGACGCAAGGAGAAGAACGTCAGATACTAAAGCTGAACAGAAGAAAAATAGAAGTAAGAAAGTAAAAAGAAGAGTATATAACACCCATAGGAGAATGTCACTTATGAATTCGTCCTTGACTCTCCAGCCGTGTCCCATTATTCTTGTTTGTCTTACGCGGATGTCTTCTGTGATAGGAGGAAATTGGCAGTAAAGCTGTTTCCTTTCTGATGTACAGTTTCCAGGATTTTTTCAAGATAGCACACAGCATCCTTGTACAGTTCCAATATAGCTTTTTCTTCAAGAGTTCAAGTGGAGCAGTAGCAAAGTAGTATAGGACAAATAAATCTGTTTAAAAATTATAATATTTGATAGAAAAATCTCTTTAAGAAGTAACAAAAAATGTAAATATGAACCTACAACGAACGTGATTTCCTAACCCTAGGGATAAAATAAACCTAGATGGGTTAGCATGCAATTAAACAAATCAGCCAATTGAATCCTTCAAACATAGTATAACCGGTTTTAAATCAGATTATTCTATCTCCTAAACCGGTTGTCAAATCAGTCTGCCTACCATTTAACCATAGCTAGGGGTGGCGTGTAATAATTCATTTCTCAATGGTATTCGCTCTATTTGAAATGCAAACAGTCTCGTATTGAATTTAAACTCCTGATGTCGGGCTTATTGAATACGATGATAGCCGTTACACACGATCGCCTCCACGATCCCTAATTTTTGTCCAAGGGAAATGTTTTATTTAATAGTTATCGCGACAGGAATTGACAGAACGAGGCGGAAGCGACTACCGGACTACTTTGGGGATTGCGAAGGATGGGGAGCCCAGTCTAGCCTATATATATATATATATATATATATATATATATATATATATATATATATATATATATATATATATATATATATATATATTAGACCTATATATATATATATATATATATATATATATATATATTTCGGCAGCATGTTATTATATAAACAGGTCTGGTTGCATACCATGTATACCATGGAATAAAAGAACAACAAAAAGACAACAAATACAACAGATAAACCCCCTCAAGATGACTATGGATGTGGTTGAAAGCGCTATTGAAAATATGTGATACCTTCTCTACCATTTGGACTTCGATATAAGATGACGTAAGCAGTGAAGATCACCAAGAAGAATATATTCCGATGCATTTCAACCGAACCTGTTTAAAAATGAATGATATATATATATATATATATATATATATATATATGTGTGTGTGTGTGTGTGTGTGTGTGTAATATGGTGAAAGATTTGAAAAAAAACACAGGTTCAAATAAAATGAGCGATATTTATTCAACCAACGCTGCAGTGTTTCAATCTGTTTAATATATCTTCTTCAGGACTTTTGTTGATATACATGCTCTCTCCCTCTCTCTCTATTTTTCTTTCTTTCTCACACACACACAGTCACTCACACACACACACACACACACACACACACACACAACGTAAGAGAATGTTCGATGTCATCTTTGAAAACCGTTCATCACAGCGTTTCATAAATTTCAAATTATTCTAAGAGCGCTAATTTTCCATTTAAAACATTTTTAAACAAACTGATTAACAAAACTATCACAGTCTCCTTATCATTATGTGATAAATTTTACTTTTCCTATATCAAAAAAGCCCTGAAGAAGATCTACTAAACAGATTGAAACACTGCAGTGTTGTCTGAATAAATATCACTCATTTTATTTGTCTGTTTTTTCAAATTTTTCACTATATTACATACCGTTGGATTCACTTCCATTTTTCTCTTCACACCACACACACACACACACACACACACACATATATATATATATTATATATGTATATATATATGCTATTTGGTATCCTTCATTATATATATATATATATATATATATATATATAATGAAGGATAGCAAATATGAAAATGTTTGCATACAAAAGTGGTCAATGCTAAATTATAGCAAGTATATAATATATATATATATATATATATATATATATATATATATATATATATATATATGTGTGGTTGTGTGTGGGTGTGTGTGTGTGTGTGTGTGTGTGTGTGTGTGCGTGCGTGTGTGTATGTGTGTGTGTGCACGTGTATATATATATACACTCGTGAACAAAAAAAATTGGGCCAGGATTGAAAGAAGGAAGAAAATAGATTTTTCGATATTTTTCAGGAATTTACTGAAATTTAACTGCAAATTCCTATTTTTCAGATCATTAATATTATAGTATATGATAATTTAATGGTAAAAGTAAGTCCTAAAAAGGTAAGACCGCATCTGGGCGAGGATATGAAAAACCGAATTGCCTGTCTAATATGACTTACAAGCAGATTTTCGATATTTTGAAAAAAGAAAATGTGACAACATCTCTCTCTGCTGTGAAGCAAATTGGTCAAAGGTTCGAAATCGAAGGTTCAGTAAAAAGGAAATCTGGATCTGGTCGCCCTAGAGCATCCAGTGAAGGACGATAACAGGCTTAAAATGACTGTTTTGAAGGACCGAAAGAAAACTTATGTTGACCATAGCAAACAATTCAAAACAGCGGATGGAAATTCCATTTCTAGAATGACAATATCTAGACGATTGAGGGAAATTGGATTTTCTTCAAAAAGGTGCACAAAGAAGCCATTATTATCTAAGAAGAACATCAATGATAGAAAGACATTTGTCTCGTGTAATGGCAAGAAAGATACAGAATGGTTTAGGAATGTTTTCTGGTCCGATGAATCAAGATTTTGTCTTTTTAGTGATGCTCCCGAACGCTGCATTCGAAGATCCGGAGAAAGATTATCGCCAAGTTGCATAAAAACGACAGTGAAACACGGGAATGGAGGGATAATGGTATGGGGAACTTTTAATCCCGCAGGAGTTGGGGAACTTATTAGATGTGAGGCGTCAATCAATGCAAAGGAATACATTCGAATATTAGAAACAGGACTGCTTCCAAGTATCCAGAAGCTGGGAGTATCCCATAACATTATTTTTCAACAAGATAATGCACCTGCAAACACCGCTAAAGTCGCTAAGAAATGGCTTGCCGATAATTCAATTGATGTGATGTTTTGGCCTGGCCAAAGCCCCGATTTAAACCCAATCGAGAATATTTGGGCCATAATATCACGTGCATTGGCTGGAAGAACTTTTCGAACAAAGAGAAACTGTGGGAAGCTCTACAAAATGAATGGGATAGCATCCCTCTTCACAGTGTTCCAAGTTGGTTGAGAGCATGGTTAAAAGGATTAATCTTTTAAAGAAATCAAAGGGGAAAGCGATTCCATACTAAGCATTTATTAAAGTAAATGTCTTTTTCTGTGTATATAAGACTCGTTTTTGTTTTTTGTTTAATTGTATTTTGTTTAATTTAGCATTTTGTACAATAAAATGTATAATACGTGCTTGGCCCATTTATTTTGTTCACGAGTGTATATATATATATATAATATATAGATATATAGATATATAAAGATATATAGATATATACTGTTCTACTTAAACCTAACTATGGCATATGATGGTAGTTGTTCCAGGATATGCCCTGTGTCACAGTGCTGAACCGGCTGCTCCTACATACGTATTAATAAAAAAATCTCCGTGAATTTATTCAAATTAAATTTTATACACATTTTATTGCTTTTCTCTTTTTTCTTTCCTACAATGTATCCATTTCGCAAATAAATCAATTACTTCATATAATTAATTCAAGAATTTATCTTAACAGGAAAGGGTGTTTTCTTGTGAAATATTGCTCATACATCATTATCATATCTGACATGAACAGTGTTAGGGTGAGAAGCGAATTACTAGACAAATTTCCGGAAAACAGACCAAGTGTTAATCAACAAAAAGAAAAGATCTTATTACGTATTAGATTTTGCGGTTCCAGACGAAGTGCAAACCAAGGTTATAGAACGCAGACCCCACAACTGTTTACCCATAGCCATTTCACGTAAGTTTTTTTTTAGAAAATTCATGGTGCTATATGAGTGTTTTATGGATGTGTGTAGTGTGATGGTTACCGTCGTAATAAATTGACACAGCCAGTTGAGTTAAAATCTGGGACGAGCCTAGTTGCATTTAATATAGTGCTAATACTCTTCGGAAAGGTATGAACCCAACAATCCTCCCTCTAGATATAGGTAAATAGTAGGGCAGACTGGATCCTTTTATAGTGCTAATACCCTTCGGAAAGGTATGAACCCAACAATCCTCCCTCTAGATATAGGTAAATAGTAGGGCAGACTGGATCCTTTAATCTAGGTTTAACTAGTCTAGAAGAAGGAAAAATTCTGAATTCAAACCTGTTAAACACCCCTTAATAAATTGACCTTGTGTCCCATCCTACACATGCGCAAGTGTTTGTATATATATATATATATATATATATATATATATATAACAGTCATCCAAATGTACATGTTTAGAAGTTTACTTCTCATCAGTGCGGCTTGACTTTTTAAAAGCTACCTCTAGCTGCGATTGAAACCCAACAGGATTTTCGTCTGCCAAGTCCCTTACCCTTGCGGCTATCAGCGGCTGTCAATCTGAAGTGAACAATTAATTGATACATCCCTACGCGGAATGTTTTTACAATCACCAGAGAACCCAAGACTGTAAACAGCGGACAGACGAGTAATAGTCATCTACAGACACCGTGTTTAGACGTATCACGTCTCTTCAGTGTGGCTAGACATTTGCAGATGGAAATCTGATTGATTCATCATTAGACAGGCTTCTTAACTCAACGGCCATCGGTAGATTTTAACTGATAAATAACACATCTGTATATATGTAAACACCTCCAGAGATTGGTCAGTCCGTTTTATAGGAGGCATGTGTGTGTGCGTGTATTTTACGCGTTAACTAGAACTCTGCTTCTCAGATATTACCCTGATGCAACTCTACAAATTCGTTCATATATATATTTACCAATCCCTCCGCACGAGCCGGATGTGACACATGGTCAATTTTTTTATTTTTTTAATATATTCTTTTTTTAATTAAAAAATTTTTTTAAGCGGAGTTTAACAGGTTTGAATTCAGAGTTTTCCTTCTCCTAGACCAGTTGCATAGCCAAGGTTAAAGAGCCTAGTCTGCCCTATTATTTACCCATAGCTGGAGGGAGAGTAGAATTCATACCTTTCCCAAGGGTATTAGCGCTAAGTGAAATGCAATTACCACTTCCAGGATTTGAACTCGGGGCGACGCGTCCATTTCCCATGACTTTAACCATTACACCACGCGCTTCCCACAAATTCTTTCATATAAGACACAACTGCCAGCCCTACCCCCTCAAAATCATAACAGGAATCGTTCAGTTAATTGAACCTCTCGGATCATATTCTTCGTGTTCATGAAAGCGAACCCGAAAGGGCCCGAATGGCTCAATGTGCTACAGGAAGGCAGATCCTGTCAATTCCTTATTAAAGTAGCCATTTTGTAAAATCAGTCATCGTGCTTTAAACAGTTCATATTGCTGTGTCCAAATTTCACGCGCGCAAATCGAATCACTATCTTCCGAATTGTTACACTGACATAATTCAATAAAATTAAATGCACCAGTTAGAACAAAACATCGTTCGAACAATTGGCACTTCTTCGTGTTCTTAATGATGTTAACAGTGTTTCTATTGGCCCATTCTCCAGTCCTAGTCAAGTGTCTAATCCGTGAGTTAAAAAAACTACTATAACATAGTTGCTGCCTCCCACCACCAGTGACCCTGGAGCTCATCTCTTTCACCGACAACAAAAGGTCAATCGCAAAAAACTCTCGCTGTAAATGCAAGAGACTATTTCATATGAGTATTTGGCATTTTTAAAGGAGTAGTTAGTTACTGGGAGAGCGACAAATAGCGACCTAAATTTTTTATCTATGAAAAATCCTCCCAAGTACCTATTGGTAGTGGTTTTTGATTGGTCAAAGAATAGATATTGAGTAGAAATCCAATTGTTCTAATATGCTAATGCTTATCACAAAGTTATACTATCCCCGGAAAGAACCCAGTTGGATGGCGCAGTAGATACGTTGATTACACCTCTGCAGAGGGCTAAGACGTACCCGTCAATGGGCCCACTTGTTAGCCAGAGTTAGCGACCCGTGATGCTTAAGGACCTGGCTTAACAGTCCATGACATGCAATACTCCATTTTGCTTCTTACTTGTGCTAGACGGACGGTTAGAGAGGCCTCATACAATCAGTAGGCTGGTCACTTATATAATTTTCCCGACTGTATCACTCTTATGGCAAACCCCAACCTTTTTATCATATATGTGCTAGAAGGCGGTGGCTGGGGGGTCTGATTATATTGGGTATGATGTCAAACTACATCTAGTGGTAAGGTTCCAGTTCTGGAGCGCTTGGAAGTGTGGAGTACCCTTTCATCGCCATTAATCCCATGTCCACTCGAACAAGAGTGGTAGTCCCTGTTAGGGTCCAATCTATGGGTTAAATACATCAAGGCTCTTTGCATTTTACATAGCCGAAAATGTATGAATCCAATTATTCTCCCTCTGGTCATGGGTATTCTGAATTCAAATCTTTAAAGCTCCATTGAAGAAATTGGCCAAGTGTGGAGGGGTTGGTATATTCATATAAAAATGCAAATGCGAACGTACAATTAACGCGGTTCCATAACCTCTAGGCTTAAAATACCCGCAGACGGGTTGACATGCCCTTACAAAATCAAACAAAATATCAAAGCCCCACGGGTTGGTGAGCTTCAAACATTCCTTAAATTTCTATTCATTGTTTCATTCATTGTTCATTTCTGTCTTGGTAAATACAGCTTCAGCCGGGATACTTTTAAACATACTTCGTATTTTAAAGAGAATTAATGTTTCATTCAATTTCTGTCTTGGTAAATACAGCTTCAATCTAGATACTTTTTTCCAGTTCGTATTTTGAAGAAAATGAATGTTTCATTCATTGTTATTTCTGTCTTGGTAAATACATAGATACTTTTTCAACACAGTTCTCATTCAAATCAGATACTTTTTCTCGTATTTTGGAGAAAATGAACATTTCATCCTCTAGCCAAGATGCCAATGTTTTTTTTTCTAATAGTTCTCATTAATATGATTAAAAGCCAAAAGCGACTGACTGATGAAAATGAAAATTATTATCTGCTGTTCACAGAAATCTAACTTCAAACCTTAACATTTTTAAGAAATCAAGTAACTTTCTTAAGTATCATTAAGAGGCGTAATGTTCATTTTGATACTAAGGCAATAGATTATACTAAACTGCTGAATGTATTTATATATTTTACAAGAATTAATGGGAGTAGGACACTTTATACTGTATCTGGAAACATACGTATAAAAACTGACTCACGGGGAATGTAGCGGCTATTGTTCTAATGTTTCTTAAAACTATTTCATGGCCATTTACTCTGAAGACCTTATCATAAAATTTCACTCACCTGCAACTAAATTTCCTTAAATTCTCATAATTTTCATGTTATTCTCCCTGGTGTATAATTTAATACCTCATTCATTTTGTGTTATGTGCCCATCTGGACTCTCCCAAAAACGTATATTACAATTATAAAAGAAAAACTGTGAGTATTGGCTTATAACCAACACTAGGTCCATATAATGCATCCATGACTATACTAACACTGAACATTTGGTAAGGAAAGACAACTAACTAAAATGAACAATGCACATATGAATTTTTACTACATACTGTTAAGTTTCTGACCGCCATCCTTGTCCAGTTGAAAGGGACTTAAAATAAGTAAGTTCTGAGCTATAGAATCCTTAGGTAAGTGCATAAGTCCTGAGTTATGGAATCCTACGTAGTGTCAAAGGTCCAGTGATATAATCTATGTTCCTTCGTCCACGAAGGTTCAAGGTAGTTGTGAGTAGCTAAGATCAGAACCGTCAATATAAATAACAATATCAGCCGCAGAGTACTGCCAGTGATTGGCCAAGAGCTTGGTCACGTGATTATCGCCGAGTCTATAAGTAGAAGCGGGCGTCTAGCACACACCTTATATCAGAAAAACACTAACACATACAATATGTAATAAAATTGCAACATAATATGTATGTCACAAACAGGTAAACGATACAAAATTCTCCCAAGAGCAACCGAGGAATGCTTAATAATGCAAAGGGTAATGTAAATGTTTATCCTACTTACGTTTGAAGGGTCTTCATCGCAACCACATGGTAGTACAATTTATCTCGTTGGAGAGAGATATAGTATAGTAAAGTTCACGTTACCAAAGACATGACCAAAAAGAATGAGAAAAAGGTCTCATTTCTCATGTGTCAAACCACGAGACGAGAAAAGAGATCAAAGACGACACATCTTCAAACTAAGATAAGATAACTCCTAATAATAATAATAATAATAATAATAATAATAATAATCTGGGACTTAGAGATAAAGACGGGTCACCTATACCAGCAAAGAGATCATACCTATTATCAATTAAAAAAAAAAAGAAAACTTGTCAACTGGTAGATTTTGCGATTCCAGCATGTCATAGGGTGAAGAATGCTGGAATCGACAAATACTCAACCTTGCCAGAGAATTGAAAAAGCTGTGGAATATGTGAACGTGATACCAATTTTACCTGGTGCTCAAGGATCGGCCCCAAAAAAGCTTGAAAAAAGACTGGAGGATCTGGAAATCAAGGAAGAATTGAGACAATTCAGACCACTGCATTGCTACAATCAGAATACTCAAGAAGAGTCCTGGAGACCTGAGGAAACTTGTTGTCACTCAGTCTCCAGTGAAATACAATCAACTAATGCTGGTGTGAAAAACTCTAATAATAATAATAATAATAATAATAATAATAATGATAATAATAAAGACAAATTACTTATGGTGGCCAACAATAGTAGAAGTGACAGATGGACAAACAGAAAAACAACAAAGGCTAGAAAACAAAAATGGGGTGAACAACAATTATATGGACACTTCAAACGGCAAATCGAAGAGGTTTGCACATGGAAAGACTTGGACATGGTTAAGAAACGGAAACCTCAAAAGAGAAACAGAATCATTAATAATTGCTGCACAAAATAATGCCATAAGGACAAACTATATCAAATCAATTATAGTTGGTGCACTTGGAACGGTCCCAAAAGGATTTGGAAAGTTTGGAAATCAAGGGAAGAATTGAAAACATTCAAAACACTGCACTGCTGTGCTGGAGACCTGAGGAGACTTGCTGTCACTCAGACTCCAGTGAAAGACCATCAGCTAATGCTGATGTGAAAACTCAAAAGGAGTAAATAATAATAATCTGGGCTTTGGGGTAAAGACGGATCACCCTATCCCAGCAAAGAGAGCAGACCTATTATTAATTTAAAAAAAAATCAGAATACTCAGAAGAGTCCTGGAGAAACTTGTTGTCACTCGGACTCCAGTGAAATACTATCAACTAACGCTGGTGTGAAAAACTCTCATAATAATAACACTGCACTGCTGCAATCTGCCAGAATACTCAGAAGAGTCCTGAAGACCTGAGGAGACTTGCTGTCACTCAGACTCCAGTGAAAGGCCATCACCTAACACTGATGTGAAAACTCAAAAGGAGTAAATAATAATAATAAAAGGGTATCACATACGGCTCCTGTTAATTCTAAACGTCACCGTTTCGCAACCCCCATCCACAAAATAGATTAACCTTATAGATAAAAGAAGAAGCAAAAACATTTTCATTTCTCATAGACCGGAATTTGAATGGTTTCATAAAGGAATAAGATAATCAATAAAATATTGTGAGTTACCATTCGTAGCTTTACATTCGTATTGTTTTGTTTTTAATAAATATAACCTTTAAAATTGAATACGTTATTGTTTCAAATTCATCGCACTCTTCTTTAGTTGGAAATCTAAAAACAAAAATGATTTCGTCGAATGACTGCGTGAAATTTGAATCAAATGTCATGAGAGAATTGTGAAGACAAAAGTCAAAGTGCCTTAAGAATTTTTTCACTTAGGATGGATCATTTAATCTATAAAGCCTTTTTTCTCTTTACCCCAAATTAATTTAACATTTGTTTACAGTAATGTTTAACCTCCGAATTATAGTTAACTTCAATATTTTTAAAAAAGATTTTGAACAAGTATATTCACTATAGATATCAACTAATCTTAGTATATACAAGGCCACGATTATGGAAACTCCAGCAACATTCAGATTTTTGTTGGTTAGTGCTTAACGGCACATCAACACTTGCATATATATATATATATATATATATATATATATATATATATATAATTTTTACTTGAAGGCACTTACAACGCATGTATCGCATAAAATTCGATACTTTTCTTATAGAAAATGAACTTGACAAGTGTAATCCCAGCAAAGGATAGCTCGGTGTGTAGTATACCGTACAGACTGTTTCGACTTTATTAAGTCTCATCAACGGTATATACTAACGATTTCCCTTCCGACAGAAATCGAAACCGTGACTTCAGCAGACACAGTGAAACACTAGTGAAACACTATATCGCATCGGCCACAGTACACAGCTGACCATCCCAGCGAAATTAGCTTGTCAAATGATACTACACGCCTCTACCATAATAGGCAAGGGGGGCGTTTTTGAGAGAATAATAACAACAGACAGACCGTATATATATATATATATATATATATATATATATATATATATATATATATATGCTTTAAAAAGACCTAAAACATTCATTGTATGGAGAAAAAATATCATGTTTTTTTTTTTTTACAATAGAAGGGAAAATAAAAACGAGTTGCATGCAGACTAGTTTCGATCCTCGCTCAACAGATCTAAATATCGAGGATAATAGAATAATCGGAAAATGGGACTCGTAAGAAAAAAAACTCGTCCCATTTACCGGTTAATTCTATTATCCTCGATATTTAGCTCTGTTAAGCGAGGATCGAAACTAGTCTGCATGCAACTCGTTTTTATTTTCACTTACCCCTCCCCGTTCTATTGTAAAAAAAACATAATGTTTTTTTCTCCATACAATGAGACTTTTTGGTCTTTTTAAAGCATTAATAAAATTCTGTACCCCCCCAAAAAATGTATATATATATATATATATATATATATATATATATATTATATATATATATCTGTGTGTGTGTGTGTGTGTGTGTGTGTGTGTGGAGATATGAGGAACACAAGAACAAACTCAAACAAACGTATGTAGGACATATATTTCATTAGGCATTAAGCTCAGCATCATCAGTCGCTGAACTTAATGCTTAGTGAAATATATCTCCTACATACGTTTGTCTGAGTTTTGTTTTGTGTTTCTCATATATCCACACATTCTGTCGGATTTACTCCACTCCTTCTTCCTCATATATATATATGTATATATATATATATATATATGTTAACGTATCGGCGACATGAAGTCAACGGCGACTGATTACTGAAAGTTTTTCGCCAATGCGATCTTCAGACCAAGTCTTAGTTTGAAGATTACATAGGCGAGAAACTGTCACTATCTCTTCCCCAACCGTTCTTCTTTATAACCCCAACTCAATCCTTCTTCTCCCTTTATCCATTTCTCAGTACTCGCGCACCACATACGAGTATGAGTAATACAGGCATCTGTGTGGTAAACTAAGGAGCTGATGGTAGGTGTGGTGTGCCACGTCAGATGCTAAAATAATCTCCTTGGTCTAGCGCTATTGAAAAGGGGATATACTCCCTCGCTGCCTGGCTGATACCGACATTAGGCCGCCCCGACGACTTTACTTACTTACTTTATTTATATATATATATATATATATATATATATATATATATATATATATCCCTCTCTTTCTTTTCTATCTTTCCATCACCCATTTCCATCCCTCTACACTATTTCTTTATTTCCCCATGCCTCTCTCTCTCTCTCTCTCTCTTCTCTCTCTCTCTCTCTCTCTCTCTCTCTCTCTGTGTCTCTTGTTCTCTTTTATTTTTTTCTGTTCAGTCCTCTTCTCTATCTCCATATTTCCCTTCCACTCTTTCTCCTCTCCCTCTATACATCCTCTGTCTCTTTCCATTCCCTTTATGTCTCTTAATTCTTCCTCATTTTCCCAATTATCTGCTATATAGCGTAATCAACAATATTTGACATTTCGAAAGGAAACGTTTTTATTATTCCATACATTGGCCAGATTAGTATTTCCACCAGCCAACAAAGATGAGGATATTAGTCGAGCTGATTTCGAACAATAATGTTTCGTCTCAGAAATTCAAATAATATGAGGGGGTGGTGGCTGGAGAAGGCATTGCTCGAGGAATTGGGATTAAAGAAGGAAGAGGAGGATATTAACCCGATTAATTGATGGGATAATGATAATACTTCATACGAAAACTTCATATTTATCAAATCAATGTAAAGAATATAAAGACAAGACATGGGGGAGGTTTCAAAACGTATTTCACAAACTGGTTTCAATAAACAGGTGTCAGTAATATTAAGAAAACAACCTTAAATTATCGGGCGGGAATTAAACAGGTACTGAAGAGGTTTCTTAATTGAACCTTATACCTAGCAATGTAGGAAGCGCGTGGTGTAATGGTTAAAGTCATGGGAAATGGACTCGTCGCCCCGAGTTCAAATCCTGGACGTGGTAATTGCATTTCACTTAGCGCTAATACCCATGGGAAAGGTATGAATCCTACTCTCCCTCCAGCTATGGATAAATAGTAGGGCAGACTGGGCTCTTTAACCTTAGTTAGGCAACCGGTCTAGGAAAAGGAAAACTCTGAATTTAAACCTGCTGAACTCCGCTTAAGAAATTGACCTTGTGTCGTATCCTGCTCGTGCGGAGGGGTTGGTAAATATATATACCTAGCAATGACGCTTCCTGTATATTCATTCAATGGCATTGCAGTCTCGGAAGACTATATAGTTTTTGTACCCGTGAGGTTAAAGCACCTCTTGTGACTGTGAAATTCAATGTTCGAAAAACAGCCTCGACCACATATGTCGCATGTGAAGGCTGTCCCTGAAGATGTTGATGTGCCGGTGCTTTGTTGCCACCGCTTTCTTCTGGACATCTTGGCTTCATGGTGTTGCACCAGAGTGGCTTCAGACATGAACAGTCAGCTATGAAGAGCGTGGCGCCACCGATGGCGGTCCTGAGACAAATTTCCCAGCTGTAAGTGGTAATGCCAATGCACCTGAGATCATTCTTGCAGACATCCTTGAAACGTGGCTGGGAGCGACCAATCTGTCTCTTAACAGACAAAAGCTCTGCATAGAGGATGTCCTTCAGGATTCGTCGAGCATTCATCCGGCAGACATGGCCCAGCCATCGGAGACGACGCTGTATAGAATACATATTAAATCTTATTAAACGTCAACAATATTTTCGTTAAAATTCGCAGAATTTCACAATTAATTTTGATTATTGCCAAATTTATTTTCAAGTTATAAAAATTGTTAATATACAAAATCGTCACAGAAAATCACGTACAAAATCACCGAAAACAATCGCAGTAATTAAAATCCAAAATTTCAGGATTACGAGTCCTGATCTGATCTGAAATCTCTTTAATTCGCTTACACAATTGGTCTGATTCCAAAATGGAATCATACGATAGGCTATAGACTCTAGGAGTAATGGTGAAAATGTGACACACTAACATTAATTTTTATTATTAGAGACAAAGAAATATGGCGACACAAGACTTGATGAATCATCAAATAATTAGGTAATTATTTTAGGTCAGAGATTTTCTTTTCTTTAACGAGAACCGGTTTTGATTATAGAGTAAAAATTACAGTTTTGTTTTTCCTCACAAACAACTAAAAGAAAATCCTCGCCATCATAATGACAATTATGTTGCTACTTTAACTTGGCTATCTATTTATATAAAAGAGAGATTCTGTATGGCTGTCTGCTTGTTTGTACAACGACAGAGCGCCGTCCTTTTACAAAGGAAAATTGATGAAAACCAGCAAAGATCAATGTTCTATAAAATCAGCGTTTTGTCCGAAAGGGGGTTAAGAAAAACTTTTGCCTCTCATTTTCTATAAGAAAAGCTAAATAAAATATAATAAGGGTATAAATCAATGCTATATTAAAAATGATTAAAAGATAAAACAAATTAATAAAAAATAGAACATGATAAAAAGCAAATGAAAGGCAAATAAAAGAAAAAATACAAACAAGAAGAATGGTGAAAATAAACAACTTCAAAACAAAAATACATAAAAAATAAGAGATAATACAACATATATATATATATATATATATATATAAAGGTTTATTAACCTATATATAAATATAGATTTTTTTAAATTTTAAAATTCCAGGCAACGCCGTGTAGCTATGCTAGTTCATAAACCAAATGGAAAAATACAGACATTGATCGATAGAGTATCACCCCGAGGTTATTTGGAAGCGCGACTTTCTTTGGTGTACAGAGTCGCGTGATCAGCCGACTCCGGGAAAATAAATTATCGGACAGATGTAAAAAAATAATTTATAAAAAGCATATATATATATATATATATATATATATATATATATATATATTACAATTTATTCTCAAAGTATAAAATACCTGATAGTTTTCCTTATAGTCCAGAGCAAAAGTGCGGTATAGATAACCAGAAGTCTAACATTTTACAACCTTATTTTTCTGATGCATGTATCATTGTGAAATCATTACTTTATTTGTAAAATTTGTACCCGGACCTCCGTGTCCATTTCCTACGACGATAACCATTACGAAACAACGTCGCCCTGAGGAAGGGCAACTAAGTATTAATTTTAATGATTTCATCAATGATTAGCTGAAACAGGGAAAATGCGGATAAAACAACACAACAACTAAATTCAAATGATATTTCGCTTCGGTCTTTTGCGAAGCATTTTCGAATTCATTCTAAAGGCAAAATGGGTTCCACAGTCTAGTTTTATGCTGAAAAGGTAATTTTTGGGGCGAACAGAAGATGGGGGAGGCGTACATAGTGATGAGATGATGTTGGATATTGTACAAACGGAAATATGAATTTCCGGTTAAATTAAACAAAGCGAAGAAAAGACGACAAAAATGACAAAGGACTTTTTTCCCGGTAAAGCGAACAAAAGAAGGATGGGAAACAATAAGTTCGGAAATAGTTATCAGATCAAAGATAAAGATGCGTAGGCGGTCGTCAATACAAAAGCCAGAGGGTTAAGCAGTCAGGGTCAGTAGTGAACAGACTCCAGAGAGACAGCGAACGGAGAACAAGTGAGTGACCGCACTCACAGTCACAGCCGATGGCCTGTGAGCCGTCACGTAGCCACCTTTCACCTCACCAACGCATTGTCAACCCTTGGGCAGATTCCTATTGTCAAGCTCGCCGCCCACCACTTACAACCGAGAAGGAATAAAGTCAAAATTCCTACTATGCTATGTGTTGTAGATTTCATTAAGCGACCACTATATATATCTTCTAGTGTTAGTGGCGATACCCGCTACGATACGTACGCCGATTTAGCAGCGTGGGTTTGAAGAAGCCACTATACAACATATATGATTTGGTACCAGTATATAACATATACGATTTAGTGCCGGTAAAGAAGGTGCTATGCAACAATGAGAGGCAAAAGGAAAGAGGGGAAGCATGGATGCGTGAGTGAGGTACCCAATCCTTTACTCCTCATAACTGAAAGAGTTAATTTCTCTTTTAAAGATAGCATACGGCACCATTGTTGAAAGTGTGATAATTTCGGGGTGAAGATTAGTAGATGTGCGGTTAGAAGGTCGTAGGTCAGAGGATGTACATAGTTACTCTCGCTCGAGTCGTTGCAACGTGTTATTGTAAAGAATGAGTAGAGTCACACGATTAATCCGCGAATGTCATCAACTGACGTGTGGCCATGACCCAGAATTAATCAGTCACAGACAGTGGAAATTACCTGCGTTAATAATTGACCTGTTATCGATCTATCGAAATACACTCTAATCAAATCTACACGTTTTCATTTAAATCCGTGAAAATCACTGTGGAATTTAACGTGCTTTGTTGAGCCTGGAACACCATACAGATCTATCGGTGGGGTTAAGCATACGTTTGTGTACTTTTTGACACACCTTGTATTCTGAAAAAAACTAACCTTCCATTCAATAATTCTTTTTCAGAATACAAGGTGTGCCAAAAAAGTAACAAGTTTAAAGCTGTATTTACCAAGATAGAAACGAAGAATGAATGTAACTTTATTGGATACGTACTAATAAAATCTACACGTTTTCATTTAAATCCGTGGAAATCGCTGTGGAACACATTACTTAGAATTTAGCGTGCTTTGTTGAGTCTGGAACACCATACAGCTCTGTTGGTGGGGTTAAGAATACGTTTGTGTACTTTTTGACACCTTGTATTCTGAAAAAAAAAACCCCTTCAATTCATTAATTTTTTTCAGAATACGAGGTGTGTCAAAAAATACCAAGTTTAAAGCTGTATTTACCAAGATAGAAACGAAGAATGAATGGAATGTTACTCTTTTCAGAATACAAGGTGTGTCAAAAAACTACCAAGTTTTAAGCTGTATTTACCAAGATAGAAACGAAGAATGAATGGAACGTTATTGGATACGCTCTAATAAAATCTTCACGTTTTCATTTAAATCCGTGAAAATCGCTGTGGAACACATTACTTAGAATTTAGCGTGCTTTGTTGAGTCTGGAACACCATACAGCTCTGTTGGTGTTTATAAGAATACGCTGATTCTATTCCCTGCAATTTCTAAAAGAAACATGCTGGTTAGTTGGTTGGTTGGTTGGTGGTTTTTGACATATCAACCCTTGTGGGTTTTTTAAATGCAAATCTTGTTTTTTATATGCATGATCTGTTTAATAAATAATTTAAATCAACTTCATATGTATTTATACATATTGGTGGTTGGATTCAGACACTGGCTTCTAATGCCTATATTTGTCATCATCTTGCACACTGTTGTATGGTATCAAGTATTCCTATATAATACCATTATTGGTATTAGATAGAAATACTTGATACTAATGTATGGTATCAAATATTCCGATCTAATACCATTATTGGTATTAGATAGAAATGATAATGATATATGGTATCAAATATTCCTATCTAATACCATATTGGTATTAGATAGAAATGATAATGATGTATGGTATCAAATATTCCTATCTAATACCATTATTGGTATTAGATAGAAATGATACTGATGTATGGTATCAAATATTCCGATCTAATACCATTAGGTATTAGATAGAAATGATACTGATGTATGGTATCAAATATTCCTATCTAATACCATTATTGGTATTAGATAGAAATGATACTGATGTATGGTATCAAATATTCCTATCTAATACCATTATTGGTATTAGATAGAAATACTTGATACTGATGTATGGTATCAAATATTCCTATCTAATACCATTATTGGTATTAGATAAAATACTTGATACCATACAACAGTATCAAGTATTCCTATCTAATACCAATAATGTTGACACAGTTGTATGGTTTTAAGCATCCCTATCTAATACAAATGATTTCCACACAGTTAAATGGCATCAAGTATTCCTATCAAATCAAACCAACCAACAAACCAACCGACCCCTTATCAGGAGCAGGATGTAACACAAGGCCGATTTCTTAAAGCGGAGTTTAACAGGTTTGAATTCAGTGATTTCCTTCTAGAAAAGTTGCTGTACCAAGGTTACATATCTACGACGATAACCCTTACGTCGCATAAAATTCGTATTATGTATGTAACCCATAGTCTAGCAAAAATAGAACATTATAGCAATATTCTTATTAGAGCTATACACCAAAATACTTCCTGCAATATTCGAAGCCATTAGGTTGCAACCTACAGCAGTTGCAACCTTTTATCTTCTTACGCGAAGATAATAATAAGTCTTAATATGGACGTGAAGAAAGCTTACGACGTCAAAGAAGAGACAATTGGCGCTGAATAAGAAATTACTCTACTGATGTGAAAACTTTTGAGAAACTAGAATTGGAAAATCAGCTTTAGGAAAAGTAGTCTCAAATATTATATATATATATATATCTTATTATAATGGAGATTGTGTGTTTTTCTGTCTGTAACCGAAACTATATTCCTACTCAAGTCACAATTCTCTTAGTTATTGACATCACATTCTCCATGATTTTATTTTTATCTAAATCTCAATTATTAATAAAATTGTCTTACATTATTAATACTGTTAACTATGTCTACATACTGACAACATGCAATTATATTTATATATACAACAAAATAGCGGTTTACAGTTTGAACGGGAAGGCTAATTTGCATATTAATATTAAAAAATCGAATTTAATAAATATATGCTTAGTATTATTGATTTCTAACTGTTTGGTTTTATTTTAATGAATATAAGCAAAAATCTCTTCAATGAATCTTAAATGAAATCCATTAACAAGATAAAATAACTGTCATTTTATTCTTTACTTCCTCTTATAACTAAATACTTAAATTAGAAAAAATAACAATGAAAGACGAGAGTGATGGAAAAGTAAGTTTCAGTTGTTCCATTTTTTATTATACTCCCTCTGTTTCAAATCTTTTATTATACTCCCTCTGTTTCAAATCTTTTTATCTGTATTCTTATTTAGTTTCATTAGCCTTTCTAATTTAATACAATATTCTATTACATTAAAACTTAAATACTTGCACCCGGAAGGTGCATATATTTGCTAGTATATATAAGTAAAGTAAGTAAAGTCGTCGGTGCGGCCTAATGTCGGTATCAGCCAATCAGCGAGGGAGTCTATCCCCTTTTCACTAGCGCTAGACAGAGGAGTGTTTTTTGCGTCTGAGGTGGAGCGCCACACCTACCATCAGCTCCTTACTTTACCGCACAGATCCCTGTGCTACTCATGCGCTGAGTTGGCGAGGACCGGGTTCGAACTAGGAATCTTGTGGTTTCTAGACGAACGCTCTACCGACTGAGCTAACCCGACAGTGATGCTGATAGCTTTTCGATTTAGTTCGTCCTGGGACGCACATATTTGCTTTCAATGAGTCCACGGGAAATTTATGTGTCTCAACTAAAGTTTCTTAATAGATTGTAGGGTTTTATTTATGATCTGGTGAAGCAACTAAAGCCGTCTAACTCCTACCTTGTAACCAATCTGTGTAATCTGTTTCTAAGAAACTAATGGAATGTATTTACAGTTAGCTTGAAGTGGTGACGGAAGAAAAAAGATAAACACTGGGACGTATGGATATGATATTACTGCGTCCTTTTAGATTTGTATGCGTCAAGTCAGGGACACAGGACGCGTACATATCAACATCACTATATATATATATATATATATATATATATATATACGAGGGTGATTAAAAAATAATGCCATTTTGTTTAGAACACGTATAATTACCAACTCATGAAAATGTATAATACATAAAAATGAAGCTGGTCCTACTTCTACATGAAAGAATGTTTGAGGGGCAAACATTATTCCAGTGACGAAGAAGTAAAACCTGTAGTGAAGAAGTGGCTTAAAGAACAGTCAACAGAATTTTACGGGTCAGGGATACATATTCTCATTCGAAGGTTGAACATTACTATTGAGAGAAACGGTGACTATGTGGAGAAACAAAATGATATTACCTTTTTTTAACCTCGTATATAGGTGAGATAATGGAAATGAATCCGACAAATATGTTGAAGAAAATGCTGGAAAGTTAAATATATATACACGATGTTATGGACGAAATTTATTGTTTTGATAAGTCAACACAAATGTTTCGATCTTTTTTGATTGCATATACGGAATATTCATTTAAAAATTAGTTTAGACAAAGCATGGTGAGCAGAAATTAACGACTTTTATATTTATCTATCCACACTCGACGGTAAGCCTCTTAAGCCAGTAGAACAATTCACATACCTAGGTAGTAATATCTCACCACAGAAAGCGATGTTAATACACGAATAGGAAAGGCATGGTCAGCCACAAACAAATTATCAGACATATGGAAATCCGATCTCACCGACGAGTTAAAGCGACAATTCTTCCAGACTGTGGTTATATCAGTATTGCTGTATAGCTGCACCACTTGGACTCTTACGAAGCACCTTGAGAATAATCTAGATGGGAGCTGCAAAAGAATGCTGCGTGCGGTCTTGAACAAGTCGTGGAAACAGCACCCCACAAGGAAGCAGCTGTATGGCCACCTGCCCCCATCTCACAAACCATCCGTGTGACACGGACAAGGAATACTGGACACTGCTGGAAAGCAAGGACGAGCTCATAAGCGACGTTCTCCTGTGGAAGCCAACACATGGACATGCTAATGTGGGCTGACCAACAAGGAACTACATTGACCAACTATGCGCGGATACTGGATGCTGCGCAAAGGATCTCTCAGTCACAATGAATGATGGGGAGGGTTGGTGAGAGATTGTCATGGATATCCGTGCTAATTGCGAGACATGATGATGATGATATTTATCTATCCTGATAATGATATGAGATTCGCATGCACATTATTTTTTATTTAGTTTATTCTATTTCAAAATGGCTTTATTTGAATAGAATGAGTTCTGAGGTGGATAAATTGTGAACTTTTAAATATCCCATCATACAGGCAAAAAATACCAAGAAAATTTGGTACAGCCATTTAATAACTCACTAGCAGCGGCTCTGACACATGTCAATGGTTTACTGAGCGGAAAGACTCAATTTACAATAATAATAGGACTTTATTTGAATAGAATTAGTTCTGAGGTGAATAGATAGTAAACTTTGAAATATTCCATCATACACGCAAAAAATACCAAGAAAATTTGGTACAGCCATTTGATAACTCACTAGCAGCGGCTCTCACATATGTCACTTGTTTACTGAGCGGAAAGACTCAATTTACAATAATAATAGGACTTGATTTGAATAGAATTAGTTCTGATGTGAATAAATAGTAAACTTTGAAATATCCTATCATACAGGTAAAAAAATACCAAGAAGATTTCGTACAGCCGCGGAGGAAATTTGCTAGGCAAAGGGTTTAGGTAAAAAAAAAAATCAGTTTTAATTCTGAATTAAGATTATTTGAATAGAATGAGTTCTGAGGTGAATAGATAGCAAACTCTGAAATATCCCATCATACAGGTAAAAAATACCAAGAAAATTTGGTACAGCCATTTGATAACGCAGAGGAAATTTGCTAGGCAAAAATTTAGGTAAAAAAAAGAATCAGTTTTAATTCTGAATTAAGATAACGCAGAAATTATTATCAATGACCAACTCAAACACAAATAAAATACCAAAAAGCAGCAAAAGCGTCCCTTTAAATAAAAGATGACTTTCCCCTCAACGTCAACGACAATGGACGCAAAAGGCTTGTAAAGCATTAAACAAACAAATAGATAAATGAAATAAAAAAAACCCCGGAATTTTATCTTTCCCAGAAGGTCGAATAGAGAATCTGCGAACTGTAGAGAAAATAGGGTTGACTATCGGTAAACATCGAATTATTGACATTTTCCTCCGTTGGTTTCACCTTTTATTGATTATCTACCCTTTTTTTACAAAAATACGTCATTGTTACGAGCTGTAGATAAAATACAATTGTCACCTTCAAGACAGTGTTCCTTCTTACCTGAAGATAATAGGTTACAATTGTTGTAGCCTTTAAATGGAGATGAAGACAGTTGTCTACTAAGAAGGTAAATATTATTCTACTGATAGCAGAACTTTTTGGGGAAACGAGAATTGGAGAACCGGTTTTATGGAAAGTGATGGCTCAAATATTGTATATCTAAAAAGTTGGATGCCGCAATTCAAATACCTAGTCCTCGCGGGATGTTAGTAAGCGACACGTGGTTAGTTGAAAGGGGATCCGGTCAGTTGCACGTGGGGAAAAATCCTGGTCATGACAACAAGTATTACTGTTACGAATTTTTTTGCCATTTTTAGGCTGCAAGTGAGCGTACTTTATAATGGAGATTCCCTGTGTTCCTTATTTTTAGGCAGAATTCTTTTGGTTGTTCCGGAGTGAAGAATCCTTGGTTGAGCAGAGTCCTTGTTTGATGATCTTTTCTTCCGTGTTGAATACGTGCAAATGAACGGCATTCAAGATTGGCAATTGATTGGTTTTTTTTTGTTTGTTTTGTTTTACGGCATATCAACCTCAGTGGGTCATTTAATGCCGATAAAGTTTTGAAATAAATCAATTCTTAATGGATAATACAATTTTTTTATAAATACATTTTTCTATTTAACCCATAGATGGGACCCTAACAGGTACTACCACTCCGGGTCAGAGTGGACCAGGGAGCAATGGTGATGAAGGGGTGCTCCACATTCCCCAAACCTCCAGAACTGGAACCTCACCATCAGATAGAGTTTAACGTCATTCCCAGGACATGTAGACCCGCAGCCACCGCCTTCTAGCAACCATATGATAAAAAGGGGTTGGGGCTTGCCATAAAGGCAATAGGGTTGGGGCAATCATATAGGTGCTAGGGCTTGACGTGACCAGCCGATTGATCGGAGGGGGCTTCTCCGATCGCCCGTCTAGCCCAATATAGGGCCAAAGTACGGCAATTGAATAGTCAACTAGCCACGTATTCGAGTGTGTTGATTGACTGGCTTTAATCCACGCGCCCTTGCAGAATCTATAAGTTTAAGTGGTGTGCCACAGCACACCTTATATAACAAAAGAATCGAACAATTACACAAATTTTGACTCGTATTTTTGACGCAATGGGGAGATGCTGCAACGGAGTCATGAATACCAGGTTATCTCGTTTTTTTTTATTGTTTTTTTTAAATTATTTTATTTGTTTTTTAAAAATTTTTCTCCCAAAAGAAAAATGTTCAAGAGAACAACGTTTTTTCGGGGATGGTGTCCTTGGGTGAGGGCTTATTGTGTCATTGCCAAAATAATTGCAGCTTACATCAATGAATATTTTTTGTTCAAGGGAAATATCTTTTCTTTTTCAAGAAAACTTTATTTATTTATACCGGAGAGTTCTGGAATACCTGCAGTGTATACCATGGCGTGGTGTAATGGTTAAAGTCATGGGAAATGGACTCGTCGCCCCAAGTTCAAATCCTGGACGTCGTAATTGTATTTCACTTAGCGCTAATACCCTTGGGAAAGGTATGAATCCTACTCTCCTTCCAGCTATGGGTAAATAGCAGGACAGACTGGGCTCTTTAACCATGGCTAGATAACTAGTCTAGGAGAAGGAAAACTCTGAATTCAAGCCTGTTGAACTCCGCTTAAGAAATTGACCTTATGTCGTATCCTGCTCGTGCGGAGGAGTTGGTAAATATATATACCATGGCGTTATATACTAAAGATATATCATCGAGCAGCCAAGGGCGAAAATAGAAGACAGGTTTCAGAATAAAACGTTTTGCATTCGGTTTGAGATTTCATTAGTTCGCTTCTGTAGTCGGCTTAAGAAATTAAAAGAAAGTTTTTTATTTACCTGTCTAATGCACGCGAGCAGGATGCGACATAAGGCTAATTTATTTAGCAGAGTTGAAAAGGTTTGATTTCAGAGTTTCCTTCTCCTCGTCCGGTTGCCATATCAAGGTTAAAGAGTCCAGTTTACCCTACTATTTACCGATAGCTGGAAGGAGAATATTTGGATCCATACCTTTCCCAAGCGAAGTTTATTTATTTGTTCAATAACATGACTCAGAGAGATGAATAAATGCCATACTCTAGTCGCAACCTCTTGTACAATATTGTGTTGTCCTCAAAATAACTGCAGTGATAAATTTTTAAACTATTAAGCTTTATTTAAGAAATAACGTGCCACTAATAATGTCGGACAATGTAACGATTTAATACAGATTAACCCTTGGAACCTGATTCGTCTGTATTTGTGACGCTACCTAGTTTTTGAATTTTTGGTTGAAATTTATTGAAGAATTCAAAAATTAAATAATTGCTTCAGGTTCTTTGAATTATTCGGATAAATTTATTTCATTTAAAATGGAATGGAATCTGCTAGAATTGAACACGGATTTTTGGATTCTATTGTCGTCAGCGAGAAAAATGATCATATTTCTTGTTGATTTAGATAACAATTCTATAATTGAATTTTCAAAATTTGGGGAATTCATTTGTAAATTAATTTTAATTTACATACAAAAGACATTTTACCCTCTTGAAATGGTTTTTACTTTCTCTGAAATTTTGTTCGTAAATTGTTGGCAGATGGTGGGTGAGGTGGAGAAGAAAAAGTTTGCTATTGCCTATAAAATGTTCTAATCTGTTAGTAGTAAGCTTTACAGGCCAGACCTTGGGAGGCTAAGAGTTAAATAAATACTTGTATGAATAAAAATACCTTTCTAATATGTAATATCTCATTATTTTAGTAAAGTAGATAACTTGTTATTTTGTTTCTTTTGAAGTTTGAACCATCCAGGGTATATATATATATATATATATATATATATATATATATATATATATATATATAATATATATATGTTTCTTCTTTCACAAATTTATGCGAAAAGATATTGATACTCACGATATACAGAAATCGGTGAAGTTTATTTTTGCTATTTTATAAAAAGAAAGAAAGAAAGAAAGAAAGAAAGAAAGAAAGGAAGGACTACAAAAGAATAAAAAGGATGTCATATATATGTGTGTGCTTATTATAAAATATATATATGTGTGTGTGTGTGTGTGTGTATTAAGAGAGAAAGAGAGAGAGAGAGAAAGAGAGAGAGAGAGAGAGAGAGAGAGAGAGAAAGAGAGAGATTGTGTGTGTATATGTGTGTGAGGGACATAAAGCGAGACTGTATATATATATATATATATATATATATATATATATATATGTATATATTATATATATATATATATATATATATATATATATATATATATATATATATATATATAATATATATATATATATATATATATATATATATATATATATATATATATATATATATATATATATATATATATATATATATATATATATATATATATATATATATATCCATGGATACAGCCCTAATTACATGGTATATATCAAGGCGGTAGTCTATTTCTTGCCAAATACAACATCTCTTCATCGACAGTGCCAACGTACAACAGCTGTTGTGCTATGTTGTTTCAGATTATTTAAATTAACGCGAAGAGGGGTGTGTGACAGATACTGTAAATTGCAATAATAAACATAAAATATTGCCTTACAAAACAGTGTATTTGCGAGTCTCAATATCCTCAGTAGTTTAAGTATATTTTCGAAACTTTATTTTTGTAGTATATATATATATATATATATATATATATATATATATATATTCAAATCCTTGGTGGTGCTATTTGCATTTCCTATGACCCTAAAATCCTTGGTAAGATATGAATCAAATTAGGTGTCTCCTGCGGACACCTACACACGGACACACCAACCTGAGCTTATCAGTTCTGCGTGGGTACTGGATGTCGTGAGGGAACGCTTCAGGTGAGATAACCGATAAGAAACAGAGATAGGATACACACACACACACACACACACACACACACACACACACACACATATATATATATATATATATATATATATATATATATTAATTTCTTTAAAAATGTTGCAATATTTTCGTAACATGATGCACAAATCGGCAGCTATGGACTTTGTGTCACAGCCTGTATATACATACACTATCGCTCTATCTGCTTCACTTACACACACACACACACACACACACACTCACACTCTCTCTCTCTCTCTTCTCTCTCTCTCTCTCTCTCTCTCTCTCTCTCTCTCTCCTCACACACACTGTGTTTAAAAGTCGTTGAAATTCAGAATCCGTAGGGTTAGATGATTGATAGGTAATAACCTTTATGTGGCCTCCTTTCAGGTTGAATGAGGGAACGGAAGAATCAGAGCTTAGTCAGTCTGTTAGTTAAGCGATAGACGCGATGATGTATGCATCTCGTTCGCTCGACTTCGTCGTGGTTGAGGAATCTGGTTCAAATTTTAAAATGTGATCACATAAAATATAAGCCTCGTGTTGTCTTTGCGAACCAGCTTCTACAGAACCAGATCAATTAGAAGAAATAAAGAGGCCCGAACTAAGAAAGACTTGTTAGAAGAAAGGAATGTCCCAGCTACGCAAGAAACAGAAATAAGGTGCCATCCGAGCTAATCAAGTAAGTACGATAAAGACTTAAATATGCGGGTGACATATACGAATGCCTCTCATTTTGCAGTTCAGGTATTTTCATGTATATGCCAATTTCTAAAGATGGCGTTTTTAATTCAAAACAATTCATTATAGTGTTTTTTTTTGTTTTAACGTAGGTTTCCTTATTCGACTCAATGAGTGAAAATGAACATTTTAGATATTTTATTGTATCGATCTCCCAAGCGAGAACATGCCAGCCTCTAAAATCAGCATTCCATATTTTGGCCCTTTTAAAGCTAGTATTAAACTCTGATCTCTGGTGGATTTTTTCATGTATCCAAAGAGAATAAAAAAGAGTTTGTCTTCAAGAGAGGATTCATAAGGAAGGGCCGGGTT
>CM042141.1:123965182-123980182 GCA_023376005.1 Doryteuthis pealeii
GATTTTTCATTAATGGCTCTGGATCCCGTGGGATTCGGATTATTGATGAAATGGTCGATCCACCAGAGAGAAAACAATAAAAAACAACAGGCGCGGAAAAAGAGAAGAAGAAAAAAAAATACCCTAAAAACAAAACAAGCCAAAACTAATATTTTCAGTTCTTGAAGTCTGAATTCATATCAAACAGGGGGTTGTCGGCAACAACCCGTACATAGACGAGTTTTGCTAGTTGCGGCACGTACATCACGTGACCTATGGAGGTGCGGGGTGTAATGATTACCGTCGTGGAAATGGACGCGGCGAGAGGAGTTCAAATCCTACGCGAGATTGTTTGCATTTCACATAGCTTTAATACCCCAGGGAAAGGTATGAATCTAACTATTCTATCCCCATCTATGGTTAAATAGTAGGACAGGCTGGGATCTTGAGCCTTGGTTAGGCAACCAGTCTAGAGAAGGAAAACTCTGAAATTCAAACCTGTTAAACCCCGCTTAAGAAATCGAACTTGTGTCACATCCTGCCCGTGTAGTACCTATATCACGTGAGTTTAATCGTGGTGGTATTTGCCGTGGTTGGTCGTATCGTGGTAGTTGGTGCGCTGGCATGTTGTACGTTACTTCCCTTCGTTTGTGATTTGAAAGTCGCACAGATGAACATGCAAAGTAGTCTAATTCGGGGGATTAAATCTATATAAATTTTGGTCAAAAGTTTTTCAACATCTTTTTAGATTAAACATGGTTTGCATTTTCAGTCATCAAATTTTCATGACATACCTCTATTCAAGCCTGGAGCACTCTTTTTTAGTTACCGCCATTTTGAATAGCCTGACACAAATATTTTACCGAGATTAAAATAATTGTTGCTATAAACCAATTCCAAAGAATGTAGAGTTTGTATTTATGGGAAAAAATTTCTGAACAAAAATAATTTTACTTCTTTCAAAAAAATCCTCTTATTAATTGAATTATTAATAGTTTTTTCTTGTATCTTCATTTTTTAACAATTCTTTTTATTGTTATTCCAACTGCATACCGTTCTTTGTGGTTGTAGAAATAGAGACCCAACTGAATTGCTAAAAAAGAACGGGAATCTAAAAAAAAAAAAAGGAATGAAAAATACTAGTCCAAATTAAAAAGAGGAAAAAATCCATACACTAATTGGAACATATGTTTCCTTATTTTAACAAAACCGGATACTCCTGAAAACAGTTCACACAAAACACAACACACAAAATATAGTACATGTAATTCGCAATACACACGAACACATTTAATACAACAAGCATTGGACTCATGCAAAACACACGCACACACTGCATGCCAAGCCAACGCATGCAGACATTCACAACTGGCACCAATATGCACAAAACAACATATGTACACCTAACAACAACAGGCATGCTGCGCAGTAACACGAAATTCATCATACTCAAAATACACGAAGACAATTCCCATGCATACATAGAAAAAGACAATGCTGTTAGGGTAACGAAAACAAAAAAAATCAACGGTACGAGGTAACTCTCAGTTTCACGCCTATGGAAGTGAATTATGTACCTTGGTATTTTTCATTATATTGTTTTAGTTTGGTGATAAGTTACTTCTCAGTCGGTAGAGCGTTCGGCTAGAAACTACAAGGTTCCTAGTTCGATACCGGTCCTCGCCAACGCAGCGTATCAGTAGCACAGGGATCTGTGCGGTAAAGTAAGGAGCTGATGGTAGGTGTGGCGCTCCACCTCAGATGCTAAAACAATCTCCTTGGTCTAGCGCTATTGAAAAGGGGATAGACTCCCTCGCTGACTGGCTGATATCGACTTTAGGCGCCCCGACGACTTTACTTACTTACATTTAATATATCTTAGCGTTAATATATTATTATTATTATTATTATTATTATTATTATATTATAGAGTTTTTCACACCAGCGTTAGCTGATGGTATTTCACTGGAGTGTGAGTGACAACAAGTATCCTCAGGTCTCCAGGACTCTTCTGAGTATTCTAGCAGATTGCGCCTATGCAGTATTCTGGATGGTCTCAATTCTTCCTCTGAATTCCAGATTCTCCAGTCTTTTTTCCAGCCTTTTGGGACCGTTCTAAGTGCAACAACTACAATTGGTATCACTTTGACTTTCATATTCCATATCTTTTTCAATTCTCTGGCAAGGTCCAGGTGAAATGCAATTAGATAGGTGTCTAATGCCTGAAGGAAAAATGATATCCAATGATATCCGGGGTTAAATCTGGTGTCCCCAATTATCTGAGAGAGATAATTAAATTCCCATTACTAGCTAGAAATAAATAAAAATAAGATCCTAAGTTTTATTGTATGAATAATTTCGCAAAAAACAGAATTAATAGCGACTGGAAAGGGCTAGTCCTTTGATCTGGGTGATCAGATGGTAGGAGTGACCAAGATATTTTACACGTGTTTTGGAATGTTCAAGAATCTTCTCAAACTTCTGAGCGAAAAAGCATTTAAACACCCACCCTGAGATACAGACAGTAGTTGGGGTTAGATGCTCGGACGTAACGGAGCCGTGTTAGAGTTTTGGACTTGACGGCTGGTACTTGGAGTTGGAATTGAGTTGCTGAGAGCTACAGACAGGTAGATCAGTTAAGTCGGACTTAACGAAGAATACAAAGCAATCTTAAGCAAGATATATAGAACAAAACTGAATGAGATTTTCCTCTCTCTCTCTCTCTCTCTCTCTCTCTCTCTCTCTCTTGAAAAACTATTCTTAGGAAATAAATTTGATAAAGAAAGAAATTCCTGTGTACTACACTTCGTCGATCTGTAAAGATTTGTGAATGAATGTGAGGTGTAAAAAGATTGTAAGCAGTGAATTATGTTGAGTGTGAAAAGTTGCGAATGTCCCGTACTAAAAGAGCAGAATCTGCAGTTTACACAGGTATTTGGAAAAGTTGCTGTTGTGCCGTTTTTTATAAAGCCATTAATAATGAGCTTATTTTATTAATTTATTATTATTATTATTATTATTATTATATTATTATTATTATTATTATGTGAGTTTTTCACAACAGCGTTAACTGATGGTCTTTCACTGGAGTCTGAGTGACAACAAGTCTCTTAGTGATAGTTCATATTCATTTATTAATAACACTCAAATTAATTTATCCAGTTCTTATTCAGAATGGAATTAATTTGTTACTGCTTAACGTATATAGACATGGTTCATTTTACTTTTTGTTTGTTTTGTTTCATCTGATTCCAATTTAGTTTATAGGCTAATCGTATCCCTTAGATTTTATTAATTCGGAAGACGTCAGAAGCTTTTTTTTTTCTATCAATTATTTCTTTATTTGATTTGTAGACAGTCTCGCTGAGAAAAATGAACACGTAATTAAAACTATGGGAGGGAGGATTTCACATATATTTGAATAATTCTGATCAGGCGGGGGAGAGCACATTTTTCTTTCTTTTTTTTTTCCTTTTTAAATTAAATTTAATTTTGTAACTTTCCGGCGGTCTGCTTTTTCTATTTTTACAAAAAAAAAAAAAAAAAAATGAATAGATAAAAGAAAAGAAAAGATTATTCTATTTCTCTCAAATATTCTTCAGCATGTAATTGTAATATGTAAATTAATACAACTCATTCGGCAGAAGCAATTTTATAAAAGTTTAATCAGATTTAGATAGACTGTTGAAATGTGGACTTGATTGAACATGTTCTAGTTCACGCCTCAAAGCAAACAGCAGGCATTTCATGCATCGATGAATACGCAATTCTGTTGTTATTTCCAATATTTTTACATAAATATAGAATTTATGTATAAAATGGGTTGGCGTCCCTTTAGCCTGATGAGAAGATTTTTAAAAAAGATTTGCAAAATTTCCCTAGCAGCACTTAAAGCTTATTGAGCAGCATGATCGACTATTGTTATACGCGTCCTGGGTATGACACATACTGGACGAAGCTGTTTGTGTTTCACTTAGCGTTAATGTCCTGGGGGAAAAACATGAATCCATCTTTTCTCGCAGTCCTAGCTATGAGTAAAATGTAGGACAGATCTCTTTATATATATATATATCAATCAACCACTCCGCACGAGTAGGACGTAACATGAGGTCAATTTTTTTTTTAACTGGTCTGAATTTAGAGATTTCCTTCTTCTAGACTGGTTGCTTAATGAAGGTTAAAGGAACCCGTCTGCCGTACGAAGTACGTGGTATAATGGTTAGAGTCGTGGGAAATGGACTCGTCGACCTAAGTTCAAATCCTGGACGAAGCTACAGTTCCCATAGCGCTAATACCATTGGGAAAGGTATGGATTAAACTACTCTCCTTCCAGCTATGAGAAAATAGTAGGGCAGACTGAGCACTTTAACCTTGGTTAGCAACCAGTCTAGAAGAAAAATCTGAATTCAAACCTGTTAAATCCGCTTGGGGTGGTCACTACTAGAATAGACTCAGTCCTAATTAGTTTTCTATTAAAAAAAAACTATTTAATCATAGCTGGAGGAAGAGTAGATTGATGCATAACTTGTCCAAATGTTTTAGCGCTATGTGAAATGCAAACACCCTCGTCCAAGATTTGAACTCGGGTAGGTGAGACCCTTTCCTACGACGATAACCATTGCTCCACGTTCCCTCATGAATGAAGGTATGAATAAAGAAATATAAAAGATCATTTCTCTGAATGTTTGAGATGAGGCTTGAAGTTTAGTATTATCTGCGTTATTCGGACTATTGTCCCCATCTTCATTTTCGTTTCGGCTGATATACCCCCCGGCCTTCTTCAGGTATTTCTCGGACTCGGGAACCTTCTCGGACTCGGGAACCTTCTTTTCGAATAAGACAAGAAAGTTCCGAGTTCGAAAAGAAGGTTCCCGAGTCCGAGAAGGTTCCCGAGTCCGAAATACCTGAAGAAGGTCGGGGTTATATCGACCGAAACGTTGTACAAATAACAATGAGATGGGGACAATAGTCCGAATAACGCAGATAACAAAGATCAAATTGATTAATGAAACAAAGAATTTTTCTAGCTACAATTACACAAACGTTCTACAATCCGAGTCGACTGCAGTGACATGAAATAATGTTGCTCTTCAAACGAAGTTATTATATATATATAATTGAAAGTTAAATATTGCTCTGTATATATTTAATTTATTGATTATTATACATTGAGCTCTCTTAGGGATTTATAAAAATCCTTGTATGAATATATATGTTTACAAGAGCATAGAGTATGGTTGTACAGTGAGATTTCGACGACCAAAACATCATCTCTACATACATACATACATACATAATATATATATATATATATATATATATATATATATATATATATAATATATACCAAACCTTCCACTGTTGTAGTCTGTGATAACATTTCAATTTCTTAAACGGAGTTTAACTGGTTTGAATTCAGAGTTTTCCTATTCTAGACTGGTTGTTTTATCACGGTTAAAGAGCCCAGTCTGTCCTACTATTTACCCATAACTGGTGGAAGAATAGTTACATTAGTGCATTTCTCAAAAATATTAGCGTTATGTGAACGGCAACATCATCGCTCAAGATGTGAACGGGTCTTTATATTTGCTAAAGCAACCGGTCTAGGAGAAGGAAACACTCTGAATATAAAACATTAGAAGCCTTGTTCGAATAATTTGTATTGCGCAGGAATTTTTAAAAATAACGCTATTTCTGAAATTACTGGGCTTTAGCCTTTTACTGATCTTATGGTTGTCCTCTGATTCACCAGTTCGATTCGTGGAAATGGAACATGAACTTAAATTTATGGAGTTGCAGCTTATGTTTTGAAAGAGGCAGACGTGTTTCCAGGGTGGCTATTTCTTCTGGGCGTGAAAGTTAATTTGGTACTTAATAAAGACGTCTGAAAAATATACACATCTTTGTATTCGTTACAAAAAGCAACAACGAACATTAGAGATGAAGAACTTCCAAGAAGTCCTAAGGGAGAAGACCAGAAGAACAGAGATAACAAGCCCAACATAGAAGAGTTAGCAGAGATATGCGGCCAGCAGAAGAGAGATACAAGTATATAGAAGATAAATACAATAACATTATTGGAAAAGTGAAAGAGTCATACAACAGCTGTACAAATCTTCACCACTGTGATCACCAGTGTAAACAAGCCTGATCCTTTCTTGAAGTAGAAAGATGTAGTATCACTTTTAGTCCTTGTCTGTTGATCTGTCCTCATAGTAGGAGTTTTATCAGAGTTGCTCCTGTCGTGTAGTAGAAAGTTGTATAATCCTTGTCCGTTGATCTGTCCTTCCTTTAAGCAGTCCTTCCAGTGAGTAATTTTAGACAATTTACAAACGCCTTTGAATAGTAAATCAAATACATGTTTGGGCGTTTTTGACTGGCCGATTTTTGTTTTAGAACAGTCTATAAATATAAGTTGCAGTCTTTGGCACACCTTCCATCTGCAAGCATCGGATGATTCTGGTATCACTCTTTGGCACATATTTTTCGCCAATGCATGAAAACTCGGGATTAAGAGATAGGGTATTAAATCGATAAAAGCAGATTGGAAGTCCTGCTGTGAACTGCTTTACGCAGAGAAAATCAGAGATTAATCATTTAAAGTTATTATTCAAGCGGAGCACTTTGAAATCGGGTCATTATTTCGCTCTCAACAAATGCAGTGCGTTTCAAACATTTTTATATCATTTGACATGTAAAGGGTGTTTCAAAAATTGATATCTCTTCGTAATCTAATAAGCTGACCAATTCTTGTTCAAATGATCTCAAATTTTAACAGCATATGTAGAAACAACTCAAAAATCTGTTTCATCTTTAACGATTGTTTTTTCTTTTACGTATAGAAATGCTAATGTAGCAAGATGGGGATTATCCTGAGCGAGAACTACTATTAGAAAAGAAAGGAAGAAGAAATAAGAGATAGTAAAGTTTTTAAAAAAAGTGATGAGCACAAAACGGTTGTTATGAGTTTGACCTGGACGTGACCCCCCGAAGGAGAATTGAATGTCAACCGGAAGTTTCGGGTGTTAACCGTAGTGACGTGGAACGACGAAGAAAAATACCGGTCTCTTTTTGCTTTCGGACGCGTAGGGTACGGACCGGACCTCTGGTCCTAGTGTGGGATCACAGTAATTTAACAGTGTCCTCTCTCTCTTTCTCTCTGTCTTTCTCTCTGTCTTTCCTCCTCTCCGACACAACCCACGAGACGAGCCTGGAAATAAAAGCTAAAGCAGCTTGTGACGATATATTTCTCGCGTTGTATTTTTTTTTATCAACGAGATGACCGCCAAGTGCCGAACCCTTTTTTGTTGCGTGAATTTGGAGGCACGTTGACAAGACCCGCTATACAACGTATATCGATATTATATATCCGTTTTGGTACAGTGAATATATCGCTACCGACACGTTACACTAATCCACTGGAAAACAAAAGTAATTTAAGCTTTAAGCATATAACACTTAGTTGTTTTCACATATATATGATATAAGTCTTTTTTTCTACAACATCTTGTCCAACTCAAATAATATCTAATCAGTAGTAATGGATCTGCGAGAGTGGCTTCCAAACCGTTCGCCTCGAGTAGAAGAGAACTCAAGATCACAAATAAGTTTGGTTTGGTTTGTTTTGTTTTACAACTTTTCAACCTCAGTGGTTCATTTAATGCCCATACAGTTTTGAAATAAATTCATTTTTAATGGATACTCAATTTTTTAATAAACACATTTTTCTATTTAACACATAGATGGGACCCTAACAGCTACTACCACTCCGGGTCAGAGTGGACCGGGAGCAATGGTGATGAAGGGGTGCTCCCCATTCCCCAAACCTCCAAAACTAGAATCTCACTATCAGATAGAATTTAACATCATTCCCTGGACATGTAGACCCTCAGCCACGCTTTCTAGCACCCATATGATAAAAAGGGTTGGGGCTTGCCATAAAGGCAATAGGGTTGGGGCAATCATATAGGTGCTAGGGCTTGACGTGACCAGCCGATTGATCGGAGGAGGCCTCTCCGACCGCCAATCTAGCCCAAGAAAGGGCCAAAGTGGAGTATTGCAAGTCATGGACTGCTCAACCACCTGGGTTCTATCCTTAAGCATCACGGGTCGCCACCCACGGCTAACAGGTGGCCCCATTGGGATTCTTACCCTCTGCAGAGGTGCAGTCGGTGCATTCTAACGCTAGGTATTTATCAAACCTGGATGTATGTTAGTGTGGGGCATCCTGAAGGATCGAAGTCGCTATTTAGTTGTAGTGGGTCGGTTAGCCTAGCATTACACTACGATGGAACGCTCAGGAACACTAGCAAGTAAGCAATTACTCCATCCGTTCTCCATTGGTAGGATGACCAGGTCACAAGCATCCAGCGAGTTGTATTAATAGATCTGCGATATTAGCTTGCTAACCATTGCACCACGATGGGACGCATGGGAGCACAGGCAAAGTATTTACCCAGCCTGGCAGGATGCCACAATATTGCTAGTATTCGACATCCCCGAGTAGTTGGCTGGTGGTTGGATTTTACGGCATGTTGGGTTATTCTATGCCAAAAACGTTTTGTTTTAGTCATTTTGATGGGTATTCAATTTTTTTTAACTCAATTTTTTAAACACATTTTTGAAACAGATTTTCTATATAATCAATAATTGACACCCTAACAGGTACCACCACTTCAGTCAGAGTGCACCGGGGGTAATGATGATGAAAGGTACTCCACACTCCCAGAACTCAAAATTAGAACTTCACCATTAGATGCAGCCAGCGAGTAGTAGTAACGGATCCACGATACTAGCTTGCTAACCATTACACCACGACGCGATGCATAGGAACACGAGCAAATATATCGCTAATGATAGCACTAAACAGAAATATCAGTATGACTATCGCATTTAGAATAACCTTTTAAAGCTTTTTAGAAATAAAGAAATCAAAAGAAAAAAAAATTAAACTAAAACGGAGACGATTTCCTGTTTTTGTCTTGATCGTTGGCCGATATTAATCCTTTGTATTACGAGAAATCTCGACGCAATTATAAAGATATGTTGTTGGTTGGTTTTGGCTTCTTCTTCTCTTCTTCTTCTTCTTTTCTTCTTCTTCTTCTTCTTCTTCTTCTTCTTCTTTTATATCTTCTTTCTTTTTTTTCTTCTTCTTTCTCCAAGATCTTAATGAGAGAAGCAGTGAGTGAAATGCTGATCTATTGATGCTGGTTTTGCATTGACTCGATGTCTATTTAATATTTGCCTTTTAGGGTTGTATTCAGTCTTCATTTGACTGTATTGAATGGAGCATTTTTCTTCTTCTTCAGTAACATCTCAATCGCCGGGAAAAAGACAACCTCCCCAACCAAAAAAACAAAAAAAAAAAAAAACAATTAAGATGTACCGCGGTGATTCGGAATTTTATTTGCAAAAGAGTTCGATAATTTCTGTGTACTCATACTTAGAACTCTGTCAATTCCGTACTTGAAAAAAAATAAATAAAAAAATAAAAAATGGTCATTCCGATTCCAATAAAATGATTGGATCGCAGAAATATCAGATGACATTAAGAAAATAAAATTATTATCAAATTGGTGCAAAATAATTGCGGTTCTTGTCATTTAAAAATTGAATCCGTATTTTCGGATATACAAAGAGAATGGTACTTTTACTTATGAATACCCCAACTGTCACTCGGTCATAAATTGGTGTACTCGTAAGTCAATTTACTACTGTCTATGTTGCTGGTACCTCAAATTTTAAACTCAACAGAAAGCAAAAATCGACCGAGTGACAGTTCGAAATTCGGAAGACTCTTAAGTTCGGGCACATCTTGTATATACAATTATATCTTGACTTCCAAGTGCCCCTACTTACGAGTACCCCAACTTACGAGTACCCCAACTTACGAGTACCCCAACTTACGAGTACCCCAACTTACGAGTTGTAACTTGGTCGAAGTTTTACTTTGTGTTGAGAGCTAAAATTTAAGGTACGAACGAGCTTATGTTAATAAATTCACTAAAACCATTTATCTTTCCAAATTCATTACGCAAATTAAAAAAATCATAAAAAATAAACATTAAGATATATATCTCTACACTAATTCCTTGCATTCTATTTTATTATGCTTTTATCAAATACAGTGCTATTTTTCTTATGTCTTCTTTTTGGAGGGTGTAACGGATTAATGGTATTTCAGTTTATTTCAATGGAGAACATTGATTTGATATACGAGGAAATTGAGTTATGAGCGAAACAGATTAAACTCGTACGTCATGGTACCACTACATTTCTTTGGACTCCGTCTATCTCGTGAGATAATAGCAGCGTCTTGAACACTGAAGATAAGTCCGTTTGAGAACGATGTGTTGAGGAGTGGTTCAGCAATCGCGATCATTGCAAGGCAATCTCATCCTAAGATATTCCAGACAATGTGTAAATCAAAGTCGCAATTCAAATACTCCCGTAGTATTTGAGTGAAATCGAGGCAGCATACTGGAAAGCAATTGGGCGAGATAGGTGTTACGAAAATATGAAGAGAGCTGGCATACAAATAATTAATTTTTATGTATTTACCAACCCCTCCACATGAGCAGGATGTGACACAAGGTCAATTTCTTAAGCGAAGCTTGACAGGTTTGCATTCAGAGTTTTCCTTCTCCTAAACTGATTACCTAGCGATGGTTAAAGAGTCCAGTCTGCCCTGCTAGTTTTTCTTTTCCTAGACCTGTTGCCTAACCAACGTTAAAGAGCACAGTATGTCCTACTATTCATCTATAGCTGGAGGGAGAATAGTTAGATTCATATTTTTCTAAGTGTATAAACGCTATGGGAAATGTAAACAGTCTCGTCCTGGATTTGAACTCGTCTCGCCATGTCCATTTCTTATGACGATAACCATTACAGAATACAACTCCAGGACAATATCATCCCAAGGTATCACAATGTGTATCTTGAATTTGCAATCCCAATACACACGTAGTATCTATGCGAATATAAACAATTATTGTTTTAACAAAATACACAATATATAAAATAGGGGATCATAAATACATACTTAGTCCCTGATTTTTAATCGGCTTGGTTGATGGATTTTAACGGCATATGAACCCGTCTGTTCTTTTATACCTCGCGTTACATTATTAGGGGTCGTGGATAATTAAAGTTCGAAAAAGGATAAGTTTTAGTAAAAATAAATTAGTAAAAATAAGTTGTGATTGAAGAAGAAGAAATAAATGTTTTGAAAAATATCTTGAAAAAAAGAATTCATCTGGAATGCATTTTATTTAGAAGGTTTGTTGAAATTCCATCAGAGATTTGCTGGGGTTAAATATTTTCGGAAGAATTATAAACACTAGCGGAGGAATGTCGGATTTTTGGTTAAAGATTATAGTGTAGCAATTTGACAATATACAATAGAATTAAAATATGACGTAAGAAAGTAATCAGCTGAATATCGCTATGTAAAAAAAAAAATAATCAGCGGATTATTTTGGAATTATAAGAGACTAGCGGAGAACGAGAGGTGAACGAACACCCGACCATGAAAGGGCTACGCAACGGAGTGGCTTAAACATTATTGAAAATAGAACTACATCACTTTCTACCCATAACGTAACACTCGGAGTTAGGGAATTATATAATTGCACGCCTATATTTACACTTTTGTAGTTAACGGTTTTAACGTTAAGTTAACCTCGTTGTGGGTCGTGTTGAGGGATTACTTCTCTATAGTATTGATCGGGTTTTCTCTTATATTTTTGGTATATCTTTATTTATTTCAAAAAGGACAAAATGTCATTTATGTTGACATTTTAAATAAATCTTTCATAACATTTGCATTAATGATTCGTTTTTCGGTGAGATCGAAAGCTCCACATTCAATGAGGAATGCTTTAGTAGAGCTGGGTTTTTGACATGTTTCACACTGTGATTATTGCTTTTGTTTGAGTATAAAGGTATGTGTAAGTCTTGTGTGAGCAATGCGTAATCGGGATATAGTAACCTGTTTCTTTCTAGACATTTGCTAGTATTCATAATTTTAATTTTTGCACAAATTACAGACTTCAAAGTCGTATCCATGTAAGAGTCGACCCCTAATAAGGTCATGATGTAATATGTATCCGGTTTCTCAATAACTATTGAGTAGTAAGTTTGATCCTCACAAGGTGCCACATACTTGCGGCTTTTTGCCAAATCTCAACTAGGCTTAATAATTTTTGGCGTTGTTTCATGAAAAATGTTAATGGGCCGTTTCCCTAAATTCTTCTCCCTCCCCAATGATACCTGCATCTGAAAAAAGGTATAAAAAGTTCCGTTTTGATTTACCCGTACCGTGCTTTTAAACTGACTGTCATAGAAGATTTAACTTAATTGTATATCCTTCTTTTTTATCCATCAAAAGTTTTGCTCTATTTTAGCTGGCAACGAATTATAGAGATCGATATATGCAGCGCTTTCTTTCATTCTCCTGGGATTAGCAGGTACCAGTATGTCTTCTGTCTCGACATGACCTGAGTCTATCAAAACTGGAACTGATACATATCCTTCAAGTCTGGCTTTATCGATTTTAAGCTTCGACTTCTTAATTGAATGTAATTAGTTTGTTACGTAATCGAACGGCCAGTAGCCATATTTTTCATACGAAATCACTGGCCAAAGTCAACTGATAGCGGAGACACTGACAATTATTGATTTTTTCTATAAGTTAATTTGAATCGTTTCTGCTTTTAATACGAGGTCTGATCAAAAAGTATCGAGTCTAAAAATCTATTTAAAAAAGATTTAAATGTTAGTATTTCAAAATCTAAAATTTACTAAAAATTCAGCAAAAATTAATTTGAAATCATCACGTTTAAAATTAAAAAAAAAAAAAAAATGAAATTTAAAATTTGAAATTTAAAATATAAAAATTTAAAATGTAAAAAATTGAAATTTTAATGAGGACGTAAGCACTGCTAGGCAACTTATATAATAACTAGCTTAAAAGCCGACCCATTGGGCGGCAATTAAGCCAATTAAGCCAATTATTACTTCGGCCCAACAATGTAACTTTCTGCATTTAGTACATATTGAATTTTATCAAACTTGAACAATATTTTTCAAACGACATTTTTCATCAAGTTTGATATATCCGAGTTAAGGGATATATTCTGAAGTTGGTATTTGGTATATTATCGCAGTAGTAATTGGTATGTCGAATAGCAATCCGTCTGCCGAGCAGTCGTGGTGTGTCGTCTAGCGACTAAGTTTAGCTTTTAGGCATAGGACCAACACAGTGTCGACTATTTATACATGACACTCTCCAATCAGATTATAGGAGGTACCAAGGTATTTACATATTCATTATATCAAAGTTAAAGATATAATTTGCGTATTTTTAACTTATTGCAAAGCTACATGATAAACACCATTGTTGGTTTTCACATACTGATGCGTGTGCAATGGGCAACAATATACAACAGAACTATTAATTGAATTTAAGTATCGCATTAATATTTAAGCTTAATTTTTAAAAAGTTCAACAATAATTCTTCTGCTGCCATTTAATTTAAAGACAACTTTCCGTACTAAACAATTATTTCTATTTCATGGGTGACTTTCGCCGAATTTCACAATTAATTTGATTATTTACAAATTTATTTCAAGTTATAAAAATTGTTATCGTAAAAAAACGTCTAAAAAATCACGTAAAAATCACGTAAAACAATCGTAGTAATTAAAACTTGGGAATCCAAAATTTCAAGATTGTGGGTTCGGATTCGGTCGGGAATGTTTTTAATTTGCTTATGAGGTCGGCCTAATTACAAAATGGTATGATATGTTGGGCTACGGCCTCTCGGAGTAAAGTTGGAAAAATGTAACCCACTGACACAATCACTGTTTTATTTCTTATTAGAGAAGTGATAATTTTTAAATATATAAATAAAGTCTAGACGTGTCAGTGCAAATAATCGATACCTTTGATCAGCAGTCTTGATGCTTATTGATCAGTAGCTTTTTGACAAAACATGAGTTTGTGCAAGTGCATCCCCCGTAATACTCACTTGACCTTGCTCTGCGCAACTTCATTGCGTAAGACTTGAGGACATGGAAATTTTTGATATTGAATGAGAAAATTATGCCTGGGCACAAATTGTGACTTGTGGGGATATTATGTCACGCCAATTTATTGAGATAATTGACATAGGTAACAATTGTGAGATATGGAGAAAGAAAAATCGTACTGCGCCAAAGTTAAGCGATTCTGTGTGTTTTATGTATTTACCCATCCATCCGCACGAGCAGGATGTGGCAGAAGGTCAATACTAAAGCAAAGTTTAACAAGTTTTAATTGAGAGTTTTCCTTCTCCTAGGCTGGTTGCTACATCATGGAGCAAAGTTTAACAAGTTTTAATGAGAGTTTTCCTTCTCCTAGGCTGGTTGCGACACCATGGTCAAAGATCCCAATCTGTTCTACTATTTACCTGTAGTTGGAGGTGAATATTCGAATACATACTTTTCCAAGGGTATTAGCGATATGTGAAATTCAACAAGCCTCGTCCAGGATTTGAAACCGTCTCACCATATCAATTTCCTAGCATGATAACCATGATAACCATCACACGAAAGACGGCTCCTGCGCGTGTGTCGGGGAGTATCCCTGAAACCAAGTTGATTATTTTATTCAGATGAGTGCCAGGTAAGTATGGGGCACTCAGTGAGAATCGAACTTACGAAAACTGCTTTTCTAACTAAAGTTGTTCGCAATTGCACAACACGAGATACTGAGGACAATTCCACTAACGTGATAAAACGATTTCCTTTGACAGGACATTTTTTTCTTCCTAAATTCATTTTCATGACAGACTACAATCAACGTGAAGCTTTTGTTTTTGTTTTTTTTCTGAATAATATATTCTATTAGATTTCCCAGTATATTCAAGTTAAAATGAAACTGATTAAATCAATTCAAAACAGCACTAAACAAAAATAGACGTGGATATTTTAGACGGACAAACAAAATATAAAATTTTGAAATTTGAAATTTAATATAAA
>CM042141.1:123985182-124005672 GCA_023376005.1 Doryteuthis pealeii
CATTAGTTTTCTTTCAACCCTTTTTTTTCTTATTACAAGCATAGCACATTTTTCGATTCCAAATTCCATCCTATATCCCTGGCCTATATTTCTAATAGTTTTTACTAGGCTCTCCAATTCTTTAATTTTTTGCAAAAATTCTTAATGTCATCCATGTCCTAAGGTGTTTATCTTTTCTTTTGTGAATTTTATTATTATTATATTATTATATTATTATTTATTATTATTATATATAATCGTGCATTGCATATGAATCTAGTATCCTGGTAGTGGACCGCCTCTCCAAGATCTAACAGACCATCAGTATTCTACGGACACTGGAAATATATGTAAGGTCTCCCGGGGGTGGGTCCATTTGTATCTGCTTACACAGCCATTTCAAACGTTCTTCTTGATACACGAAGAAACATTCATGTTAGACACCTCTTTAAAGAATACTTTCTTTCTTGAGTTGTGCGGGGCGTCAGTGTAACAAAAATATTGATTCAAGCCTAGTCGCTAAGCAAACAGCCATGAACCATTCGAAAAGCCAACAAGTAAAGGAAAAAACAGTCGGTTCTGAAAAATCATTGCGGTCTCGAAACCAAACGTCTGTCTTTCAAACAACGAGTCCCCTTTCCGGTTCTTGGTTCGCTGATTCTGCCACTACGTCAAACTACGCAATTGACAGAGCTAGCAGGGGTGCTGGAATAAACAACAAGCTTTGAAGTGGATGGATAGACATTCGGCGAGAAGAAATACGCATAATAAATATATATATATTATATATTATTAATATATATATATATTATATATCAATATGAATTGTAAGTACCTAGTGGGTGCTCTCACTACCTTAAGATCAAGAAATCATGTGTTGCGTGGTATGAATAGAATAATCAATTTTGTACGGAGAATTAAGGATCGTTTTTTTAATATTTCCGCACCCCGACCATTTTGACTCCTAAGGTGGGAAAGAAATTTGTAACAACAATATAACTGAAATAATACCAAAATGATCTCGATGTTATATTACACACACACAACACACACACACACACACACACACACATAATACATATCGTATAAGATAGTAATATCATATAAGTCATAATTAAGAAGGACTTGAATAAATCTTTAATATATCACAAGTGTGCATTGATGTATGCATTTATATATAAAATAAAATATAGATATATAATTTACAACCCTCCGCACGAGTAGGATGTGCAACAAGGTCAATTTCTTAAGCTTCAACAGGTTGAATTCTAAGTTACCTCTCCTAGATGGTTGCTAACCAGGTAAAGAGCCCAGTATGCCCTAACTATTTATCCATAGAGCTGGAGGAGAGTAGATTCATAACCTTTTCCCCCCCCCCAAAGGGGGTATTAAAGCGCCCCAAAAGTTTTAAAAAAAAAATGGGGGGGGCCAAATTTTTCCCTTTTTTCTTTTTTTTTCCCCAAACCATCCCAGGATTGACACTCGGCGCGTGAACGAGTTCATTTGCCTATAACTTTTAACCATCGCACCACGCGCTTCCTATGCGTATAGATACACACACACACACACACACACACACACACACATATTATAGTACTATTAACTATATGGATATAATATATATATATAGTGAAATAGCTGTATTATCATATGTATATGTACGTGTAGATATAGGCCTGGCAGAGTGTAATAAAAAAAGCACGATGGAATCAAAATTACTTATTTAAGATGTACGCAAGAAAATTAACTTTTATTACAGAAATATTTTCAGCATCTAAACTTATTATTAGCTAACTGTATTATGGATACACACTGTTTCATAAATATCAATTATATACTCTGGAATATTGCACAGCGTTTTCCATCGTGCTCTCTTCGTTTGCTACACTCATGATGGTAGAGACAATTTGCCCTAATATTCATTCTTTGTTTTCCAATGCTATTATTTTGCGTCTAACATAAATTCTGGTTCGGATGCGTGTGCCATATCCCCTCAAATCGAATAGAATAGTCCTGTCTATTATATAAAATTGCTCAGTTGTGGTAGTTTTTTCATTTAAATGTCAGATCTTAAGATTAAGTCTCCATATTTGATGACAACTCGGATAAATATTAGTATATATATAATATATATATTAACTACTATATATGATAAGGTATGTCAGTAAATGTATCGAGATTATTTGCACACCATTAGTTTTCTGAACAAAAAGATGAACGTTCGCATTGCATTGTTCATTTCTATCTTGGTAAATTACAGCTTCAAAACTCGCCCTTTATGACACTTGAATTTCTGAAAAAAAAAGTTACATTATGTTCCATTTCTACTGGTAAATGCATTTCAAATCTCGGTACTTTTTATGACACACCGTATATATATATAATAGTATAATATATATATAAATATATTGTGTAATTGCTCAAAGAGGGTATGTATCTTCACACATATATATATATATAATTATAAATATGACACAATATGTGTCAAAAATGTATGTGACAATTTTAAAAACTTTTTGGCACACCTAGAATTCTGAACCAAAAATTGAACGTTCCATTCATGTTCATTTCATCTTGGTAGAATACAGCTTCAAACTCGGACCCCTATTGTCATACCTTTATCTGAAAAATAACATTTAATCATCTCATTGTATTCATTTCTATCTTGGTAAATACAGTTTAAATTCTCGCATGCTTTTAAGACACACCCTTATATATATAATATATATTATATATATATTATATATATATATATATATATGATTGAGTATATCTCTCAAAAGGGTATGTATCTTCGAGAAAGCGAAGCGAGTGGTGTTGTTTGTTAATCTGATTCGGCTTCAAAAAGATGTTTATTTCATCCCTTGGAGAATCACATTGATTAAAGCTTGGGAAACGGACTTAGTCATTGTAAAGGCATTTTCCGTAACCATCTGAAATTTGCAACCTGTAGAAGAATCTTTCAGCTTCAACAAGATTTTGGGGTCGACTGCTCACGACCGAATCCTACGATAGGATAGAAGTTAGATTAGTAGATAGATATAGAGAAAGAAAAGAAAGAAAGAGAGAGAGAGAGAGAGAGAGAGAGAGTGGGGAGAGGAGAATGATGATCCGTATGGCATGTGGGTTACTAATCGCCTCTACTACGCTCGGCGCAGGTGGAGAGTGTGAGATGGTGAGTAGTAGAGCGTGAAGAAGGAGAGTTGAGAGCAGAGAATTTTAACTACAATGGACCTAATCTCGAAAAAAACGTACATAATTGAATAAAGAACAAATCAGCTACTGAGCTGTGTAGTTAAACTGTATATCGTATCACTGCGCATATGTTTTCTTATCTTACGCGTTTTATGTTATCTATATGCAGTATTGAAGAAAAAACGACCAACCTCTCCGTAATACCTGAAAGTCTTCCGGAACCACACCACTTAGGGATATTAATTATTATTACTTATTCAATATTATTTGCTACTTACCTCGACTGACGGAGCGTAGTAAGTTAGTCGTGTGGTAATGGTGTGTTGTCTTACTTGATACTCGCATACGCTTTAACATTTATGGATTAGATATTAATGCTGTGGGAAGGAATAAAACTTGACCTATTAACGCTATCTGAGTTAATCTACTTACTACTTATTTTATAGTTAGATTCCTAATTACTTCCTACTATAACAGTCAAAGTGTAGAAACGACACAATAACACGAATGGCTTTATAAGTTGCAGCCGGTGGCCTTTCGAAGTGATTTGGCATGGTACCAAGGGTCCTTGACCTCAGGGTCCTGATCCTGTCCTCCGGTGGCATACCGTTGAGAATGCCGCTGGAGAAGACCCCGTTCCGTTGTTAGCAGAGAGAGTTTTAGTCAGACGGCGAAAAACCACGACCATGGTAAGTCATGTTATGCACGCGGCCCGACTCAATCTGCGCAAGGGTAGTTTGGTGGATTTCAGAAAAAAATTATAAGAATAGAAGAAGAAAGAAAGGAAAGAGAGTATACAAACATGACTTACTCATCGTCGTCGGTTTTCCGCCGATTCTGACTAAAACTCTCTCTAATCAAAACCGGAAGAGGGTCTTCTCCACGGCATATTCTCACGGTTAGTCCACCGGAAGAGGATCAGGACGAAGGTTCTATAGCTTGTCAAGTCAATTCCTTCACAGGCCACCGGCTGCACTAATATAACAGCCATGTTGCGTTTTCTACACTACTGTATATAAGTATTAGGAATCTAATAATTATGTAACACCAACTATCATATTCAAGTTTTATTCCTTCAACAATAATATTCCTAACAATAGTAATGCGATTTAAAAAGAACAACAACTACCACAACTACCTACTACTACTAATAATAATAACTTTAATAATAATAATAATAATAATACTTTCGGAAGACTCAGTTAATTTGAGAGTGTATTTATTTTTCAATATCATTAACATAAACGCCGTAAGAAGTAAAGACAAAACTTTTGCGGAACAGTTTACACGCTCGTATTTTCTTTTCTTATTGTTTTTCTTAGGCTACCATTGTGTGTGTAAAATCTCTGCTCCTCAATCTCCTTTCTTCACCCTACTCTCCATTCTCCCTCTCCCTCCCGCTACTCCCTCTTCCTCCTTCTTCCCCCTCTCTCCATCTCCTCTCTCTCTCGCTTTCCTTCTTTCTTTCTCATATATCTATCTACCTATCTAACTATCTATCTTAATCTGTAGGATTCGAGTCTGACATCCGACCCACCATCTTGTTGAAGCCTGACAATTCTTCTAAGTTCAAATTTCAGATGTTACGGAAAATGCCTTACAATGGGAACGTCGTTTTCCAAGCTTTAAAGCAATTGATTCTCCCAAGGGTAATGAAAATAAACATCTTTTGAAGCCGATATCAGATTTACAAACAACACACTGCTAGCTTGAAGATACATACCCTCTTCTTGAGCAGATATACTCAGATATATATATACGTATATATATATATAGTATATATATATAGTATATATATATAAGGTGTGTCTTAAAGCATCGAGATTTAAACTGTATTTACAAGATAGAAATGAACAATGAATGTAAGTTCATTTTTTCAGAATACAGTGTATGTCATAAAGGGTTGAGTTTGAAGCTGTATTTACCAAGGATAGAAATGAACAATGAATGGAACGTTCATTTGTGTTCAGAAAACTACGTTGTGCCAAAAAGTTTAAAAAATCTCAAATACATTTTGACACATCTGTGTGATACATATATATATATATATATATATATATATATGGTGAAGATACATACCCTCTTTGAGCAATATACACAATATATATATATATGTATATATATATATATATTATATAAGGTGTTTCAAAAAGTATCCGAAGATTGAAACTGCATTTACCAAGATAGAAATGAACAATAATGTAACTTTTTTTTTCAGAATTCAAGGTGTCATAAAAAGGGCCGAGTTGAAGCGTATTTACAAGATAGAAATGAACAATGAATGGAACGTTCATTTTGTCAGAAAATAGGTGTGCAAATAACTCGATCATTTACTGACATACCTTATATAATATATATATATATATATATATTATATATATATATACGAGTTGTCATCAAAAAACTATGGAGACTTAATTCTTAAATCTGACATTTAAATGAAAAACTACCCACAACTGAGCAATATATATTAATAGATAGGACTTTCTATTCGATTTGAGGGGGAAATGCCACACGCATCCCGAAACAGAATTTATCTTAGACCAAAACAATAGCATTGAAACAAAGATATATTAGGGCAATGTCTCTACCATACCATGAGTGTAGCAAACGAGAGAGCACGATGAAACGCTGTGCATTATTCCAGAGTATATAATTGAAATTTTATGAAACAGTGTGTGTATCCATATATACAGTTCAGCTAATAAAATAAGTCTTAATCTGACAATATTTCTGTAATAAAAAGTTAATTTTGCTGCGACATCTTAATAATTAATTTTGAATTCCATTCGTGCTTTTTTTATATACACTCTGCAGGCCTATATCTACACGTACATATACATATATAAATACAGCTATTATCATATATATATAATATATATATATATATATATATATATATGTGTGTGTGTTGTGTATGGTGTGTGTGTATCTATACGCGTAGGAAGCGCGTGGATGCGATGGTTAAAGTCATGGGAAATTGAACTCGTCACCGCCGAGCTCAAATCCTGGATGTGATAATTGCATTTAACTTTGCGCTAATACCCTTGGGAAAGGTATGAATATGTATATAAAAGTAGGACATACTGGGCTCTTTAACCTTGGTTCGGCAACCAGTCTAGGAGAAGGTAAAACTCTGAATTCAAAACCTGTTGAACGCTTAAGAATTGACCTTTGTCACATCCTACTCGTGCGGAGGGTTGGTAAATATATATAATCTATATTTATTTATATATACATGCATACATACAAATGCACACTTGTAGATATATGATAAAGATTATTTCAAGTTTCTTTTATTATGACTATATGATATTACTATTTATACGAATGGTATTGTTGTGTGTGGTGTTGTGTGTGTGTGTGTGGTGTTAATATAACATCGAGATCATTTTGTATTATTTTCATTATATGGTTTAAAATTTCTTCACCTTTATAATGGCGTGCGAAATATTTAAAAAAAAACGATCTTAAATTTCCGTACAAGAAATTGATTATTCTATTCATACACCAAAACACTGATTTCTTATTTAAAGGTATGAGAGCACCCACAATACTTAATCAATTCATATATGATATATATATATATAATATATATATATGCGTAATTTCTTCTCGCCGAGTGTCTATCCATCCACTTCAAAGCTTGTTGTTTATTCACCCACCCCTTTCCAGCTCTGTCAATTGCGTAGTTTGACGTAGTCAGAAATCAGCGAACCAAACCCGCGGAAAAAGGACTCGTTGTTTGAAAAGACAGACGTTTGGTTCGAGACTCGCAAATGATTTTTCCAGAACCAACTGTTTTTTTTCCTTTACTTGTTGGCTTTCGAATGAGTTCATGCTGTTTGCTTAGCGACTAGCTTGAATAAATATTGTTCGTTACACATGACGCCCCGCACAAATCAAGAAAGAAAGTATTCTTAAAAAGAGGATGTCTAAATGAATTGTTTCTTCGTGTATTCAAGAAAGAACGTTGAAATGGCTGTGTAAGCAGATACAAATGGACACCCCACGAAAGAACTTAAATATATTTCCAGATGTCGTAGAATACTGATGGTCTGTAGAATTCTTGGGAGGCTGGGTCCACTACAAGGAGTAACTAAGAAGTACATATGCCAATGCGACGGAGTTATTTATTATAATCAATAATATAATGAATAATAATAATAATATAATAATAAATCAGCAAGAAAAGATAAACCACCCCCTTTTTTATGGGGGAACCCATGGGTGACAATTTAAAATTTTTGCAAAAATTAAGAAAGAATTGGAGAAGGCCTTAGTACAAACTATTAGAATTATAGCCAGATATAGGCGATGGAATTTGGAATCGAAAATATGTGCTTTAGCTTTGTTAATAAAAAGGGGTGAAAGAAAATAATGAATGAATACAACTTACCAAATCAGAAACTATAAAATCTCTTGAGAAAATGGAAAGCTACAAATACTTCAGAATTTAGAAGCGGCCAATATCAGCAAGCAGAAATGAAAGGAAAAGTTTAAAAAAAAATATTCTCAGAGAACTAGGAAAAACTTCTAGAAACCAACTTAACAGCAGAAATCTGATTAATAGGAATCAAATACCTGGGCTGTCCCCATTTATAAGATACTCAGGACCATTCTTAAAATGGACGAAAGAAAGAACTCAGACCAGATAGACAAGGACGAGAAAATTAATGACAATGCACGAAAGGCTCTCCACCTAGAGATGATAGAGATATATTGTATGTGGTCAAGAAAGGAAGGGGAAGAGGTCTTGCCAACATAGAGGAATGCGATAGAAACCACATCCAATCCAACTTGAAGATGCTACACAAGAAGAGCAAAGACAAAGTGACTTATGCGGCAACAATTACGGTAGAAACGGCAGCATGGAGCAAACAGAAAAACAGTACAAAGACTAGAAAACAAAAATGGGGAAGGAAAAAACAATATGATACGGAGTTTCAAACGACGAAATATAAGAGGTTGCACAGAAAAGACCTGGACATGTTAAAGAAAGGGGAACTTCATAAAGAAGAAACAGATCACTTATAATTTGGCTGCACAAAATTAATGCTCTATAAGGAACCAAACTACATCAAAGGCTGATGAGAATTGATTAAGAACCCAACAGATATAAATGTAGACTTTGCCGTATAGAGATGAGACTGTAAACCAATACTCTGCGAATTGTAGCAAACTAGCACAACGAGAATACAAAACTAGACGACGACTGGGTTGGGGAAGGTGATCCACTGGGAGTTATGCAAGAAAATTAAGAGTTTTGACCAGTTACAGCAAAATTGGTATATGCATAAAGCCAGATCTTGTTCTTCAGAACGAAATTGCTGATTAAAAGTCTCTGCAACTTTGAATAAAAACGGATCACCTGTATCCCAGGCAAGTAAGACCAGACCTAGTGTTGATAACAAAAAAGAAAGAATCTTGTCAACTGTGGATTTCGCAGTGCCAGCAGATCACAGGGTGATAGCTAAAGGATAAATGAAAAAAATGGACAAATATCTGACCTTGCCAGAGAACTGAAAAAAGTTATGGAATATGGAAATGTAAAGTTGAACAATTGTAGGTTGGTGCACTTGAACGGTCCCCAAAAGATGGAAAAGGGTTTGGAAAGTTGGAAATCAGAGTGAGATTGAAAATAGCATTCAGAACACTTGCACTGCTGCAACGTGCCAGATATACTCAGAAGAGTCCTGAGGACCGAGGGACTTGCTCGTCACTCAGACTCCAGTGAAAGGCCATTTTAGAATGCTGATGTGATAAACTCAAAAGAGTTAAAATAGATAATAATAATAATATAATAATAATAATAATAAAATAATAATAATAATAGAGGAAAGAGGAAGGTCGTCTACCATGGTTTCAATCCAAATGATTCATCAGACTCCAAGACCTACGCTTCACTAGGAGAAAAATACGTACGTTCAACAGTTTAGTAATCCGAAAAGAAAAGTGTGATCTCAGTTTAACTAAGGAATTACGATCGACAAAGTAAACTTTAGAGTTTGCGGTCCTGTGGAATCATTGAATTGAAACATGGGTAGACCCTTAACTTCTTTTCATCTACTAATATTCTTTTATTGATATCATTGATATTACTGCTCCATGTTTTTAATATATTGAACAACTTTTGTTTTTACTTGATGCCACTGCAACGAAAAGGTGAAAGCGGCAATTGGATACTATATATAGTAGGTACCCAATTTTTCGTCTGCTAAAAAAATTTTCAAAAACTAATTAAAGTCGATCTTTACGATTTTCAAATTGATGTTGTTAAGTCGAGAAGTAGCTAACATAAATGACCATCAATTTAAAAATCAAAATAAAAAGCATGTAATTTATTTTTAATACATTGTGAAATGATTTTTTTCGGTTCAAATTTTCGATCGGCGTTTCGGCTGAAACACTATTTAAATCCGTGTTACAAAATAAATGTAGACATTCACGATTCCTAAAAAAAATTACCAAGAAATCATGAAATTATTCCGATTTTAATGAAATTGTCAGTATTGATTTATAATTAATAAGGTAATTGCATCAGTATTTTATTTCAAAAACATATAGTTAATATTTCTTGCTTATTGATAAATTAATGAATATAAAATTCAATAAATTATGCAAGCAGCAAAATTGGTAAGTTAAAAATGTCATATTATTATGATTTCTAAAAAATATTTTTTAATTAACTATAGATATATAAGTAGTAGTATATATATATATATATATATATATTAGTATAATATTTATGTAAGATGAGGATGAAGAGAGACGATACGATATAGTGGTGGAGGGTTTCGCGTATTTTCTAAATTAGTTATTCATGAAATATAATGAAAATTAAATTAATTTGGTTAATATTTCATATTCGATAAATATAAACTTTAAATCATCTTTAAAATGTTCCATGTTTTCATAATACCGAAAGCCAATAACCATAAACAATTAATAGAACCAAAATAGATGACAATATTATTTAAGGTCTACTTCAGATGGAAAACCAGAGGAAGTGTATGTGACTTCGTATCTCTTTAGTTTGTATTTGAATTTAGCATTGTTTAATTTTTAACAGCGTTTTATATCTATGTTTCGTCCCATACGTTCGCGAATAATTATTTTTCTTCTACATTCCTGTCCAACTATAGTATGATAATATATATATATATATTATATATAATATATTTATATATATTGTATAAAAATTTCCAGAACAACAAAACAGAAGTAGTTTTTCGAGCATGCTCACACAGGAAAAAATTTTCTTAATATGAATTGGATCTATACCAAACATTAGACCGCCATAATTAAGAATTCATCGAGTTATATAAAAAACACACATTAACTAAAATTAAATATAAAAACGAAGATTAAAAAGATTTTAATAATCACCATTAAGAACAATACGAGACAAATAATGTATGCCGTGACATGACCGTGAAACCATATATGCAGGAGAGATTAACGGAATCGGCTGGGACACGTGCCCGGGAGTTTAAAACTGTCCTTTTTTTTCAAAAGCTCAAACGCCTTCTAAGACGAAAAGCACCGGAAAAGTGTATTTCAAAGAAAACCAATGGTAGGGAGGCGACTTTGTAATTATAAATAAAAAATAAATAGAATATAATTATATTATATATATATTTTATATAATATAATTAGTAAGTATATAATATATATGAATTGAGTTGGAGTTAAACAATGTGTTTGAAATGCGAAGCCGACCAATTTTTTTGTAAGAGTTATGGGCTTAATTAAAGGACATACCTAATTTTGTTAATAATTAATTTATAATTAAATGAATTTTAGGCGAGCATATCGGGGTTAAATTGTTAAAGCGTAAAACAATCGAGATTAAAAGTCCATCTCTGTATGTACATTTCAGCCTATTAGGGCCTCATTCAGCCGAGCTTTATCAGACAGGGCAGTGTTTTGTTGGCGTTGATTGCGAACCCTTACCTGTCAGGGCGACAGAGTCACTGCCTGTTTAGTAGCTCTGGTTGATGAGGTCTAATAGTCTGAAATGACTACAGAGATCGACTTTTTTCTCGATTGTTTACGCTTTACATGTAAACCGATAGCACGTCCTATTCATTTAATTATAATTAATAACAAATTTAGGTATGACTTTAAATTAAGCACATAACTTCTTTCCAATATATTATTATAGTGATTACTATATATATATAAGTATATAATATAATTATATATATATTATACAGCCAAAAAAGCCTCACAAGTAAATATTTTGGTATATTAATCAGATTTTTAAAGATAACTTTGTCACTCGATAAAAAGTTATGAAACCAGGTCACAGAATTGCAATGTGAGTATATTGTAACTTTTAATGTAATATTGATAATATAAGGAAAGAATGTATTTTCTCAAAAGAGTTGTTAGTTGTAATGGTTATCCGTTGTTGGAAATAGACATTGTGACATGAGTATAGAATCCTGATGATTTGCATTGCAAGGATGCATTCAGCTGATCTCCCTACACTTGGGTAAATTAATATACATACTTCGTTCTTTAACCTCTGAATTCGAAGCCTGTTAAAATTCTGCCTCTCCACGCAATAACTAAGCGGATTTTTGTCACATCCCTGCCATAGCGTGTACAGGTGGCCTTCGCAAATATTGTAAACAAGAGAAAATGCAGCGACCATATAAGAGTCTCCGATTATTTCGCTGATAGAGTTAAAATGAAATACTTAAAGAGATTGAATTTGTAAGAAATAGAGTAAATGGACCGCTCACGGCCCTCGAAACGTGGATATAATTTTAGTATTATAACGTATGACTTGTTGTATTTGATTATTATAACGTTTCGTATAGTTTACTTAAAGTGCTATGCTAGATAGTTCAATATGTAAAGTGGTAATTATAGACGAATATTGATAGAGTTCTCTATTCAATTCTTTGTTTTATAAAGGGATGTCAAATGGTATTAGCATTGATTGCCGCAGTTAAAAATCTTTGAGGGGTTTTTTAGAATATCTACGAGTTATTATTTGCCGACAATAAAAGTGAAAAAACACTACTCGAAAATGTCTAAGTCACACCAGAATTACCTGACGCAGGCTCGTTAAAGATGGCGTAATTAGGTAGGAGACCGGGACGACTAAGATTCAAAAATTACCAAAATAATTTTGTAATTCACTGATTTCAGATTACTACAATATAAAACAAAATGTGTAACCTTGTTGTTCTTCTTTTCCATTTCCTTAATTTTAGTTGGGCATCTTGTAAGCGACCCAAGACCATTTAAAATGTTTTATTTTTAAAATTTGAATGTAATGTCAATAGAAACAAATAATGAAGATTGCTAGTTAAACGGACACTAGATAGATCTGGATTTAGATTTTGCATTGTCATTGAGCATATTTGGAGGTCTCATTTTTAACCAGAGGTTTTGCAGGATTAATAACTGACGAAGATTTAAAACAAGCGTATTAATATATAGACGATTGTCCGTCGTTTTTTCTTTTGGCTAGGTGTGGGGTTGCGAGCAATAATAAAACTGAATATTTAAAAGAAAAGAACACTTGCTCCAATTAGATTTTTAAGAAGCCTTCTACTTTATATATCAAATTCCCGTGCAAACATTATAAATGTTTGTGTTTGTTGTTAAAACTCATATATGCGACTTAAACCATTTGCGATGATAAATGTGTATTCATTTTCATTTTTCTTCGCTTTATTATTAATTCAAATTCAAAATTTTACATTTTTTGTTTGTCCGGTCTTTAAAAGTATCCACGTCTGATTGTGTTGTTGAGTTTGCTGCTTTGAATTGATTTATTCGTTTCATTTTAACTTTCAATTTTTTACTGGGAAAATCTAATAAGAATATATTATTCAGAAAAAAACAAAAAACAAAGCTTCACGTTGATTGTAGTTCGTCTAGGAAATGAACTTTTAGGAAGGAAAATTCTGTCTAAAGGAAATCGTTGTTTCACGTGTAGTGGAGAGTGTCCTCAGTATCTCGGTGTTGTGCAATTGCGAACAACTTTAGTTATGAGAAGCTTTTCGTAAGTTCGTTCTCTACTTGAGTGCCGCGATACTACCTCATCATCGAATAGATAATAATGCAACGTTGTTTCAGGGATTGTACTCCCGACACACGCGCAGGAGCGTTCTTCGTGTGATGGTTATCATGGTTTCGCTAGGAAATTGATATGGTGAGACGGTTTGCAAATCCGGCGAGCTTTTAATTCAACATATTCGCTAGTACCCGTGGAAAATATGTATCGATATTCACCTTAGCCAACTACAGGTAAATAGTAGAAGCAATGGATCTTTGACCATGGTATGTCGCAACAGCCTAGGAGAGGAAAACTCTCAATTAAACTGTTAAACTTTGCTCCATGATGTGTAGCAACCACTAGAGAGGGAAAATTCAATATGAAAAACTTGTTAAAAACTTTGCTTTAGTATTGTTACCTGTCTGCCACTCTCGCTCGTGCGGGTGAGAGGGAAGAAACTTAAAACAACAATCGTCTTAACTTTTTTGCGCTAGTTACGATTTTTCTTTCTCGCATATCTGCACAATGTTGACCGATATGCTCAATGTATCTCAATAATTATTGGCGTGACAAATTCCCCACAATCCCACAATTGTGGCCCGCAGGCATTAATTTCATTCAATATCAAAAAATTTCCATGTCCTCAAGTCTACGCCATATGAAGTGTGCGCGTGGCAGAGCAAGGTCAATGTGAGTATAGGGATTGCGACTGCACGAAACTTTTCGGTTTTAATGTTTGTCAAAAGCTATTGATCAAGCATCAAGACTGCTGATCCAAAGGTATCGATTATTTGCACTGACACTCTAGACTTTCATGTATATATTAAAAGATGTTATCCATTCTTCTAATAAGAAATAAAAAACATGGTGTTATTGTCAGTGTGGGGGTATCGATTTTTCCAGACTTTACTCTCGAGAGGCCGTTAGCCAACATTGCATACGCATTTTTATGTTAGGCCGACGCTCATATAGCAATTAAAAACATTCCCGGAGCCGAATCGAAGCCCACAATCTTGAAATTTGGATTTCCCAATTGTTAGATTACTACGAGTTGTTTTTTACGTGATTTTTACGTGATTTTTTAGGACGTTTTTTTACGATAACACGAGTTTTATAACGTTGAAAATAATTTGTAAATAATCAAAATAATTGTGAAATTTCGCGAAAGTCCCCATTGAAATTTAGAAATAATTGTTGCTAGTAACGGAAAGTTGTCTTAAATTAAATGGCAGCAGAAGAAGTTATTGTTGCTTTTAAAAAATTAAGCATTAAATATTGTGGGTAAGCGATACGTTAAATTCAATTATAGTTCTGTTTGGTATATTTGTTGCCCATTGCCACACGCATCAGTTTTGTGAAAACCAGACAATGGTGGGTTACATGTAGCTTTGCTAATAAGTTATGAAAATACGCACAATTATATCTTTAACTTTGATATAGATGAATATGTAGAGATACCTCGTTACCCGCCTCACGTATTAATCTGATTGGAGAGTGTCATGTATAAATAGTCGCACTGTGTGTTGGTCCTATGCCTAAAAGCTAAACTTAGTCGCTAGACGACACCCCACGGACTTTCGGCAGACGGGATTGCTATCGAGATTTTTACCGCAGATACTACTGCTGATAATATACCATATACCAACTTCTCAGAATATATCCTTAACTCGGTATATCAAGACTTGATGAATAATGTCGTTTGAAATATGTTCAAGTTTGATAAAATATCAAGTATGTACTAAGATGCGAAAGTTAGCATTGTTGGTTGTCCGAGAGTAATAATGGCTTAATTGGCTATATTGCCGCCCAGATGGGTCGGCTGTTTAAGCTAGTTTTATATATGTTCCTAGCCTGGGCTTACGTCCCTCATTAAATTTCATTTTTACATTTTAAATTTATATTTTAAATGTGTCAAATTTAAATTTATGTTTTTTTTTTTTTTAATTTGTAAACGTGGATGATTTCAAATTAATTTTTGCTGAATTTTTTGTGTTAAATTTTAGATTTGGAAATTACTTAGACATTTAAATCTTGTTTTTAAATATATTTTTAGATCTTACTTCTTTGATCATGACCTCGTATTAAAGCAGAAAGCGATTCATACATTTAAGTTTTATAGAAAAATCAATAATTTTCAGTGTCTCCTATCAGTTGACTTGGCAGTGATTTCGTTTTATGAATTAAATGGCTACTGCCGTTTTCGTTACGTAGACAAACAATTCATTCTGAATGAATAGTCGAAGCTTTAAGAATCGTAAAGCCAGTACTTGTGAAGAGTATGTATCGTTCCGATGTTTGATGACTCAGGTCGATTTGTCGGACAGGGACATACTTGGTTACTCTGCCTAATCCAGAGAATGAAGTAGAAAAGCGCTGGTCATTATATCAGTATTCTATAATTCGTTGCCAGCTAAATGGCAAACTTTTGATGGTTATAAAAAGGGAAGGAGATACAATTAAGTTAAGATCTTCTATGACATTGTCCTAGTTTTAAAAGCACGGTACCAGTAACAAAAGCGGAACTTTTATACCTTTTTTGTCAGATGCTAGAGTTATCTAGTTGGGGAAGGAGAGAATTTAGGAAACGGTGCCCGATTAACATTGTTTCAGTAAGACAAACGCCAAAAATTATTAAGCCTAGTGAGATTTGGCAAAAGCCCGCAAGTATGGCACCTTTGCAGGATCAAACTTTACTTACTCAATAGTATGAAGATATCCGGTATACGATTATGTACTCATACCTTATTAGGGGTCGATCTCTTAATCATGGAACGACTTTGAGAGTCTGTAAGTTTGTGCAAAAATTTAAGAATTATGTTGAATACTAGCAAATGTCTAGAAAGAACAGTTACATGTTGCCGATTACGTCGATTGCTCACACCAAATGACTTACACCATACCTGGTTATACTCAAACAAATGCAATAATCACAGTGTGGAAACATGTAAAAACCCGAGCTCCTACTTTAAGCATCCTCATTTGGAATTTTGTGGAGCTTTCGATTCTCACCGATAAAACGATATCATAATGCCAATGTTATGAATATTTATTTCAAATGTCAACATAACATGACATTTTTTCCTTTTTGAAATAAATAAAATGTAGTACCAAAAAATAAGGAGAAACCCATGAATACTATAGAGATAGTTAATCACTCACACGACCGCACCACTAGGTTACTTTTAAGTTACAAACCGTTAACTACAAAAGGTTGTAAATATAGGCGTGCAATGTAGTAGATTCCCTTAACTCGGGAGTGTTGTATCTTATGGGAGAAAGTGAGTGTTAGTTGCTATTTTCAATAATGTTTAAGCCACTTTGTGATGTTGTAGCCCTTTCATGGGTCGGGTGTTGCGGTTCACCTCTCGTTCTCCGCTAGTCTCTTATAATTCCAAGAGATGTATATGCCGCTCGATTATTTTTGTTTTCAGCATAGCGATATTCTTTCACTGATACTTTCTTACGTCTATTAGATTTTCTCAGTGTATGATGGCAAATTGCTACACTAAATCTTTATCAAACAATCCGACATTGCCTCGCTAGTGTTTTTATAATTTTTTTCCGGGAAATATTCAACCCCAGCAAATCTTTGATGAATTCAACAAACCTTTCTAAATAAATGCTATGTCCAGTAGTAAATTCTTTTTTTTCAAGATATTTTTCAAGAACATTTCTTTTCTTCTTCTTCATCACAATGTATTTTTACTAGTTTATTTTTTACTGTATAACTTTACTTTTTCGAAGCTTTTAAGTTATCCACGAATCCCCTATTATTAATGTTAAGCACGAGGTATAATAGAACAGACGGTCATATTGCCGTTAATAAATCCGATCACCAGACGCCGATTAAGAAAATCAGGGGACTAAGTAGTGATAATCCCCTATTTTATATATTGTGTATTTTGTTAAAACGAATTTGTTTATATTCGCAGTATGATACTATCGTGGTTTATTGATTGCAAGATTCAAGATACACATTTGATACCTTGGGAATGATATTTGTTCATGGAGTCGGGTATTCTCTAATGGTTATCTCATAATAGATGACATGCAGACGAGTTCAAATCCAGGACGAGACGTTTACATTCAGTAGCGTTTAATACACTTAGAAAATATGAATCTAACTATTCTCCTCCACTATAGATGAAAGTGTAGGACAGACTGTGCTCTTTAACGTTGGTTAGGCAAACAGGTCTAGAAAGAAAAATAGCAGGTAGACTGACTCATTGTAACCATGGAGGTAATAGTCTAGAGAAGAAAACTGGCTGGAAATGCAAGCCGTGTCAAATCTTCGCTAAGAAATTTTGGACTCTTGTGTCACATGCCTGCTCATGTGGAGGGTTGGAATACATAAAATTAATTATTTGTATACCAGCTCTCTTCATATTTTCCCACCTATCTCGCCCAATTTGCTTTCAGTATGCTGCCTCGGATTCACTCGTAATACTACGGAGTATTTGAATTGCGACTTGATTACACATTGTCTGGAATATCTTAGGATGAGTTGCCTTCAACGATCGCGGATTGCGTGATACCACTCCTCAACATCGTCGCTTCTCAAACGGACTTAGTCGTAGGTGTTCGAGGACGCGGTGTGCTATTATCTCTCGAGATAGACGGTTGGTCCATCAAGAATGATGTTATGTGGTCCAGGACGTTACGAGGTTAATCTGTTTCGCTCATAATTCAATTCTCTCGTATATCAATCATATGTTCCCATTGAAATAAACTAAATGCCGTTTAGATCCTTTTACACGCTCCAAAGAAGAAACATAAGAAAATAGCACTGTATTTAATAAAAGCATAATAATAGGAATGAAGGATAGTGTAGAGTATATATCTAATGTTGTATTTTTTTTATGATTTTTTTAATTGCGAGAGTGATTTGGTAAAGATAAATGTTTAGTGAATTATTAACATAACTCGTTCGTATCCTTAAATTTTAGCTCTGCAACACAAAGTAGAAATCTACCAAGTTACACTCTATTTGGCGTATCTTAATAGAGGGTACTCGGTAAGTTGGTTGACTCGTAAGTTGTTAACTCGATTTGGGTACTCTAATAGGGGCACTTGGAAGTCAAGATATGAAGTTATGTTATTACAGATAGTGCCCGAACTTAGGAAGTTTCCGAATTTCGAACGTCACTCGTCATTATTGCTTTTCTGTTGATTCTGAAATTTGAGGTGTTTGTACACAAACATTAACTTAGTAAATGAGCTACGTATACACCATTGCGTTGATGACAGTTGACAGTCTGTGGTGGTATTCATAAGTATATAAATTACGCTGTCTCTTGGTTTATATCGAAGAAACGAGTTAATTTTTAAATGATCAAGAACCGCATGATATGCACAATTTGATGAAAATAATTTATTTCTATTCATCTGATAGTTCTGCGATCCAATCATGTTTATGGAAGTCGGTCGAGTTAGTCCATGTTTATGATTTATTTATTTTTTTTTTTCAAGACGGAATTGACAGAGTTTCTAAGTATGAGTACACAGAATTATCGAACTCTTTTGCATAGATTAAAGAATCCGAATGTCACCGCGTAATCAATTGTGTTGTTTTGTTTTGTTTTTGTTGGGGGGAGTTTGTCTTGTTCCTGGGCGATTTAATTACTGAGAAAGAAAAATGCTCGCATGTAATACAGTCTAAATGAAGAGCTGAATGACAGACCCTAAAAGGCAAATATTAAATAGACAGTCGAGTCAATGCAAATACCAGCAGTCGAGAGTAGATCGAGCATTTCACTCACTGTTCTCTCATTAGATCTTGGAGAAAAGAAGAAAAAAAAAGAAAAGAAGATATAAAAGAAGAGAGAAGAAAGGAAAGAAGAAGAAGAAGAGAAGAAGAGGAAGTAAGAAGAAAGAAGTAAAAGCTGCAAACATACCAACAACATATCTTTATAGATTGCGTCAGATTTCTGTGTAATAGCCAAAGATAATGTCGGCCAACGATCAAGACAACAAAACAGGAAATCTCTCCGTTTTAGTTTTTAATTTTTTTTCTTTAGTTCTTATTTCTTAAAGCTTTAAGTGATTCTAGAATGCGTATTTTCATACTGGAGTATTTCTGTTAGTGCTGGGTCATTACGATGATAGTTTGCTCGTGTTCTATGCATCGCGTCGTGAGTGTAGGGTGATGGTTAGCAGCTAGTAATCAGTGACTCCGTTTACTACTGAGCGTCGCTGGCTGCTTCTATATGTAAGTTTCTAATCATGAGCTTCTGGTGAGTGTGGAGTAACCCTTTCATCTCATACCCCGTCCAACGCTGACCGAAGTGGTGGGGTACGTGTTAGTGGAGGTGGTCAATCTTATTATATATAGAAGAAGCTCTGTTTCAAAATGGTGTTTAAAGTAATTGATTAAAAAAATTGATACCCATCAAGAATGACTAAAACAAACGTTTTGGACATAAAATAACCCAACATGCCGTCAAAATCCAGCAGACCAACCCAGCATAGCCTACTCGCGCGGTAGCCGCATACTAATATTATATGTGCACCTACTCAGGGTCTGGGTAATACCTACTTCCTGTGTCGTCCTATGCGGTTCCCATCGGGGTAATGGTAGCAAGGCAGCATGCCAGATCTATTAGTACAACTCGGGCTGGGAGCTCATACGTTGTGACCTGGTCATCCTACAATGGAAGACGGATGGGTTAATTGTTACTTTGCTAGTGTTTCTGAGCTTGCCATCGTAGTGTAATGTAGCTACTCGACCCACTCACTTAAATGCACTTCAGATCCATCAGATGCCCCACACAGATACATCCAGTTTGATAAATACCTAGGCGTTAATTGACCGACTAGGCACCCTGCAGAGAGTAAGATTAAACCTCAATGGGTCCCACCTGTTATGCCGTAGGTGGCGACCGTGTGAGCTTTAGGAAGAACCCAGGTGGTGGAGCATGTCCTGACTTGCATACTCCACCCTGCCCTTTCTTGGGCTAGATTGGCGTCGACGAGGCCGTCCGCCGATCAATCGGCTGGTCACGTCAGCCTACACCGTACTATTAATAATGCCCCAACCCTATGTGCCCTGGTATGCAAAGCCCCACCCTGTGGTATCATATGGTGCTTAAAGCGATGACTGAGGGTCTACATGTCCAGAATGATTTTAATCCTTATTGATGTGAGATTCTAGATTTGAGTTTGGGAATGTGGAGCACCCTCTCATCCATGCTCCCTGGTCCACTCTGACCCGGAGTGTAGTTACCTGGTTGTCGTCCTTGCATCGTATGGTTTATTAGATAGAAAAATGTGTTATAAAAAACTGAGTTTGAGTCTCT
>CM042141.1:124005772-124083272 GCA_023376005.1 Doryteuthis pealeii
CTGCTAGCTTTGCAAGATACATACCCTCCTTTAGCAGATATACTCAATATATATATATATATATATATATTATATATATATAATATATATATAGTGTGTCTTAAAAAGCATCGAGATTTAAACTGTATTTACCAAGTAGAAATGAACAAGAATGTAATGTTAATTTTCAGAATACAAGTATGACATAAAGGGGTCGAGTTGAAGCTGTATACAAGAAGAAATGAACAATGAAATGGAACGTTCATTTTGGTTCAGAATCTAGGTGTGCCAAAAAAGTTTTAAAATTTCAATACATTTTTGACACATTCTTTGTAATATATAATTATATATATATATAGTGCTGAAGATACATACCCTCTTTGAGCAGATATACACAAATATATATATATATATATATTATATATAAAATATATTAAGGTGTGTCATTAAAAAGTACCGAGATTGAACCTGCATTTACCAAGATAGAAAGCAACAATAAATGTAACTTTTTTTTTCAGAATTCAAGTGCTCATAAAAGGGCCGGACGTTTGAAGCTTGTATTTACAAGATAGAAATGAACAATGAATGGAACGTTCATTTTTGTCAGAAAACTAGGTGTGCAAATAACTCGATTACATTACTGGACATACCTTATATATAATATATATATATATTATATACTTATATATATATATACGAGTTGTCATTCAAAAACTATGGCAGACTTAATCTTAAATCTGACATTTAAATAAAAACTACCCACAACTGAGCCAATTTATAAATGACAGGACTTCTATTCGATTTGAGGGATATGCCACACGCATCCCGACAGAATTTATGTTAGACCAAAATAAATAGCATGGGATACAAAGATGATATTAGGGCATGTCTCTACCATACCATGAGTGTAGCCAAACGAGAGAGCACGATGGAAACGCTGTGGCATATTCCAGAAGTTATATAATTGATTATTTATGAAACAGTGTTGTATCCATATAAACAGTTCAGCTAATAAAAATAAGTTTAGAATCTGACAATATTTCTGCTAATACAAAAGTAATTTCTGCGACATCTTTAATAAAGTAATTTTGAATTCCATTCGTGCTTTTTTATATACACTCTGCAGGCCTATATCTGACAACGACATATACAATATAAATACAGCTAATCATATATATATATAATATAACTATATATATATAATATATATGTGTGTGTGTGTGGTGTGTAGGTGTGTGTATCTATACGATAGGAAGCGCGGGTGCGATGTTCGTTAAATTATAGGAAATAACTCGTCACCCCGAGTTCAAATCCTGGATGTGAGAAATGCATTTAACTTTGCGCTATATACCCTTGGGAATAGTATGAATCCTACTCTCCCTCCAGCTATCGGATAAATAGGAGGGCCATACTGGGCTCTTTAACTTTGGTTGGCAACCAGTCTAGGAGAAGGTAAAACTCTGAATTCAGAAACCTGTTGAACGCTTAAGAAATTGACCTTGTGTCACATCTACTCGTGCGGAGGGTTGGTAAAATATATATCTATATTTATTTATATATAACATGCATACATAACAAAGCACACTTGTAATATATATAAAAGATTATTTCAAGTCTTCTTATTATGACTTATATGATATTACATTTATACGATATGTTTTGTGTTGGTTGGCTGTGTGTGTGTGTGGTGTGTTAATATAACATCGAGATCATTTTGTATTTATTTCATTATATTTTTTAAAATTTCTTCCACCTTATAAATGCGTGTGCGAAAATATTTAAAAAAAATCGATCTATAAAATTTCCGTACAAGAAATTGACATATATTCTATTCATACCACCAAAACCACTGATTTTTCTTATCTTAAAGTATGAGAGCACCCACTATACTTAATTCATATTGATATATTATAATATATATATTATATATAATATATATATATATATATATATATATGCGTAATTTCTTCTCGCCGGAAGTCTATCCATCCACTTCAAAGCTTGTTGTTTATGTCACCCACCCCTGCCTAGCTCTGTCAATTGCGTAGTTTACGTAGTGCAGAAAATCAGCGAACCAGAACCCGAAAAGGGACTCGTTGTTGCAAAGACAGACGTTGGTTCGAAGACTCGCAAATGATTTTTCCAGAACCACTGTTTTTTTCCGTTTACTTGTTGGCTTTCGAATGAGTTCATTGGCTGTTTGCTTAGCGACTAGGCTTGAATAAAATAATTTTTCGTACACATGACGCCCCACACAAATCAAGAAAGAAAGTATTCTTTTAAAAGAGGATGTCTAAATGAATTGTTTCTTCGTGTATTCAAGAAGAAACGTTGAAATGGCTGTGTAAGCAGATAACAAATGCTTACACCCCACGGGAAGAACTTAAATTTATTTCGATGTCGTAGAATACTGATGGTTGTAGAATCTTGGAGGCTGCGGTCCGACTTACCAAGGATAACTTAAGATTACAGTATGCCCAATGCACGGATTATATATAATAATAAATAATAATAATTAATAATAATAAGATATAATAAAATTCACAAGAAAAGAATAAACCACCTTAGGGACATGGATGACATTAAAATTTTTGCAAAAAATTAAAAAGAATTGGAGAGCCTAGCTACAAAACTATTAGCAATAATATAGCCAGGATATAGCGATGGAATTTGAATCGAAAAAATTGCTATGTTGTAATAAAAAGGTAAAGAAAAAACTAATGAATGGAATACAACTACCAAATCAGGAAACGATTAAAATCTCTTGATGCAAAATGAAACTACAGAAGTACTTAGGAATTTTAGAACTGCGCCAATATCATGCAAGCAGAAATGAAAGGAAAAAGTTAAAAAAGAATATCTCAGGAGAAACTAGAAAAACTTCTAGAACCAACTTTAATAGCAGAAATGCTGATTAAAGGATCAATACCTGGGCTGTCCCCATTATAAGCATACTCAGGGACCATTCTTAAAAAATGGACGAAAGAAAGAACTCAGACAGATAGGACCAAAGACGAGAAAATTAATGACAATGCACAAGGCTCTCCACCCTAAGATGATAGAGATAGATTGTATGTGTCAAGAAAGAAGGGGGAAGAGGTCTTGCCAACATAGAGGAATGCGTAGAAACCACAATCCAACAACTTGCAAGATTACACAAGAAGAGCAAAGACAAACTACTTATGGCGGCCAACAATAGTAGAAACGGCAGATGGACAAACAGAAAAACACAAAGACTAGAAAAACAAAAATGGGAAGAAAAAACAATTATACGGACGTTTCAAACGACAAATATAAGAGGTTGCACAGGAAAAGACTTGGACATGGTAAGAAAGGAACCTCAAAAGAGAAACAGAATCACTTATAATTGCTGCACCCAAAATAATTCCCATTAAAGACAAACTACATCAAAGCGAAAATTGATAAGACCAACAAGAATAGTAAATGTAGACTTTGCGTAAATAGAGATGAGACTGTAAACCATATACTCTGCGAATGTAGCAAACTAGCACAACGAGAATACAAAACTAGACACGACTGGGTTGGAAGGTGATCCACTGGAGTTATGCAAAAAATAAATTTTGACCATACAACCAAATGGTATATGCATAAACCAGAATCTGTTCTTCAGAACGAAATGCATTAAAATTCTCTGCAACTTTGAAATAAAAACGGATCACCTTTATCCAGCAAGAAGGACCAGACCTAGTGTTGATAAAAACAAAAAGAAGAACTTGTCAACTGGTGGATTTCGCAGTGCCAGCAGATCACAGGGTGAAGCTTTAAAGGGAAAATGAAAAATGGACAAATATCTGGACCTTGCCAGAGAACTGAAAAAGTTATGGAATATGAAAGTGAAATGATACCAATTGTAGTTGGTGCACTTGGAACGGTCCCAAAAGGATTGGAAAGGGTTTGGAAAGTTTGAAATCAGAGGAGGATTGAAAGCATTCAGAACACTGCACTGCTGCAATCTGCCAGATACTCAGAAGAGTCCTGGAGACCCGAGAACTGCTGTCACTCAGACTCCAGTGAAAAGGCCATTAGAATGCTGATGTGAAAACTCAAAAGGAGTAAATAATATAATAATAATAATAATAATAATAATAATAATAATAATAATTAATAATAGAGGAAAAGAGTAAGGTGTCTACCATGGTTTCAATCCAAATGATTTCATCAGGACCCAAACCTACGCTCAACTAAGAGAAAATAACGTAGCGTTCAACAGTTATAATCGGAAAAGAAATGTATCTCAGTTTAACTAAGAATTACATCGACAAAAAGTTAAACTTAGAGTGGGTCCTGTGAATCATTGGAATTGAAACCATGGTAGACCCCTTAACTCTCATCTACTAATATCCTTTTTATATCATTATATTACTGCTCCATGTTTTTTAATATATTGAACACTTTTGGGTTATTTACTGATGCCACTGCAAACGAAAAGGTGAAAGCGGCAATTGGATACTATATATATTAGGATACCCAATTTTTCGTCTGCTAAAAAATTTCAAAACTAATTAAATCGATCATTTACGATCAAATTTTTGTGTAAGTCGAAAGGTAGTAACATAATGACCATCAATAAAAATCAAAATAAAAAGCATGTAATTTATTTTAATACATTTGAAATGAGTTTTTTCGGTCCAATTTCGATTACGCGTTCGGCCTGAAAACACTATTTAAATCCGTGTTTACAAATAAATGTAACATTCACGATTCCAAAAAAAAATACCAAAAATCATGGAATTATCCGATTTTAATGAAATTTTCAGTATTGATTCATCAATTAATGAAGTTTATAATGCATCAGTTATTTTATTTCAAAACTATAGTTAGTATTTCTGCTATGATAAATTAATGATATAAAATCAAATAAAGATGAGCAGCAAAAATTGTAAGTTTAAAATGTCAATTATTAGATCTAAAAAATATTGTTTAAATAACTAGTATATATATATTATATATAATTTATATACATATATATATATATTATATAGTAAGAGAGAGAGAGAGAGATAGATATAGTTGTGAGGGTTTCGGTATGTTTCTAAATTAGTTATTCAGAATATAAAGAAAAATTTAAATTTAATTTGGTTATATTTAATTCATATTAACTTAAATCACTTAAAATTCGTTCAATGTTTTTCTAAACCGAAAGCCAAACAAACAATATAGACAAATTAAGAGACAATATATTTAATCACTTCTAGATGGAAAACCAGAGGAAGGTATGTGACTTCGTAATCTCTTAGTTTATTTAAATTTAGCATTTTTAATTTTTAACAGGTTTTATATCTATTCGTCCCATACTTCGGAAAAATATTCTTCTACATTCCTGACCAACTATATATATATATATATATATATATATATATATATATATATATAATATATATATATTATAAAATTTCCTAAACAACAAAACAGAAATTTTTCGAGCATGCTCACACAGGAAAAAATTCTAATATGGAATGGACTAACCAAAACATTAGAACGCCATAATTAAGAATTCAAACATAATAAATAAACACACATAAACTAAAATAAAATAAAAACGAAAAAAGATTAAAAATCACCATAAGAACAATGACGACAAATAATGATGCCGTTGAATGACGTAAACATAATGCAGGAGAGATTAACGGATCGCGTGGACACGTGCCGGGAGTTTAAAACTGTCCTTTTTTTTCAAAAGTCAAACGCCCTCTGAGACGAATAACACCGAAAAAGTGTTATTTCAGAAACCAATGTAGGAGCGACTTTGTAATTATAAAATAAATAAATAAATAAATAATATATATATATATTATATATATATATATATATATATATATAATAATATATATGAAGTGGATAAACAATGTGTTTGAAATGGCGAAGGCCGACAATTTTTGAGATTATGTGCTTAATTAAAACATACCTAATTTGTTAATTAATTAATTATAATTAAATGAATTAGGCGTGCATATCGGTTTAAATGTAAAGCGTAAACAAATCGAAAAAGTCGATCTCTGTATGTACATTTCAGCCTATTAGGCCTCATCAGCGAAGCTATAGACAGGCAGTTTTTGTGCGTGATTCGAACCCTACCTGTCAGGCTGACAGAGCACTGCCCTTGTTTATAGCTCTGGTGATGAGGCCTAATAGTCTGAAATGTACATACAGATATCGACTTTTCTCGATTTGTTTACGCTTTACATTTAAACCGATATGCACGCCTAATTCATTTAATTATAATTAATTAACAAATTAGGTATGACTTTAATTAAGCACATAATCTTCCAATATATATATATATATATATATATATATATATTATATATATATATATAATATATATACACAATAAAAACCTCACAAAAATATTTTGGGTATATTAATCAGATTTTTAAGAAACTTTTCACTCGATAAAAAGTTATGGAAACCAGGTCACAGAATTTCAAGTTGTATATTGTAACTTTAATTTAATTTGACTAAAATAAGGAGAAATGTATTTTCTCAAAGAGTTGTGTATGTAATGGTTATCTTGTTGGAAATAGACATGGGACTATGAGTATAAATCCTGGATGATTTGCATCAAGGATGCATTCAGCTATTCTCCCTACAGCTATGGGTAAATAATTGGACATACTTCGTTCTTTAACCTCTGAATTCAAACCTGTTAAAATTCGCTTAAGAAACTTGATGTTGTCACATCCTGCCATGCGGAGTTGGTTGGCAAATATGGAAACAAGAAAAATGCAGACCATATAAAGTACTCCGAATTTCTGATAAGTAAAATGTAAATACAAAATAATTAGAGAAGCAGGAACTGTGGATATAATTTTATATATAACGTATGACTGGTGTGATTAATGATTATTATAACGTTTGCTATGTTTACTTAAGAGCTATGGCTAATAGTTCAATATGTAAAAGATATTAACAATATGATTTAATTTCTCTATCAATCTTGTTAAAAGGGGGATTGTCAAATATTTACATGATTTGCCGATAAAAATCTAGAGGAGGGTTTTTAAATATCTACATTAATTTGCCGACAAAAAAGTGAAAAAACACTACTCGAAAAATGTCTAAGTCACACCAGAAATTACCTGACGCAGGCTCGTTAAAAGATGGCGTAAGTTAGGGCAGGAGACCGGACGACATAAGATCAAAATTACCAAAATATATTTTTAATTCACTATTTCAATACTACAAAAAAACCAAACATGTAACTTCTTTTTTTCTCTTTTCAATTCCTTTTAATTTTATGTTGGCACTTATCGACCAAGACCCATTTAAAATGTTTTATTTTTTAAAATTGAATGTAATCAAATAGAACAAAAAGAAATTTGCTATTAAACGACACCAGATAATCTGATTTAGATTTTTGCATTTGCATTTGAGCAATTGGACGGGTCTCATTTTTAACCAGAGGGTTTTGCAGATAATAACGGACAGAAGATTTAGAAACAAGCGTATTAATATATAGACATTGTCGTCGTTTTTTTCTTTTGGCAGTGTGGGTGACAGCAATTAAAAACTAATATTTAAAAGAAAGAACCAACTTGCTCCAATTACATATTTTTAAAACCTTGTCTACTTTATATAGCAAATGTCCCCTTCAAACATAAATGTTTGTGTTGTTTTTAAAACTCATTATGCGACTTAAACCATTTTCGAGATAAATGTGTATTCATTTCCATTTTCTTTCGCTTTATATTAAATTTCAAATTTCAAAATTTTACATTTGTTTGTCCGGTCTAAAATATCCACGTCTATTTTTTTAGTGCTGTTTGAATTGATTTAATCAGTTTCATTTTAACTTGAATATACTGGAAATCTAATAGAATATATTATTCAGAAAAAAAAACAAAAACAAAAGCGTCACGTTGATTGTAGTCTGTCATGAAAATGAATTAGGAAGAAAAAAATGTCCTGTCAAAGGAAATCGTTTTTATCACGTTAGTGGAGATTGTCCTCAGTATCTCGTGTTGTGCAATTGCGAACAACTTTAGTTAGAAAAGCAGTTCGTAAGTTCGATTCTCACTGAGTGCCCCATACTTACCTGGCACTCATCTTGAATAAAATAATCAACTGGTTCAGGGATACTCCCCGACACACGCGCAGGAGCCGTCTTTCGTGTGATGGTTATCATGGTTATCATGCCTTAGGGAAATTGATATGGTGAGACGGTTTCAAATCCTGACGAGGCTTGTTGATTTCACATATCGCTAATACCCTTGGAAAAGTATGTATTCGAATATTCACCTCCAACTACAGGTAAATAGTAGAAACAGATTGGGATTCTTTGACCATGGTGTCGCCAACCAGCCTAGAGAAGGATTAAAACTTGTTCAAACTTTGCTCCATGATGTAGCAACCAGCCTAGGAGAAGGAAAAACTCTCAATTAAAACTGTTAAACTTTGCGTTAGTATTGACCTTCTGCCACATCCTGCTCGTGCGGATGGATGGCTAAAATACATAAAACCACACAGAATCGCTAACTTTGGCGCAGTACGATTTTCTTCTCCATATCTCACAATTGTTACCTATGTCAATTATCTCAATAAATGCGCGTGACATAAATCCCCACAAGTCACAAATTGTGCCCCAGGCATAATTTTCTCATTCAATATCAAAAATTCCAATGTCCTCAAGTCTTACGCAATGAAGTGCCGCAGAGCAAGGTCAAGTGAGTATTACGGGGATGCACTTGCAACAAACTCATGTTTTGTCAAAAAGCTACTGATCAATAAGCATCAAGACTGCTGATCAAAGTATCGATTATTGCACTGACACGTCTAGACTTATTTATATATTTAAAAATTATCACTTCTCTAATAAGAAATAAAACAGTGATTGTGTCAGTGGGTTACATTTTCCAACTTTACTCCGAGAGGCCGTAGCCCAACATATCATACCATTTTGTAATTAGGCCCACCTCATAAGCAAATTAAAAACATCCCGACCGAATCCGAACCCACAATCTTAAATTTTGGATTCCCAAGTTTAATTACTACGATTGGTTTACGTGCATTTTTACGTGATTTTTTAGACGTTTTTTTACGATAACAATTTTTATAACGAAAATAATTGTAAATAATCAAAATTAATGTGAAATTCGGAGCGAAAGTCACCCATGAAATAGAAATAATTTTTTAGTACGGAAAGTGTCTTTAAATTAAATGGCAGCAGAAGAATTATTGTTGAACTTTTAAAAATTAAGCTTAAATATTAATGCGATACTTAAATTCAATTAATAGTTCTGTTGTATATTGTTGCCCATTGCACACGCATCAGTATGGAAAACCAAACAATGGTGTTTATCATGCTAGCTTGCAATAAGTTAAAAATACGCAAATTATATCTTTAACTTTGATATAATGAATATGTAAATACCTTGTACCCCCTCACTATAATCTGATTGTGAAGTGTCATGTATAAAAGTCGACACTGTGTTGGTCCTATGCCTAAAAGCTAAACTTAGTCGCTAGACGACACCACCACGACTGCTCGCAGACGGATTGCTATTCGACATACCAATTACTACTGCGATAATATACCCAAATACCAACTTCAGAATATATCCCTTAATCGGATATATCAAACTTGATGAAAAATGTCGTTTGAAAAATATTGTTCAAGTTTGATTAAAATTCAATATGTACTAAATGCAGAAAGTTACATTGTTGCGCCGAAGTAATAATTGGCTTAATTGGCTTAATTGCCGCCCAATGGTCGGCTTTTAAGCTAGTTATTATATAAGTTGCTAGCAGTGCTTTACGTCCTCATTAAAATTTCAATTTTTTACATTTTAAATTTTAATTATTTTAAATTTCAAAAATTTTAAATTTCATTTTTTTTTTTAATTTTAAACGTGATGATTTCAAATTAATTTTGCTGAATTTTAGTAAATTTTAGATTTTGAAATACTAACATTTAAATCTTTTTTAAATAGATTTTTAGACTCGGATACTGTTTGATCAGACCTCGTATTAAAAGCAGAAACGATTCAAATTTAACTATAGAAAAAATCAATTAATTGTCAGTGTCTCCGCTATCAGTTGACTTTGGCCAGGATTTCGTATTGAAAATATGGCTACTGGCCGTTCGATTACGTAACAAACTAATTACATTCAATTAAGAAGTCGAAGCTTAAAATCGATAAAGCCAGACTGAAGGAATATGTATCAGTCCATTTTGATAGACTCAGGGTCATGTCGAGACAGAAGACATACTGGAAACTGATACATAATCCTTCAAGTCTGGCTTTATCGATTTTAAGCTTCGACTTCTTAATTGAATTAATATTAGTTTGTTACGTAAATCGAACGGCCAGTAGCCATATTTTTCATACGAAATCACTGGCCAAAGTCAAAACTGATAGCGGAGACACTGACAATTATTGATTTTTCTATAAGTTAATTTGAATCGTTTCTGCTTTAATACGAGGTCTGATCAAAAAGTATCGAGTCTAAAAATCTATTTAAAAAAGATTTAAATGTTAGTATTTCAAAATCTAAAATTTACTAAAAATTCAGCAAAAATTAATTTGAAATCATCACGTTTAAAAATTAAAAAAAAAAAAAATGAAATTTAAATTTGAAATTTAAAATATAAAAATTTAAAATGTAAAAAATTGAAATTTAATGAGGACGTAAGCACTGCTAGGCAACTTATATAATAACTAGCTTAAAAGCCGACCCATTGGGCGGCAATTAAGCCAATTAAGCCAATTATTACTTCGGCCCAACAATGTAACTTTCTGCATTTAGTACATATTGAATTTTATCAAACTTGAACAATATTTTTCAAACGACATTTTTCATCAAGTTTGATATATCCGAGTTAAGGGATATATTCTGAAGTTGGTATTTGGTATATTATCGCAGTAGTAATTGGTATGTCGAATAGCAATCCGTCTGCCGAGCAGTCGTGGTGGTGTCGTCTAGCGACTAAGTTTAGCTTTTAGGCATAGGACCAACACAGTGTCGACTATTTATACATGACACTCTCCAATCAGATTATAGTGAGGGGGTACCAAGGTATTTACATATTCATTATATCAAAGTTAAAGATATAATTTGCGTATTTTTAACTTATTGCAAAGCTACATGATAAACACCATTGTTGGTTTTCACATACTGATGCGTGTGCAATGGGCAACAATATACAACAGAACTATTAATTGAATTTAAGTATCGCATTAATATTTAAGCTTAATTTTTAAAAGTTCAACAATAATTCTTCTGCTGCCATTTAATTTAAAGACAACTTTCCGTACTAACAATTATTTCTATTTCATGGGTGACTTTCGCCGAATTTCACAATTAATTTTGATTATTTACAAATTTATTTTCAAGTTATAAAAATTGTTATCGTAAAAAAACGTCTAAAAAATCACGTAAAAATCACGTAAAACAATCGTAGTAATTAAAACTTGGGAATCCAAAATTTCAAGATTGTGGGTTCGGATTCGTCGGGAATGTTTTTAAATTTGCTTATGAGGTCGGCCTAATTACAAAATGGTATGATATGTTGGGCTACGGCCTCTCGGAGTAAAGTTGGAAAAATGTAACCCACTGACACAATCACTGTTTTATTTCTTATTAGAGAAGTGATAATTTTTAAATATATAAATAAAGTCTAGACGTGTCAGTGCAAATAATCGATACCTTTGATTCAGCAGTCTTGATGCTTATGATCAGTAGCTTTTTGACAAAACATGAGTTTGTGCAAGTGCATCCCCGTAATACTCACTTGAACCTTGCTCTGCGCAACTTCATTGCGTAAGACTTTGAGGACATGAAATTTTGATATTGAATGAGAAAATTATGCCTGGGGCACAAATTGTGACTTGTGGGGATATTATGTGCACGCCAATTTATTGAGATAATTGACATAGGTAACAATTGTGAGATATGGAGAAAGAAAAATCGTACTGCGCCAAAGTTAAGCGATTCTGTGTGTTTTATGTATTTACCCATCCATCCGCACGAGCAGGATGTGGCAGAAGGTCAATACTAAAGCAAAGTTTAACAAGTTTTAATTGAGAGTTTTCCTTCTCCTAGGCTGGTTGCTACATCATGGAGCAAAGTTTAACAAGTTTTAATTGAGAGTTTTCCTTCTCCTAGGCTGGTTGCGACACCATGGTCAAAGATCCCAATCTGTTCTACTATTTACCTGTAGTTGGAGGTGAATATTCGAATACATACTTTTCCAAGGGTATTAGCGATATGTGAAATTCAACAAGCCTCGTCCAGGATTTGAACCGTCTCACCATATCAATTTCCTAGCATGATAACCATGATAACCATCACACGAAGACGGCTCCTGCGCGTGTGTCGGGGAGTATCCCTGAAACCAAGTTGATTATTTTATTCAGATGAGTGCCAGGTAAGTATGGGGCACTCAGTGAGAATCGAACTTACGAAAACTGCTTTTCTAACTAAAGTTGTTCGCAATTGCACAACACGAGATACTGAGGACAATTCCACTAACGTGATAAAAACGATTCCTTGACAGACATTTTTTTCTTCCTAAATTCATTTTCATGACAGACTACAATCAACGTGAAGCTTTTGTTTTTGTTTTTTCTGAATAATATATTCTATTAGATTTCCCAGTATATTCAAGTTAAAATGAAACTGATTAAATCAATTCAAAACAGCACTAAACAAAAATAGACGTGGATATTTTAGACCGGACAAACAAAATGTAAAATTTTGAAATTTGAAATTTAATATAAAGCGAAGAAATGGAAATGAATACACATTATCTCGAAAATGGTTTAAGTCGCATAATGAGTTTTAAAAAAACAACACAAACAATTATGTTTGAAGGGGACATTTGCTATATAAAAGTAGACAAGGTTTTAAAAATATGTAATTGGAGCAAGTTGTTCTTTCTTTTAAATATTAGTTTTAAATTGCTGTCAACCCACACCTAGCCAAAAGAAAAAAAACGACGACAATGTTATATATTAATACGCTTGTTTCTAAATCTTCTGTCCGTTATTATCCTGCAAAACCCTCTGGTTAAAAAATGAGACCGTCCAAATTGCTCAAATGCAAATGCAAAAATCTAAATCCAGATTATCTGGTGTCGTTTAATAGCAAATTTCTTATTTGTTCTATTTGATTACATTCAATTTTAAAAATAAAACATTTTAAATGGTCTTGGGTCGCTTAAGTGCCCAACATAAAATTAAAAGGAATTGAAAAGAAGAAAAAAAAAAGTTACATGTTTGTTTTATTTGTAGTATTGAAAATGTGAATTACAAAATATATTTTGGTAAATTTGATCTTATGTCGTCCCGGTCTCCTGCCCTAACTTACGCCATCTTTTAACGAGCCTGCGTCAGGTAAATTTCTGGTGTGACTTAGACATTTTTCGAGTAGTGTTTTTATCACTTTTTTGTCGGCAAATTAATGTAGATATTTAAAAACCCTCCTCTAGATTTTTATCGGCAAATCAATGTAAATATTTGACAATCCCCCTTTTAACAAAGATTGATAGAGAATTAAATCAATATTGTTATATCTTTTACATATTGAACTATCTAGCCATAGCTCTTAAGTAAACATAGCAAACGTTATAATAATCAAATTATCACACAGTCATACGTTATAATAATAAAATTATATCCACAGTTCCTGCTTCTCTAAATTATTTTGTATTTACATTTTACTTATCAGAAATATCGGAGACTTTATATGGTCTGCATTTTCTTGTTTACATATTTGCCAACCACTCCGCATGAGCAGGATGTGACAAAACATCAAGTTCTTAAGCGAATTTTAACAGGTTTGAATTCAGAGGTTAAAGAACGAAGTATGTCCAATTATTTACCCATAGCTGTAGGGAGAATAGCTGAATGCATCCTTGATGCAAATCATCCAGGATTTATACTCATGTCACCATGTCTATTTCCAACAACGATAACCATTACATACACAACTCTTTTGAGAAAATACATTTCTCCTTATTTAGTCAAATTAACATTAAAAGTTACAATATACAACTTGAAATTCTGTGACCCTGGTTTCCATAACTTTTTATCGAGTGAAAAGTTTCTTAAAAATCTGATTAATATACCCAAATATTTTTGTGAGGTTTTATTGGTGTATATATATATATATATATATATATATATATTATATATATATATATATATATATATATTGGAAGATTATGTGCTTAATTAAAGTCATACCTAATTTGTTAATTAATTATAATTAAATGAATTAGGCGTGCATATCGGTTTAAATGTAAAGCGTAAACAAATCGAGAAAAAGTCGATCTCTGTATGTACATTTCAGACTATTAGGCCTCATCACCAGAGCTATAAACAGGGCAGTGCTCTGTCAGCCTGACAGGTAGGGTTCGAATCACGCACAAAACACTGCCCTGTCTATAGCTCGGCTGATGAGGCCTAATAGGCTGAAATGTACATACAGAGATCGACTTTTTCTCGATTTGTTTACGCTTTACATTTAAACCGATATGCACGCCTAATTCATTTAATTAAATAATTAATTAAACAAATTAGGTATGTCTTTAATTAAGCACATAATCTTCAAAAAAATTGTCGGCCTTCGCCATTTCAAACACATTGTTTATCCACTTCATATATATATATATATATATAATATATATATATATATATATATATATATATATAATTTATTTATTATTTATTTATAATTACAAAGTCGCTCCTACCATTGGTTCTGAATAACACTTTTTCGGTGTTATTCGTCTTCAGAGGCGTTTGACTTTTGAAAAAAAAGGACAGTTTTAAACTCCCGGCACGTGTCCACGCGATCCGTTAATCTCTCCTGCATTATGGTTACGTCATTCAACGGCATCATTATTTGTCGTCATTGTTCTTATGGTGATTTTAAATCTTTTTTTCGTTTTTATATTTATTTTAGTTTATGTGTGTTTATTTATATATGTGAATTCTTAATTATGGCGGTCTAATGTTTTGGTTAGTCCAATTCCATATTAAGAATTTTTTCCTGTGTGAGCATGCTCGAAAAATTTCTGTTGTTGTTTAGAAATTTTATATATATATATATATATATATATATATATATAATATATATATATATATATATAGTTGGTCAGGAATGTAGAAGAATATTTTCCGAAGTATGGGACGAATAGATATAAAACCTGTTAAAAAATTAAAAATGCTAAATTCAAATAAACTAAGAGATACGAAGTCACATACCTTCCTCTGGTTTTCCATCTAGAAGTGACTTAAATATATTGTCTCTAATTTTGTTCTATAATTGTTTGTTTGGCTTTCGGTTTAGAAAAACATGAACGATTTTAAGTGATTTAAGTTATATATGAATTAAATATAACCAAATTAAATTTAAATTTCTTATATATTCATGAATAACTAATTTAGAAACATACGCGAAACCCTCACAACTATCTATCTCTCTCTCTCTCTCTTTACTATTATATATATATATATATATATATATATATATATATATATATATATATTATAGTTATTAAAAAAATATTTTTAGAATCTAAAATATGACATTTTAAACTTACAATTTTGCTGCTCATATTTTAATTGAATTTTATATATTAATTTATCATAGCAGAAATACTTAACTATAGTTTTGAAATAAAATAACTGATGCATTATAAACTTCATTAATTGATGAATCAATACTGAAAATTTCATTAAAATCGGATAATTCCATGATTTTTGGTAATTTTTTTTTAGGAATCGTGAATGTTACATTTATTTTGTAAACACGGATTTAAATAGTGTTTCAGGCCGAACGCGATCGAAATTGACCGAAAAAATCATTTCAAATGTATTAAAAATAAATTACATGCTTTTTTTATTTTGATTTTTATTGATGGTCATTATGTTACTACCTTTCGACTTACACAAAAATTTGATCGTAAATGATCGATTTAATTAGTTTTGAAAATTTTTAGCAGACGAAAAATTGGGTATCCCTAATATATATAGTATCCAATTGCCGCTTTCACCTTTTCGTTGCAGTGGCATCAGTAAATAACCCAAAAGTGTTCAATATATTAAAAACATGGAGCAGTAATATAATGATAATAATAAAGATATTAGTAGATGAAAAGAGTTAAGGGTCTACCATGGTTTCAATTCAAATGATTCCACCAGGACCCAACTCTAAGTTTAACTTTGTCGATGTAATTCCTTAGTTAAACTGAGATACATTTCTTTTCGGATTATAACTGTTGAACGCTACGTTATTTTTCTCTTAGTTGAGCGTAGGTTTGGGTCCTGATGAAATCATTTGGATTGAAACCATGGTAGACACCTTACTCTTTTCCTCTATTATTATTATTATTATTATTATTATTTTATTATTATTATTATTATTATTTTACTCCTTTTGAGTTTTCACATCAGCATTCTAATGGCCTTTCACTGGAGTCTGAGTGACAGCAAGTCTCCTCGGGTCTCCAGGACTCTTCTGAGTATTCTGGCAGATTGCAGCAGTGCAGTGTTCTGAATGCTTTCAATCCTCCCTCTGATTTCCAAACTTTCCAAACCCTTTTCCAATCCTTTTGGGACCGTTCCAAGTGCACCAACTACAATTGGTATCACTTTCACTTTCATATTCCATAACTTTTTCAGTTCTCTGGCAAGGTCCAGATATTTGTCCATTTTTTCATTTTCCTTTAGCTTCACCCTGTGATCTGCTGGCACTGCGAAATCCACCAGTTGACAAGTTCTTTCTTTTTTGTTTATCAACACTAGGTCTGGTCTTCTTGCTGGGATAAGGTGATCCGTTTTTATTTCAAAGTTGCAGAGAATTTTATGCATTTCGTTCTGAAGAACAGATTCTGGTTTATGCATATACCATTTTGTTGTATGGTCAAAATTTAATTTTTTGCATAACTCCCAGTGGATCACCTTCCCAACCCAGTCGTGTCTAGTTTTGTATTCTCGTTGTGCTAGTTTGCTACATTCGCAGAGTATATGGTTTACAGTCTCATCTCTATTACCGCAAAGTCTACATTTACTATTCTGTTGGGTCTTATCAATTTTCGCTTTGATGTAGTTTGTCCTTATGGCATTATTTTGTGCAGCAATTATAAGTGATTCTGTTTCTCTTTTGAGGTTTCCCTTTCTTAACCATGTCCAAGTCTTTTCCTGTGCAACCTCTTATATTTGTCGTTTGAAACGTCCGTATAATTGTTTTTCTTCCCATTTTTGTTTTCTAGTCTTTGTTGTTTTTCTGTTTGTCCATCTGCCGTTTCTACTATTGTTGGCCGCCATAAGTAGTTTGTCTTTGCTCTTCCTTGTGTAATCTTCAAGTTGTTGGATTGTGGTTTCTACGCATTCCTCTATGTTGGCAAGACCTCTTCCCCCTTCCTTTCTTGACACATACAATCTATCTCTATCATCTCTAGGGTGGAGAGCCTTGTGCATTGTCATTAATTTTCTCGTCCTTTGGTCTATCTGTCTGAGTTCTTCTTTCGTCCATTTTAAGAATGGTCCTGAGTATCTTATAATGGGGACAGCCCAGGTATTGATTCCTTTAATCAGATTTCTGCTGTTAAGTTTGGTTTCTAGAAGTTTTCTAGTTCTCCTGAGATATTCTTTTTTAACTTTTCCTTTCATTTCTGCTTGCATGATATTGGCCGCTTCTAAAATTCCTAAGTATTTGTAGCTTTCATTTTCATCAAGAGATTTTATAGTTTCCTGATTTGGTAGTTGTATTCCATTCATTAGTTTTCTTTCACCCCTTTTTATTACAAGCATAGCACATTTTTCGATTCCAAATTCCATCCCTATATCCTGGCTATATATTCTAATAGTTTGTACTAGGCTCTCCAATTCTTTTTAATTTTTTGCAAAAATTTTAATGTCATCCATGTCCATAAGGTGGTTTATCTTTTCTTGTGAATTTTATTATTATTATTATTATTATTATTATTATTATTATTATTATATATAATCCGTGCATTGGCATATGTAATCTTAGTTATCCTTGGTAGTGGACCCAGCCTCCCAAGATTCTACAGACCATCAGTATTCTACGACATCTGGAAATATATTTAAGTTCTTCCCGTGGGGTGTCCATTTGTATCTGCTTACACAGCCATTTCAACGTTTCTTCTTGAATACACGAAGAAACAATTCATTTAGACATCCTCTTTTAAAGAATACTTTCTTTCTTGATTTGTGCGGGGCGTCATGTGTAACGAAAAATATTTATTCAAGCCTAGTCGCTAAGCAAACAGCCATGAACTCATTCGAAAGCCAACAAGTAAAGGAAAAAAACAGTGGTTCTGGAAAAATCATTTGCGAGTCTCGAACCAAACGTCTGTCTTTCAAACAACGAGTCCCTTTTCCGCGGGTTCTGGTTCGCTGATTTCTGCACTACGTCAAACTACGCAATTGACAGAGCTAGGCAGGGTGGGTGAATAAACAACAAGCTTTGAAGTGGATGGATAGACATTCGGCGAGAAGAAATTACGCATATATATATATATATATATATATATATATATATATATATATATATATATATATCAATATGAATTAAGTATAGTGGGTGCTCTCATACCTTTAAGATAAGAAATCAGTGTTTTGGTGGTATGAATAGAATAATCAATTTCTTGTACGGAAATTTAAGATCGTTTTTTTTAAATATTTCCGCACGACCATTTATAAAGGTGGAAGAAATTTTAAAAAATATAATGAAAATAATACAAAATGATCTCGATGTTATATTAACACACACACACACACACACACACACACACACACAAATACATATCGTATAAATAGTAATATCATATAAGTCATAATAAGAAGACTTGAAATAATCTTTATATATATCTACAAGTGTGCATTTGTATGTATGCATGTATATATAAATAAATATAGATATATATATTTACCAACCCCTCCGCACGAGTAGGATGTGACACAAGGTCAATTTCTTAAGCGTTCAACAGGTTTGAATTCAGAGTTTACCTTCTCCTAGACTGGTTGCCTAACCAAGGTTAAAGAGCCCAGTATGCCCTACTATTTATCCATAGCTGGAGGGAGAGTAGGATTCATACCTTTCCCAAGGGTATTAGCGCAAAGTTAAATGCAATTCTCACATCCAGGATTTGAACTCGGGGTGACGAGTTCATTTCCTATAACTTTAACCATCGCACCACGCGCTTCCTATGCGTATAGATACACACACACACACACACACACACACACACACATATATATATATATATATATATATATATATATATATATGATAATAGCTGTATTTATATATGTATATGTACGTGTAGATATAGGCCTGCAGAGTGTATATAAAAAAGCACGAATGGAATTCAAAATTACTTATTAAGATGTCGCAGAAAATTAACTTTTTATTACAGAAATATTGTCAGATCTAAACTTATTTATTAGCTGAACTGTATATATGGATACACACTGTTTCATAAATATCAATTATATACTCTGGAATATGCACAGCGTTTCCATCGTGCTCTCTTCGTTTGCTACACTCATGGTATGGTAGAGACAATTGCCCTAATATCATCTTTGTTTCAATGCTATTATTTTGGTCTAACATAAATTCTGTTCGGGATGCGTGTGGCATATCCCCTCAAATCGAATAGAAAGTCCTGTCTATTATATAAATTGCTCAGTTGTGGGTAGTTTTTCATTTAAATGTCAGATCTTAAGATTAAGTCTCCATAGTTTTGATGACAACTCGTATATATATATATATATATATTATATATATATATATATATATAAGGTATGTCAGTAAATGTATCGAGATTATTTGCACACCTAGTTTTCTGAACAAAAATGAACGTTCCATTCATTGTTCATTTCTATCTTGGTAAATACAGCTTCAAACTCGGCCCTTTTATGACACCTTGAATTCTGAAAAAAAAAGTTACATTTATTGTTCATTTCTATCTTGGTAAATGCAGTTTCAATCTCGGTACTTTTATGACACACCTTATATATATATATATATATATATATATATATATATATTGTGTATATCTGCTCAAAGAGGGTATGTATCTTCACACATATATATATATATATATATATATATACACAAGATGTGTCAAAAATGTATTGAAATTTTAAAACTTTTTGGCACACTAGAATTCTGAACAAAAATGAACGTTCCATTCATTGTTCATTTCTATCTTGGTAAATACAGCTTCAAACTCGACCCCTTTATGTCATACCTTGTATTCTGAAAAAATTAACATTACATTCATTGTTCATTTCTATCTTGGTAAATACAGTTTAAATCTCGATGCTTTTAAGACACACCTTATATATATATATATATATATATATATATATATATATATATATATATATATTGAGTATATCTGCTCAAAGAGGGTATGTATCTTCAAAGCTAGCAGTGTGTTGTTTGTAATCTGATATCGGCTTCAAAAGATGTTTATTTTCATTACCCTTGGGAGAATCACATTGCTTTAAAGCTTGGAAAACGGACGTTCCCATTGTAAGGCATTTTCCGTAACCATCTGAAATTTGAACTTAGAAGAATTGTCAGCTTCAACAAGATGGTGGGTCGGATGTCAGACTCGAATCCTACAGATTAGAGATAGATAGTTAGATAGGTAGATAGATATAGAGAAAGAAGAAAGAAAAGAGAGAGAGAGAGAGAGAGAGAGAGGGGGAGAGGGAGAGAGAGAGGGGAGTAGCGGGAGGGAGAGGGAGATGGAGAGTAGGGTGAAGAAGGAGATTGAGGAGCAGAGATTTAAAACAATGGTACCTAATGAAAAACAATAAGAAAAGAAAATACGAGCGTGTAACTGTATCCACAAAGTTTTGTCTTTACTTCTTACGGCGTTTATGTTAATGATATTGAAAAAATAAATACAACCTCTCAATACTGAGTCTTCCGAAACATATTATTATTATTATTATTATTATTATTATTATTAGTAGTAGTAGTAGTTGTGGTAGTTGTTGTTCTTTTATCGCATTACTATTGTTAGGAATTATTGCTTGAAGGAATAAAACTTTGAACTATAAGTTGGTGTTACATAATTATTAGATTCCTAATACTTATATACAGTAGTGTAGAAACCAAAATGGCTGTTATAAGTGCAGCCGGTGGCCTTGAAGGATTGAATGACAAGGCTTGACCTCAGTCCTGATCCTCCTTCCGGTGGATACCGTGAGAATCCGTGGAGAAGACCCTCTTCCGGTTTTGATTAGAGAGAGTTTTAGTCAGATCGGCGAAAAACCACGACGATGGTAAGTCATGTTATGCACGCGGCCGACTCAATCTGCGCAGGTAGTTTGGTGGGGATTTCAGAATAAAATATAAGAATAGAAGTAAGAAAGAAAGGAAAGAGAGTATACAACATTGGTATATTCTTTTAACCTAGCTGAAAATGATTGTTAAAAATCTTGACAATTTTATTGATTAATACTGAGATATATTCTGAACAAGGTCACAATTGTTTGTTGGTAGAGAATTCACCTGGGAACTACAAGGTTCCGTGTTCGTTACCGGCCATTTCCATCTCAATGCATAAGTAATACAGCTTAGATCTCAGCGGTAAAGTGGTGAGCTGATGTTTAGTAGTGCACTCCACCTCAAAAATAATCGCCATGGTCTAGTGAAAAGGGGATAGACTCTCTCGATATCCGGCTGATACCGATAATAGGTCACTTTTCCAACTTACTTACATATTTGAGAAATGAGTTTACTTTTAATGATTTGCAAGGCCATCCAGCAGAGCTATCAGTGATTTGCAAATTGGACTGGAAATTGATTTATTCTTCAAGTTAAACCATTTTAAATGTATTGCTCTATTAAAAATCTATGATGTGCTGTTTGGGTGGGTTATTTTTATATGATGCATAATCAAAAAATATTGATACTGAAACTTTATCTGTTCTCTTTTAACGACATGGCATCCTGTTTACATATATTTTATGCCTGTATGTTTACGCGGTGGTCCTCAACCTTTTTTTAAATTTTTATTGTGGACCCCCTTAATTCCTATTTTACTCTGGTGGACTCCCCTAGCCATTCAATGTTTAAAAATCCTATTGTATTTTTATCATTACATATTTGCTTTTCCTGGACCCCAGAACATGTTTATGCTCTCCAGGGGAGGCATATATGACCCCCAGTTGAGAACCATTGGTCGAGATCAGTGGTTCTCAACCTTTTTTTTTTTTTCCTATGGATCCCTTTAATTCCTTTTTTTACTCTGGTAGCCATTCGATGTTTTAAAGTCCAGTTATATTTTTATAATCAAATATCTTTGCTTGCCTGTACCCGAAAAATGTATTTCCCGAGGCGGAGCATATTGCCCTCTTCTGTTAAAAACAAGAGAACATTACCAAAACTTCAGATTCAGTAAGAATGATTGTAAGGGTATTTCAACTTGTTGTATATTGTACAAACGGAAATAGAAATTTCCGGTTAAATTGAACAAAGAAAAGACGAAAAAAATGACAAAGGACTTTTTCCCGGTTAAAGCAAACAAAGAAGTTAAAAAACGGAAGCGAGGCTTTCCGGTCAAAGAAGCAGGGAGAAGATAAACAAATATATAACAAATGTCCATTATCAGATCAAAAGATAAAGATGCGTAGGAGTACCTATCAATATAACAGGCCTGAGGGTTCGAGCCGACAGGTCAGTCGTGGGTCAGTCAGACAGCGGACGGCGAACAGAGCACAAGGAGCGACCGTCGACACGGTCCATTGCTGACAGCGGGCAGTGAAGTTCATCCACCCCTCCCACCTCACCAACGCTAGTCATCCCAAGAGTAGTAATGATTGTCAACGCTCGCCACCCACCACGCACAGCCGAGAAGAAGAAATAAAGTCAAAACTCCTACTATACGCTGGGGCGTTAGAATGCACCGACTGCACCTCCGAAGAGGGGTAAGACTCCCCAATGGGGCCACCTGTTGGCCGTGGGTGGCGACCCGTGATGCTTAAGGATAGAGCCCAGGTGGATGAGCAGTTCATGACATGCAATACTCCACTTTGGCCCTATCTTGGACTAGACGGGCGGTCGGAGAGGCCCCTTCCGATCAATCGGCTGGTCACGTCAAGCTCTAGCACCTATATGATTTTCCCAACCCTATTGCCCTTATGGCAAGCTCCAATCCCTTTTTATCATATGGGTGCTAGAAGGCGGTGGCTGCGGGTCTACATGTCCTGGGAATGACGTTAAACTCTATCTGATAGTGAGGTTCCAATTTTGGAGGTTTGGGGAATGTGGAGCACCCCTTCATCACCATTGTTCCCTGGTCCACTCTGACCCGGGGTGGTAGTACCTGTTAGGGTTCCATCTATGGGTTAAATAGAAAAATGTATTTATAAAAAAATTGTATTATCCATTAAGAATTGATTTATTTCAAAATTTTATCGGCATTAAAAGGCCCACTGAGATTGATATGCCGTAAAACAAAACAAAACCAAAACATCATAGCCATTTGATGCTTAAAAGTCCTATTGTATTTTTGTAATTAAATATTTTTTGCTTGCTTGATCCCTAAAATCAGGTCCACGAGGCGGTGTACATTTTTGTGCTGCTGTTTGTTGAGATTTTTCACATATAAGGTGTGTGCTAGATCGTCGCTCCTACTTATAGACTAGGCCGGAACCATGTGATCTAACTCTAGGCCAATCACTGGCAGTACTCTGAGATTGATACAATACTTAAACCGACCCTACTGAACATAATTACTGTGACATTCGTGGACAACGGACGTAGGATTAAAACACTGGACCTTTGCCAATACGCAGGATAGGACTTATACGCTTACCAAAAGATTCCATAACATAGGACTTTCTTTAAGCCCTTTTCAACTGGCCAAGGATGGCATTTAAAAACTTTTTATTGTTTCTTTTGGGTTTTTTTAGTACAAGGTCTTATCAAATCTTATTATAATGGAGATTGCATGTTTTTCTGTCTGTAACCGAAACTATATCACTACTCGCGTCACAAATCCCTTAGTTATTTACGTCACATTTTCCATGATTTTATTAATATTTAACTCTCAATCATTAATAAAATTGTTCTACATTATTAATACTGTTGACCATTTCTGCTTTCTAATAAGATTCAATTTTATTTATATATACTACAAAATAGCGGTTTACAGTGTGAACGGGAAGTCTAATTTGCATATTGATATTAGGAATTCTATTTTTAATAAATATGGGCTTGGTATAAGTAATTTCTAATTGTTTTGTTTTATTCTAATAAATATGAGCAAACTCTCAGATAAATCTTAAAAGAAATCCATTAACAAGAAGAAAAAACTGTAATTTTATTCTTTCCTTAACTATTTAGTTAAATTAGGAAAATTTATCAATGAAAGGCGGGAGTAATGAAACATGATGGAATAATTAGTTTCAAAGTTGTTCTAACTTTCGATTATACTCCCTCTGTTTCAAATCATTTTACTGCATTCTTATTTAGTCTCATTAGTTTTTCTAATTTGATATATTTCCTTACATTAAAACTGAAATACTTGCGCCCGGAGGGTGCATATTTTTGCTAGTATGAATAATGTTTAAACATCTATTTAACCCATAGATGGAAACATAACAGATACTATCACTCCATTTCAGAGTAGACCAATAAGTAATGGCAATGAAAGGGGAGAAAATATAATGAGCATAGCTGAAACTGTTCGTTCTTTAGTTATGTGGTAACAGACGGAGAAAAACAGGAATTTGCAGATGTAGCATAAGATGTTGGGCTCGTATTTCTTCCATCTTTCGAAGCCTATTTTATGTCCTATCCATTCTGCTTACTTAATAATCATAAAAACATAAAAGCAATAGGGGAACTGAGTAATGACAGGTCCCTTGTTATAGTAACGTACGTCATGTTGTTATGGTAACCTGGGTCACTAAAAACGGGCAAGCCTCGTGTTACCATGGTAATAGTAAAATGTGTTAATTAAAAAAATACCACAGAAAATATAAGATGGTTGCTTGGTTGATGTGCAAGGTGTGTCAAAAAGTATTTAGATTTTTTGTATTTTATGACACACTTTACATTCTGAAAAAATAACGTTCCATTCATTATTCATTTCTATCTTGGTAAATACAGCTTTAAACTTGGTACTTTTTAACACATCTTGTGATCTAAAAATTAATGAATGGAACGTTATTATTTTCAGAATTCTGGGTGTGTCAAAAAGTAAAAAGATCTCGATACTTTTTTGACACACCTTGTATTTTATATCGACTAAATCTGGGGTTATTTTATGCCTAGAAGTTAAGGAATATTATAAGTTGTACAGCTATATTTACACGGTTTTAACGAGATGCTAGCATTGTCGGGGATCGTGTTGAGGGGGTTTCTTCTTATGGTGTTGATCAGGTTTACGTTTATATTTTTGGTATAATTTCATTTCTTTCAAAAGGGACAGAATGCCATTTATGTTGACTTCTCAAATAGATCTTTCATATTACTAGCAAAATAAAAAACGGACCCCGGGCGATGTAAAAAATAGATTTTTGAAACATATTGCCTGAGGGTGGGATTTAAAAATTCAATGTCAGCGAGTTTGTACCTTAAGTAAGTAAAATCATCAAATTCATTAAAGGATTAAAAAATAAAACAATTTGAAATGTAAACTTTAAATATGTATTAAAATAAAACAAACTATATATAGATATATGATACCAGTCATGTGTTTATTAAAACTTGTTTTAAAAAACAATGAGGACTGTCTAATGTTGCATGTTCAAATTTTGAGTGTATTCATTCTATGTTATGATGATTTTGGGTAATGTGACATAAGCAGTGATGTAGTTTTTGTTACAGACAAAAACCGGAAGCGAATCTCCATTATTAATAGATTTGCGTTAAAAAGTTTTCTGATGAGAGGAAAAGCTTCATATTCTATGATGAAGTAAATTAATAGTGTAAGGTGTTTGACATTTTGCACACTGTGATTGTTGTTCTTATTTGAGTATAAAGGAGAGAGTAGACCAATGCATAACCGGGATATAATGACTTGTACTTTTCTAGAATTTATATGGGTTCATAATTAGCTGGTAGGTTTTTATTTGTGGATTAAAAACTACCATAAATATAGGTACAAGAAAAAAAGACAAATATTCAACAATTAAAATTCTATATTATTATTTATATTTTTGCTTGAATGCAATTACAATGCGTATATCGCATAAAATCCGATAATTATAGAAGATAATAATGACAAGTGAATGTTGGTAAAGAATTATTCGGTGTGTAGAACATCGTACAGACTGTTTCAAACTTATCAAGTCTCATCAGCGATGTATACTAACGATTTCCCTCCGACAGAAATCGAAACCGGGACTTCAGCAGGATAGTCAGAAACCACACTGCCTTGACCACGATACAGCACGGGACAATCCTTGCGAAATTAACCTGTCAATGATACTCATACGCCTCTACCATAAGGTAAGGGGACGTTGAGTGAATAATAACAAACCCGGGCCTTATGCTCTTCGGTGGAGGAAATAAGGTTTTTGGATGTTTTTTTTAGAAGCATTGTTGAATAAAGTATATATTATTATTTATATTTTTGCTTGAAGGCAATTACAATGCGTATATCGCATACAATTCGATAATTATAGAAGATAATAATGACAAGTGAATTTCGGTAAATAATTATTCGGTGTGTAGAACATCGTACAGACTGTTTCAAATAAATAAATAAAATTATGTATTTTAAAATATAAATTGTTCAATGTTTGCACGTTGTCAGAGTTCATAGACAGCAATAGAGTTGAAATGAACGATTTTATAATCAAAGTAAAAGTGTACATAAATTTCCATGTTGTAGAGGAAAGTAATAGTTTACAGACTGTTTTGAAATGAATCTTTTGTTGTCAACGTCGTATTATTATCAATAAGGAGTGTTGGGTCATGAACTCATAGTAGTAGGCAAGCCATCAATGAGCGTGTTGCGGAATCTGTCTACTTAGCCGAAAAGATCTTATTTATATTCTTCGGGTGGATGAAACAGGACTTGGTCGAAAACATATATTGTTTTGGGTGCGAACGCTTCTGATGGTTCCAACATTATAATTAATTCAATTTTGATTGTGTACAAACCAGTTTTTGACATTATTGTTTTGAACTCCACTGGATGAAAATCCGTTTTTTGTGTTAACTTTCGTATCACTACAGGTTATTTCCAATCTCCCAAAATGGGTTTTATTTTATCTGTAATGTTCAGTCTATAATGTCCGATCTTTGTGATTAATATTCTAATACTCACAATGGAATTAAGTGCATTGGCAAAGCGGGAGATTAATCACCAGACACTATTCCCGCCCACTCCCCAGATCAATTACTATAAATACCAAAAGAATCCCCACCTTAGCTGGAAATGTTAGGGTATAATTTTATATATATATTTTTTTGCGGGGGGGGGGTGATTATGTGCTTAATTAAAGTCATACCTAATTTGTTAATTAATTAATTATAATTAAATGAATTAGGTGTGCATATCGGTTTAAATGTTAAGCGTAAACAAATCGAGAAAAAGTCGATCTCTATATATTTCAGCCTATTAGGCCTCATCAGCAGAGATATAGACAGGGCCGTGCTTTGTACGTGATTCGAACCCTACCTGTCAGGCTGACAGGCGGACATTCAAACCATTACACCAGCAGGCTTCCCCAGAATTTCTCGTTTATTTTAAACCGATATGTATTTCGCACTTGCAGAGATCGAATTTTTCTCGATTTCTTTACGCTTTACATTTAAACCGATATGCACGCCTAATTCATTTAATTAACAAATTAGGTATGACTTTAATTAAGCACATAATCTCCCAAAAATTGTCGGCCTTTGCCATTTTTCAAACACATTGTTCACTTCATATATATATATATATATATATATATATATATATATATATTATATATAACTTTCAAATAAAGGAACATTTAACAAACCGTCATCCCGTTATATTTTTGTTTCGAGCAGAAACTCAAAAAAGGAGTCTAGCCTCATCACACGGATTTTACAAATATACGTATATAATCTAATTTATTGATTATTATACATTGAGCTCTTTTTAGTGATTTATACAAATTCTTTTATGACTATATATATGTTTGGACCTACAAGAGCATACTGTATGGTTGTACAGTGAGATTTCGATGATCCCAAATAGAATCATCCCTTACTTACCAGTCATTTGGATTACCTTCACACACACACACACACACACACACACACACACACACACACATACATACATATATATATATATATATATATATATATATATATATATATAAAGTAAAGTCGCCGGGGCGGCCTAAAGGCGGTATCAGCCATACAGCGAGGGAGTCTATCTCCTTTTCAATAGCGCTAGACCAAGGAGATTGTTTTAGCATCTGAGGTGGTGCGCCACACCTACCATCAGCTCCTTACTTTACCTACTCATACGCTGAGTTGGCGAGGACCGGTATCGAACTAGGAACCTTGTGGTTTCTAGCCGAACGCTCTACCGACTGAGCTAACCCGACCCATACATATATATATATATATATATATATATTGAATATTCATAAAATATAGATAGATTCAAATATAGATATATAATATAATTATGACAGAGCTTGATTTCAGAAATTGAAGTATCTTAAGACTGTTACTCAATCCGTGTTATGAAAAAGGCAGTGTTATTGTGACGTCATTACAAAATTTTCTCAAGAGCCAATAGCATCCCTTTTAAAAGAACGAGGTCATTCAGGCGGAATTTTCCAAATTTTTCAATCAGATTCACATCATTCTTAAGTTTCAAGCCAAGGTTAAATAACCCAGAATTTGAGGCGAAATAAATTAAGAGAAGAAAGCTTTCATGAAATTTGAAAATTTCGCTTGTTAACCAGTTCGATATAGAGAAGAAGATATCAGCGCAGAAGGAATTTTTTTTATCCCCCTCCCTCTCTCTCTTTCGCATTCTCTTTTCTCTCATCTCTCTCCTTTCTTGTGTTTTGTTCTTTAGTAATGTTTGCTTTCTTCGTTTTTAAAAGCGAAATGAAAGGAAACCAAGCAGAAAATCGTAGGAACGTGATGAAGGGCGCCTGCCACTGAAGTTGCAAACACGAAAGACAAGCCGAAACAACAACGGCGATTATTTCACGGCTACTTAAGTTTAACATCGGAATATTTGAATGTCCATGAAACGTGTAAACGTACAGTAAACATGGAAAACATCGAGAGAGCCTCGTTTTCGATGCTGCTCAACTCCTTCTCGTCCTCCATTTCTTCTTTTTTTTTCCCCTAATCCACTACATCAGCGTTTATTCAGGGATTTGAAAAAAGAAGAAGAAAAAGAAAGAGAAAAAAGAAAGAGAAAAAAGAAAACAAATCTTGATAGCACAACAGAGTACGGAACGATGAAACGATTTGAGCTTCTGTTTGCAAAACGCAAGTATAATTTCGTGGTAAAGACCCTCCAGTATGACTGTTATGTACTATTTCATTATCTCGTGTCAGTATTAGCTGAAAACATGAAAACATGACCTAAGAGTTGGTTTGGTTTGGTTTGTTTTGTTTTACGGCATATCAACCTCAGTGGGTCATTTAATGCCGATAAAGTTTTGAAATAAATCAATTCTTAATGGATAATACAATTTTTTTATAAATACATTTTTCTATTTAACCTATAGATGGGACCCTAACAGGTACTACCACTCCGGGTCAGAGTGGACCAGGGAGCAATGGTGATGAAGGGGTGCTCCACATTCCCCAAACCTCCAAAACTGGAACCTGACCATCAGATAGAGTTTAACGTCATTCACAGGACATGTAGACCCGCAGCCACCACCTTCTAGCACCCATATGATAAAAAGGGGTTGGGGCTTGCCATAAAGGCAATAGGTTTGGGAAAATCATATAGGTGCTAGGGCTTGACGTGACCAGCCGATTGATCGGAGAGGGCCTCTCCGACCGACCGTCTAGCCCAAGATAGGGCCAAAGTGGAGTATTGCATGTCATGAACTGCTTATCCACATGGGCTCTATCCTTAAGCATCACGGATCGCCACCCGCGGCCAACAGGTGGCCCCATTGGGGGAGTCTTACCCCTCTGCAGAGGTGCAGTCGGTGCATTCTAACGCCCCAGCCGACAAGGCGGCCTAAGAGTTGGTAAATAACTGCATTCTTATACGAATTCTCCGACAATGAATTTCTATAGGAAAATCATTTCCAATATATTTCTATAGTTAAATTATTTACATAGGTTTCTATAGTAAAATCATATACAGTGCATATCTATAGTAAAATAACTTACAATGTATTTCTATAGTAAAATAAAAGCAGAAACAAAACAAAAAGCTAACGAATAAATCTGTACAATATATCAGTTAACGGAAGCATGAAATGGCTTCTAGTTGCAAAACGCTAGTATCATTTCGTGGTAAAGACCCTCCAGTATGACTATTATTTACTATTTCACTGGAAGCGGCTACACAGTATCGCCAGGGGAGAGGGGGGGGGCAAAAACTCTGATGTATTAATTTGTTTACTTTTGAGTTTTATAAATGCTGGACATTTCTAAGTAAAATGTCCATGCTATTTCTATGTATATTTTAATTTTTAAATATCTTCAAATATAAATCAAATATTCATCATTTTTGCACAAAAAGCAGGAACCATTGATATTTAATATATATATAAAACATTTCTATAGCAAAATAATTTACAATGCATTTCTATTGTAAAATCCTTCCCAATACATATCTATAGTAAAATCAGTCCCAGTATATTTCTATAGCAAAATCCTTTACAATGCATTTCTAAAATAAAATAAAATAAAAAGCAAAAGGACAAATCTGGATAGAATAATTGGTACACTTATTGAGAGATTATATAGTCTAGTATTCCTTAGAGAGTTCTCCAAAGGGGATGTAATCATGAAGTAGGGGAGGTAACTCTTAATTACTTATAACACAAATAAAAACTTTTTGTCATTGTTAAACAGATTAGACAAAAAGAGAAAGAATGTAATAGGTTTTATAAATGGTACTCATTTTTTAAAACTCTGATCCGGTGATAAAAATGTTACCCACTGACTTCAAATAAATAGGGATTTAGAATTTACCGAGCTTTGCTTAGTTTGGAATACATGTCACATATTGCTTACGGTACTTTCTGTTACTAACTTACGTGGCTGGAACGAGTGCTTTAAACATAATTTCAAATGTACTAAGCTTTGGTAAGTCTGATATCCAGGGATCATATTGCTTACTTTACCTGATTTTAATAGTTTTTGTGGCAAGAACTAGTGCTTTAAGTATGTACTAAGCTTTGCGTAGTCTAGTAAAATGTTCACGCATTGTTTACGATACCTAATGTTATTACGTTTTGTGGTGAGAACTAATGCTTTCAGTATGACTTAGAATGTACTAAGATTTGTTTAGTCGGACACATGGGTCTCACATTGTTTACGATACCTAATGTTATTAAGTTTTGTGGTGAGAACTAATGCTTTGATTATGACTTAGAATGTACTAAGATTTGTTTAGTCGGACACATGGGTCTCAAATTGTTTACGATACCTAATGTTATTAAGTTTTGTGGTGAGAACTAATGCTTTGATTATGACTTAGAATGTACTAAGATTTGTTTAGTCGGACACATGGGTCTCAAATTGTTTACGATACCTAATGTTATTAAGTTTGTGGTGAGAACTAATGCTTTGATTATGACTTAGAATGTACTAAGATTTGTTTAGTCGGACACATGGGTCTCAAATTGTTTACGATACCTAATGTTATTAAGTTTTGTGGTGAGAACTAATGCTTTGATTATGACTTAGAATGTACTAAGATTTGTTTAGTCGGACACATGGGTCTCAAATTGTTTACGATACCTAATGTTATTAAGTTTTGTGGTGAGAACTAATGCTTTGATTATGACTTAGAATGTACTAAGATTTGTTTAGTCGGACACATGGGCCTCACATTACTTACGATACCTAATGTTATTAAGTTTTGTGGTGGGAACTAATGCTTTAATTATGACTTAGAATGTACTAAGATTTGTTTAGTCGGACACATGGCCTCACATTGCTTACGATACCTTATGTTATTAAGTTTTGTGGTGGGAACTAATGCTTTAATTATGACTTAGAATGTACTAAGATTTGTTTAGTCGGACACATGGGCCTCACATTGCTTACGATAACTGCTGTTAAGTTATCACCCATCTAAATTCTGAAAGTTTTATTGCAGTTTAACTCTACTGATTTAGCGAAAGTCGGCGGTTAATGATGACTTGATTGTAAATCTACGACTGTAAGGGTAGATTATATTTGTAAAAAAAAAAAGAAGCAAGTATGCAGTATCTGAGAAGAATACAAATCACTACTCTGTAGTAACTGATCTGTGATACTAGTGTGTTAACCATTACAAGACGACGGGAGGAATGAAATATATGCGACTTGTTGAAAATATTAATTTAGCGCAAAAATGTCCTATTATTTTTAAGGTCTTGTCGATGGAGATTTGGGGATTTACACCTTTCACCTTGCATTCATGTCCGGTGATCAGAAAATCAATAAGGTCAGTCCCAGTTGATCTTCCTACGAGACAGCTATTGTTCTCTTACCCAAAAGCAACTTAACGTAATGGCTAACATGCTGTAGAGCGACATCATAGTAAATGGGTTCGAACCCTAGTCGTTCTATTACGTTTAGCTTTGCACTAACACCCTTGGTAAAGGTATCACCGCTCTCATACCGCTAGCTATGGGTTAAATAGTACGACTATTGTTCTTTTAAGGGCCAGTTAAGCTCAATCAGTAGAGCGTCTGCCTAGGAACCACAAGGTTCTTGGTTTGATACCTCACCAACACAGCGTATGAGTAGGACAGGGATCTATGTGGTAAAGTAAGGAACTAATGGTGAGTTTGGCGCACCAACTCAGACGCAAAAGCAACCTTCCTCCTCTAGCACTAGTGAAAAGAGGATACACTCCCTCATTGTTTGGCTAATACCGACTTTAGGCCACCCCGACGACTTTATTTACTCTTTTTACAAGGATGGTCTTGACATTAAATAACTCATGTAGGTCGGTATACCATTAAACAAAGAAACAAAACAAAACCAAACCAAAAGAGATAAGGCTCGGGTTTATTGACCGATGCCTGAGGCGCACTTGAAAGCGGATGCCGATCGAACATGATCATTTTTGTGCCCATCCTCGAGACAACCCACATTAATCTGACCTTGCGTCACACATTTCAACAATGGGAGGGCTGGATAAACACTTTGGGATTTGAATCCTAAGCGCGTTGAAGGTTTCTTTTCTTTTTTCTTTTCTCCTTATCGCCGAGATTGCTGTTTTTAACCATAGTAGAGGCAAAGGCGAAGAGATTCTTCCATCTCGGACCTATAACATTCATACAATCTACTTTAGGCTCATGCAGTCGGGTCCACCAACAACCCGTTTAGTTACTTGTTGATATTGACAAGACTAAATATAAGCTTGTACCCACATCTCTGGAGGTATGCTTCCTGCGGTGCACTTCAGTTAGACTGACCTTGTGTCACATTCCAATACCACGAGGTATCTATAAACACTTTGGGATTTACATCCTTAGCATGTTAAAGTTGCTGTTTTTTTGCTACAGTAGTGAACCTTAATCAAAAAAAGTATAGCGTAAGAGATCTTTCCATTGCGGACCTAGGGCATCCATGCAATTTACTTTCGGCTCATGTGGTTGGGCCGACCCAATACCCGTTTAGCTTCTTGTAGATACAATTAGATATAAGGTTGTGCCCACCTCTCGGTAGGTATGCTTCCTGCGGAGCACTCCAGTTAAACTGACCTTGTGTCACATTCCAACACCACAAGATCTGGATAAACACTTTGGGATTTGCATCCTCAGCAGGTTGGATATTTTTCTCTTTTTTTTACCCAAGACCTGTGTTGATAGTTTTTTTTTTTTTTGCTACAGTAGAGAATTCTAATCAAACTCAAAAACAAAGAGATCCTTCTATAACGGACCTAAAGCATCAATGCAATTTACTTTCGGCTCATGTGGTTGGGCCGACCAACAAGCCGTTTAGTCACTTGTTGATGTTGACAAGACTAGATATAAGCCTCTACATGGTTTCCTTTTAGTGAAATGGCCAGATAAAAAGATATTGTCGAATGTTTTATTCATGATTCGCTTTTTTCTAGGCTTTTTTTTTTCTTGCCTTATCGAACACCCTGGGGCTATTTACAGTCTTTACGCTTTTAATATATTCTTTCATCTTCTTTGTATCAAACATCACATTATTTCTATTTATATCGTGTCGACGATAACAAGTTTAGTGTTTTATGACTTCCCCCGATTTTCGCTTGTATTTTTTGTTTGTGTTTTCGATTTCTTTTTTGTACATCCTATTTTATTGATTTATAAAACATTGACCACTTTTGTTTTTCCTCGTTCAGAGAGAGAGGCAGATTTTAAATCAAAATGGATTCTTCCATAATCTGATGAAATCCTTTAGATGAAAAAGAAAAGCTAATTTCTAGAGGACTCATGCAGAATTTGTAGCTTTTGCTTCAATAATAGTTTCTGTTAAGAAGAGCCTACATAGGCAGATATCAAAGGATGGTTTGACCATCGATACAGGGAAAGTGGCATTTTGCGAGTGAGGAAAATGGCATGCTGTGAGTTGAGAAAAGGGTATTCCATGAGTTGAGGAAATGGTATTTCTGTGAGTTGAGGGAAAATGGCATTCTGTGAGTTGAGAAAGATGGCATTCTGTGAGTTGAGGAAAGTGACATTCTGTGAGTTGAGGAAAATGGCCTTCTGTGAGTTAAGGAAAGTGGCATTCTGTGAGTTGAGAAAGATGGCATTTTGTGAGTTGAGGAAAATGGCATTCTGTGAGTTGAGAAAGATGGCATTCTGTGAGTTGAGGAAAGTGACATTCTGTGAGTTGAGGAAAATGGCCTTCTGTGAGTTAAGGAAAGTGGCATTCTGTGAGTTGAGAAAGATGGCATTTTGTGAGTTGAGGAAAATGGCATTCTGTGATTCCAGAAAAATCGGATTCTGTGAGTTAAGGAAAGTGGCATTCTGTGAGTTGAGAAAGATGGCATTTTGCGAGTTGAGGAAAATGGCATTTGTGAGTTGAGGAAAAATGAGGATTGGCATTCTGTGAGTTGAGGAAAATGGCATTCTGTGAGTTGAGGAAAATGGCATTCTGTGAGTTGAGGAAAAATGGCATTCTGTGAGTTGAGGAAAAGGCATTCTGTGAGTTGAGGTGGCATCTGTGAGTGAGGAAAATGGCATTCTGTGAGTTGAGAAAGATGGCATTTTGTGAGTTGAGGAAAGTGGCATTCTGTGATTCCAGAAAAATCGGATTCTGTGAGTTAAGGAAAGTGGCATTCTGTGAGTTGAGAAAGATGGCATTTTGCGAGTTGAGGAAAATGGCATTTTGTGAGTTGAGGAAAATGGCATTCTGTGAGTTGAGGAAATTGGCATTCTGTGAGTTGAGGAAATGGCATTCTCTGAGTTGAGGAAAATGGCATTCTGTGAGTTGAGGAAAATTGGCATTCTGTTGAGGAAAATGGCTTCTGTGAGTTGAGAAAGTGACATTCTGAGGAAAATGGCATTCTGTGAGTTGAGGAAAAATGGCATTCTGTGAGTTGAGGAAAATGCATTCTGTGAGTTAAGGAAAGTGGCATTCTGTGAGTTGAGGAAAATGGCATTCTGTGAGTTGAGGAAAATGGCATTCTGTTGAATGGCATTCTGTGAGTGGAAAATGGCATTTTGTGAGTTGAGGAAAATGGCATTCTGTGAGTTAAGGAAAGTGGCATTCTGTGAGTGAGAAGATGGCATTTTGTGAGTGAGGAAAGTGACATTCTGTGATTCCAGAAAAATCGGATTCTGTGAGTTAAGGAAATGGCATTCTGTGAGTTGAGGAAAAGTGGGCATTCTGTAGTTGAGAAAGATGGCATTTTGAGTTGCAGGAAAATGGCATTCTGTGAGTTGAGGAAAGTGGCATTCGTGAGTTGAGAAATTGGCATTCTGTGAGTTGAGGAAATGGCATTCTGTAGTTGAGGAAAATTGGCATTCTGTGGCATTCTGTGAGTTGAGAAATGGCATTCTGTGAGTTGAGGAAAGTGATTCTGTTGAGGAAAATGCATTCTGTGAGTGAGGAAAATGGCATTCTGTGAGTTGAGGAAAATGGCATTCTGTTGAGGAAAAAGTGGCATTCTGTGAGTTGAGGAAAATGGCATTCTTCGTGAGTTGAGGAAAATGCATCTGTGAGAGAAAGTGGCATTCTGTGAGTTGAGGAAAATTCGATGCATTCTGTGAGTTGAGGAAATGGCATTCTGTGAAGGAAATGGCATTCTGTGAGTTGAGAAAATGGCTTCTGTGAGTTGAAAAGTGAGGAAAATGGCATTCTGTGAGTTAAGAAAATGGCATTCTGTGAGAAAGGAAAAATGGCATTCTGTGAGTTGAGGAAAATGGCATTCTGTGTTGAAGAAAATGGATTCTCGGATTCTCTGGAAAAATGGCATTCTGTGAGTTGAATGAGAAATGCATTCTGTGATTGAGAAAGGATGCATTCTGAGGAAAATGATTCTGTGAGTTGAGGAAAATGGCATTCTGTGATTCCGGAAAATCGGATTCTGTGAGTTAAGGAAAGTGGCATTCTGTGAGTTGAGGAAAATGGAATTCTGTGAATTGATAAAAATGGCGTTCTGGGAGTTGAGGATATTGGCATTCTGTGAGTTGAGGAAAATTGGTATTCTGCGTGTTCAGGAAAAGGGCATTCTGAGTTGAGAAAAATGGTATTCTGTGAGTTGAGGAAATTGGTGTCCTGTGAATTCAGGAAAATAGGGATCGGAAATGTCAAATTTGGTTTTCTCCGTTGAAAAAAATTTCAACATATCTGTGGGAGATTGCTGAGGAAATATTCATTGGAATTGCAACCATAACCCAAAGAAAATAAATATTCGATTATATATACAGGGTATGTCCACAATAGCCGTTCAAAACTGTCACCGCTATTGTTGATAAACTGTACCCAGCGTTTTTACTTTTCAATTTTGAAATTCATTTTTGAAATATATTTCACCGATGGTGTACAAGTCTTTAACGCGATCAATTAGACGGCTAATATATATATATATATATATATATATATATATATATATATATATATATATATAAAGGGTAATTAAAGAGCAATATGAGTTCTGGTCGAAAAAGATTTATAATAGCCAAATGACGGTTTGTTAAGTTTTTCTTTCTTATTAAAAGATATATATATATATATATATATATATATATATATATATATATATATATATATATATATATGTGTGTGTGTGTGGTGTGTGTGTGTGTGTGTGTGTGTGTCTTGTAGAGATAATGCGACGACAAATATACAGTTTTGATGTATTCCTATCTATCTATCTATCTGTCTATTTCAGCTTATTCATATCTATATATGGATCTTTCTTTCTATCTATCTCTATGTTTTTCTATCTATCTATCTATCTATCTATCTATTAGAGACCAAAGGCGACAACAAAGATACAATTTTAAAGCATTCCTATCTATTTATTAAAAAAAATGTTGGATTGAATATTTCTTCCTGACTATGCTGCGGACTTAGTGCTATCTATCTATCTATCTATCTCGACCTGTTCCTATCTACTTCGGGTCATCGATTCCATTTCCTACAACGATAACCGTTAAGCTAAGGTGACGTAACATTTCACTGAAAAAGAGTAAGAAAGAAATCACTTTCGAAATTGATTCAAGAGAGACCGACAAATTGACAAAGAATTTTATGAAATAGAGAAATATTTCGAATAACTAAAAAAAAAAAAAATAAATAAAATAAAATAAAAAATTGTTGCAATATTGTTGAAAATCTCTTTCTAAAATGGAAGAGTAATTCTCTTCTGTGTGTGCCAAATATCTTGGTGCCAATTATTTTCTGCACTGGAAATATCGAAATGCAAGAAATCTCCGGTGCCAATTTTCAATCGATCCAGCCATGCGAAAGTTTTGGCCCAGCCACCCGTGAGCGTCATTCGTCGTGGAATTTGTGGATATCAGAGGCAACTGGCGGCACGGCCGACGTATTGATCGAAATTAAATTTTTCACAGAAACATAAGCCAAATGCTACGGATTAAAAATCTCAGATGTTCGGATATTAATAAGTTGAGCGGTTTTTGCCAAAGATACTGTTAAAAAAATATGGCGCCCAAAATGCGTTGGGATAGATTATTTGGAGGCGTTTGATATCAGGAAAGTTTCGGACCTAAAAAACGCTTGAAGAATTTTTATTACAATTTCCAAATTAACGTTCCTTTTGAGAAAAAAAAGATTATTGCACGGGCTGATATTTACTAAAACAAATAAATAAGTAAAATACAAAATCCTACGTAGAAATGATCTCGTATGATGAGAGGTCAGGAAAAATTTTTTTTTACTAACTTTAGTTTTGTCTGGCACAGGGTCAATGACAGGGATCAGAAAGGAAATTCTGTTGTATCAATGTACTAAAAAAATAAATATTAATTTTTTTAACTGCTAGTCTAGGGATATTTTATGTGTAGAGGTTAAGGAATAATGTTCATCGTAAGTCAAAAAGTAAAGTCTTCGGGGCGGCCTAATCTCGGTATCAGCCGGACAGCGAGGGAGTCTATCCCCTTTTCACTAGCGCTAGACCAAGGAGATTATTTTTAGCGTCTGAGTTGGAGCGCCAAACCTACCATCAGCTCCTTACTTTACTGCACCGACCCCTGTGCTACTCATACACTGAGTTGGCGAGGACCGGTATCGAACTAGGAACCTTGTGGTTTCTAGCCGAATGCTCTACCGATTGAGCTATGGTACAAGCTCAATGGAAGGGCCATAAAAGAAATTTTATAGAATCAATCTACCAAAAAGGAAGAATGAAGGACTTTAACGGCATGTGTATGGTTATTTCATCCATGGAGGTTAAAGAAATCTTGTTCATTGTATTAGCTAAAGTTATTAAAAACACTAAGTAAAAAAGACCATGTATTAATCCGGTCTGGTGGGAGGTCAGGGAAATTTTTATTTTACCAAATCTGGCACAAGGCCAAATGACAGGGAACAGGAATGGAATTGTTCTATCACCCTAACAAAAAGTACAGATTGATTTTAACGGAATTTCTTGTGCTAATTTATGCCAAGAGGTTAGGGAATCACGTTCACTGTACGACGATGTACTGAAAAGTTCATAGGCTGAAAAAGTTATATGATGAAGTCATATCTGTTGCTGATGACTTTTTCTTGAGTAATGATATCCACGCAATGCAACAGCGATGGAAGAAGTGTGTGAACCACAAGTAGGGGGGGCTATGTTTAAAAATGAACCTAATTTAGTCACATTCAATGAGAGTATTTTGGTCAGCCTATGAACTTTTCAGCTGATCTTCGTACGTTCATATTTACATTTTTGTGTGGTTGTTTCTGAGAAGCTTTTAAAAATTTTCCACACAGTCTTATCGAATAAACTTAATTTTCAAACAAATCTATTGATCCTTAGTGTCATATCCAGATTATGTTTTTCTGGGGTGTGTGTGTGTTATAACCCTCTGCAGGGGATACAGTTAGCATATTCTAAGACCTACCGACAGATTGCCAAAAAAAAAGTCACTGTGTTTTGAAAATTAACATCTTAATTCATGTTATATTTTGGGTGTGGGTGCGGGAGGGAATAATGTATAAAAACCGGACATTGCTGCCTGACGGAAATGACGTAACATTGTTGGTTTTCTGCAAAATTGTCATGAAATAGAAAGGTTTATGAAACGAAGAGGTTGTCATTTGATCTCGGTGACAAAAGAAAAGACAAACTCGTTACAATAATTCATACCGGCCCTCTCTAAGAGTTTCCAAACCGTCTTTTATTGGGAGACGGAAAGCCTCATTTTTCTAAGGAAAATATCAAAGCCCCTAAAAAACAAAAACAAAAAAATAATAATAAAACAACCCACGCCCATTTTGCAGCACACCAGAAACATAACTACAAAACTCAAATCGTAAGTGCATGTTTCAATCGAAAATAAACCTTAACCTCACTTGCATATCAAACCTACAGAGTGAGGATAGAAACGGGGCCATGACATAACACCCGAAAACACACTCATAACCTAAGCAATTGATTTAAAAAATCTACTTTTGTAACATCGTCGTTTCGTCGGCTGGTCCTGTAAAATACGCCGATTGCACCTTTATAGATAAATAAGACCTTTATCCCAATGGGGCCACCCTTTGGCCGCCAGTTGCGACCTTTGTACCTGATCTGAATCCTGGTGGCTGTGCAGTCTATGATATGCAACACTCCACTTCGGTCCTTATTTGGACGTAACGACATGACGGGCGGTTAGATAGGCCTCCTCCGAACAATCGGCTGGTCACGACAAGCCCTATAACTGTCCCGACTATATTGCCTTAAGGCAGTGTTGGACATCTTAAGGGCACTTAACTCACTAGATCATACCAGCGTGTTATTTTCTTAAGTCACTGACTACATAGCGCGCGTATGCAGTGAGTTCCGCAGGGCACCTGACGTCTAAACTGAAACTGAGGACCCAAGGTCCCCGTACTGTACTATTCCATGGAAACGTGCCTTTAGAAATACGGGGGATTGACAATAATCTTATGCAACCGCATAGATTATGTAACAAGACCCCAACGCCTTTTGTAAAATAGAAGGTGGTGGTTGAGTTTTGGCGAACTGGGTATGATGTTAAACTGCATCTAGTGGTGAGGTTCCAATTATGGAGCCCTGAGGAGTGAGGTGAACTCCTTCATTGTCTTTACCCTCGGGTCCATTCTAACAGCGGTAGCACATGTTAGCGCTCCATCTATGGGTTCATTAGATTTTAAAAAAATGAGTTAAGAATGTGTTTTAAAAAGCAAATTAGTTTTTAAATTTCTTTAATGCCCAACAAGAATGAACAATTTGTATTAGTTGGATTATTCGGATTATTGTCCTCATCTGTCCAACGTTTCGGTCAATGGGCCCTCCAGCCTTCAGGTATTTATTGTTAGACTCTGGAAACTTCTCAAACTCAGGAATCTTCTTTTGAACTCAGGAACATTCTCGTCGTAATTGGTAACCCACACGGAACTTTGAACCAAACCCTTCATTCTATCCACGGGGGTATACTGTTCTCATTCTGCTAATCATGACTGGGTACAAATGTTCAAGCTGTGTTAATTATTAGAAGACTTATCAAGCCTCATCTAAAAATTCAGAGAAAAAGAATGAACAAAACAAATGTATTCGGCATTAAATAACCTAAACCTAAGGTTCTGCTTCATCAATCTGATAGAGGATGTTGCCTTACAATCAGCATTCGAAATCCTTTTTTATTATCTCAATGAGGCATACGCAACTACTTTAGCCGCTGTGAAGCCCCTAATCTAACCATAATTCAGTACGGCACATAAAGCTACTGCAGTGGTGAGAGAGCTAATTTTTGAGAGTTCGATTCTCACTGGGTGGCCAGCTATTGCTACTTTGTTTCAGATTAACCATTGCAGGTATTTGTAACCATCTACATTTAGTAGTCACTTGTAACATCTATCTATCTATCAATTATCTATCTATCTCAGTCTGTTTATATCTATATATCTATCTATCTATCTATCTATCTATCTATCTATCTATCTAGCTAGCTATCTACCAGAAAAAGACGGATAATTTTACGATGAAGTTTTCGAAATTTCCGCGGGGAAATATAAAAATGAATTTTTTTCGTCACGAAATTTCAGCTGCTTCCTGAGGAAGGCGAGAGAGCACACATGGTAAAATGGTGCGGTAAAAAAAACAAAAAAACAACACACACACACACACACACACACACACACACACACACACACAACACATACACACACACAAGCTAAAGACACGTCCAAATATATTTCATAGAAAATCCACGGATGGATATTTCGTTCAATATAATAGAAAACTATCTTCCTTTTGAATTGATTCTTAAAATGATTCCAAAAATGAATTATTTTTAATAACAATGCTTCTCAAATGGATCTATTTCTGTAACAATAGAACTTCTGACATCGTGAGTCCATATCCGAAATTATCGTTGTTGAGTTCGGTCCTCCTTAATAGCACAGATAAGAGGTCGTTCATTTGTTTTCTTGTGGGGTGCTGCTTCTTAGATTTGTTCAAGACAGTACGCAGCATCCGTGTCTAGTTCACAAGTGTATTTGTTAAATGTCACGAAAATGGAACACAAGATGAAATCTTTGACAATCTTCAGGAAAATGAGACAGAAACATTTAACAAATTAACACAGGATCTTGGAAATCTAGATCTAGTTCCAAGCTAGGGATTTGATGCGGCACAAATTGAGGAAAGTACGATAGAATTGGAGACTCGTCAGTTTAGTTGTAGCTATTAACCCAACTTGTTCGCTACCGGTACAATGTGACACAAGGTTGCAAGTATAGAGCATCCAGAAAGGATTAAACTCGCTATTAAGTAGTAATTAATCTGCGAGATTAACTTGATAACCATTCTGCCACGATGGGAAGCCCAGGCTACTTTAGCAGTGAGTAATAAATTCAGTTTCTTGACTGCGTGCGCTATTATTGTGACCCTTGTAGATGGAAACATCTACTTCACTTGCTTACCGCACAGAAGCAAAGTCTTGCTCGTCATAGCTAGTGAACGGGTTCTTCACTGGTTTCTCAATCATTTATCCATATCCTAAGATGTAATACAAGGTAATTTTAAGCCGAGTAGAGCTGGTTTAAATTCAGTTTTTCTTCTCTTCGAGGGGTTGCCTAACCTAGGCCAAAGAATCCAGTCTGTCTTGCTACTTCCTCACTGCTGGTGGAGAAAAGATGGATTGCTGACTTTCCTAAGGGCACCAGCCTCATCCCGGATTTGAACCCGAGTCGCCGACAGCAACTATTCCGTTAACTGCGCCTCCATGAGTGTATGCTTGCGCTAGAATAACAATTAAAAGTTTTTTATAACGTAAAAGGCATTAGGATCATCGTATTTAACAGTTTGAAATCATTTATTGCATGCAACATTAAAATTTTACATGGCTGAAGTTTCTGAAATATTTCTAAAATACTCTTCACACACATCTGTCTATCTTTCTGTATCTGACAATATCTCTTCTCTCGATCTCTCACTCCACACACACACACACACACACACACACACTTATATATATATATATATATATATATATATATATATATATATATATATATATGAGTAGTAGCTTACCGGTGGGTATGAGTACGATCGTTGGAAGCGCACAGTATCCAGGGGTTAAGACTTAGAAAAAACAAATACAAAGTGCTCAATACAATGTAGAGCAAAAATTTATTTATATAATGGATAGAAGTAACCTACTCGAGTTTCATCGATTGATTCTTCAGGGTTACATCCGTTGAATTAATCGAGTTTTCGATTAATCTCAGTTGGTACAATACATGCCCATGGGATGGGACTTATCTTTTATAAGAATAAAAGACGATGATGGCAGTTTTTCTTATCTTATTATGGGAGAGATATACATCCAACTATCTCTCTCCACCTATGGATAATGAGTAGGGCTGATTGGGCTCATTAACATTGGCATGGCAAGCAATCTAGGAAAAGAAAAACTGCAAATCCAAACACGTTAAACCCAGCTTAAAATTGACCTCATGTCACATTCTGCTCGTGCTAAGGGATTGGTAAATACACACACATACACACCCCTCACACACATACACACACATATATTTATTGTTTACCTAGCGTTATCACAGTGTTTCGATCTAGTTCTGTTTACATGTAAATGAATATTTATTTAAAAATTATTTCAAATGAAATAAAGCAAACAACATACCGTGCATCACAAGGTCAAAACAAATAAGCATTTATAAATATTCATTTCAATTTCACTCTCTCATATATATATATATATATATATATATATATATATATATATATATATATATGTCTTCAAATTATTAATATATTATAATATATATATATGTATTACCGACAATTTCTTGTCTATGCGATTTTCCAAATAACTAACTTTGAAATCGAATTCAAAAATGAATCCCAAATTACTTCAAAAACGCACATACATGCAATTTCCTTTGCATGACTTGGTAAAATGTGATACCATTAATTTAGATAATTTAATCAAATTTGTATATTTTAAGAAACCAGAATATCCAGCTATCAAATAAACATGTTCTGCATATAATCTATTATTAGTTTATTTACTGAGAAATAAAAAAAATAAAAAACAGGGCGAACATCCACTAATTGTACTAATTATAGCATTTTCAACAGGAGTTACATTTTGTATTATAGTATATTTTTGTAAAATAGTTACATTTTTGGTAGAAGTTACAATTTTCGTTACTAACTCACTGATTAAAAAGATGGACAACGGATGCTGGGTTTGAATACGGAAAAAACTTCCATCGGGAAAAAAAACAGAAATTCAAGTAATAGCAATCCAACTGAGAGTTTTCCATCCACCATAAATGTGCGTATTAAGGAGAGGCATGTAGTGTAATGGTTAATGAGCTATCCAAGTGACTTTTATTCCCATTGGGTATCGCGTACTTCTGGTGTTGTATCAAACTTAGATAAATTTTATAAAAGTTTATATTTGGTTGGTTGATTGAATTTAAATGGATGTTAACCCATCTAGTATTGCTTTATGCCTAGGGGTTAGGGAATCGCGTTCATTGTATATTTACATTGGTTGTTTAGTTACATCTAAAGAGTCCTTTTTCACACCATCCAGTCTAATAAGAATACTTGCCAAATAGATCTATTTGACCTATAAATGGTACTCTAACATGTATTACCACTCCGGGCCAAAGTGAGCCTGCGAGTAATGTCAATGAAGTGATACTCTACTCTTTACAAATCTCCAAAACCGAAATCTTACCATCAGATTAAGTTTAGTGTAATACGCAGGACACTCTCTTACGGGGAGGGTCTTACCCCACCACAGAAGACTGAGAGCGTATTCTAAGCCTGTCCCGAGTATAGTTAATAGTAAAATTCAATTTACTGTCAATAGATATGCTCGTTGTGTAATGGTTATCCTCTTAGAAAATAGACACAGCGTACGAGTTCAAATCCTGGACGAAGCTGTTTGCATTTCACATAGTGCTAATATACCTGGGAAATGTATACATCTACTAGATACAGCTTAACGTCATACCCAGGAGATTAAAACTTTTAGCCACCGCCTTCTAGTACATATATGATGAAAAGGGTTGGGGTTGCCATATAAGAAGGTGGAACTTCCGGCTGAGGGACAAAGAGAAAGATAAAAATGCGTAGGCGTGTCGTCAATACAAAAGCGAGAGGGTTAAACAGTCAGTCTCAGTAGGGAGAGTCAGACAGGAGAGGGCGAACAGAGCATAAGGAGTGACCGACGCGGTCACGCATCGCCACGGCTAAGGGCGGTGAGACACCACCAGCCACCCCTTTACCTGAACATCGCCAGATCTCAGCAGAAGTAGAAGTCATTGTCAACCCTCGGTCATTTCATTGTCACGCTCGCCACCCTCCACGTACAGCCGATGAGAGAAACAAAGTCAAATCTCCTACTCTACGCCTGGTTGTGATCTTTATACTCTACTACTAACATACACGATTTAGCAGCGTGAGTTTGAAGAAGCCGCGATATAATATATATACGATTCAGAGTTAGAAGAAAGGCGCTATGCAACACTAGGGATTGACGGGACCACCCGATTGATTGAGGGGGCTCTTTGGCTATTTAGTCCAGTAAGGCCAAAGTTGAGTGTTTCATGTTATGAATACATCCTAAAGCATCACAGGTCAACAACAGGTGACCCCATTGGGGAGAATTTACCACTCTGTAGAGTTGTAGTCCCTGTATTCTTCAGCCCCGGCCGACAGGGCGTGTAAGCAATCTAAGCCACTGTGTGTCTGAATAAGGAAAATAAAATTGACCTGCTTGCGCGGAGGGTCAGTCTAGTATGAAAAAAGAAATAGAGGGGGAAAATAAATTCGACTTGTTGAAGAGATGGGGGGGGGGTCAACAATGTCGACGCCGTCACAAAATCTATAGCACAAAAAATCCGTCGTCGTCGTCGTCGTCGAATCACCAACTCAAATATCAGCAGCAGCTGAAAAATCGCAACTGCTTGCTGTCGTCACCCACTTCTACTTATACAAGTTTTTCCTTCAACATCCGGGTGTCTGCACCCAACGCACGAGATTCCCGAGCCAATCCCGGCTGCCGGAATCCTCGTAGCCATCATCCGGGCACCTGGCGCTTACATCCGGGACAGTAGTATCTTGAATTCAGTGCCAATGTGTCGCCCGTTCGCATTCCGAAGGTTGCGGGCTCGATTCCACACGCCAGGCAAAGCCTAGCCCGCTTCCTTCGAGAATACGGCGGGCCACTCACCTCGTGTTCTCTGTCACAGTTTAATGAATGCACACTGTCATGTCACGTTTTAAGTACCTGTTCTTGCTAGATCACCGAAGTTACACAGTGCGGTGAGTCCGTTCAGTAATTAGATGGGTGAACATTTACGAGTAGCACCTATTGTGTGCCAGACTAACTAAAGTTTCAAATATTTCTACGAAAGAAGGACGTCTTGGATTTACCTAAAAGACAGAATGTATTAGCAACGGATGATTGGTGAAGTTTTGCGTGAAATAAAAAACGAACGGAAACTTTTAACGCTTGTTTAAAACAACTTTGGAAGTTGGTTTAATCAATTGAAAACATTGATTCGACGTTGACTTGGCACCGCTTGCAAAAATCATCCAGTTTTAGTAAGATGAAACTTTATGAAACTTCTCTTGGAAAAATCAATTTTTAAAATTTGTACAAATTTAAGATCGACAAGCTGCGTTCAAAAAGAATCGAGACAGAACTACATTTAACAAGTTTTATTATATAGCATCACTGGGCCCAATAAAGAACACGGAACACATGTATATATAAAACCGCCCTGTCGGCTGGGGCGTTAGAATGCACCAACTGCACCTCTGCTGAGGGGTAAGACTCCCCCAATGGGGCCACCTGTTGGCCGTGGGTGGCGACCCGTGATGCTTAAGGATAGAACCCAGGTGGATGAGCAGTTATGACATGCAATACTCCACTTTGGCCCTATCTTGGTCTAGACAGGCGGTCGGAGACGCCCCTCCGATCAATCGGCTGGTCACGTCAAGCCCTAGCACCTATATGATTTTCCCAACCCTATTGCCCTTATGGCAAACCCCAACCCTTTTTCTCATATGGGTGCTAGAAAACGGTGGCTGCGGGTGTACATGTCCTGGGAATGACGTTAAACTCTATCTGATGGTGAGGTTCCAGTTCTGGAGGTTTGGGGAATGTGGGGCACCCCTTCATCACCATTGCTCCCTGGTCCACTCTGACCCGGAGTGGTAGTACCTGTTAGGGTCCCATCTATGGGTTAAATAGAAAAATGTATTTATAAAAAAATTGTATTATCCATTAAGAATTGATTTATTTCAAAACTTTATCGTCATTAAATGACCCACTGAGGTTGATATGCCGTAAAACAAAACAAACCAAAATATATATAAAAATATAAAGTTATATTTTTATTCTTCGGTTGTGTGTAGACTGAGAGTCATCGGTAGAGAATAAACATACACAAGAGCCTTCGAGGGTTCTGACTGTGAGCGATTTCGATCTCCTCAACCCAGATTTCTAATTTTTAAATTTTTTTATAATGCTTGAACTCAATAGGGCCACACCTCTTTGATCGTGACACCGACACAGTTTTCCTGTAGACACCCCCTCGCCACGCAGCTTATTTTTATTGGTTATCGGCTACTCCTACACATTTTCTGTACCTACGTATCGTCAATTTACACCTGCCTTTCTGGGTGTCGGTTCAATATGTTCAAAGCAATATCTTGTTTTTGTTTTCAGGCCCATGTTTGACATCCACACATTTCCTGCGCCCACGCGCGAGTCTTCTGCACCTGGTACCTGGCTGCGAACTTGTCGACCAGGCAATAGATTACAGTTCACCTAGGAGCGATTTTCATGACAAGCCACGTTTAAAAACAACTGTCAACTGGCGAAAGGTTAGAACAGCTACTCGATCAGCTCAATCGTGAAAATCGACCGATGAAATATGAACAACACGGTTAACACTTTCTTGACAAGGACATCATCATGATTACTAGTGTAAATATTTACTAGTGCAGCCGGCATGCAGGCTCCAGTTCATAGCTGGGGAAAATAAGTCACCTTTTCCTGTGAACACATACAAATAGACAGGTTACATAATAAATGGGTAGCCTATTCATTTTGTAATGAAGTGTACTAACATTCAAATTCAAATGTTAATGTTTAGTAATGGGAAATAACGGTAGTTTTGATTGACAAACTTTAGTTACTTGCTGACCTATAAGCGTTTTGTTCTGATTATAGAATACCACATGATAGCAACTTCGGCGGGAAAAGGGTTAGAATTAGGGAGATAGCTTTCGGTACTCTGAAGAGTCAGACGCTAAATGAGTGTGTCCTGTTAGTCCTTCTTTGTACACAGGAATGATGTGCCTTGATAAATAGAAGACGTCAAAATGAAAATGTCTTTGTGCTCATAAAATGGATACGAAGATGAGACCCCAAAAAACAAACCACAAGAATTCACAAAGATATGAATCAAGCATATATTTAATTTACTATTCAAAGGTACTGATAAATTGTCCTGAATTACTAGCAGGAATGACAGACCAACAGACGAGGATTATACAACGCTCTAAGGACGGATCAGCGGACAAGGATTAAAACTGATAATACATCTTTCTAGAAAGGATCAAACTTTATGCCACAAGGGATCTCCACTGTAAAACGACTTTCACCTATAGCCCTAAAATGGCTAAACGAATTATAACATGCTGGTCGGTTGGATTTTACGGCATGTCAACCCTTGTTGGGTTATTTTATGCCGAAGACGTTTCGTTTTATTCATTCTTAATGGGTATTCAACATTCTTTTATTAACTCAATTTTTAAGCACATTTTTTAAACTCATATGCCTAAATGTCATACAACTTTTTATTTTGTACCTTAAAAAATAAAACCATTTAAGCCGTAGATAGGTTTAAAATATATCTTATCAACTATATCTTAGAAAATTTGATTGAAAGTATTATTTTCTTTGTTGTTCTCTCGCTAGAAGAATTCACGAAGATGTGAATCAAGCATATCTGGACAAATTGCTTTTTTATTTTGTTTCTTGGTATGGCACCATAACCCCTCAACATTTCGTATGTGCGCTCCTCTGTTTGGATCAACAAAATTATGGGTATCGTTCACACGCTGGTTAATATAACAGTTTGGCAACTGGTTAACGATTATTACGTCTAAATCCTATTTGTCCAAAAATGTTAAAACCATTTTGGTCAGCATCACATTTTTGGTCTACGAGAAGAATACCTTTATCTTGTATGAATTTCACACCTCCTTTTTGTTTCGCATAAAATCATTCAAGGAGAACAAATTCATGATAAAAACAATTTGAAAAATGTACAAAAAGTATGAAAAATTATAGAAATATGGAAAGTGTGTAGAAAAACTACCGTTCAAGAGTGCTCAAAATGTGAATAAAAACGTACACAATTCCTCAACATGTATGCATAAAATAACCCCAGACGGTTTGACATGCCGTTAAAATCTATCCATCAATAATCAATCATTTAAACGCCAGATCTTTTGTCGAGATCATTGACCGTAAATACCTATATGTGGTAGTTTCCGTATAAATATATGAGAGGCGCATGGCATAATGGTGAGAGTCGTTGAAAACTGACTCGTCGACCGAGTTCAAATCCTAGACAAGGCTGTTTGTATTTAACATAACGCTAATACCCTTGGGAAAGCTATGAATCAATATATCCAGCTATGGGAAAAATGGTTGGGCAGACTGGGATCTTTAACTTTGGATAGGTAACCACTCTAGGAGAACAAAAACTCTGAATTTGAAAAACCTGAGATTAATCGTTGATTGGGTTTTTTGGCATTTCTTGTGCACCAATTCTTTCCTATTGACAGTGCCACAATGTGCATTTGGTCCCACACAAGCATTTGCCACTATAAACAAAACCACTGTGTGGATTGTTCATTGGATGATCCCACTTGCGTTGAAATCGATGAGGGAATCCATTTTCCCATTTCCAAGGAATACATTAGTTTTGGGGATACCTCCGTATAATACCACGGAATAATATTTGTCAGTATACGGTAATGAACATTTCATTTTCCTAATACACCGCTGGCATTAACTATAATTTTTGGCAATATGCCCAGGAAATGACAATTTGACAGTAATTAATACGCAAATATATTTTTCGTTATTTACCATATAAAGTACCTTTTCCAATATGTACAATTGTCGTAAACGAATAGCAGACAGGAGAATCGTCTTTTCTTTTTGGTAAAGAATTCCACAAGCCTCGTATATGATATCACTTGCGTCACACTGACCTCATCTGATGATTAATATTTAAAGCCCCGCACTGTCACTGTTTACTTTCTGCGTCTGATCTCATGAAAGGCAAAGTTCAATATGTGATCAGTGTTCAAATATTATTGCTGAGAGACGAACGTTTGTGCTTTTGAGTGTCACAAACACTGTGTCAACTTTGGACGCTACAAAAAAAAAAAAAAAAAAAAAAAAAGAAAGAAAGAAGAGAAAATAAAAAAAAAGAAGGAAGTTTATCTATCGGTTTATTGATCTTTCTCAGTTTTAATAATGATTTTTTCTGTCTTTATGAAGCAATTTTCAGATCGACATAATCGATTCTTTCTATTGAATTTAATGTCAACAGAAAATATATTTGCCGTCAGAAAAAGTCACGCAAAGATCCGGCTTCTAACATTAATACAATAAAAAATAACATAAAATAAAAAGAGTGATTGATTTTTATTTTATTTTTTTAATAAATCACTGACCTGATTTGTCTATACAAGGTTTGACCGGAAATGATCCGCCTTTTCCCGCTAGAAATGATGTTTAACTAACCCCTCGAGCTGGATGTGACAAACATTTACCCAGAGCCCCTACCCGTGCTTATGGATGCACAGTTGATGGAAGTGGTAAGAATTCCTTAGCTTTGTCAACATTACTCCAAACTGTTGGATACTGGATGCTGCACAGAGGACCTCCTGAGGACAATGAATAATAGAGAAGGTTGGCGAGAGATTGTCATGGATATCCGTGCTAATTACGCGACATGATGATGACATCAAACAGTAAGGTGACGTCGCCACAGGCATCAGAAAAAAACACTGACCCTTGCCATTTTTGGTAAGGGGGTGGAACTGTAATGTATTAAATGAAGCTCTTTAATTTATAGTGTGACGGGAAGCAAACTTAACCCTCCACCGTGGGCAGGTGACGCAAGGTAAAATTTTGGCACTCTTGAACTTTCTCGGCCGTTTCATTTTCTTTTTTTTTAATAGCAGAAACCAGTAACTGTTTAAGCCTTAAACATTAGACCATGAATCAATAGATGGGTTTGAAAAGTGCCATAATCTCCAGAAATTTCTTAAAGGAAGTTTTGCTTTGTCACATTACGTTTCATTAAAATTTAAAGACGTTCGTGATTTCAATTGTTTTGAATTTGAAAACAATTAAAAAAAATAGAATACGCGCTATTTCTCTGAATGTTTGAGATGAGGCTTGAAGATTAGTATTATCTGCGTTATTCGGACTATTGTCCCCATCTTCATTGTTATTTGTACAAAACAAATAACAATGAAGATGGGGACAATAGTCCGAATAATGCAGATAATACTAGAATACGCACTGTTTTGATTTGCATGTTTTTATTTTGATTTTAATCATTTTGTTGGATACTTCTTTCAAGATTGGTTCAAGACAGCACACATCATCTTTGTATAGCTCCCATCTAGCTTTTTCTCTAAGCACTTTGTTAGTCTAGGGGGTGCAACCGTACAATAGCATTGTTACGGGTTGGAAGAATACTCGCTTTATCCTATCAGTGAGATAAGATTTCATATGATGGATAATCTTTCTATAGCAGTCTATACCTTTCCAATGCCTACTTTGACATCGCTTTCTGTAGATGAGATATTGCTACCTATGCATGTGAATACATCTATGGGACCTGAACATGTACAATCACTGGGCAGAGTGGACTTGGGAGTAATGGCAATAAAGGCGTAATGCACACTTTTTAGAGCTCAAGAACTGTAGACACAGAATCAGATGCAGTTTCGTGCCATACCAAGGGCACTCCTTTTCAGGGGGTTACCCCTCTGGAATGAGCACTGCTATTATATCTTTTAGTTTTTTGTTTGTTTTGTTTTGTTTTGTTTTACGGCATATCAACCTCAGTGGGTCATTTAATGCCGATAAAGTTTTGAAATAAATCAATTCTTAATGGATAATACAATTTTTTTTTATAAATACATGTTTTTCTATTTAACCCATAGATGGGACCCTAACAGGTACTACCACTCCGGGTCAGAGTGGACCAGGGAGCAATGGTGATGAAGGGGTGCTCCACATTCCCAAACCTCAAAACTGGAACCTCACCATCAGATAGAGTTTAACGTCATTCCCAGGACATGTAGACCCGCAGCCACCGCCTGATAAAAAGGGTTGGGGCTTGCCATAAGGGCAATAGGGTTGGGAAAATCATACAGGTGCTAGGGCTTGACTTGACCAGTCGATTGATCGGAGGGGACGTCTCCGACCGCTCGTCTAGCCCAAGATAGGGCCAAAGTAGAGTATTGCATGTCATGACCTGCTCATCCACCTGGGCTCTATCCTTAAGCATCACGGGTCGCCACCCACGGCCAACAGGTGGCCCCATTGGGGGAGTCTTACCCCTCTGCAGAGGTGCAGTCGGTGCATTCTAACGCCCCAGCCGACAGGGCGGTCTTTTAGTTTTAATGGAGCGAAACTGCTTACACGTTAGAAAACGAACAAAAGGAAGTAAAAAAAGAAGTAAAAAAGAATAATATTGAAGGGGGTAAGACGAGAAGTAAGAAGAGAGAGAGAGAGAGAGAGAGAGAGAGAGAGAGAGAGAGAGAGAGAGAGAGAGAGAGAGAAGGGATGTCTGTGTAGGTTTTGCAAGAGAAAGGGCAGGGAAGGATGCTTAATGGAGAAAAAACTAAGCATCAATCCGGGTTCTCTTTGCAGACAGCGATCAGCTGACGAAAGGAAGAAGAAAAAAAAAAAAAAAAAAAAAAAAAAGAAAGAGAAAAAAGGTCTTAACAACGGAGAAGGTAATCTTTTTTTCTGTTTTTCCAATGGTGATTTTTTTTCTCCCTCATTGTTCTGTGGCCAGTATGATCAGATATGAGAGCTTATAGATCGCCGTCCAGGAATGGAACGGAAAGGCATCAAAGTGACGTTGCATTCTCATTAAATAGTCATTATGCATTCTAATTGTCTAAAGATAGACAAGTTTTATGGGAGATAAGACATTGAAACAGATGAGTTTTCACGCGGTCCAAAAGTTTGACTGGCAGTCGACAGCAGAGAAACGATTTAGAGAGAATATATAATTCAAATTATTTCTACGCCAGCTTTGTATTTTTTCTTTAAAAAAAAAAACCTAGTCTAGTCCCCAACCCTAACTCTAACCCTAACCTTCTTACACACGTCAGCAATAATCAAATGCACACAACCCAAATGATCTCCGAGACAAAGTCGTAAAATATCGGTCTACAGGAGACGTCTAATATTTTCTAAAATTGATTTAGTCTGGCACAAGGCCACAAAATAGATTGATTGAATTGATTTATTTTAATGGCCCGTCAACCCATCTCGGGTTATTTTATGAAAAAAAAACAGGAATCACCCACATTGTGCGTTTACACTTATACTCTTTTCCAGAGTTTTATGGTATCAAATATGGAGACACGATGTGCAATGGTTATCGTCGTAGAAAATGGACTCGGCGACATGAGTTCATATCGTGCCCGAGGCTGTTTGCATTTCTGTTGTGTCCTTAAAAGGGATACGATCAGACAAGTTTGTAGTTGAATGGAAGGACAACACGTTCGTAGATTTAAGATAGAGAGTTTTATTTCAGAAGAGATACAATGAGACAGACAATGAATAATGAGGACGCTACTAATCCTCGAAGCCAGCCCAGTATAATGCCGTGCTCACTATATATATAGTCAGACCACATGGGTGAGAGAGAAAGTGTGGAATATTCCATTACAACAATTTCATATAGCGATAATACCCCCGAGATCGGTACACATCCAACTATTCTCCCTCTAGCTATGGGTAAATATTTGAGTAGACCTTGGTTAAGCAACCAGCATCGGAAAATGAAAACACGGAATTTAAAAATGTTAAACTCCTCCTAAGAAATTCACATTGTGTCGCATCTTGCTCGTGTATAGGGGTTCGTAACTATATATATGATATCAAGTATTCATATTCAACACAAATAATTTGCACACAGTTGTATAGTTTCAAGCGTATCTATCTAATACTAATAATTTTTACACAATTCTATGATTTCAAGTAACTATTTGTTTTTATTTATAATCTTTTGTCTGCAAAGTTATATGGTTTCAGGTAACTAATAAGCATAATAATCCTTATTAAACAATTATAACTTCAAGTAACTATTCTTAATACAAATAAATTATAAACAGTATATAGTACCAAGTATTCCTATCCAATACTAATAATTTGTTGTTTTTTTAAGACCTTTTTTTTTCACACGGCTCTATCAAATAATTATAATTTCCAAACAGATCTAGATGGATCCTAACAGTTACTAACACCTCGAGTTATTAAAAATAACTCGTAAATGAAACTTGTGCCTTTTAATTTTTTTATAAAATTACATATTGTCGGATTTATTTCCATTTATCCATTGTTGGATTTACTTCTGCTTTTTCTCAACATACACACACACACACACACACACACACACACACACACACAGAGAGAGAGAGAGAGAGAGAGAGAGAGAGAGAGAGAGACAGACAGACAGACAGACAGACAGACAGACAGACACACACACACACACACACACACACACACAACACCACACACACACGCATATATATATATATATATATATATATATATATATATATATATATTAGGATATCTTTGACACAGTCAACTATACTTGGTGACAATGTTTCGCCTACACTGTTATTGAAATACAACTGTCACATACTGTTGGTTCGATGATCGCATAGGCGAGAAATTGACACTCACCAATCCCAGTTGACTGTATGCACTTTCGTAATTTAGCTAGCTTGTAATAGACCTGGTTGGAGAGTCACCATCTACCTGTCTGTGGAAGAATTTGATTCCAACCGAATTATACACCAAAAATTGAAGCAGGCTATTAGAAAGGGTAATTTTCAGCCCAGCAACATTCAAAGTGGAGAAGTTCCAACATGTAGTTTATGTAGAAGAGTATGTCTCTCAAAGGGTGGGCTGGTGAGTCGTCTGAGAAAACACAAGGATAGACTGTCAAATGCCACTGTCAACTAACTATGATGATAATAAAAAAAAAACAACAAAAAACAAAAAAACAAAAAAAACAGGAAATGGTCTTACTCGAACTCGAGTTGACAGCCATTATTATTAATTTAGAATATATACTCCACCGATATTGAGCATTTTATTTTATATATTATAATATATATATATATATATATATATATATATATATATATATATCATGTCGTGCTCTCACAGGATATCCATGACAATCTCTTCCATCCGTCCCTATCGTCATCATTCTCGAGAGGTCCTCTATGCAGCATTCTGCATCCGCACAGAGCTGATCAACGTACGTTTTTGCTGGTTGACACTGCTTGTCCATGCGCTGGCTTCAACAGGAGCATCGCTTATGAGTTCGTCCTTGCTTCTCCAGCAGTGTCCCGCGTGTCTTGTCCGTCTTACTCGGATGGTTATTCCGAATATAGCAGTGATATTCTCAATTGTTTGTAATTCATTTTCAACCAATCCACCACCTCCCAATCCTTACAACTCTTTATATAATTTTTGTGACTTCCTCTTCTTATTTACTCCCACTACTACTTGCTCATTCAACCAGATTTCTGTTTTTGAATAGATCTGGAACAAACGATCAATTACGTCCCTTCTGGTGATGCACTTCTTAGTGTTGAAAGTACTCCGAAAGAACATTTCGGTGCACTTATTAGCAGATTTCACCATGATATTAAAAAAATTGGACGCGGCACTTGAAAGAGTCGAGAAAAACTTGTCACAAATTAAAGCTGTGATACTTATGCTCTGATTTGGTGAGGTCCGATATCGAACCCGGTACCTTGTGGTTCCAGGCGAATGCTCTACCGACTGAAATGTATATGTGCGTGTATGTGTGTGTGAATAAAAAATCGTTTAAAAAGTCCTTCTTAAATCAAGAAACTGGTTTTATACTGGAGAGCAGAGCAGAATAAAACCTAAAAGAAACTTATATATATTCCATTACTTTTTGCCAGCATCATCAATATATATATATATATATATATATATATATATATATGTATATAAACTTTGTTCTTGTGAACGTTGTTTTTTTTTTTTTTGAAGCATTGGAAAAAAAAAACAGAACAAAAAACAGAATTTTAATATTCAACTGATGTTCTGTCCCTGGTTCGATTCATTCCGATATTTCGAGTGAACATCCACCCTTTTTTAAGGTATAGGGAATAGCGACTATCTGGAGAAAAATGAAATACTGTATATGAGAGAAAAAAGTGAATGGAGTATATATATATAAATAATCAAAAAGTCCAGAGAAGAAATCTTCCTTACGACACAAGAGTTTTATTTAAAAAACCTGTCGCAGTTTGAGAGCTCAATGTGTGCTCTTAATGTTAGAGTCACAGAGCAAATATATAATATCTCTGATGAGTCGGGAGAGTTAGACACTTTGTCTAAGCTCCCTGAAATAGACTATAAAGCTAAATCTCTAAGTCTTTCGTTATTTCCTTACTTATATATATATATATATATATATATATATATATATATATAATGAACTTACAGTTGCTACCATAATAGAGGAAAAAGGCAGATTCTAGGTAATTTTGAAATACTTAAACATGAAAAATAAAGCAATTTTCAATTCAATTTAAAGAAAGAAAAAATATGGGGTCTGCGTCCGCGCTCACCTCGATAATAATGATACAATTTTTGTATGATTGTGTGCTTATTATAAAAGCTGAAAAGAAAAGCATATCAACATTGAAGGAGGAAAAAGAAATGAAAATATCACTAATTGCTGAATAAGATAATTACACACATAGCATAATGATACCTTTATTTTGTTAGAATGTTTTTTTCTTTCCATTACATGTTTTTTTATACATAATTTTTTCTTACAAAACAACCATATCATTATTTCATGGGTATCATTATTTTACGCAAAAATGATTAATCACTTCATTTCTTCCTCTCTTTTTTTACCCCCTCCCCCTGCCTTCCCCGTCATCTTTTCCACGCTTTGCAACAAAAACAATTTCGACAAATTGCAAGCATGTACGTTATCGCTCAGAATCAAATACACCGATCACGTTTTCTTTCTTTTTATTCAAATAAACAGTTTATTTCGTTCTAAAGCAAAGATACTAGAATTTTACTATTTCTAATAAAACATTACACATATGAAACGCTTATCATCATCATCCTCATCCTCATCATCATCATCATCATCATCATGTCACGCTGTTAGCACCGATATCCATGACAATCTCTCTCCAGCTGTACCTATCTCTCATCATTCTCGGGAGGTCCTCTATGCAGGATCCTTGTATCCGCACAGAGCTGGTCAATGTACGTCTTTGTTGGTCGGCCCACACTGGCGTGACCATGTGCTGACTTCCACAGGAGGACGTCGCTTATGAGTTGGTCCTTGCTTCTCCAGCAGTGTCCTGCGTGTCTTATCTGTCTTACTCAGATGGTTTGGGTGATATGTGGCAGGTGGTCGTACAGCTGTTTTCTCGTGGGGTGTTGTTTCCACGTCTTGTTCAGGACCACACGTAGCATTCTTGTGCAGCTCCCATCTAGTTTATTATCTAGTCGCTTCGTTAGGGTCCAGGTGGTGCAGCCATACAAAAATCAAGAGGAGCTATTCAAGCCAGAAACGATAATTAGCTGTTTCATTACATATGAATCCTACATTTGTCATTGGAATAAATAATGCCAAAATATACAATAGCAATCGATATAATACTTAATACACTTATATATTTTGTAAGTATTTAATTTTACTGAAACTTCAAGATCAATATAGATGCATAGCGTAAATTAGGACAAGAGGCCGGGACGCCATAAGATCAAAATTACCAAAATGTCTTCCGAAATTAACAATTTCAATATTACAAATAAAACAAATGTGTAACATTTTCTTTTTACTCTTCATTTTAATTTTACGCTGGGCATTTAAGCGACGCAAGACCATTTTGAATATTTCATTTTTAAAATTGGGCGAAATAAAATTGGAAAAATAAGTACTCTACGATTAAGCGACAGCAGATAATCTAGATTTAGATTTTTGCATTTCATCTTGGACGATTTGGACTGTTTCATTTTCAACAAAAGGGTGTTGTAGGGGATAACAGACATAAGATTTTGAAACAAGTGTATTGATATATATATATTATATATATATATATATATATGTGTGTGTGTGTGTGTGTGTGTGTCTGTGTGTGTGTGTGCGTGTATATATATATATATATATATATATATAAACTCTCTATATAATATGAATATATATATATATATATATATATATATAATATATAATATATAAACTATCTCTCTTATCTTTTATATATATATATATATATATATATATATATATATATATATAATCCAAAAATCCGGAGAAGAAATCTTCCTTACGACATAGGGTTATTTTTATTAAAAATGTGTCGCAGTTTGCAGAGCTCAATGTGTACTCTTATTGTTAGAGTCATAGGGCAAATTTATAAATACAAATATAACAAAAGACTTAAAATGTTTGCATTATTGTCTATTTCAGGAAGCTTAGACAAAGTGTCTCCCAAATCATCATTCGCATCTAATGATTTGGGAGAGTTGTCTAAGCATCCTGAAATAGACTATAACGCAAAAATTCTAGGTCTTTTGTTATATTTTCACTTATATATATATATATATATATATATATATATATAGTATAAACAAAAAGTAATAAGACAAACAGGAATATTTTTAGATATGTTATTTATTCTCAACTAGTTTCGACCTTAGGTCATCGTCAGGAGAACATTTCTCATTTGAAGAAATTGTTTTAAGATTTTTTGGAAAGGGGGCATTATGGAAGAACTATAAAAATTGGAGTAGTTATATATATATATATATATATATATATATATATATATATATATATAAACTCTACATATGATATGATTACATATATATATAGAGAGAGGTTCTTCATGGAACAAATGGACTTGCTACTACTAACACACTCGTCTACCCGGATTTTAATAGCATATCAAACCCTCAAAAACACTTCAATTTTTATAGTTCTTCTATAATGCTCCCTTTCAAAAAATCTATAAACAATTTCTTCAAATAAGAAATTTGCTCCTGACGATGACCTAAGGTCGAAACTATTTGAGAATAACAAACATATAAGAAATATTCCTGCTTGTCTTATTACTTTTTGTTCATACTATATATATATATATATATATATATATATATATTTATTTTACAATGTTTTCACAGATCAAAGGGAGGCAACTTCGTTGGCATTACTACAAAAAAATGCAAATTTTGAAAAAATTTATTTTTAGTAATTCCGGGCTATAACAGCGTCCGCGAAACTAACCGACGTTATTTACAGTCCAAAATGTGACATTGAATAAAGAACTCCAACAAACACCATAGGATCTTGCTCAACAGCCTGATGATTGCTATTTAGCATGAAACCTGGGTCGCTGTTAATAATGAACATTGATCTGTGAAAACATTGTAAAATAAATAAATATTAGCTCTTACAAATTGTGATTGAGCACTGTATTTTCTTTGTTTCATCGCAAAAAGAAATTTTGTTTTTACATATACCTATATATATATATATATATATATATATATATATAATTAATGTTGATATTATGATTTCACACTCATAACTTCAAGTTTCTTGGTAGTCCAATCATCAGATGAGAAGTGGTTGAGATGTCAACCACTTCTCATCTGATGATTGGACTACCAAGAAACTTGAAGTTATGAGTGTGAAATCATAATATCAACATTAATTATAAATCTGCTCTGCTTTATTAGCATTGAGCACCTTTCCATGTAAATACTTTTCTCATTTTTTCATTCACTATTCATTATATATTATATATATATATATATATATGGACATTAGAAATTAAGGAACAAAGATATTTGGATTTATGCTTTTCTCCCTTATTCTATCGTGAAAGTAATTCTGATCAAAAGTTTCTCCGATTTTATTGTGTGACTCATTTTCTAATTTGCATCTCTTTCTGTTTTTCTTTTAACTTGTTGCTTTTAGCGGGAAAAATCCACGAGGACCATAAAGTTGGCGAGACTTGTAATTAGGGTCTTGTTCGAGACTTGTACAATAAAAGAAAGAGGACGGATTGATTTACTCTGCCTGTACTTATCGTCTATAAACAATGAAGAAACGGTTTACCCGTGTGATGTTTGTTTACTGAATGAACAGAAAAGAAAGAAAGAAAAAAAAGGCCTGCTGTGTCGTTTTCCTGTGATTCAAGAGATCTCTGACCCAAATATTAGCGTTGCTATGCAATTTCCTTTTAATCTGATTCTGAGGACTGAGTAACACAGTCCTACGGCACAGTTTCTTAATGTTTTTTTGTATTTGAGTTTAGAAGATTGCAAATACTGATATCTCATAGATGTTTATTTCTTTGAACAGGATATTATCCATATACATAGAATACCTTAACTGCAATCCTCTACAGAGAAGGGTAAGGCGCACCTTGGGTATGAACCCTAAATTGCATCCAGTAGAGAGTCTCCAGCTAAGCTTGGTAAATGACCCCTATTAAATACTGGATTCGATGCTCGCTAGATGCCCTATACTGGTAGCTTTATGCCAGGTGTAAGCAATGCTTTTGAGGAGGAGCGTAGTGTAATGGTTACCGTCGTAGGAAATGTCAAGACGGGTTCAAATCCTGGACGAGGCTGTTTGCGTTTCTCATAGAGTTAATACTGTGGGGAATACTAATGGCGAAAGGTATGAATCCATATACCTATAATACCATAACTGCAATCCTCTGCAGAGAAGGGTAAGACCCACCCTGGGTAAGACCCTAAACTGCAACCGGTAAAGAGTCTCCCGCTAAGCTTGGTAAATGACGACTACTATATAGTGGGTTCGCTAGATGCCCAATACTGGTAGCTTTATGCCAGATGTAAGCTATACTTATAACGAGGAAGCGTGTGGTGTAATGGTTAAAGTGATGGGAAATGGACTCGTCGCCCCGAGTTCAAATACTGGACGTGGTAATTGCATTTCACTTAGCGCTAATACCCTTGGGAAAGGTATGAATCCTACTCTCCCTCCAGCTATGGGTAAATAGTAGGGCAGATTGGGCTCTTTAACCTTGGTTAGGCAACCGGTCTAGGAGAAGGAAAACTCTGAATTCAAACCTGTTAAACTTCGCTTAAGAAATTGACCCTGTGTCGCATCCTGCTCGTGCGGAGGGGTTGGTAAATATCTATACTTATAACGAGGAGCGTGGTATAAGGGTTACCGTTGTATGAAATGGACACCGAGAGACGAGTTCAAGTACTGGATGAGGTTTTTGCATTGCATGGGGAATACTGTTACAATTTTTTTGGCCCTTTCTAGGCTGCAAGTGAGAACACTTTACAGTGGAGATTCCTTGTGTTCCTTAGTGTTAGGTAGAATCCTTGTGTTCCTCATCTGTTCGTCCGTACCGAATGCGTGCAAATGAACGGCTTTCAAGATCGGCGATTAAATAGTTAACTAACCTCGTATTCGAACGTGTTGATTGGTTGGCTTTAATCCACGTGCCCACGCAGAGTCTATAAGTTTAAGTGGTGGACACACCTTGTATGCCAAAATATTCCAACAAATACTAAGGGGGAAATGTATTCTACCTTTAGGCAATAGTAAATCGTAAAAAAAATGATCTCTTGTTTGGTAACCAGTCTAGGAGAATGAAATGTCAATTTATCATTTTTGTAATACATTAATTCATTTGATGCAGTTACCTCATCTTAGTTTTTTTGTAATATAGCGATTGTCTGCCTCTGTTGGGATGGACTTGGGTCCAAATGAGTTATCTTCCCTTACTGCGTGGTTTTCGACAATAGGTTTCTGGTTGTTTAAACAGCAGCCCTGAAATTATCACTCCCCTTCTTTTGGTCTAGCATCCACAGAACATTGGCTAGACGCTTGGTGTCTTTGTCCATTAAATGGAGAGCTTTGCCCACACCCCAACTATTAGTAAGTGACTCACTTATTCTTCATGAACTCTTTATTACGTCTTTAGGACTTTAGTCCTATCTGTTCATGTATCTATGTTGTATTTTATGTATGTCATTTCTCCATGTGCTCAGACAATAAAGTCTGTTTTGTTGTTAAGTGTATTTCTTTGTTCAGATTCATTTATGTATATATGTACCTACATTGGAAGGTTACTCTAAGCCTTTTAACGTAGTATAAGAACATACATTATATTCTTATAGTAATATTTTGGCCATCCAGAAATTTAGTACATAGATGCATAGATTTTCTCATTCGTACACCTGCCACAAAAAATATATATTTACCAACCCCGCAATACGCGCAGGATGTGACCCAAGGTCAATTTTAAGCAAGGTTTAACAAGGTTGAATTCATAATTTCTTTTTCGTTGACTGGTTACCTAACCAAAGATAAAGAGCCCAGTCTGCCCTACTATTTATCCATAGGAAGAGTAGTTTAATTCATACCTTTCCCATAGGTATTAGCGCTATGTGAAATGCAAACAGCCACATCTAAGATTTGAACTTTCCTACCACGATAACTATTACACAATGCGCCTCAAATATATTTACTTCAAACTGTATCCCATGCTGATGCAGTAGTTCTGGAATTCTTGGGAGTACCCATTCATTGCCATTAATTATTCTAAAGTCCACTCTGACCCAAAGTATTATCTGTTAGGATATCATCTATAGGTCAAATAGATCTTTGAAAATTATTAAATGGAAATACTTATAACTATGTAACTGTGTGCAAACAGTTAAGTAGGAATAGAAGAAACTCTTGAAACCCTACATCTGTGTGCAAATTATTTCTATTTTTGATGTATAATTGCAAACAAATAATTTTGGGCCAATAAAAAATTCAATTTAAAAAAAAAAAACTTTGAAAATATAGTTAATACAATCAGATATTATGGGTTAAATAAAAAATTTTGAAGGTTATCACAATGCAAGTGTAAAGAAAAATTATGTAACTGTGATGTTGTTTGTTAATCTTGCTGTATTCTTAATATTTTGAGACAAAGATGTATTCGTCTAAAGATTTCTGAAGGTCCCGGGTGTGTTAGCTTGTTGCTAGGTTATGTCTATTCTGTTTGATTCTTTCTTGAAATTATCTGTGAGTGTGTATGTGTAAGTCTCTGTGTGTGTATGTTTATGTGTGTGTGTTCAACAGTGTCTTAGTATCATTCCAGGTTTGGCCTACCCTTTTTTATTATTAGGTAGGCCTTAGTAATTTGTTTATGTGTGCGTGCGTGCGTGCGTGCGTGTGTGTGTGTGTGTGTGTGTGTGTGTGTTCTCTAGGCGCAGCTGTTTTTTATTTATTTATTTTTTATTACCTTCATCTGTGCATCTGTGTGTGTGTGTGTGTGTGTGTGTGTGTTCTTCAGACACAGCTTTTCTTTTTTTTTATTACTGTCTATATTGTTTTGCTGTGTGTGTGTGCGTGTTTGATATATATATATGTTATATGTGCGTGTGCCGTGCCCATATATGTTTGTGTATGTATGGATATTTTATTCAACTTCGTAATGAAGCTGAATTCTTGTACTTATGTCTTTATTTCATGGAATTTCTGGCTATATAAGATCAGCACCAACAAATCTACAATCAAATTTTTTCCCGGGTTTTCTTCTTTTACGAAATAAACAATTAACGTTTGGAAATAAACATCATTGAATGTTTTTGTTATATACAAACAGTTTCCCTTTGTTTGTCAGATGAATAGATAATTTCTGATTCTATATCCAAAGTTAATCTTTTCTCTCGTACTTTTATTAAGTACAAAGCCAGAAGATTAGAGAAAAAAAAAGTTTTATTAAATGTAAGATTTGTCTTTTCTTTTTGGGTGCAAACGATTCCTTATTGTAACGATGAGCTCATCAGGAATTCTTTGTCTTCAGACGCTGTAGTTATTTATGACGTCATGCATTACAAAAGAAGTGGTTGCATAGAAACAAGTGAAACAACTTCAATAATTGAAACAGATTAGCCAATGAAAAAAGATGAGCGAACAAGAAACAAGATTTCCTTTCAGAAGAGAAGAGAAGTAAATTCAGAAAACATAAAACGTAATATTAAAACACAAATATAAAAAAAACAGAGGAAACCGAAAGTTTCAGCATTTACCAGTTCCGTCTAAAATATCACCGATCCCTGTCAAGGTTTAAAATAAAAGTAAGAGCGATTTGGATTTGATTGCGTCTATATTTCTGTATCCGCTTCTCGATCTCAAACACAGGCTGCCCTGTCGGCTGGGTCTGTAGAACACACCGACTGCACCGCTTCCCAGTGGTGACACCTGTTGTCCAAGGGTGTGCTCAAGGACGAAATCGAGCTGACTGGGCAGCCCATGACATGCAACACTCCTCTTTGGCCCTAACTTGGGCTAGACGAGCGGTCGGAGAGGCCCGATCAATCTGCTGGTCACGTTAAGCCCTAGCACCTATATAATTAATTCCCAACCATATCCCTTAGTTGCTCTTATGGCAAAGCCTCTACCCATTGTGTCATATATGTGCTAGAAGGCGGTGGCTGAGGATCATAAGTGACTTGGGTATGATGATAAACTGCATCTAGTGGTGAGGTTCCAATTCTGGAGATCTGAATATTGTGGATTACTACTTCATTGCTATTACTCCCAGGTCTACTTCTACCCAGAGTTGTAGTGTCTGTTAGGGTCCAATCTATAATCTCTAAATGAGTAAAAATGTGTTTAAAAGTGATCTAAAATATTGAATACCCAACAGAAATGAATAAAGCAAAAACACCGTCGACAAAAAATAACCCAAGGGATGACATGCCGTAAAATCTAACCAACCAACCAACCAACCGAGCCCAACCAAAACGTAGCCTAGTTTTATTCACATCAAGTAATTAAAGAAAATACAGAATACAACCTGAGCCCCTGGCTCAACATTTTATTTGGAGGAACGGGATACGACACTGGTCTTCTGATATCTTAGTCCTCCATTGCTAGTTCCATTCACTGACCGTTCCATGATAATAATATACTTTCGTACATCACATTCCGTAGCCTACTTATTGCATAATTCTTCAGATTCTATGATTGCTAGCCTACTAAAACACTCAAATATAACGTATTTCTTTTACTTAGAATTAAAATAAAATTAAATGTACGATACAGATGATAACATGGGAGTGGGTGTTAAGAAAAGAACAACAGATTAAATTGATTTCAGTTCAAGAATGCAAATAATCTAAACAAATATGTATATATTTACCAACCCCTCCGCACGAGCAGGATGTGACACAAGGTCAATTTCGTAGGCGGAGTTCAACAGGGTTGACTCCAGAGTTTCCTTCTCTTAAACTGGTTACCTAGCCAAGTTTAATGAGTCCAGCCTGCCTAACTATTTACCCATAGTTGGATGGAGAGTAGTTGGATGCATACCTTTCCCGAGGGTATTAGCGCTATGTGAAATGCAAACATCCTCGTCCAGGATTTGAACTCGGGTCGACGAGTACGTTTCCTACAACTCTAATCATTACACATAGAGAGTTGTACACAATATGGATACCTACTTCTAGGAATTAAATAAAATCGAAAGATTTGTATGTATTCGCTCATGGAGTAATGGATATTGTCGTTAGAAGTGGACTAGACTACCCGAGTTCGCATCCTGGACGTGGCTGTTTGCATTCTTCATAGGAAAGATATGTATCCAACTATTCTCTCCAGTTAGGACAGTCTGCGCTCTTTACTCTTGGTAAGAATTTACTCAACCCATTCACCGAGGGTAGGATGTGAAAAGACTTGTCATTCTGCTATTTAGAAATTTTAACGAGGAATTCCTAAGTTTTAGCCATACATATGTATTTTATGGGCAGGGTTAAGCCAAGAAATATAATACAATATTCGTCAAAACTCTAATTTGTTTCATGTGTTTTCTGTTACTGATTTATGTTACTTTAATCACCACATTTATTGTACTAAACTTATCGTATGAAATCATCTTCAGATGATATTACATTTTAATGTTTTTTTGGTAATCAGATTAGATTCAATATTACTACGCCAGACATGGACTAGATGAAAAGTTGTTCCTGGATATTTTCTTTCTTTCTTTTCTGTTTTTCCTCAAACGCTATGTGGCAAAATGTGCTATCTAAAAGAAATGAAAATATTTACATTTTACCAACTGTGTTTAGAAATATCTCAATTAATTGATGAGATGTACAAGAATATCCAACTTGACGTCGGGGAGGGCATGTGGAAGAGTATAATGAGCGAACAAACAAGCAGAATTATAATGTGGATTATACACTGATTTATCATGTCTTTATTTTGAGGTTCCAATCTTTGGATCCTCTCACTTTCCGTGGGTTCCTGTCATATTCAAAAATGTTCTTTGATTCTCCAGTTGAACCTTTATTTGTCCCGCGCTAGTGGATTGTTCTCATACTGCAGCCCATGCTGTGATATATCTCAGAATAATTCATTGTTTTTATTTATTGTTGGCATCCTTCCGTCTACGAGAGACGATGGAGTAGTGACCAGTTTTTTTCAGAACTACATAGCCTGGGCGGGTTCATATGGAGGGTAAGCTGTTGTCCAAGCAGCAAACCCCATTTCTCCACACTGTCGCTGTAATTCAAAGGAAAGGTAAGGGATCAATGCAGTTTAGCAGCGGTATTATCGCAGGAGTTGCTGGGTAGCACAGGATTTCAGCATCACACCACTTTAGGGAGTCAAGCTCCTGATTTGTTTTGGAGGTTTACTACCCTAGCATTTTCTTGGGATGATGTACAGCAATAGATTTTTATAATTATAGATTTTTGAAAAGTCTATGTCACCTTTCTGTCTTTACGAAGCTGCTACAGCCTCTATCAACTGGGTTGCACTGCCTGGTCCAGGTATTGAGATCACAACCTTTGGGTAATTACCTTATAAATGCTTAATCAACGCATAAGTCCACAAGTCCATTGTCCCTTATGTGGTCGATTGATTGATGATAACGACATATATATATTTACCAACCACTCCCCGTGAGCAGGATGTGACACAAGGTCAATTTCTTAAGCGAAGTTAAACAGGTTTGAATTCAGAGTTTTTCTTTTCCTAGACCGGTTGCCTAACCAAGGTTAAAGTTCCCAGTCTGCCCTAATATTTACCCATAGCTGGAGGGAGCGTAGGATTCATACCTTTCCAAAGGGTATTAGCGCTAAGTGAAATGCAATTACCACATCTAGGATTTGAACTCTGGGCGACGAGTCCATTTCCCATGACTTTAACCATTACACCACGCGCTTCCATGACATGATAACGATATATAAACCTGTATAGGGTTATTTTCTGCATAGAGGTTAGGGAATATACTTAATTCTACGTTCATATTTATATTTGCAGGTTAGTTTTTTGGTTTGTTGGATTTTGACCCTTGTTGGGTTATTAAATGCCGAAGACTATTCATACTTGATGGGTAATCAATTTCTTTAAATTCAATTTAAAAAACAACTTATTTTTTCTATTTAAATCATACGTGGAAACCTAACAGGTACTACCACTCCGGGTCAGAGTTGACCTGAAAGTAATGTCAATGAAGAGGCACTCGTCACTCCCAATTGCTCCAAAATTGGAACCTCACCACTATATGCAGTTTAACGTCATACCCAGGTCACTAAGACCCTCACCCACCGCCTTCTAGCAAATATACACAAAGGATTGTGGGTTTGCTATAAGGGGAGTGGAGTTGGGACAATGGTATAGGTACTAGGGCTTGACATGATCAGCCGATTGATCGGAGTGGTCCTCTCCGACCACCCGTCTACCCTAAGTAAGGACCCATCTTTAGGAGTGTCTTACTCTTCTACAGGGGATTTAGTCAGCATTTAGACTCAGTCAAGTATTTCAATATTTTATAAATATATATACACAAAAGACGGTCTGCCTTAATCTTACATTAAGAGGTTACGGCAGCAGGGCCTCTGGTCATGTCACGCTTAAATCTTTGATTTCTATCAGATCATAGTCAAGAACCTGTTCAGTATTTGATTTTGTTTGTATCGAACCCCAGCACCACAAGTAGGATGCGATACAAGGTGTATTTGTATCAAAAGGTTTTTCTTCTTCTCAACCTTAGACCAAAGTTAAAGAGTCAAGTCTGCTTTACTGTTTACCCATAGCTGGAGGGAGAATAATTGGATATTTGGATATCCGGATTAGATAAAATGCTACAGATATTCATATGGGTGTCAACGCAGCTCAAGGCATAACTGCTTTTGAATACGTTCCTGGTGTTACAAAGTGGAGTGTTGTATTCCAAATGTGTATTGTAGCCTGTTCACATGACGGAAACCATCTAATCCCAGCCAAGGTTATCAAAACTGACCTCGGAGTCAATGCCTGTCAATCAAACCCTAAGATGTAATTTGTTTACACTTCTTTTATTATCTTAGCTTCGGACGTTGGCAAACATCGTTTCTGCCACTTCTTCAGATGGAACTATCTACTGTCGTGAAGAATAAACGCTAAAACATCTTTTTGTGTATACTCCTTTTATTCTCTTACCTACGAAATATTTTCATTTATATATAAGCCGATTACCTTGGGGAGGTGGCGCAACCTCGATAAACATGAGTTACAACAACCCTAACATATGGGAGCCAACTTATTACCTTAACATCTAAGCACCAACTTACTATCGTAACATCTAAGTGCTAACTGGTTTAATTTAAAATCTACGCTTCCAAATTTGTATTGTAGCCGGGTCACATGACTGAAACCATCTAATCCCATCTAAGGCAATCAAAAGTGACCTCGGGGTCAATGCTTGTCAATCCAATCCGGTTGACCCAACGTTTCCGTGTCCTGGGCCTGACGTTAAACTGCAACTGATGGTGAAATTCCAATTTGGAGCTCTGGGGAGCGTGGAGTTCTCATTACTCCCAGGTTCATAAGGACCCGGAGTGGTAGTACCTGTTAGGGTCCCATCTATGGGTTAAATAGAAATAACATGTTTAAAAATTTGTTTAAAAATTGAGTTTAAAAAAAACTGAATACTCATCAAGAATGAATAAAGCAAAAAATATTCGGCATAAAATAAGCCAACAAGGATTGGCATGCCGTAAAATCAACTAACCAACCAAACCAAAGTCTTCGAGTACATTTTCTATTACCCTTTGCAAAATCTACGTTACTAAAAAGAATAGATATTGCTATTCTATTATTTAACTATTGCAATCGACACTGACTACGCTACAGACGTTCATTTGCTGACTATGCTAGATATCTAATCGGATGACAACGCAACTCAAATGTCACATATTCTTTTATTTGTGTGTGTGGGGGGGGTCCTTTTGTGGTAATTTTCACCTTTAGTTGTTAAAATTCCTAGCAAATAAGTCAATTAGAGTAACCTCCCTTGACTTTCACTTTGAACTAAGTCGGTAGCTCTGTTGAAAGTCTCCGTGCGAAATGAACAAATCTTTAAAACTTTTTCAAAAACAATACAACTGCATGCTTTAACATAAAAATATCATAAAATGTGTTCTTAATAACAATTAAGTTCATTTCAGATAATTTTATGGTAGGGATTTAGCCAACTGACTTTCACTTTGAAACAAGACGGCAGCCATTTTGAATGTGTACGTGCGAAATATACATATCTTAGAATCGTTTCGAAAACAATACAACTGCATGCTTTAACACAAAAATATCATAAAATGTGTTCTTAATAACAATTAAGTTCCTTTCAGATAATTTTATGCTAGAGATTTAGCCAATTGACTTTCATTTTGAAACAAGACGGTAGCCGTTTTGAATGTGTACGTACGAAATATACAAATCTTAGAATCGTTTCGAAAACAATACAATTGCATGCTTTAACACAAAAATATCATAAAATGTGTTCTTAATAACAATTAAGTTCATTTCAGATAACGCGCACTCACAATTTTATGCTAGGAATTTTAACAACTAAAGGTGAAAATTACCCATTTTGTTTGAAAATCATTTCTCTTATAGACTCTCCTATTTTCAATGGAAAGATTTCTTTCTTTCTATATTTTTATTGTAAGTAAGATTAATGTTTATTTTTTCTTTCTTTTTAAATATTCTGCTCCTAAGTAGGTTTATAATCATGGAGCTCGCAAGGAATTATGGTGAAATCAGGCTGCAGAAGATGACGGAGAGAAAGTATTAATCAGCATGGATCGATCGGTGAATGAAATTAACTAAGGAAAGAGACAAGACCAGTGTGTACCCCCTTCCTCCACCACCTAATAAAATTTCGAGCCTTGTGCTCAGATTTTGACCTGTATCTCTGTAACCTATTTCTTGTGAATGAAATAGTGTTGTGTTGCTTTTTATGCGGGAACGGATGCAGAGATGCTGCAGTGTCCAGAAAATTTGGTTGGATATTTTATCTAATGGCATAGCAACTATTGTGGGTTAACCAATGCCAAATCCTGTCTCTTTCGTATGTATGGTTTGTAAGCGAATATTTTGTTGGGAAATATTTTTGTTTGGTTTTATAAACTGGTATTAATAATTTTCATTAACTTCATAAGTGGTAATAAATTGATAGAAGTTGATTGGTTGATGTTTAATGACATATCAAATCTTGTTTTTTTATATATGATTTGTAAGTGAATAGTTCGTAGGTAAATATTTTTGTTTGGTTTTATAAACTGCTAAAAAATAATTCTCATTAAACTTCATGTGTATCAAGAAATTTGTAGAATTAATTTCCATATAATATTCATCATTAATTTCCTGTGTATCAATAAACTGGAAGAAATAATTTTCATTAATTTGCAAACAGATATATTTAACCCATAGATGGGACCCTAACAGGTACTACCACCCGGGACAGGATAGACCTGAGAGTAATGGGAGTAATGACAATGAAGGGGTACTCCACACTTCTAAAATTAAAACCCCACCTTAGCCATGGTTTAATATCTGATTATCGTTTCAATTTCCGACTATTACCATTATACGACAGACGCTTTCTATAAAATCTTGGAAATAACAGACATTTTATCTTTTGCTTATTTTCTTCTGTTTTGTTTGTTTTTAAAATCATGATGGATAAATGAATGATTCAAACGGAATGTCAACCTGTGTAGTATTATTTCTTGCAGGAAGATTGGGGAATCATATATAGTGTATGTTTACATTTATATTTTTGAGTAGTTTCTTAAGATATTTTTGTATACGGGTAAATTTTTATCAAGAATACCTATCTAATACAAATAATTTCTAACTGATCTATTTTACCCTTAGATCCCACCCTAATAGATACAACCACTCCGTGTCAGAGTGGACCTGGGTGTTATGTGAATTATAATGTACTCCAAACACCCCCAAGAACTGCAGACCCATCAGCGGATCTCATAACCAGGACACATTTTTAGGGGTCTCTTACTCTTCTACAGGGGATATAGTCAGTATTTAGACTCAGTCGAATATTTCAATATTATATATATATATATATATATATATATATATATATATATATATATATATATATATATATAAAGAGGGTCTGCCTTAATATTATATTAAGAAGTTACGGCAACAGGGCCTCTGGTCATGTCACGCTTAAATCTTTGATTCAGTATTTGATTTTGTTTATATCGAACCCCAACACCACAAGTAGGATGCGATACAAGGTGTATTTTTATCAAAAGGTTTCTCTTCTTCTCAACTTTACCTTAGACCAAGGTTAAAGAGTCAAGTCTGTTTTACTGTTTACCCATAGCTGGAGGGAGAATAATTGGATATTTGGATATCCGGATTAGATAAAATGCTACAGATATTCATATGGGTGTCAACGCAGCTCAGAGCATGACTGCTTTTGAATACGTTCCTGGTGTTACATGGACCGCAGATCCTCTGCTTCTTTTGTCTTTTCGATGCGCTTCTCATATAAGGCAGACGGGTCGCGTTAGTTTTTGACTATAGTCATCCATCATTTTACCTTTTCTTGTGGAAGCTGGTGTTATTTCTTGCACTATGGTTGTTAACACGATTGTTCTTATTGAATCACTACACTCTTCAAGTTATTAGTACATCCTGTACGTTCAGGTTATTCTCTGTATCCATTTCCATCGAGTCCCTATTGAATATTTAATTGAGTTTTCACGTTTCAGCATTGGATGTACAATTTCCCTCTTCGGGGTCATAGGTTGAATGTGTCATCAACGTATCCGAGCCAGAGAGTTAGCTTGAATATCATTTTCATAGCTATTTCTTCGAAGTATTCTATATGTATAGATTTGCCATCAGTGGAGACAGTGGTGATCCCATAAACACGTCTTCTTCCTTTTGAGATATCCTCCCCAGCTTTATTATCAAGACGTGCTGACAGCACGGATTCACTATAGTGCGTCTCGAAAACCCTACCCATCTGTCATCGCTCTGGGTAAGTTCATTAGACTGGTGTGTCCATGTACAGGATTCCATAGGAGAACGTCGCTTATATTCACCCTTCCCTTTCCAGCAGTGCCCAACATGTCATACTCATCTTATGAATTTACCTAACACCTCTGCCCGAGTAGGATCTGACACAAGATCATTTTTAAAGCGTAGTCTAACAGGTTTGTTAAGATTAAAGAGCCCAGTATGACCTACTAGTTTACCCGCAAAAGTAAGTCATCTGGGTGGTCTAATGTCGGTATCAGCCTATCAGCGAGGGAGTCTATCCACTTTTCCCTAGCGCTAGACCAAGGAGATGGTTTTTGCGTCTGAGGTGGAGCGCCACACCTACCATCAGCTCCTTACTTTATCGCACAGATCCCTGTGCTACTCGTACGCTGAGTTTGCGAGGTCCGGTTTCGAACTAGGAACCTTGTATTTTCTAGCCGACCGATCTACTGACTGAGCTAACCCAGGTCTTCGTAGCTGGGGGTATTAGCAGTATGAGAAATTAAAATAGTCATTGAACTCGGGATATCGTGTCCACTTCCTACGACAAGGACGCATGAACGCCTCCTTGTTCGTTTTACTTAGATAGTTTGTGAGATGAGAGGTAAGTGGCGATAAAATAGCTGTTTTGTGGTGCTACATTCAGGATTTGTTCAGCCCAACATGCACCATCCTTGTGTAGTTTCCATCTAGCTTTTTCTCGGTGCGTTTGTGTAGTTGTTTCTTCAGAGTTACTTGTTTGTCACACGGTCCTATGGAATACAAGTAATTGTCAAATAGATCAATTCGACGCATAGATGGATGGGGGAGAAGAATACGCCGACTACACCTCTGCATAAGGATAAAAAACTAAAGAGGGACACATGTTGGCCGTGGCTGGCTACCCGTGATGCTTATGGATGGAATAGTAGTGACGGAGCAGTCCATGACATGCCACACTCCACTTTGGCCCTTACTTACGGGTGGTCGGAGAGCCCCTCTCCGATCAATCGTCCCGACCCTATTCCCTTTATGGCAAGTCCCAACCATTTTTATCATATATTTGGTAGAAGGTGTTGGCTGATACATTTATGGTGTTAAAAACTAGTAGTGAAGTTCCAATTCTGGAGCTCTGGGGAGTATGAAGTACCTCTTTATCGCCATTACTCCCAGATCCACCCTAACCCAGATTGGCAGTACGTTTTAGGGACCCATCTATGGGTTAACTAGAATAAAATTAATTAACAAAAATGTGTTCAAAAATTGAGTTAAAAATAATTCAATACCCATCAAGAATGAATTAAAAAAAAGTCTTCCGCATGAAATAACCCAACAAGGGTTGTCATGCTGTAAAACCCAATCAACCAACCAATCATAGATGGAAGCCTAACAGATACTAAAAAAGTGGACCTGGGAGTAATGTCAATGAAGGGGGACTCCACACTCCTCAGATCTCTAGAACTGGAGCTTCACCACGCACTTTAATGTAATACTCAGAACATCCGTTTTTTGGATGGGGTGTTATTACTCTTCAGAGAATAGTCAACATATTTTAAGCTCCGTTGACAGGGTGAAATAGCAGAAAAGAATTCTTAACGTTTCATAAATTTACACATGTTAAAAAGATATACTTTGTACCTGGTCACTAAACAATGACTCCTTAAGATAGTGGCCTACATAGAATTATGGCACATTATTCGTATAACAGCTAGAAAATTGTATTATCAACTTATATTATCATTTCTAAATAGCGGAAAGAAATTATTAACGTTTGATATTTTTACAGGCTTAAATAGAACTAGTTATAGAGGAATTTATTCACTCTCTTCCCGTTCATTTAACACATTCTCTTTCTCTTTCCTCTCCCTTTACTTCTCACCTTTTCCTTCTTACCTTCTTTTATACCCCCGCTATATTTAAGACGTATCTATCTATCTATCTATCTATCTATCTATCTATCTTTTGCTTTCTCATTCCTTAGACTTGGCTAATGCGTTTAGATTAACAAAAGCAGTCACATGACATAACAAAAGCAGGAAAGTGGGACATAAAAAGTGTATTATTATACTTACATACAATGGCACCTTGACTTACGAGTTTAATTCGTTCCACTTTTAACTCAATTTCCTCGTATATCAAGCAAAATTTCCCTGTTGAAATAAACTGAAATGCCATTAATCCGTTTCAACCCCACCACACTAAAATACATACTGGGAAAGTAGGACATACAAAGTGTATGGCACCTTGACTTACGAGTTTAATTCGTTCCGCTCGTAACTCAATTTCCTCGTATATCAAGCAAATTTTCCCCGTTGAAATAAACTGAAATGCCATTAATCCGTTTCAACCCCACCACTCTAAAATACATAATGGGAAAGTGGGACATACCTAAGTGTATGGCACCTTGACTTACGAGTTTAATTCGTTCCGCTCGTAACTCAATTTCCTCGTATATCAAGCAAATTTTCCCCGTTGAAATAAACTGAAATGCCATTAATCCGTTCCAACCCCCAGCCACCTCAAAGACCCATCTTTTTTAAGTTAATATATAAAAATATTTTTCCAGAAAAAATACTCAGTCTATTTTTGTTTTGTGTGTGTGTGTGTGTGTGTGTGTGTGTGTGTGTGTGTGTGTGTGTGTGTCACAGCCCGTGACAGTCACTTTCCTTGTTCATGAATCCCTTTTTCATTTTACAAAAGTGAGATTATATATACAGTGTCACCTGGACTTATGAGTTTAATTCGTTCCACCCGTAACTCAATTTCCTCGTATATCAAACTAATTTTCCCCATTGAAATAAACTGAAATGTCATTAATCCGTTTCAGACCCGACCCCACGAAAACACAATATATGTATAGTTAGGTTTTTTTTAAAATAATAAAATACACTGTATTGTATAAAAACATAAATAAAATGTAATGAATTATATGTTCATATGTTTTAATGTTTATCCTTTTTATAAATGATTTTTTTCTTTGGCGTAATAAATTTGGATACTTGAATGTTTTTAGTAAACTTATTTACATAAACGTATCTGAAAGTCACACGGACCTCAAACTTTAGCTCTCATCACAGAGCAAAAAAGCGATCGAGTGACTGTTCGTTACTCGAAAAACCCGTAAGTTGGAACACTCGTAAGTCAAGGTACCACTGTATTGATTTGTGAAAAGGTAAAGAGGCGGAAGACAACTCGTCAGTATAAGGGATTAAGTCTACCCTGTTGTCAATGCAATTTATTTATTACCATCTGAAGTAAAATCTGCAGAATGGACTATTATCGGTTTCAGTCAAAAAGCGAGGGAGTCTATCCCCTTTTCTTTAAGATTTAAGGAATTAGCAAAAATGATTGAAGAACTAAGAAAGAAATCAACCCCTAGTCAACTAGACAGGATGGCAGCCAGAGCAGATAGAAGAAGTAGAAACAGTAACCAGAGTAATGTACCAAGTAAAAACATCTTCAATCTAATCTAATGTATCTCCCCCCCCCTCTCTCTCTCTCTGTGAGATGATCACTCTCCACGATTATATACATCCAAGTAAAAAGGGCTATATAACAGTAGGATCGTAGTTGAGGGAGAGCCGCTGTGAGCAGTTTAATGTAGGCAAAGAGCAAAAGGTATCTCGTTTCAATGAAAAATTATATCAACAATGACATAACAACATTGTCAAATAGTAAGTCGAAATGGATTGTTGAAACGATACTATCAGTCTATATAAGATTTAAAAAAAAGATGCAGCAAGCCGGTTTAGAATAAGTAAAAATAGGCATATATATCTGAAGCCACCCTGGCGCAACACCATGAAGCCAAGAGGCCCAGAAGAAAGCGGCGGCAACAAAGCACAACATCTTCAGGGACAGCCTTCACATGCAACATCTGTGGTCGAGAATGTTTTTCGAACATCAGACTTCACAGTTACAGGAAGCACTGCAACTTCAAAGGCACAAGAACTATATAGTCTTCCGAGACTGCAATGACAATGACAGACATATATAAATATACTTATAGTCTTGTACTAGACTGAGCTAGGTTCAATAAATTAATACTAAATTAGTGGACTAAACGATGTCCATATATGGATGAGAGAGGGATGGACTGCTATAGAAAGATTATCAATCATATAAAAATCTGATAAAACGAGAATTCTTCCATTTTGTAGCCGTGTCATTGCTACTGTATGACTGCACCACTTGGACGTTAACTAAAACTATTATAGAACAAGCTGGGTGGGAACTGTACAAGGATTATGCTTGTGTTGTATTGGTCAAATCCTGGAAGCAGCACTCTGTAAAAAGAAGTTGTACGACCACTTACCTCCTATCACATAAAACGTCCAAGTAGGGCGAGCTAGGCAATCTGGACACTCCTGGGGAAAGTGAAGTCCTCCTGTGGGCACCTACACATGGACACATTAGTGTAGGCCAACCAGAAAAAAAACCTACATCAATCAGTACGGTGTGAATTCTGGATGCTGTGAAGAGGACCTTCCAGGGGTGATGGCATATAGGGAGAGGTGGCGAGAAAGAGTCATAGATACCCGTGCTATCGACACAACCTAATGATGATGAAGTCATT
>CM042141.1:124090772-124138272 GCA_023376005.1 Doryteuthis pealeii
CCTGCATTCGAAATCCTTGATTCTACCGAGGATTGAACACTAACAGCTGCGCCTTATACAGTACCAATATACTACTTTATAGTGTCCTGTCTTTTACAATGAAACAACATTAAAAGCAGAAGATGGCTTAGATTTAGCACATAGCCTTGACTATGTGGCACCTAGTGAGAAGCAAACTCACTACTCAGTTGTAAGTGATCTGCGAGTCTCTTTTGCTAACTCTTACACGCTGACCTGAGTCCAAATTCTGGATGAATCTGTTCGCGTTTCACTTCGCGCTAATGCCCTTGGGAAAGGCATGAACCCATCTTTTCTCTCCACCCTCGATGGGTAAATAGTAAGTCAGACTGGGTTCTTTAGCCTTTGTATGGCAACCGGTCTAAAAGAAGGAATGAATTCAGACCAGTACTGTTCCGCTGAAAAATTGGTGGAACCTATTGTTTAATTGTTATCGTCGTAGGAAATGGACACGGCGACACGAGTTCAAATCTTGGACTAGGTTGGTTGCATTTCACATAGCACTAATACCATTAGGAAAGCTGAATCCAACTACGCGCTCTCTCTCTCTCTCTCTTTCTCTCTCTCTCTCTCTCTCTCTCTCTCTCCAGCTATGGGTAAATTGTAGGGCAGTCTGGGTTCTTTAGCTGTTGTATAGCAACCGGTTTAGGAGAAGGAAAACTCTGAATTAAATCCAGAATTAATACACTGTAAAAATGGGGGAACTCGTCATTTGATGGTTATCGTCGTAGAAACTGGACATAGTGACATGAGACAATCCTGGACGAGGCTTTTTGCATTTCACATAGCACTAATACTCTTGGAAAAGCTATCAATTCAACTATTATGAATCCAGATATGGGTTCATAATAGTGGGTGAGACTATTACAACATCCTTGTGTAGCTTCCATCTAGCTTTTTATCAAGGGGTGTAGCCATACAATACTACTGATATTAGAACAGCTTGAGGAGAAGGAAAACTCTGAATTAAAACCTGTTAAATTCTCCTTAAAGATTGACCTTGTATCACATCCTGATCGTGGCGTAGCGGTTGGTAAATATGTATATATATATATTTACCAATCCCTCTGCACGAGCAGGATGCGACACAAAGTCAATTTCTTATGCGGTGTTTAACAGGTTTGAATTCAGACTGGTTACATAGCCAAGCTATTGACACATGGCTGCGGGGAGAGTAGTTGGACGCATACCTTTCCCGAGGGTATTAATGCTATGTGAAATGCAAACAGCTTCGTCCAGGATTTGAACTCGGATCGACGAGTCCATATCCTACGACTCCAACCATTACACCACACGCCTTGGTAAATATATGCTCCACTAGAAAATTGACCTTTGTGTCACATCCTGCCTTTTTCGGAGCGGTTGGGTAAAGTACATGAGCAAAGATATAAAAAGGTGTACAAAAATTAGTTGTTTTTTTTTCGATTTAATTTTATTCTGTGTTTTGACTCATACAACCCTTTTTATCATATATATGCTAGAAGGCGGTGACTGAGGGTTCTCATGTTCTGGGAATGACTTTATGCCTTATCTGATGGTGAAGTTCCAGTTCTAGAGGTATGGAGAATGTGGAGCAACACTTCATCAAAATTGCTCCCTTGTTCACTCTGCCCCGCCCGGAGTGGTAGTACCTGTTAGGGTCCCGTCTATGGGTTAAATAGAAAAATGTGTTTATAAAAAAACTATGCATTAAGAATAAATTTATTTAAAACTTTGGTGGCATTAAATGACCCACCGAGGTTGATATGCCGTAAAACAAAACAAACAAATAAACGGTTTTCTTTAGAAGAAGCAATGCCTACCGTGAGATTTTACATACATTTTCTTTCTTCCCACACAATGAAAACTGGCCAATAGATATAAGGTTAAATCGAACTTAACGGACCTAAATTCCACCATCGTATGTCACCCTGTCGAAAGAAAAAGAAAAAAATACCAAAAATCAGGGAATTAACCAAATTTAATGAAATTTTCAGTGTTGATATATTAATGAATAAAAGATATAATGCACCAGTTATTTTATTTAAAAACTTTTACATTTTTTCAGGTCAGTTAACTTTAAACCACGTATCTTTGAGTCGTAACACAGATTCTCAAAGATATGTGGTTCAAAGTTAACTGACCTGAAAAAATGTAAAAGTTTGTAGATAAAATAACTGGTGCATTATATCTTTTATTCAGTAATATATCAACACTGAAAATGTCATTAAATTCGGTTAATTCCCTGATTTTTTGGGTGTTTTTCTTTCGGCGGGGTGACATACGATGGTGGAATTTAGGTCCGTTAAGTTCGATTTAACCAGTTATAATTATAAAAAGATTAAGCTTTCCTCTCCATGCTTCACGAGATCGACTCTGTTCCCACAGCAACGCATGCTGAAGATTCACGAGCCGTCAGATTTAATTTACGTAAGCGAATTGTTCGAAAAGTCAACACGTCTTGCGCCGTGTGAACTGGGCAATGGAAACGCGTTCTCGCAGGAATTTCAAAGAAAGAGCAACTCAGTAAATTCCAAACCAGAATTCCGACTGTTCTGACAGTGAATTGTCATAGTCAATGCGGACGAAGACATTGCTCGAGGGAATTAGTCAACAGTCCTTACACTTCGATGTCATTTTCAGACGTTTGTTTTGCACTAAATCACTTTTGCGGCAGGGGGATCATGCATAATGTTATTTCCACTTTTTCCTTTTCTAGTTTCGATTACGAATTTACCCAACCCCTTCGCTACGGGCAAGATGTGACACAAGGTCAATATTTAAACGAAATGAAGCTGGTTTTCATTCAGAGTTTTCTTTCTTCTAGACTTGTTGCTTAAACAGATAAAAGCCAAAATTTTCACTGTAGTTCACAGACTATATTAACCTTAGTATAAGTTTACCAAAAGCCTCCACCATGGAAACAATGTGATACAAGGTCAATTTTTAAGCGGGGTAAAGCTGATTTGAATTCAAAGTTTTCTTTCTTTTTGAGTAATCGCCAAATTACTTAAAAGTCAGGATTTCCACTGTTGTTCACAGAATATATTAACCTTAATACGAATTTACCCAATAGATTTTAAAGCAGAATAAAACTGGTTTAACTTCAGTTTTTCTTTCTCCCTGGCCGGTTACCTTAGCTAGAATATAACACCCAGACAGAGAGGCTCTGTTGTGCTCGGAATTTCACTGGTCAGTATGATAAAGTGGAGAGCTGATGGTAGTTGTGGTGCTACATCAGATGCAAAAAACAATCCCCCTTGACTAGCGCTAATGAAAGGGGGATAGACTCCCTTGCTGTGAGACCGATATCGACAATAGGCCACTCTGACGACTTTACTTTTTTTTTACAAATAAATATATGTATTCCTTAGTTTGGTTATAGCAAAAGAAGGATCTATATCAAGCCTATTTCTGAAGTGGTTTATCTGTTGTGTAGCGGCATATCAACTCCTTACGGGTTATTTAATTCTGAAATATAATTCATTTGTAAATGGTTGATTGTAATCATAACTATATTTTCAGTCTTCAATTACATTTCTTTTAGATCGAACTTTTTTTATCCGTTTGAAAATCATTTGTGTAAAGGAGAAGACGATTTAAGCTCGGGAAAGAAGTGTGTTTACATATAATTGGCGTGCAAAGGGGAGTGAAAAATACAGAAAAAAAGAAACATGGCCGCTTTGAAGCTATAAGTTAACAGATATGATCTTTGTAACAATTGTCCAGCACTAATGAAACAGATATAGACTTTTTTCTTTAAAGATCACTTATTAGGACTGAGCCTATTCTAGTAGCAACCACCCCAAGGGAAGTTTAGTAGTTTTGAATTCAGAGTATTCCTTCTCCTAGACTGGTTGCCTAACCAAGGTTAGAGATCACAGTCTGCCCTACTATTTATCCATAGCTTGAGGGAGAGTAGTTGGATTCATACATTTCCCAAGGGTATTAGCGATATGTGAACTGTAGCTTCGTCCAGGATTTGAAATCGGGCCGACGAGTCCATTTCCTACATCTCTAACCATTACACCACGGCCTTCAACTCCCTCGGCTGATACCGACAATAAGTTACTTCGCCGACTTTTTAAAAATGTTTACTACTGTATAAGACAAACATTTTCACGTGGATGTATGTGATTTTCGTTTTATCTTTACATGTTTATCTGTGTTTTGTTTAAATGGTTGATTTTGGAAGGTATCTTAAAAAAAAACCTCACTAAAGCTGTGTAAAGTTTCATTAGAAAAACCAGTCAAAGAGTGTGTCGTGAATTACTACATACAATTACAGGGATTGTTTATTTTTTTTAACGTGATGACAAAGCCGCGCGCATGAAAAGACTACGGTCGTGATGCATATAGCACTGTGGTTTTCCGGTACAGTTGGAAAAAAAATGAAGAAAAAGAAAAAAAAAGAAATGAAAATAAGTTTATGACGATGGAAAGAAAACGTCGAGAATTTCGTAAAAAAAATAAATCGAAAAAGAATTGCCAAGTTTGTTCGGAAAGAAAAAGAAAAAAATGTTTAGTTTTTCTACGAAAAAAAAAGTTAACATTTCTCTGAGAAATAACGAGTAAAACATCCTTGTCCTTTGGCGTCGAAATGTTTACCAAACAAGTTTGAGTCTGGTACAAAATTAGAAAAGCTGTATAACCATTGTTAGATTTATCGTCTGGACATGAAACATTTTGGTAACGTGAAGCACAATTTGACAGGCCTGAATGCTTTTAGTGAGGTGACGAAGGTGACAAATTACACTGGATTGTGAAATTCCGAGCACAACCAAGCTTCCCTGTCTGGGTGGTACTCGCCGGATTTGCTTCTCTAGCTTGGAGCACAGCCTCGGAATCAACCGTTTTATTACGTAGATATTTACATTTTTGTGTAGTTAATTTGTTTTCTGCACACGGTTTTATTATATCAAGTATTCCTATCTTATACGGGTGGAGTCCCCGCGGTTTAGTGTCCCCGTGGTTTAGTGTCCCCGTGGTTTAGTGTCCCCGTGGAGTCCCCGTGGTTTAGTGTCTAACGTACTGGAGTATGACGTCGTAGTAACCATGTTCAAACTCCAGTCACAGTATTACGTTCTCTTTCAGACTAATACCATTGAGAAAGATATAAACCCAGTCATTACTTCAGCTATGGGTTAAACACTACCACTACTGTTCTTCTTCAAAGGTTACTTTGGGATTAAATTCGAACCAATTACATTCGATACAAAAATGTATGTTAACAATTATATTGAACAGACAAATGCATAATACTTTCAATACGCGACACCATTGAGGCCTATTTTATGTTTTACTAACAATTTACTAGTTTAAATTCATTATATTGTTAAATAAAGCTCGTTGAAATCTTTCTTTTGCTTATAAAATATAACTTCCTCTTGCTTCACTCGTTAAAGCCATATTTATCTCCCAATAACATCAAAGCACTATGTTAAAAATATCCTCAATAATGTCGTGGTCTGTTAGATACAATATCAATGTTTTAAGAGCATGGGCTGTTGCTACATAATTAATAGATTCCTAATATTTGTGTACAGTAGTGTAGAAACCAAAATGGCTGTTATAAGTTCAGCCGGCGGCTTTGAAGAATTGAATGACAAGGCTTGACCTCAGTCCTGATCCTCCTTCCGGTGGATACCGTGAGAATCGGTGGAGAAGACCCTCTTCCGGTTTAGATTAGAGAGAGTTTTTAGTTAAATCGGACAAAATTACGACGGTGGTAACTCGTGTTATGCACGCTGCCGACTCAATCTGCGCAGGTGATCTGGTGGGGATTTCAAAATAAAATATCATCTAAGTAAATCGAAGTCTTGTGTTATTATCTAAAAACTCCAATGACACAGGGCCTCTGATAAAGAGAAATCCCCAATGGAAGACCAGACACGAAGTCCCCAAGACGAAGTCCAGACGCTAGAAGAAGAACGTAAGATAGAAAAGATGAACAGAAGAAAAATAGAAGTAAGAAAGTAAAAAGAAGAGTATACAACACTGTCTCCGAGGCGTAGTGACTAACGTGTTGGATTACGACATCATAGTACGCAACTTGGACCTATTAGTTATGCTATTACGTACACTTTCGGACGAGTACTATTGAGAAAGGCATGAGTCCCCTCGTCTCTCAAGCTATGGGTTGAATAATTCCTCTACTGTTTTTTACAAGTAAACGTAATCTTAGCTTTATTATTAAGAGGAAGGATTTTAAAAAATCACATGTAACAATCATTTGTTTTACTTAGTCATAAATTTCATGAATTAAAATCTATATAATTCAAAATGGCGTATTTTTGCCGCTTTTTTTCTCTTGATAATGTACTCTTAATCTATTTCCTTGTTATAATTAAGAAATTTGTGGAATATTTCTATATGCTAGTCAAGGCTTTGTTTTTAACTCAGTCAACACTATCATAAAAGGTTTTGGTATCTGACTGCTTAAGTGAGAGAACAATAATGGGAAATAGTTTAACCTTATACGATACATAACGATTGATTATATACAACCTGATGATTTGACTTAGTCAATTCTAAGCTAAGTAAATATTGCTGAAATAAAACTTGAGGGCCCTGTGCCAAACAATGAAGACACTTAGGCAAACCCGTGCAAATAAATGCCTTGTGTCGGACTAGACTTAATATATAGGAATCAATAAACAAAGAAATAGTGACGAGAAAGAGTATGCATACACACTGATATATATTTAGCATTGAATAACCAACTGTTACGATTTGTGTGACCATCATTTAGGCTTCAAGCAAGAGCACTTGTCCAGCGGAGATCCTTTGTGTTAAACAGAGCGCGATCCTTAGTAAAGAATTCTTTGGTTGTTCCATGTGCTCCTCAGTCTTGCAAGTCCTTCGTAAATGATTGCAAATGAACGTCTCTCAGTATCAGCGATTAAGTAGTTAACCAACCACGTATTCGGGCTGTTTATTGGCTGTTTAAACCACGTGACTTCGCTTTGTCTATAATTTTAAGTGGTGTATTGCAGCACGGCTTATGTCCACCAAATAACGCAACACCCACGAAGGCCGATATGCCCTTAACTTTTTGTTTACTTTAAACTGCTCACCGCGACTCTCCCCCTACTGTACAAAACAATAATACTATGATTTTATTTGAATAGAATGAGATCTAAGATGAATAGATAGTGAATTTTGAAATATTTCATCACCCAGGAAAAATAGCATGGAAAATTGGTACAGCCGTGGGGGAAATTTGGTAGGCAAATATCGAATTGATTGAAGAGCCAATGTATTAATGCAGATGAAAATAATTTTGATCATTATCTCAAACAGATCTATTTGATCACTCTGTCATCCGGGCTTAGAATGCACCGTCGGCATCCTTTGTATGACACTAAATGGCATATGGTGGTGAAGCTACAGTTCTGAAGCTCTGTGCCCCCGCAGTGGGCGGGACGGGGGTTTACAAACGTTCAAGTGTACGGTGAGTTTTCAATCGCAGTAAAGTTCCAACAGGTTTGTAAGACTATTGTTTAGTGGCATATCAACCTTTGTGGGTTATTCAATGCCAAAGCCATATTTGAAGACGAACACTAACGGTACTTTTTACCTCGCATAGTGTAATGGTTAGCAAGCTAGACTGGCAGACTATTTGTAATGAGTTCGCGTTTCAGTGGGTGCCCCATACGTCCGATCTTGTGCCATAACTAAGCAAAACTTAGTAAATAACTAACAGGGGGCATTAGGGGCTCGTACCTTTCCCAAGGGTATAAGTCTGAAACTGAACGTAATAACGCTCTGGAATTCAAATGAGTGGAGAGTAGAGAGAGAGAGAGAGAGAGAGAGAGAGAGAGAGAGAGAGAGAGAGAGAGAGAGAGAGAGAGAGAGAGAGAGAGGGGGCGGTTACTAGTATTGGGAGCAAGAGTAGACAGAGAACAAAGGATAGAAAATAATTCCACAAAAGCGCTTTCTATTTGTGTTGGGCTCAAGTGAATAAATGTTGAGAAATAAATGAGAAAAAGGAAAGAGAAGGAAAGACGGATGGTAGTGACCAATTCTAACAGCTAAGGTTTCGGGGAGAACCGAAGAATTGTAAGATTGCAAGAAAATAAAGAGAAACTGTTTAAAGAATTAAGGCCTCCAGACGTTTTGTTTAATTTATACACAGTGTGTCAAAAAAGTATCGAGGTTTTTTGTACTTTTTGACACACCTTGCTTTCTGAAAAAAAAAAATAACGTTCCATTCATTCTTTACTTCTATCTTGGTAAATACAGCTTTAAACTTAGTACTTTTTTGACACACTTTTTATTCAGAAAAAAAAATTAATGTTATATTCATATTTTTCTTCAGAATACAAGATGTGTCAAAAAGTACAAAAAATCTCGATACTTTTTTGACACACCTTGTAGATTCTCCCTTTAACAAAGAGTATTTTATTGGTAATAGAAATCATTTGCATTCTAGTGACGCTAGACCCTTTGTCGAAACATCTTACTTTCTCAATCTCTCTTCTTTCTTTTGTGCATCTAAATAACACTGAAGCCTGGTATGAGAGGAAGATTATGTTGAAAAATCAAATGAGGTTCTGCCAAAGAATGCTTTCATTTAAATACTCGATGAGAAAACGCAAACCGTTTTTAGAAAACTATTTGTGATCAGAAAACAGAATGGGAGACGCAGAGCATATCAAGAAAAAAGAAAAGAAAAAGAAAAATAGGAATTTTTTTTTACCAAAGTATATTAATACCACGAATATTAATCATTCTATCACTACTGCTGTGTGGTTTAGCGTTTCTTTCTTTGAATAGCAAAACGATGGCTTTCTCTTACTGAGTTGGCAAGCGAAACTGATGAATGGAAGAAAAATGACTGAAAAAAAATGGCGGCCAAAATTTCATGGAGGTTGTTCACGGCGGGAAAAAAAGTTTTGCCGAATAGAAATGTTCGTTATTGATTCGTTAAAACGGCTGGTTTATCTGACTGAAAGGACGACGCTGTTAGATTTTAGTATATCTACGGCTTAACAATCATGGCTCACAGAGCAAGAATATTGTGACAAAGACATATGGTTGATGGCGAATACAAATATGTTCACTGACTTAGATGATAATAGAGTGGTATCTTGACTTACGAGTACTCCGACTTACGAGTCTTCAGATTTGATAGCTATCGCAAAGTCGATTTTTGCTTTGTGTCGTGAACTAAAACTTTGGGTACGAGCGAGCTTCAGATACTCTTATGTTAATCAGTTTACTAAAACCACTTAAGTTTCCAAATTTATTACGCCAACGAAATGTATTACTTATAAAAAATAAACATTTAGAATATATTACAGAACATAATTCATTACATTGTATTTAATTATGTTTTTTATAAGTACAGTGTTATTTTTCTTTCTTCCAAATTTATTACGCCAACGAAAAGTATTACTTATAAAAAATAAACATTGAAATATATTACAGTACATAATTCATTACATTGTATTTAATTATGTTTTTTTTTATAAATGCAGCGCTATTTTTCTTATCTAAAAAAAAATTTTTTTAGTATTTTGGGTGGGTCGGGCCGGAAAGAATTAACTGCATTGTAGATTATTTCAATGGTGAAAATTGATTTGATATACGGGGAACTTGAGTTACGAGCGGAACTAAGTCAGGTATCTCTGTATTGTGCTGAATTTCTGCTAACTTTACAAAGACAACTTTTATTACAAAATAGAAGAATATCAGAAAAAATAAGCATGGCACTTCGTCTTGGAGGCAATAGCAAGTTTTACCATTTCTTCTGTATGATGATGATGATCATCATCATTGGTAGGTCCTAGAGATGGTATCAGTGTCCATACATATCTGAGGGGTATACGTTTTTGCTAGTCGACTAGCACTGGTGTATCCATGTGTAGGACGATATAAGATAACGTCTCTTATAAGTTCGTCCTTACTTCTCCAGCAGTGCCCAGCATGTCTTGCTCGTCTCTCTTGGATGGTGTGCGAGATTAGAGGCCACGTAGATGGTGTTTTGTAAGTTGCTGCTTGTATGGTTTGTTCAAAAACGCTCGCAACATAATTTTGTAGTTCACCATCAGGTTTTTCTCGTTAGAATCTAAGTGGTACTTTTGACCATGGGCAAAATACAAGAAGAAGAAGAAGAAGAAGAAGAAGAAGAAGAAGAAGACGTAATGTCTTTAGTTCATATAAGAATGCAATACACTTTAAGGGCGCGTAATCTTACCTGAAAAGAAGAAATGAGTAATTTAAAAAGAAACAAAAAACTATCAAAATAATACCAAATAAATACATTTTATTATGTGGTATGTTGTTATAACTTATGAAAAATAGTTACTGGAATAAACAAATCTATGAATAGTTCTTTAAAAAACAAGTTAGTTTACGATATTCCTTAATTTTTAAAATTAATGAAACTTTAAAACTAACAGATATTACTCCTCTTGAACTGTGAAGTTAACCAATGAACGACCGTTGAGAAACAATTCATTGAAGGTAAACGATATTTTTTAGCCAACGACGGGTTTCAGATATTAAGGGAGACAGAGAATATTCTGAAGAAGAAAACGTCCATTTTGAGACTGTTGGATCGGGAAAAATCCCGAACAGTAAGATTTCTTGAAGCGGCAGTTATTTTTCAGAAGAAATCTGAATTCAGGTTTTCTTTCTCCGGAATGAAAAGAAACCCTTTCTGAAGTTCAATATTTACTTATTTTGTTGTGCCTTGTCTGTTTTTAAAAGAACAATGTCGTCTGTCGTAAAGAAATTGAGACCTACGATCTTCCTCTCCAGAGAAGGAAAATAGTATTTTCAGAAAACACAAATTATAGTTGTTATTTTTACGTTCTGCTCGTGTATTAGAATATATCATTTGATGAACTAATCATTTCAACTGATGATAACTTTATTATAATTGAGCAGAAGGACTCAGATTACAATAATTATAGAATTCTATTGGAATAGAATGAATACTGAAGTGAATGGATAATGAACTCTGAAATATCCCATCATATAGATAAAAATACCAAGAAAACTTTATACAGCCGTGGGGGGAAATTAGTTGGTTGGTTGGTTACATTTTACGGCATGTCAACCCTTGTTGAGTTATTTTATGCACAAGACGTCTTGAAAGATATTTAAACTTTTTTTAAAACACACTTTTTTCTAGCTCATTTTTTTCTATTTAACCCATATATGGGACCCAAACTAATCTGGATCAATGTGTACCTCTGAGTAATGACAATAAAGAGATATGCTACACTCCCCAGAGCTCCAAAATTGGAACTTCATTATTAGATGTAGTTTAACGTGATAGCCAGGACATTAAGACTCTCAGCTACCGTATTCTAGCACATATATCATAAAAAGGGTGGGATCTTACCATGGGGGCAATAGGGTTGGGACTATCATATAGGTGCTAGGGGTTGACGAGACCAGCCGATTGATTGGAGGGGCCCTTCCAACCACTCTTCTAGCCTGAGTACGGACCAAAGTAGAGTGTTTCATGTCATGGACTGCTCAGCCATCACGATTCTATCCTTAAGCATCACGGGTCGTCACACACAGGCAACAGGTGGTTCCATTGGGAGATTTTACCCCTCTGCAGAGATGTAGTCAGTGTATTCTTCTGTCCCAACCAACAGGCGAAATTTGGTCGGCAAAGAGTTAATTTTCTCGAGTTTTATACTTGTTGAAATTGAACATTTTTTTAGCATTTTTCTGGATATTCTTTTATTAAAAAAAACGCTCGGTTTTGTCGGCTTCTGTGTACCACTTATTGCTACGATGACTGTATGAAAGAATGGATTTAAAAAAGTTGAAGTTCAAGCTTAAACTCTTTGTGACATAGCCAACCCGTTCACCACGGATAGGATGTAACACAAAATCGCATGTATGGGGGCATTCATCGAAGATCTAACCCACTATTCAGTAGTTATGGTTCTGCGATACTAGTTTGCAAACTATTACACCACAATGAAATATGTGGTATAGTGCTACTAACAGTCCACGACACCACTGAGACCGTTTTTGTATTATTGGGAAATAAATACAGTTTTGACGATTTGAGAGGGAAAAGATATTTCTCACATGCAAAGGAAAGATTTTAACGAGCTCTATTCAACAATGTAATATGGTTTAAATTGGCAATAAATACTTGCTGAGTAAAACATAAAATAGGCCTCAATAGTGTCGCTGATTGTATATAAGAATTTTTATAATATGAGACTAATCTACTAAATCATTAGACTTCATTATGAAAATTTTTTTTTTAATTATCAAAAATTGAGGAATTGGGAGCAGAAAACGAAATCCACAAATGAAATCATCTACGAATAATCTAATAAATAATTTTTATACTTTTGTCTGAAGGAGTGCACAAAATATTGCTTATTAATGATTTTTTTCAACTTTCATTGAATTTAGCTTAGTCGGTAGAGCATCCGCCTAGAGAACGGCAAGGTTTCAGGTTCGATACCAGCCCTCACCATCCCAGCGCATTAGTAGCACAGCTTGGATATTTGCTGTAAAGTAGGGAACACTTCAATTCAGACGCAAAATATCCTAGATTTCAATCGGTTTAATGACTTTTGCGTTAAGAAAACTAAGTAACTGTGTGAACGTCTTGGCTTGGCAGTCGTTTCTGATCGAGCTCCTGATTGAGGCTACCCTGGCGGTAGCCTCAATCAGGAGCTCCATCAGAAACGACTGCCAAGCCAAGATTAAGTGAGGTATCGAGGCGCACATAGTGGCAGGCGCTAGTCCATGTATAGCAAACACAACATTGTTGTCAATAGCCACACGAACAGTTACCCTGCGTTCCAAGCGCTTTGCAGACCTTAATTTTGAGATTACCCACATTATTATCTCTAGCAACAGAAAACACCCTCCGGGCGTTGTAAAAATTATTTTTTGAAAGACATTGCTTGAGAGGATGGGAGTTAAAAAATTCAATGCCAGAGGTTTGTATCATAAGGAAGACAAATCCTCATATTTATTAAAGGAGTAAAAAAAACAAAAAAAAACAATTTGAAACGAAAACTGAGCCCCATCCCTCTCAAATAAATGTTGCGTGCATGTAATAATCAAACAATTATTTTGAATATTTTCCACATCAATTTTACACAAAATCGTAGGATTTATTTATTTATTTGTAAACTTTTTAGTTACTTTTTGTTACTGTAAAAAAAAAAAAAAAAGGACAAGAGTAAAAAAACAATTTTTAAAATTGTTTACTAAAATGTTGTGTGTATATAGCATCAGAATATTGTGACGTAATCTGTGACGTAGAGCTATGACGTAGTTTTTGTTACAGACAGAAATACTGACAATCTCCATTATTAAAAGATATTAAAAATTAAAGTAAACCAGAAGGAATTTCCTGTTACTCATATCTAAAATCTTATTTTTCTTTAAAAAATAAAAAAGCACTTAAGTGGGCATATTTATATAAACTGAAGATAAATGAACATATGTTTTGTCTGTTTTTAATTTTGTTTTGTAGTTGTTCAGATAAATTTTGTAAAATGATATCACCGTAGTTAAAACGAGAGAAAACGTATGTTTCAATTAAATTTAATTTCGATGACTCATTTAAGAAATTCTTGAATCTAAATACGAAAAAGGAAACAATGTAGTCGTTTGCAAAGCTTGGGTTTGGCACAATGCCAGAAACGAGTGCTAGTGAGAATCGAAGAAAGCTACAAACTAAAAAATATATGGACCTTACCAGAGAGCTGAAAGGTGGTAGAAGACAAAGCTGACGGTGATACCAATTGTAATTGGACCACGTGAAACAGTTCCAAGAACTGGAAAAGTGACTGAGTTAACAGAAAATCAGAGGAAGATTCGTGAACATCCAGATGACAGCACTGCCAAAATTTGCTAGGATGTTTAGAAGAATCATGGAGACTTTCCTGGGATCTGCAATTCAGACAATTGCATCACAATAAGTGTAGAATAAATAGGCTTTTACTAATTTTAGCTTGGTTTAACCTAAATCCAGGAGTATGTGTTACATAATTATTAGATACCTAATATTTATGGCAATAGTATAGAAACATAATGGCGATTAGTGCAGCTGATGGCCTTGAGAGTGAGTGACGGCGCTTGACCTCACTCTCACCTTGCCTTCCGGGGATAAATCGTGAGAACCGGAAGGCATAGAAGACCCTGTCTTCCGGTTTAAGGATAGTAAGTAACAGAGTTAGCAAGTAGGAGCCGAGCTCGTAGGACGTGCGCAGATGTCTGGTTTGGGGATTTACAAATAAAGTAACATCAAAGTAAATCGAAGTCTTGTGTTTATTACCTAAAAATTAACAATAACACAAGGCTTCTGATAAGGAGAAATCCCTAACAGAAACCAGACCCGAAGTCCCCAAGAAAGTCCAGACCTTAGAAGAGACCAGACCAAGATGTTAGAAGATAGAACCAAAGCCGACCAGAAGAAAAATACGACCAGAAGTAAGAAGTAAGAAAGGGTATACAACATATGGAGTAACCCGTGAATATCGAACTCACTGAAAATGTTTATTAACTAAGCTCATTAGCCTTTATACCACTCGAGCCACTGTAATGGCTGGAAAAGACTGTTTTTAATATTAGATAGGAACACTTGAAAATAAAGTGTGCAAACGAAGGATTATCATTATTGAATAGGAATAGTTACTTGAAAATTATAACTTAGTTATAGTGTTATAACGGTAAATGTCGTAAGCATATAGAATCGGGGACTTGAGATCGAATCCTGGACGAGGTTGATGAAATTTCACATAACGCTAATACCCTAGCGAAAGGCATGAATCCCACTATTTTCTCTCTAGATATGGGTAAATAGAAGAGCAGACTGGACTTTCCAACCTTGGGGTTAGGCAACCAGTCTAGGAGAAAGAAAACTCAGAATTCAGACCTGTTAAACTTCGCTTAAGAAATTGACCATTTGTCACATCCTTCTCGTGCGGAGGGGTTGTATATATATATATATATATATATATATATATATATATAATATACCAAAATTGTTGGTAAAGCCTTGCGATAAGAAAAAAAACGGCAAATAGTTTGATTGTAAAAATATACTACCAAACAATACCTGGGGAGAAAACTTTTTTTTGAAAAATAGAAAAGACCAAGATAGTCGTACCAACCGAAAGTAATCGGTTGATACTATAATACTTGGCCAAAAGAAAAAAACAATTTATATGTATATATATATATATATGAAAAATATATATTCATACATAAACCGCTAGGATATACTAAAGCTAATAAGTAAAGAGTGCTCAATACCTAAGTAGAGCAAATAATAAAGATAGACCTAATGAGTCAGATATACCTACTAAGTCGGATCTTTGCCCTGAAGAGCACTAAGCGAAACTTTTAGTAGGTATATATATATATATATATATAACTTTTAGTAACTTTTAGTAGGTATATATATATATATATATATATATATTATATATATACATACATATTGCTAATTTTAGCACAAAGTCAGGTGCTTAACTCGGTTATAAGGGAAAACATTCGGCGTATTTTAGGCTCCACTAACAGAGCTAATAAGTAGTATCTAATTACACAATCTCTCAGTTACGAGCAGGATGCGACACAAAGTCAATGTTTTCTAGCGGTAAGCGGTTGGTTTGTTTCGGCGTAACTAAAGCTAAAAAGTGTGTTCTATTTACTCATTGCTAGAGGGAGATCTATCATAGATGAGACCCTAACTGGTACTATCATTCCGAGGCAGAATGGACCTGGTAGTAGTGGCAATGAACTGGGGCCTTACTACTAGATGCAGTTCAGTGTCATTTTTTTGTGGGAATCTTACCCCTCAGCAGAGGATACAGTCAACTATTCTAGGCCACACCGACAGAGTAAAGAATCTGTCTGACTTGTCTAGTGCTAGTGAAAAGGGGAATGACTCCCTCGCTGTCCGATTAATACCGACAATAAGCCATTCCGCTTACTTTAATTTTATTTTACAAATAAAATATATATTCCTTAGTTTGGTTCTAGCAAAAAATGGATCTATATCAATTTTCAATGAAGTCATTTGAATTTATATTTAACGGTATATCAACTCCGTATGGGTTATCTAATTCCGAAATGTGATTCATTTATAAAGTTCTGATCGTTAGACCATTTTACTCTTATGGCCGTTTTAGTTCAGTCGGTAGTGCGTCCGCCCGGGAGCCACAAGTTTCCCGGTTCGATACCCTCGCAAAATCAGAGTATGAGTAGCACAGTGATCTGTGCGGTAAAGAGAGGAGCTGATGGTAGGTGTGACGCTCCATCCCCGACGCTAAAATAATCTCCTTGGTCTAGCGCTAATGAAAAGGGGATAGACTTCCTTGTTGTCTAGCTGATACCGACATTAGGCCGCCCCGTCGATGACTTACTGCTAGGAGTTTGATTCACACCGATTACTTCACATAATTGGTCTTATGCCAGACTTGGTGCGTTTTTTTGTAAATATCGATAAAAATACATGTCGGTCGACAAGTGCAGGTGTATATATATAAAAAAAAGAAAGAAAAAAAAAGAACCGTGCTTAACCCGTTGTGTATTCTCCAGACTGCGAATTTATCCTTACATTTGAAAAGACCCACTGTCTGCTTGAGATTCCACTGAGGCATTGCTGTGATAGCACTTGCGTTGGTGGTGAGACGAGTCTCTTTTTTTTTCTTGAAAAAGCGCGGAAGTGGTGCGTGGGCTGGGTGGGGGGGGTTGCGTGACGAGGCGGAGCGTTTTTAAACTCGCATCAATTCCTCACGTTCAACTGTCAATCAAAGAGAGAGAGAGAGAGAGAGAGAGAGAGAGAGGAGAGAGAGAGAGAGGGGGGATGACTGCCTCCCCTTTTTCCACTTTCGTTCTAAAAGCCGATAAAATCTGCAGACTAGCGTTGATTCTCGCGTAGTATTATCTACCAATATTCACTCGACACAAGCTGATTTCTATGAAAGTGGTGAAGCAATGAATTAAAAGGGAATTAATCAAATAAAATTGATGAATAAGAGAAAAGAAAAAAAAAGAAGAAAGATGAACGTAGCAAACACGTTTTCGTTTTCGTTTTTCTTTCATCGCTGATGAATAAGAAATGTGATACAAGGATGAGAATTTTCTTTTTTCACTTTTCCTCCTCAATTCCGTTTGATTAAGTGGCTATCATCTTTACAAATTTGGTTTTTCATATTATGACTAAAATATACAGATGTAATATCCAATAGAATGGAAGACGTGAAAATCAGACTGTTGGAGTCGTTACGTATTCATTATTACGTTGCACCCTTGACGAGCTTCATCAGATATAATATATTGGAGAATATTACGACTGCATCTGTGTATTTACAAATTGATTACATCAGGTTAGCTCAATTTCTTGGTGAAGACATGTTAAGATCATTAAGACTGCATGCTCAAAAAAGCTGTCCAAATTTCAATTTATTTTTTATCTATATATTAATACGCTTGTTCCTTTATCTTCTGACCGTTTCCATCTTGCAACAACCTAGTTAAAAATGAGACAGTCCAAGTTGAAATGCAAAAATGTAAATATTGATTGTCTGGTGTCGCTTAACCGCCGAATTCTTATTTTTATGAGTGCCACAGCTAAATAGTGGAACATTCCGTTTTAATTATAAAGAAAAAAGGGCATGCTACACAGACAAAAAACATAATATGAAAGAAAGAAAGAAAGGGTATTGGAAAGATAGACAGAAGGGGTGAGCATTCGCAAGCGATAACGCTAAGATTTTTCAATCGAACGTAATGAAAAGAAGTAAAGAAAGAAAAATGAGTGAGTGTGTGTGTGTGTGTGTGTGTGTGTGTGTGTGTGTGAGAGAGAGAGAGAGAGAGAGAGAGAGAGAGAGAGAGAGAGAGAGTTAAATCAATATTATCATACTTTTTACATATTGAATTATTTAACAATATCTTAACAAAGTAAACATATCAAACGTTGTAGTTATTAAATTATCATACTGTGGTATATCCACTGGGTCTTCTAAGTAATACATTAATTTGTTTTGTGCAGTTCCTTCATCTAAGTTTTTTGTAATGTTTTGGCAATCCAGAAATTTGATACACAGATGCATAGTTTTTCTCATTCGTACACCTGTCACAAACACCTATATATTTACCAACCCCTCCACACGAATAGGATGTGACACAAGCTCGATCTTTAAGCAAAATTTAACAAGGTTGAATTAAGTGATTTCTTTCTCTTGGATTAGTTGCCTAACCAAGGTTAAAGAGCTTAGTCTGCCCTACTATTTACCCATAACAGGTGGTAGAATAGTTAGATTCATACCTTTCGGTAGGGTATTAGCGCTATGTGAAATTTAAACAACCTCGTCCAGGGTTTGAACTCGGGTCCCCGACTCCAGATCCTACAACATTTGCTGTTACGCTAAGCTTGCCCGCTATAGTTTTAAAGTAAGTGTTCCGATTCAATGATGATAATCCTTCGGTTGCACACTGTAGTTTCAAGTGTTCCTATCTAATGCTAAAACCAGCCTCATCCAGGCTTTGAACTCGTGTCACTGAGTCCATTTCCAGAAATTACACCACACACCTTCTCAAACAAATATTCTTGACCAATAGGTGGGCTCCTAACAAGGGCTACCACTCAGAGTCAGTGTGGAACTGAGAGCAATATCATTAAAGGGGTAATCAACTCTTCACATACACTTAGAACTAGGACCTCAATGCACGGTTTAGTATCATATGAAGGATAGTTTTATTTTCAAGTCTTTTTGACACACCATGTATTCTGAAAAAAAAATGAATGGAACTTTATTTTTTTTCAGAATACAAGGTGTATCAAAAAGTATAATTACCAACACAGGAACATGTATCATACATTGAAATGAAGTTGGTTCTCTGTGGACCACATCCCTACTTCTTCACATAGTCAACGTTTCTCTCAAATATCTCTTCAATAAATGTTCCACCTCTGAATGAGAGCATTTATCCCTGCTCCGTAAAATTCTGTTGACTGTTCTTTGAGACATTTCTTCACTAAAGATTTCACTTCCTCGTCACTGGAATAATGTTTTCCTCTCAAACCCACTTTCATGGGGCCGAATAGATGATAATCTGAGGCAAACATTATTCCATTGATGAGAGATACGGAGACTATGTGGAGAAGTAGGAATCTGGCCCAAAGAGGACCAGCTTCATTTTGATGTATGATACATGTTCCTGTGTTGGTAATTATACGTGTCCTAAACAAAATGGCATTACTTTTTGACTCACCCTCGTATAAACACGAATCACAGAACCATTTTTCAAAAATACAGTAAATGTACCCAAATTGAAGATGATGGTTTATTGGTTATGTTATTTAATGGCACATCAACTTTTTGGGTTATTTAATTCCAAATCTTGTTTTTTTTTGTATATATGATTTTAAGCAAATAATTTGTAGGTAAACATTTTTATTTGGTTTGGTTTATAAAGTGGTAGAAATAATTTTCATAATTTTTTTCGCCCCGTCGACTGGGGGTATAAAATACGCCGCCTGCATCTCTGCAGAGAGGTAACAACACTCCTACCCACCTGTTGGCCGTGGTGGCGACCCATGATGCTTAAGGACCTATTCCTGGCGACTGGACAGTCCATGACATGTAACATTCCACTTTGGCCCCTACTTGTGCTAGACAGGTCAGTGCAGATCAATCAGCTGGTCACCTCATGCACTCATCATGATCGTGTCGCGCAGTTTGTACGGATATCCATGACAATCTCTCGCCAACCTTCCCTATCATTCATCGACTCTGGGAGTCCCTCCGAGCAACAGCCAGCATCCATACATAGTTGGTCAATGTAGGTCCTGACTGGGCGGCCCACATTAGCGGGTCCATGTGCTGGCTTCCATAATAGTACGTCGCTTACGATCTCGTCCTTGTTTCTCCAGCAGTGTCCTGCATGCCTAGCCCGTCTTACTCGTATGGTTTGTGAGTACCTATATAATTGTCCCAACCGTATTATTCTTATGACAAGCCACCAACCCTTTTTATCATATTTGTGATAGAAGTCAATGTTCTGGGTATGACGCTAAACTGCATCTAGTGGTGCGGTTCCAATTCTGAAAATCTGGGGCGTATGAAGTAATCATTCATCGCTATTACTCCCTAATCCACTCTGACCCGGAGTGGCAGTACCAGTTAGGCCCCTATTTTATGGGTTAGATAGAATTTTTTTAAATTAAAGAATGTGTTCAAAAATGAGTTTTGAAAAAATAGAATACCTATCAAGAATGAATAAATAAAATCGTCTTCAGCATCAAGTAACTCAAGTGTTAACATATCGTTAAATTCAACCAACAGACCCAAACTTTTCTAACAAGAGAATCTCATAATGATGTAGAATTCCGTTTTCTCAATGTTATGCTAATCTTCTGCTTTATCTAAAAAATTAATATCCGACCAGATAACGCTATCAGTACGCTGGATATCTTGATAGATATCAGTTGAAAATACGTATCTTGTCAAACGGAAGTCAATATACGTGCATCTCTCAGACTTAAAAACGTTTCGGATATACAACCTTATAAAATTCCCTTTTGTAATATCAACTAAAAAGAAAAAAAAACAAACAGAGAAATCCAAAACAGACTCCCATAATCTGTCGACTGATCTTCATATGTGTAGAAACTCTTATAATTTACTGAGTCTTTCTTTGTCTGGTTGGCACGGATTGTTTGCGATAACGTTTTCTTTGGAGTGAAATAGCAAGATTTAAGGACATACAAAGGAGAGTGACAAAACTAATAAAAAGAGTAAAAGATTACTGTTACTGTGAGAGATCAGAGAAAGTAATATTAACTACTTTACGTCAGTCTACAGACCTTCATGTGTGTAGAGACTCTTATAACTTAATGATTCTTCCTTTGTCTGGCTGTCAGAGATTGATTGCGATAACGATCGTCTTTGGAGTGAGATAGCAAGATTTAAGGGCATGCAAAGGAGAGTGACAAAACTAATAAAAAGAGTAAAAGATTACTTTAATAAGAACAAAAAGTGGTTAAAGTTTGGAAGTGTAAACACTCAGTGGTTGCCAGCCATTGACCGACTAATGACCTCGGAACTAGATTTAAAAATAAAAACGGAAGTTCTAGTTTCTGCGGAGGAGTGGAAGTGAATGTGACCCCCCAAAGTTCAAATCCGGGACGAAGCTGCTTGCGTTTCACTTCACGCCATTGCTCTTGGGAAAGACATAAATACATCTGTCTCGCCTCAGATATGATTTAATGGTAGAATATACTGGGTTCTTTAGACAACCAGTCTAGGAGAAAGAAAAGACGGAATTCAGACCATCTCTAATATGCTTAAAAATTGACCTTATGTCACATCCAACACGTTGCGGAGAGGATGTATGAATACATGTATAGTCGGTTTAGAAGCACTAATATTGATTTTTGTCCACGGGCGGCCAGTCTTCGTGCCCAGGCAACAAACCATTTTTTCGAATGCGGATTTTCTGGGCACTCAACTCCCCCCAACTTTGAAGGCTCGGGTAACATGATCATCCTTGATGTTTACTGAATCTGAAAGAAAGACTTGAGTAAATATTGATGAGGCTGAATATAAAATTCAAACCCCAATAAATCTACTCAGAAGAACTTGTGAATTTTTATGGCTAGGTTGATTTCTTCTAACCCACCATATAACATATTGAATCAAAATATATGACTAAAGCAATAATCAGAAATTTATATTGCTCCAAGAAGATCAGTTCTGGAATTCTTAGCACCTTGGTTACCAATTTTGATCATTGAAAGAAATCAGAATATGTCTTCAGAGATTGAGTTACATTTTGAATCGAATGATTCATTGATTTTGAATATCAATGAAAACTAGAAGTGTCCGTCGTGTAATGCTTATTGCCGTAGGATATGGACACGGCGGAACGAGTTTAAAATCCTGGGTGAGGTTGTTTGCATTTCATTTAGTGCTAATATCTTAGGGAAATGTATACAAGGTGTGTCAAAAAAGTGTCAAGATTTTTTTGTACTTTTTGTCACACATTGTATTCTTAAAAAATTAGCGTTCCATTCATTGTTCATTTCTAACTGGTTAAGTACAGCTTCAATCTCGATACTTTTATGAAACACCTTTTCAAAATGAGGGGCAACAAATTTTTAGCCCCCACTTTATCGGACAAAAGTAGGGTATGAATTTTATTATTTTCCTCCATAAAAGAACATGTGCTCGATCTTTGTGCAAACATACTATTATACAGACAGACATACGGAATATTTCTTTTATATTCAGTATATACGAGATACATTGAAACTTCCTCGACCAGAATTGGCACTCGTCTCCCCACTTCCATTTTCCTTGACAGTAATCTTCACATCACCCGAACCTTCTAATAATATACATAGGTGTATTGATAAGAGTGGAAAGTTTATAGGATACTTTATCAAAGCTGTGCAACTTTTCATGAAACCGAATCATTTATGCAAGCTATTCGCTAATTCTGAACAAGACATCCCCCTCCCCAGTCCACAGAGAACAAATAAACCAAAAAACAAAATAATAAGACCTTCACAGAACGCCGCACAAAACTAAATCCGTTTTTAATTTGAAAAAAAAAAGGTGTTCTTTTACGGGGTTTCAGCGTAGTGTGAAAAATGACCCACCGACCGCTCCCGCTCTTGATGATTTACTCAGACCCATTCTAAAAAATTCTGCTAACGAGGCTGAATCTCTCCTGGCCCGTATAAAATCATATCGATAAATCCTCCTCCTTGATGCTCAAGATGTGACGTTGGTGCCAACCAAGCAAAAATCCTTTTTTTGGAGTTAGGGCAAGTAGAGAGAAAAAAAAAAAAAAAGAGAGAGAAAAAAAAAATAAAGGAAGAAAATGTCTCAATCGATAAAGCAAGGGTGTTTAAATATGACTGAGAAGAAAATCGGCCCGAGTCAGGAGAGAAGAAAAAAAAATCTATTTTTCTATTTCTCGATCAGGGGAATCAGAAAAAAAAAACTAATATGATAACTGACCAACTTTAAACCCTCCCTATGTCTAAAGAACGACCGAATATATATATATATATATATATATATATATATATATATATATATATATATATACTAGACCAGATGAGTTGGGTTGGAAATGTTTTATTTAGGACCTTCTTTATTCTATACGCAATTACAAATGCACATCTATCTATCTATCTATCTATCTATCAATCTATCTATCTATCTATCCATCTCTGTCTGTCTGTGTGCCTTTCTCTCTCTCTCTCTCTCTCTCTCTCTCTCTCTCTCTCTCTCTATATATATATATATATATATATATATATATATATATATATATATATAAGGAAAATGCAATTGAAATGAATCCGACAGAATGAGGTAAAATAGGGAATGAAAGAACAAAACTCAGACAAAAATGTGTTGTATATTTCGCTGGACATTTTTGTCTGAGTTTTGTTCTTTCATTCCCTATTTTACCTATATATATATATATATATATATATATACTAAAATAGGAATGAAAGAACAAAACTCAGACAAAAATGTGTTGTATATTTCGCTGGACATTTTTGTCTGAGTTTTGTTCTTTCATTCCCTATTTTACCATATATATATATATATATATATATATATATATATATATATATATATGTGTGTGTGTGTGTGTGTGTGTGCGTGTGTGTGTATATATATATATATAATATATATATATATATATATATAGGAAGGATTTTTGAAGTCCTCAGGAGAGCTCAATCATGACACTATTGCAATTCTAAATAAAGGAAAAGCTTAACAACCAGTCAATTGGCTATAATAGATTAATTTATTTCAAGCGCATATATTTAGAATAAAGCAGCATATATATATATATATATATATATATATGTGTGTGTGTGTGTGTGTGTGTGTGTGTGTGTGTATAAAAGAAGACTTTATATACATGTATATACATATATATATATATATATGTGTGTGTGTATGTGTGTGTGTGTGTGTGTGTGTGTGTGTGTAAAGTTTTCTTTTTATTTTGTGCTTCGTTTGATTTGTCAACTATCAATACAGGGAGTTTCAGAAAAATTTGATACACTTTCGTAATCTAATATCTTGACCAATTCTCGTTCAAAACGTATTAGATTTTAACAGTATCTGCAGAAACAATTATAATTTATAGGTTTAATGTTTAAGCCTCTCTTCTATTCAAAATATAGAAATGTCATTCACCTGAAAATAAAAGCTGTTTAAACATTAAACATAACATTTTCAGTTGCTTCTACAAATGCTACATGAAGATCAGTCATTTTGACGAGAATTTCGCAAGTTATTACATTACGAGTGATCAGAAATCTGATATCTCGTAACTGCTCACGTTTATTTCAGATAAAGGTCGAAATGGAATCGGAGATTCGAGTTCAAATCCGCGACCGAGTTGTTTTCGTTTCACATCGCACTAATGTCCTATTTTTTGGAAGGTAACCAGCTTTTCAACTTAGGTTAATACACATTTCTTATCTTGTAAGTTTTTGACAGAATAACGGAATGCTATATTTTTAAATTGAAAATGGAAAAAAAAATTTAAAAAAAGGAAAAAAAAAAAAAAAAAATAACAAAAAAAACAAAAACAAACAAATTGAAAAACAAAAAAGCAAAATACAAACAAGAAAAAAAGGAAAAAAACTTTGGCAAGCTGCTCTATTTATTTTCCCCAGCAGCCCCGCCATGAGCAGGATGTGACACACGGTCAGTTCTAAACGGAATAAAGCTGGATTGAATTCGGAGTTTTTCTACTCCTAGATTGGTTGCCTAACTAAAGCTAAAAAGACAGCCTACCATACTATTTCCTTATAGCTGGGGGAGAACATATCTTTTCATACCTTTCCCAAGCATATTAGCGCGAGGTGAAAAGCAAACAGCCTCGTCCAAGATTTGAACTCGATTCGCCGATTCCTTTTCCTTTGACTTTAACCCTTTAGCGAAGCACCTATGATACAGTACTTCAAATAGTCATCTTGAACGTCTATTTTCAAATTGTGCATCGTGATTTATAACAATTAGTATGGTGAGTAAAATTTTTCACTATTTTGGTTGGTGCTAATTTGTGGTGCGTATATCACGTAACTGAAATAGTTCCAACCGTAGTAGCGACGTGCTGTGGTTTATGGGGATTAATAAGGATAAAATTAAACCAAATAAAAATAAATAAAACAAAAGTAAAACAAAATCAAATTAAATATTTAAAAGACACAAAAAGTAAGGTTTCAGACCGGAAAAGCCCTCTGAGCATACGCCCGCGATTCTTAGCCCCAAAAAGGTCTCTCAGCCCTTTTTTAATCCAATACTTTGAAAAAGAAACATCTATTAACTTGCCCGGGAAATATTTCCCCCCAAAAAAATAGTGTGAATCAGCTAATAAAAGTCTTACCCTAAAGTCATCCTCATCGTTTTTTCGCTTCTTTTTCCTAAATTCCCTTTCAGCTTACGAGCCCACAAGAAGGAAGACCGAAACTCTATTGGGGATTATACACTAATACGAACGATCTTTAACCCACATAGATCAAACAACAACCACGTTCCCCATAAGTTATTATTATCGAGATAGTTGGTTTTCTGACACGCTGTGCCTTGCTTCAGTCCGTGTGCGATTTGAAAGCCACACAAATGAACGTTCAATGGAGAAACATATTAAAGGAAGTTTGTGCTGACACTTAAAAAAGAAGAAGAATGCTGTAATTTGTGGACCTGATATGACAGAAAAGATGTTGAAAACCTTTTTGTAAGGCGAAAGTATAATAGGTGTAGATTGACTAGACAATAGTGAATTTTCGGTTGGATAAGACAAGACAAAATAAAAAGCAGCATGGCACTCAAGCAGATATACTAAATTCATATCTTTGTGAATTTTTGTGGCGAGAGAATAACAACGAAAGTAACACTTTTCATCAAATTCTTAATGGTATAGCATTGTGCAAACTCATCTATCGCTTAAGGGTATTATTTTTCGAGATATAATAATTTACTAAAAACTACTAAAAAAAAAAGTAAAAATAGTCGAGAAAGTTCGAGAGAGTACCTCATATTACCAAAATACTACCAGGTCTTTGGCTCACCGTAGTATTAATAGAGACATAACCATGAAAATATAAGTAAAAACCACCGGATAGTTCAGCTTATCGAAGTCCAATGTGGTTCCTCACCAACACGATCATCGCAGAAGCATGGACACGTGTGAAATTACTATTTTACTGAATTTTCGAGATGAGGCTTGATAATTAGTATTATTTGGATTATTCGGACTATTGTCCTTATCGTTATTGTTACCTGTACAACGTTGATGGCTCCCGATTACGACAAGAAGGTTCCCGAGTTCGAAAAGAAGTTTCCCGAGTTCGAGAAGGCTCCCGCGCCTTAGTATTAAGACATAAGCATAAGATATTTTTTTTAATCATAGGAGAGTATCGGACGATCTCAGCATCTTACAGTACAGTATGGTTTGTCACATATATAGTTTTTGTAAAAGCATGCAGATGTTGAATTGTGTCTCACGTTACCACAATATTGCCAAACTGTTAACTCTCTCTTGTATTCATAAAGACATAAACATGAAAATATTAGTAAAAAGTATCGGGCGATCTCAGCATCTAGCAGTCCAGTGTAGTTCGTCACCTATGTGAGCTCGACAAAAACACCCGAGGCATCACGTTACCAAGATATTGCCAAATATTTTGCTTATCGTTGTATTAATAAAGAGTTAAGCAAAAAAAAAAAAAAAAGTAAAAACACAGGAGAGCTCATTGTCCCACAGTCCACTGTGGTTCTTAACCTACACGATCTTCGCAAAAGCATCGACAGGTGTCAAATTGTGCTTCACGTTACTAAAATATTACCAAACTTTTGACTGCCCCTAGTATTAAGACATAAGCATAAAAGCATTAGTAAAAAGCATAGTAGAGTATCGGACATCTCTGCACCGCATAATCCAGTGTGGTTCTTCACAGACATGACCTGAACAAAATAAATCCGAAGCTGTCAAATTGTGCCTCACGTTACTAGAATATTGCCAAACCTTTAACTCACCCTTATATTCATAAAGACATTAACATATTTAAAAAAAATTATTATAAACTCATTGCACATTCGGTTTTCCGGTTAACGCCAGGGGTCCAGCGAGCTTCGGCCGCTGGACTTGCCGAGAGTTTAATAATAGCGTCGATTCCGAGGCGCCCCCGTTGTGGGGTAATGCCCAAGGGATCGACGCAATTTTTGTTCTTTCCCACTCATGAGCTTCGGCTTGTGGGTGGGCCCACATTAAAACGAGGCCTTGTGCCCAGTCCATACAAGTGGGTATGAGACAAATACCCATAAAGACATAAACATGAAAATATTGATAAAAAGTATAGGAGAGTATTAGATCCAGAATCTTAGAGTCCAGTATGGTTCTTTCCCTACACAACCTCGGTCGAATTGTGTCTCACGTTACCAAAATATTACAAAAAACCTTGTCTCATCCGACTACAAAACGCACTTGATAAAATCTCAAATCTAAACTAAAAAAAACGTCTCTGGGTTTTGAACAATGGTTTCCATAATTCCGAGTCCGATGTTCTAACCTCTAACCTATCAACTGAAATGGAAAGATATATATATATATATATATATATATATATATATATATATATATAGATAGATAGAGAGATAGATAGATAGATAGATAGATAGATAGATTTTAACAAACTGAGATAGATACGAACAGACTAAAATATATTGTGAAAAATAAGAACGCAAGATAGAAAGAAAGGAGATATATCAAGATAGATAGATAGATAGATAGACAGACAGACAGGCAGACTGAAATAGATAGAAAGACAGCCAGACTGAAATAGATACTTACATCCGTGTTCCCGTCTAAAAAAAGTAGAATTTCGATGAGACGCAGCAGAATGACTTAACAAATCTGTTGGTAAAGCCATTAATCAGAAGATACGACAATTAGATTGAGTGATTTTATTTCTTTTTTGTGAACAATTCGGGGAAGTCTGACCTTTTAAAATAATGTCACTTGTGCAATCCGGCAAAAAAGATTTTACCGGCCACATCAAAGGAACTGATAAATTACGAAAGAAATGCCGACAAAATTACCGACAATTGCATGGGTTTTTATTTACAATGGGTTCACTGAATTCTACCGATCATGTCTGCATATAACAAATGAGATTGTCTCTCTTAAACAATTCCTTCTTCCCACTCTCTCCCCCTTTCTCTATTTCTCTATCCCCCTCCCTTCTTTCTTTCTTTATTTCTTCTTGGTGTGTTGATTTTCTCTAAATATCTTAGACTGTTCATATCTATCTCAGTTTGTTCAAATCTATCTATCTATCTATCTATCTATCTCAGTCTATTTCTCTCTCTCGGTATCTCTCTCGCTTAATCTTAGTCTATCCCCTTCTTTCTTTCTATCTTCTGTTCTTATCAGTTCATTAATTTCTCTCTATGTATCTTAGTCTGTTCATATCTAACTCAGTTTGTTCAAATCTATCTATCTATCTATCTATCTATCTATCTCAGTCTATTTCTCTCTTCCTCTTTCTCTCTATCCTTCTCTTCTTTCTTTCTTTCTTTCTTTCTTTCTTTCTTTCCTTCTCATCAGTGTGTTAATTTCTCTCTCTATATATATATCTCAGTCTGTTCAAATTTATCTATCTATCTATCTATATATCTATCTCGGTCTGTTTATCCGTCTCTCCCTCTCCCTTTTTATTTATCTATCTAATTTAGTCTTTTTCTCTCTCTCACCCTCCCTCCCTCCTCCAAACTACCTCTCTATTTTATTATTCTCAGTATGATAATTTCTCTCTCTCCCTACTACAGCTAATCATCTCTCCCTCTCCCTCTCCTCTTCCTCTCACTCTGTCTCTCTCTCGCACACACGCACTCTCAGTATCTATTTACCAATCTATCTATCTATCAATATATATATATATATATTTCAGTTTGTTTATCACTCTCCTTCTCCTCCCTCTCTACCTTTCTCTTTCGCTTTTTCTCGATCTATCTATTCCAATCTTAAAATATATCTCACTTTCTCCCTCTATCCCCCTCTCTCACTCTCCCGATCTATCTATCTATCTATCTATCTATCTATCTATCTGTTTATGCATATGTCTTTCTGGCAGTTTATATTTACAGATATTAATGTACCCATGAACGTCAGAAATACACAATGACTCACACAGACAAAGATGTGTGCACACAAAGATGTACACACCTAATATCGCATTGATACGCATTACTTTTTTTCCCATGTAAATTTACCATAAAACAATTTCAACTGCTTTCAATTCATTTTCAATCTCTGAAAGGAATTCTCACTAAATTCTCAGTTTATTTTCTGAGAAAACAATTTAGATGCATTTAGATATTTTCAATATCTTTTAAATGGTATTCTTGCGTTGATGATGGCATTTTAGATAATAAAAAAATGTTTCTTGTCACTAAATTTTAAATTTGATATGTATCATGACTTTTTAAAATTCTATATGGAAGAGAATAAGCCTTAATTTACAAAGCGCTTTTTTTTTTGCTGTATTTTTCACTCGCGTAGTCGTGTGCATACGTACGCATACAAACACATGCACTACTTGAACAAAAAGACGATTTGATTTTAATATCTTGATTTTAAGAGGTGAAAAGAAAAACATTACGCCAGAACCAAAAAAAACGCAAACTTTGTAGTAATTGACATAAAAGGCATGCGTTGCATGTTTTGTGGTTCTGTGTGCTAAATTGAACGTTTGTTAAGCAATGGTTAACGTTGCAGGAAGCAGACTTAGCGAGCCGAGTTCAAAACCTGAACGAGGCTCTTTTCATTTAACTTGACCATTGTGAAGAATATGAATTTGACTACTCGTCCTCCTGTTATGAACTTTCGGCTAGAAACCACAAGGTTCCTAGTTCGATACCGACCCTCGCCAACTCAGCGTATGAGTAGCACAGGGATATGTGCGGTAAATTTAGGAGCTGATGGTAGGTGTGGCGCTCCACCTCAGATGCAAAAAAAAAGAGTCTCCTTGGTCTAGCGCTAGTGAATAGGGGATAGACTCCCTCGCTGATTGGCTGATATCGATTTTAGGCCACCCCGACGACTTTACTTACTAGTATGGATGATTAGGTACTTGAACCATCCTTTCTAGGAGAATAAAGACTCTGAATTTAAACTAATTTACACCTGGAGAGGGATGGGCTCCGATAGGTTATTCATCCCCAAGACATGCTGCATAAAAAAAGAAAACAGACGAGGTTATTAAAGCATTTATTTTGCAATTCTTTCTTAGAAGTATTGTTTAAGCAACTAGCTGGACACGTGGATATACTACAGTATGATAATTCAATTTACAACATTTGATATGTTTGCTCAAGAGCTATTGCAGTGTAGTTCAATATGTAAGGTGTATCAAAATCTTGATTTAACTCTCTCTCTCTCTCTCTCTCTCTCTCTCTCTCTCTCTCTCAATCTTTTTACCTTTCGTTTCTTCTTTCATCTTTTCATCATGTTCAATTGAAATAGCATTATCGCTTCCGTGCGTTCTTCCCTCTCTCTATCTTTCCCCTGCTTTCTTTCTTTCTTTTTTCCTTTCTTTCTTATTATATTTTTCTGATTAGGATATCCTTTCCCCTCCTTTCTTTCCTTATAATGGTCCATTATTTAGCTGAAGCGACGACATTCATAAGAAATTTGAATTCGGCGGATAAGTAACACCAGATAATCAGGATTTACATTTTTGCATTTGACCTTGAACGATTTATACGCTCTCCTTTTTAACCAGAGGGTGTTGCAAGATGATAAGGGTAGTACAATTAAGGAACACAAGTATTAATTATTGTTTAGTCAATTATTATTTTTTAAAAATGTGACCTTCATCCTTACTGGTTTTTGGATATTATTTTTTTTATATGTATGGAAGGATCTTCATTTTTACTGAAAGTCTGACGTTTTTTTTTGTTTCTGAAATGAAAACTAGGACGTCTTCAGTTAAGTAATATTCAAAATCAATTCGCGCTTAATTACAAATTGAATTCACCAGTTTTGGCCCAGGGCGGCTAGACCATAATTTAGCACTTACGTGTTGAAGTTAATTGACTCCAGACGTTTTCAAATTCATCAGACGATAAAATCGACCTTGATATAGATCAAGAGAAACTCAGTTTGCGAATTGAAGGTCGGAAAAATCTATGCTTTATATTTTATTGTTGTAATAATGGGGTGATTAAGTGTGAATTATACGCTTTTAGAATGTTTGAACCCGACGTTCCCATATATATATATATATATATATATATATATATATATATATATATATATATATATATATATAAACAAATTTTTTTGTGATGAAACAAAGAAAATACAGTGCTCAATAACAAATTGTGAGAGCTAATATTTATTTAATTTGTTGAGTTTTTAAGGATAAATGTTTATAATAGACAGCTACCCAGATTTCTTGCTAGGTCGCAATCATCAGGTTGTTAAATTAGATCCCATGGTGTTTATTGAAGATCTTTTCTTAATGTCACATTCTGGACCGCAGACGTTATTTGCGGTCCAGAATTTGACATTAAGAAAAGATCTTCAATAAACACCATGGGATCTAATTTAACAACCTGATGATTGCGACCTAGCAAGAAACCTGGGTAGCTGTCTATAATAACATTTATCCTTAAAAACTCAACAAATTAAATATATATATATATATATATATATATATATATATATATATATATATATTAAAAATGTAAAAGGACTTACGGCCTTATCTATTATTTTATTATATGTGTGCGTTTGTTGGTTATTTAGTTTAATAGCATATCAAAACGTCTGGACTGTTTGATGCCACATTTTGTATTTTTTTGTATACCACTCAGAGTCAGTGTAGACTTGAGAGTAACGACAAGAAGGGTTACTCCACACTCTCACGATCCCCAGGACCGAAGATGCCGTTTTGTGTCATACCTAGAAGACTACTTTTTTAGGGGGTCCTTAAAACCTCCACATTGTTTTTATCTTCGCATTTTAAGAGCAACGTAGTATTTGATCTCGAATATACGGGGTATTTTTCATATTAGTCGTTTTTTCGTTAGTTTTTTGTTTCTCTGAATTTTTGAGATGAGGCTTGATAATCAGTATTAATTGGATTATTCGGACTATTGTCCTTCTCGAACTCGGTAACCTTCTTTTCAAACTCAGGAACCTTCTTCTAATCGGGAGCCATCACGGAACTTTGAACCCAACCTTTTATTCAATCCAGAAATACCTGAAGAAGGCCGGAGGGCATGTCGGCAGAAACCTTGCACAGATAACAATAAAGATGAGGACAATAGTCCGAATAATCCAAATAATACTAGTTTTTTGTTAGTTTTTTTTTAAAGAAAAAGACCCTCTTGGAAATATGGTTAGTTGAATATTTTATTTAATGGCATATGAAACCTTGTGGGTTATTTTATGGCAAATGTCATTTATATATATATATATATATATATATATATATATATATATATATATATATATTTCCTTTTTTCATAGTTGTTATGATTAGTTGGATAATTCAAAAAAAAAAACAGTGGGCTTGTAAAGGGACTGTTTCTGAACATATGGGAGGATATTTTATAGCACAAACGAGGAGATTAATTCAAATGTGAGTTTATTCCAAAAAAGGTCATGATGGATTCCCTTCTGTCCCTTTCTAGTGAGTGCAGGTTATGGAGAGATAATTACAATACGATATGAATACAAGCGAATAGTTTGTAGGTAAATATTTTTGTTTGATTTTGTTTTATAACTTAGAAAAAATACTTTCATTGACTTCACATATATTAACAAACGTAGAAATATTTCTCTGAATTTTTGAGATAAGGCTTAATAATTATTATTATTTGGATTATTCGGCCTATTGCCCTCATCTTATTGATATTTGTACTATGTTTCGGCCGATGTGCCCTCCAGCCTTCTCCAGGTATTTCTGGTGGCATTCGGGAGCCTTCTCGAACTCGGAAACCTTCTAAGGGCACATCGACCGAAACGTTGTAAGGATAACGATAAAGATGAGGACAATAGTTCAAATAATCCAAAGAATACTAAACGTAGAAATATTTTTTATCAACTCAATGTATATCAACATATCGGCAGAAATGGTGTTCATGTTAGATAAACGGGTAGAAATAATTTTCATTAACTTGCAAACAGATCAATTTGATCCATAGATGGAATCCAAACAGGTACTACTCTCTGGGTTAGAATGCACTTGGAAGCAATAGCAATGATGCGGTACTCCAGAATTTGAACCTCGCCACTAGATGCAATTTAGCATCAGGCCTAGGTCACTAAATTGGTGGAAATTATTTTTATTAAATTCATTTGTATCAATAAATTAGAAAAAAAAGCTACAAACGCTGACTTCAGCATTAGATAACCCAGGAAGGTTTGACATGCCGTAAGGTGACTACTTAGTTATATATATTTACAAACTCCTCCACACGAGCAGGATACGACACAAGGTCAATTTCTTAAGCGGAGTTTAACAGGTTTGAATTCAGAGTTTTCCTTCTCCTAGACTGGTTACCTAGCCATGGTTAAAGAACCCAGTCTGTCCTGCTATTTACCCATAGCTGGAGTGAGAGTAGGATTCATACCTTTCCCAAGGGTATTAGTGCTAAGTGAAATGCAGTTATCACGTCCAGGATTTGAACTCGGGGCGACGAGTCCATTTGCCATGACTTTAACCATTACACCACGGGCTTCCTACATTAGTATGACTACTTAGTTATAAGTGGTGCTGTAAGCAACCTAAGGCCTTTATGTTAAACTAGAAGCAACTAACCGGCATCACCTCGGTAGAGGATAAAAAAAAAAGTGGTATAATGATTAGCAAGCTAGTCTTGCAGATCCGTTACTACTGAATAGCGAGTTTAATCCTCGCTGGATACCCCATAAAAAAACCTGCGTAAAAATATCTTGTTAATCCGGCCTGAACAAAAAATGATTGTTTTACGCGTCCATTTTGATTTGTTTAAGGTTGAGATTCACAGACATTTTTAAGAAGAATTTTAATGCTTTTTAATTTTTGAATATCTCTGAGAATATAAATGACATATTTATGATTTTTGCACAAAAAACTAGTCTCAGTAACAGTGAATGTATATATATATATATATATATATATATATATATATATATATATATATATACACGTAAGTTCGTGTAGAGGTCACTTAAGAGGAATATAAATACCTACTCCTTAACAAAACAAAGAAATCTGCTAAGTCCGTTTGGTGTGGTGGTAAAGACGCTTGACAGTCAGCTTGACAATCAGGTTTCGAATCGCACACGGGGCAGTCTTTGTATCTATAGCTCTGCTGATGAGGCCTAATAGGCCGAAATGTACATACAGAGATTGATTTTTCTCGATTTGTTTAGCCTTAAATTTAATAGGTAATCCCGCCTAATTAATTAATTATTAATTAATTAACTTTCATAAAATTAGGTCCGACTTCAATTAAGCACATATTCTCCCAAATATATATATATATATATACTTTGTCGTTAACTGTTTTATTTTCGTAATTTTTTCCGGACATACATACACACATACACCCAATTTCCCTTTATATATGTATAGACTAAGCAAAGTTTGGTAAACATCGCCAGGAACATAATCCGTTTCTTAACCAGAACACCTGATGTTCATTTTTGTAGTTTTCGTTAGAATTCCAAGTGTAAATTTCTCTTAGGAACTGCATACGCTTTAAGTAAACGAAGGTTTATCTGTCAAATTAAGCAAAGATTAGTCAGTTTCTGCCAAAGCGAGCCAGTTAAGCAGCAATGAATATGTTCAATATTTAGATGAGTGACCAGTTAGAAACAGCTAGCATGGTAAACAGGCTAAGACCCGCGTACCAGTCCAAGCAGAGTTAAGTATCTTACAACCAGCAATAACTGGTTAATATAATAATTCATTAATCTGGACAATTTATTTGTTTATTCTGTTTATTTACTTAGCTTTGGTAGAAAATGGACGGATTTTGAAAGTAGATTTAGGACCGGTTTACCTCTGTCGATAGAACATCCGCCTAGAAACCACAAGGTTTCGGGTTCGATACCGACCAAGTCAGTGCTTGAGTATCACAATTTGGATCTGTGCGGTAAAGTATGGAGCTGAGGTAGGTGTGGTACTCGACCTCGGCAAAAACACAACATGACTGGTCTAGTACTATCGAAAAGGGGATAGACTCCCTAGCTGATACCGACAATAGGTCACTCCACCAACTTTTACTTTTACTTACTTATGTTATGTGGTGTCATGGTTTTCGTCGTATGAAATGGACTCAACAAGCACAGTCCAAATCTTGGATAAGGCTATTTACATTTCACATGGTGATAATACCCAGAACGGTATCAATCCAACTATTCTCCTTACAGCTATGGGTAAATAGTAGCGTGGAGTGGGCTCTTTAACCTTAGGTAAGAAACCAGTTTAGGAATAGAAAAACTCTGAATTTAAACCTGTTAAACTCCGCTTAAGAAATCAAACAGTTGTCAGATCCTACTCGTGCGAGGGTATGTGTATACTATTTGAGTTGAATATATATTTTGACATTCAGATATAGTGATGAAGATGAACTGGTGGCTAGACTTTGGGCGTTTATTTCTTAGGGTACACCTCCATTTTCTGGGCAAGTTTGACTGTTACCCTAGCAGTCACTATACCTTGATCTGCGATTCCACCCCAATGTCCGTGACCATCCCTCACTCAGCGACCTTCTCTCCCTCTACAACTTCGTCAGTTAAGCAAATCAGCCAGTGCCATAGATACGCGTCTCTCGGGTCAGCACAGCAGCCAATTCACTTGACGGGGTATGAGAATATTTATACTACCTCTCGGAAGAATTATGGAATTATAACGCATAGAGGATATCCGCCTTATTTATTTATTTAGTAGTAAATGAAATAATAACAGATGAGACGCAAAACATTTTTGTTTAATACCTTAATATTCCTGTGTCCTAAAATATACCTTAAACAAATTAGATAAAATTATTTAAATGGAATAATATATGGATAATGAATCTTTAAGTTAGTTAATTTCACGCCTGAAAAAAAATTAAAGACTATCATAAAAACAGAGGAAAGAGCAACTAAGTATTAGTTGTATTTTTTTCTCAAGGAATTCCATAAATTTTCTCAATATTAAATAAAAAATTCAAACCATTTTTCGGGCCTTTTTTATTATGAAATATTTACTTTATCTCTCGTTCCACATCAATATACGGACGGGATACCAATTAACTGAGATTAGCCATTTGTGATTCATCTTTATAAAATGTCTCTCTCTCTCTCTCTATATATATATATATATATATATATATATATATATATATGTGTGTGTGTGTGTGTGTGTGTGTGTGTGTGTGTTTTGTGTATGTGTGCGCGTGTGTGTGTGTGTGCGCGTGTGTGAACCAATATACAGATCATATTAAATTAAAAAGGATTTTAAACAATCCAAAACACGTGTCGTGCGCAATAAAATAAATCTTGAAAAATAATTCAATCCTTTCTGCGGTCCTTTTTTTTATATAATATATATATATATATATATATAATATATATATATATATATATATGTGTGTGTGTGTGTGTATGTGTGCGTTTTGTGCGTATGTCTGTGTGTTTGTTCACTACTCCTTCGATTTGCCTATCAAGGTTTTTGTTGGTATTTGTTTTCGGAATGCAAATTACAAGATCATTCTATGATTTATTATTAACATTGAGTTATTCCATAACCTCTGCATTGGAAAAAAAGATTATACCATTGATCTCAATAATTTAATCTAGCTTACTTAAGATATATTACACGAAGCCTGAATGCTCAGTTTTTGAACAAAAAGTATTTTACATCTTATCTGCTATTAGTTTATTTACTGCTATCAAAGTGATCACTCTCTAAGTTATTATAGTCCATAATATTTCCGATAGCTAGTATTTAAAATATCGAGACGTTCAAGTTTTGAAATTCATTTTCAATCTAAAAATCCTTACTTTCATAGTACCATCTATCAACAGGTTACCTCAGCAATCTCCCAATTCTATTTAACTTATTTAAATTAACAAAATTCTAGCTCCATTACATTATTGTTTTTTTTTTACGGCATATCACCTCAGGTCATTTAATGCCCGATAAAGTTTGAAATAAATCAATTCTTAATGGATAATACAATTTCTTATAAATACATTTTTCTATTTAACCCATAGATGGGACCCTAACAGGTACTACCACTCCGGGCCAGAGTGGACCAGGGAGCAATGGTGATGAAGGGTGCTCCACATTCCCCAAACCTCCAGAACTGGAACCTCACCATCAGATAGAGTTTAACGTCATTCCCAGGACATGTAGACCCGCAGCCACCGCCTTCTAGCACCCATATGATAAAAAGGGGTTGGGGCTTGCCATAAGGGCAATAGGGTCCATTACATTATAACATTTAGTCTAACCAGTAAATATAGCCGGCGCCTTATAATTGTGTACATGTGCCTGACTGATATTACCTACCTTATGTTTGCTTATACGGGAATCGGCTAGTGTCGCTGTTTATTACAATTGTAATGAGCTTGATTCTCATTGGGTGTCTCAAAATTGTGGCTTTTGTGCAAGCCTCAACCAGACATTGTAAATATTTACACACCAAGAAACTCAGACTTTATTATGTTAATTCAGTGAAGCTTAGAAAATCAATACATTTTGCAACAGAGATCTCGAATTGGCAATCAGCTTATCCCTTCGGTGATTTTGTGATTTTTTAAAAACCATCATTGGACCTGCTTAGTGGCTTAGATAGTTGTGCATTTCACTCTAGTGTGATCGAACACAAGCAATAGACATAAATTAGTATTAAAAAAAAGTAAAGTCGTGGGGGTGGCCTAAAGTCGGTATCAGCCAGAAAGTGAGGGAGTCTATCCCCTTTTCACTAGCACTTGACCAAGGAGATTGTTTTTTGGCGTCTGAGGTCGAGTTCCACACCTACAATCACCTCTTCACTTTACCGCACTTTCCCTGTGCTACTTATACACGGGGTTGTCGAGGGCCGGTGTCGAACCTGGGACCTTGTGGTTCCTAGTGCGACGCTCCACCGACTGAGCTAAACCGACCCTATTAAATTAGTCTAAACAGTTTTATCTCTTTTTTTCTTTTTTTAATTCACGTTTTTCTTTCTTTTTTAAAATCTTTTCTTTATTTGTATTTTTAACATTTTTTTTCTTTTTTCTTTTATTTCTATTCATTTTTATTTATTCATTTGTGCTTTATATTTTTCTGTATTTTTTTCTTTGTCTTTCTTTCATTTATCATTCCTTTTTTTCTTTTTTCTTTCATTTCGATTTATTTGTTCTGTTTCATGTACTTTCCTTTCTTTATTTGTATTTCTTTAATTTCTGTTTCTTTTTCTCCCATTTTCTTTCATTTCTATTTATTTTTTTATGTATTTTCATTCTTTTTTCTTTCATTCATTTCTCTTTCATTTTTTCTTTTTTCTTTCATTGCTATTTAATTTTTTTGTGTTTTATATTTTTCCTTCTTTCTTTTTTCTTTCTTTTATTTTTGCTTCTTTTTTTTCTTTCATTTCTATTTTTTTCTTTTTTTTATCTATAGTCCGTTTCTTTTCCTCTGTCTTTTATTTTTATTTTCATTAAATTTTTCTTTCATTTTTCTGACATTTCTCTTGATTTCATTCTTTTTCTAAAATTAATGATTTGTTTGTTTAAATTGGTAAATACTGCCGATATCCTTGCCTTCACTACATCTTTGGTGTTACATGGAATCTTGTTGGTCACTCACTCAACCACAAACGACATATAATAATTAAAAGAATTGCAATATATTCTATTTCTCTCAATTTTTGAGATGAGGCTTGATAATTAGTATTATTTAAATTATTCAGATTATTGTCCTCATCTTTATTGCTATCTGTACAACGTTCGGCAGATGTGCCCTCTGGCTTTCCTCAGGTATTTCTTGTCGGACTCAGGAGCCTTCTCAAACTCGGCAACCTTCTTTTCGAACTCGGGAAACTTCTGATTGTAATTGAGAGATATCGCGGAACTTTAAACCCAACCCTTTATTTAATCCACGGGGATATCCTGTTATCATTCCGCTAACCATAACTGGGGTACAGTTGTTAAGCTGTGTTAATTATTATTCTATGTTACTCTCGCCCTTTACCAGGAGTGAACTTGCAGCCTAGATATAACTGTCACTTAGAACTATCTAAATCAAAGCTTTTATCCACTATGCTATGTGTCCGATTGGTTACCGGAATGAGATCAGGATACCCCCGTGGATATTTTATTCCTAACTTTCTCTAAGTATTAGCACTATATGAAATGCTACCAGCCTCATTAAGGATTTGAACCCTTATCGCCGTGTACATTACCGACAATGATAACCGTTACACCACGAAATGATTGAAATGTTTTAGGACTTGCAGAAAGAGCAACAGTGGAGATTTACTTAAACTTACTAAGTCTGGCACAAGGCAGAATATTTAGTGAAGATCGAACACATTAGGACTGTAGGACTAAAGTGCTTACAATCTCTCTCTGACAGGCGCCGTAGGAAAGTGTTTAGATATGCACGAACATGTGCCTGGGCAATCTCTTGAACCAGGCGTCGCATTAGAGTAAATATTTATTCCTGGCATGCGCAAGACTAACCCAATATGACTCTTGGCTGTTCAATGTTTTCACCTCTCGAGATGTTTTTGCGGGGCCGACCATTTTTGTTCTTTTTTTTTTATTACTGATATATGATGAATTGACAAAATGAAATATGCAGATACCTGGTAATGTGATCAACACATTAAGAAAGGGAAGAGAAAAATCGCTTGCGAATTTCTTTAAGAAACATGAATAAATAAAATGAAAATAAATATCAGCCCCCAAAAAACTGTTCAATAATTCCGACTGACCGATTAATGTTTACTTGAAACGCTGACGCACGCGTCGAGGACGCTGCTTTTACTGGCAGAAGAAAATGAATTTGGAATATCTACAAGACGGCATGAAGGATTATATGGTATTACGTGTTCTTAAGACGAAATCAGCCATTGGTCAGGTTTTTCGTCCCGTCGGAATTATGCTTATCTCATTAAGAAAAAAGAAGCAGTGGATATTTAACGATCACGTACATCTTTTTTAAAAAAATACAAAAAAAAAAAAAATACAAACATAAAAAAAATAGTTCGCATTCCATAGATTTTGGTATTTGTTGCTTTTTGAGGCGAGGTTTTCAGCCGAAAGATACTTCAGCCTTCCTTATTACAAACACGAAAACCTTTAGTATTATCTGCGTTATTCGGACTATTGTCCCCATCTTCATTGTTATTTGTACAACGTTTCGGCCGATATACCCTCCGGCCTTCATCAGGTATTTCTTGTCGGACCGAGTGGATAAGGCAGTTAGGTTAAGACAGTTCTAAGTGACAGTTATCTCTGGAACCCGAGTTCAATCCTGAGTAAAAGCAGTTAGAAAAATAATTAATTAACACAACTCCTACCCCAGCTATGGTTCGCGGAATGAGAACAGGATACCCACGTGGAATAAATAAAGGGTTAGGTTCAAAGATTCGTGATGGCTCCCGAATACGACAAGAAAGTTCCCGAGTTCGAAAAGAAGGTTCCCGAGTCCGAGAAAGTTCCCGAGTCCGACAAGAAATACCTGATGAAGGCCGGAGAGTATATCGGCCGAAACGTTGTACAAATAACAATGAAGATGGGGACAATAGTCCGAATAACGCAGATAATACAAATCTTCAAGCCTCATCTCAAACATTCAGAGAAACGAAAACCTTTTTTTTATCATACATATGCGAGAATGCGGAGATTGAGGGTTTTAGTGTCCTGAGTATGATGTTAAACTGCATCCAGTAAGTCGATGGAGTGGCCTATTGTCAAATTAGCGAGGGAGTCTATCTACTTGTCAATAGCGCTAGACAAGTAAGTTTTTTTTGCGTCTGAATTGGAGCGCCACACCTACCATCATCTACCCCACTTTACCACACATATCCCTGTGCTTCTCATACGCTGTGTTGGCGAGAGCCGGTATTCAATCCGAAACCGTGTGGTTCTGAGCCGGTAGTGTGGTTCCAATTCTGGAATTCTGTGTAGAGTGATGTACTAGACACTTTGCCATTACTCCCAGGTCAACTCTAAAATTCATCCAACCAGCCAGTCAACCAATTAACCAATTTTCTTCGCCTCCTTTCCCACCCAAAATTAATCTCTGCTATGGTCCTGACTATTCCTTAATTTCTGGTATGTTTAATTTCAATTATTTTCTATGGCATTTAAAGAATCCACTTCTATCTTATTGATGTTAACATACATTTTTTTTACATGTCTACATTTCAATTGACGGTGTGGTTGTTTGTTTGGTTTTATGGTATATCAACCCTTGTGGGTTATTTAATTCCAAATCTTTTTGGGGGATATGTATGATTTTTAAGCGAATAGTTTGTTGTTAAGTATTTATTTTATCAAGTACTTTGGATTCTACAGCATGTAAAACCTTGGGCTATTTCATACCGAATACGCTTTGTTCCATTTATTCTTGACCGGTATCCAATTTTGTTTTCAAATCCATTAAAAAAAAACTAACCTAGCTTAGACTAGACGTGACCAACTGATTGATCGGAGAGGTCATGTCCGACCACCCTTCAATCCCAAGTAAGGGCCAAAGAGGAGTATTGCGTGTCATGGGCTGCTCAGCCACCAGGATTCCGTCGTTAAGAACCCACTGTCAACAGGTGGCTCCATTAGAGGGGTCTTGCTCCTCTGCAGAGGTGCATCGGCGTATTATACAGTCCCAACAGACTGGGTAGATATAATTGACGGGATACCTTACGTGTTGTAATAGTTAACAAGGTAAACTAGTAGACTATTTCTCGTCTGTTCAAATGTCACTGGACACTTGTTACTTTTTCTTTTATCCGTTTGTACTGGTTAGAATCGTAGGAAATGGACACGTTGACCCGTGTTCAAATCCTGGACGAAGGCACAGTTCACCCTAATATATCCTTGGAAAAGGTATGAATCCAACTATTCTCACTCCAGTTATGAGTAAATGGTAGGACAGGCTAGGCTCATTAACCTTGGTTAGGCAATCCGTCTAGGAGAAGAAAAACTCTGAATTCAAACCTCTTACATTTCTACTTGGGATGGTCACTACTAGAATAAGCTCAGGTCTACTTAGTAATCTATTTCAATTTTTTTTAAATTAAAAAAAAATCAATAAGCCTCATTTATTTAGTAGTGAATTTTGAATTAAAATATATATACTTTATATAGAAACTTACTCAGAAAAAGAAAGAAGTGGAAACCATGTGAAATTCACAGAGGAATGTATGATGTTTATGGAGAAGTATATATTAGTGAAAAAAAGTGTTTACAAATGGGATAAACATGGGTTTGCCTCTAAGAGCCTGAATCAAAAAGACATTGACTCCCCGGCAAAGAAAACGTTTCCGGGTGCAGATGTGAATAAAGAAGGTCTTACAGTGATATCTACGAAATTTCCTCAGAACTGAAACAGTAGGAAAAATATTTTCCGGACCTCTCACCTGGCCGGATTAACACAAGGTCTTTCTGAAGTCGGAATTTTTATGGGACATCCAGCGAGGATCGAACTCACTTTCAGTAATAAAAGATATGTAAGACTAACTTGCAAACCATTACAACACGACAAGGCGCCTGAATCAAAACAGTATTGAATGAAAGTACCTCTATGTTTTAAGGACATATTAAAGGCATACATTTTTTTATTTTGATTGGGATAAAGTAAAAGTCGTCGGGATGGCCTAAAGTAGGTATCAGCCAGACAGCGAGGGGGTCTATCCTCTTTTCACTTGTGCAACACCAAGGAGGTTCTTTTAGTGTCTGTGATGGAGCGCCACACCTACCATCATCTGTTCACTTTACCGCACATATTCCTGTACTTCTCATACGCTGCGTTGTCGAGGGCCGGTATCGAACGCGGAAACTTGTGGTTCCTAGTCGACAATCTACCGACTGAGTTAAACCGGCCTTCTATCTCATGTATCATTTATGTCTTATTGTTAGTTTCCCTTCATTCTTTTGACGCCATGTGTAAACAGGTTATATAAAATCACAATTTCCTATCCTAGTCAAATGAATTGCCACATTTCTAAATCTTTCTTTTAATCCTCTACTTGAAAATTAATTATTTCATTGTGACTCCAGGGAAATTATTATGGAGGAAAGTTTCAGGTTCGTTCTTCTTTGAACGGCGTCGTGAATACAGGGTGATTTGAAAAGATATTCACACTTCTATGGGATTTATGATATTAGGATTTAAAACAGTCAGAATCTCTGTCAATTCTTTCTTGAAATCTGATCCAGATGTTCCCCATCATATCACTACTACTTTTCTCGTAAAAGTACACTTATAGAAATATTAATTAACAGTGGAGGGTTCAGAGAATGTGTTAACAGGGATTGCGAACGAGTTGAGATGGTTCAATTGGTTTAGTGCGATCTAGTTTTTAACGGCATACCAACACCTTACGGGCTATCTGATATAAATCATGATTCAAGTGTATAAACATTATGAAATAATAGACACCAAGGCCTAAGTTAAGAGATAAATAATGATAGAATAAACAAGGTGGCAAGTAAATAGATACTATAACAACAAGCCATGATAAGTGAGTATACACTATAACATAAGTGAATTGATAATATGGAATAAAAATAATTATGACGTAAGTGAATAGACACTATGATAAACATCATGACTCATGAGTTAAGAGATATAATGACATAATAAACACCATGAGATAAGAGAATATATACCATGACTTAATATTCACCATGACGTAAATGGGTAGACACTATAACGTAATATACTCACTGACATAACTGAGTAGACACAATGACGTAATATACACCATGACATAAGTGAATATACACTATGGTGTAATATATCACATGGTATTAGTGAATAAACTCTCTGAGAGAATACAGGGTGGACCAAAATGATCTGACACATATAAATACGTCCAAAGTTTTTAAACTGACTTCTATTTTATGCGAGTGAACTTAGGCAAGTGGTAATGGAAGCTCCATCTGGCTTATGTCTTACCATTTCTTCCGATAAGGTCTGTTACGATCGGGTCTTGGAGCGCGGCACACGTTGCGTTTGTAGTTGAAACGTTTTTTTTTTAAGAATGTGTCTGATTATTTTGGTCCACCCTGTATATACTATGACATAACATTCATCAAACCGCTAAATGTATAGAATATATATATTATATATATATATATATATATATATATATATATATATATATATATTATGTGTGTGTGTGTGTGTGTGTGTGTGTTATATATATATATAATATATATATATATATATATATATATATATACAAAATACACATATATATGTATTCACACAAACATGCTCTATTTCTAATCTTTTATGAGGGTCTAATTGCATTTTCAAAATGGCTCAATTTTTCAATTAAATAACCATAAATGTTTAAAATTTACAAGAATTTACCAATAATACCTTGTTTAAAATGTACTTGTGCCTTCGTTCTTGACGCCAGAAAATAGCTTAGAAATTATTTCCCGCAAGGAATCTGCTTCGAGATTAAATCGATACTATGACATAACAGACACCATGACATAAGTAAGAAGACACTATGACATAACAGACACCATGACATAAGTGAATAGACATTATGAAATAATAATAATAATAATAATAATAATAATAATAATAATAATAATAATGTTAGCATGGATATCCATGACAATCTCTCTCGTGAAGTCCTCTCTGCAGCATCCTGTATCCGCACAGGACGTCTTTGCTGGTCGGCCCACACTAGCGTGCACATGTGCTGCCTTCCACAGGAGGATGTCGCTTCTGAGTTCGTCCTTGTTTCTCCAGCTGTGTCCCGCGTGTCTTCTCCGTCTTATTCGGATGGTTTGGGTGATATGTGGCAGGTAGTCGTATAGCTGTTTTCTCGTGGGGTGTTGTTTCCACGTCTTGTTCAGGATCGCCCACAGCATTCTTGTGCAGCTCTCATCTAATTTATTCTATAGTCCCCTCGTTAGGGTCCAGGTGATGCAGCCATACAGCAGTACTGCGCAAATACACCTGCACAAGCCGAATCCTTGCTACACAACCTAGAAAAGGCAGCACGAAATGTCAGCCTATACGTAAACTCTGATAAAACTAAGTTCATGTATTTAAAAAAAAAGCGACATCTCAACTATCGATGGCAAACTCCTAAACTCGGTAGAACAATTTAGATACTTAGGCAGTAACATCTCTTCCACATAAAACGACGTTAATGCACGTATAGGAAAGGCATGGGCCGCTATAAATAAATTATCAGTCATATGGAAATCCAATCTCACAGACAAGTTAAAGAATAATGATAATGATAAAGATTAATCAGTTTATAATTATATGATATCAAGTATTTCTATCTAATACTAATAATTTATACATAATTATATGGTTTGAAGAAACTATACCTATTTAATAATAATTATTTATTTTCACACAGTTATCTGGTTTCAATTACTTATATCTAATAAAACTAATTTGCTTACAGTTATACGGTAACAAGTATTTCTATATAATACTAATAATTTATACTCAATTATATAGTTTAATTAACTATTCTAATTCATTAATACTAATGTGTACACCCACAGTTCAAGGGTTTTAAGTAACCAATAAGAATGATAATCCTTTGTGGGGAGTCTCCTTGGAATTAGTGGCTAATGTGCTGGACAGCAACATCATATGAAGCGAGTTCAAACTCCGTCCGCTCTAATACGTTCACTTTAAGAAAGGTATGAATCCATATCATCCCCCAGCTATGCGTTAAATAGTACCACTACCGCTAAATAGTACCACTACTTTTCTTATACCCGGATTGTTTTGGTTTGTTTGTTGGTTGGATTTTTTGGCATGTCAACCCTTGTTGGGTTATCTTATGCCAAAAACGTTTTGTTTATTCATTCTTGATGGGTATTCAGTTTTTTAAAAACCTAATTATTTTTAAACACATGTTTAAAACTCAAATTAACCCATAGATGGCATCCTAACAGGTATTACCACTACGGGTCAGAATGGATCTGGGAGTAAGAAAGATAAAAATTAATACAACGTGTGTATACGGACATTAAAAATAAATTCTTACAGCGAATAAACTGCTATGAAACTAAAGAAAGGTAACAAATCCTTTTTAATGTATAGTATTATATATTATATATATATATATATATATATATATATAATATATATATATATATATGTATGTATGTATATATATATATATATAATATATATATATATATATATATATATATGTATATATATATATATATACATATATATATATATATATATATATATATATATATATATTATAATGTATTAATTTGAAAGCAATTACAATGCAAGTAAAAAATAAAAAGAAAAAGATGTTATTTTTTGTGTCCTATCGATTTCAAAGTAAAACTTTATCTTCAGAGACGATTTTCAGAAATGGACGCGTTTTTTTTGTTTTGTTTTTTTGGTCGTTATTTTTTTTATGTTATAAGCATGCGTCTCGTGGTGTTCTTTTTTTTTAAACGTCACGCTCACTTTGCGTGATGAACATTTAGCCGTTAATTCAATTTCAATTTTATTATTTTCATCTATTTATATATTTAGTAATATTCATTTGATATATGTATAATGAAATGTACATACTATGTATTATATACTGTGAGGAACGTGTATTTTAATTAATTATGTATTCAGTGTTTAGCTCTAATCTATTGTTTATACTAGGACCTAATTGGCTATTAATAAACTTTCTCTTATTCTGAGATTACCAATTTTTCGTATTACTGTCTCTATCTTAACGGAAAAACTATTGTCTTTATTTTTGCATTTAAATCGATAGGACACAAAAAATAACATCTTTTTGTTTTTATTTTTTACTTGCATTGTAATTGCTTTCAAATTAATACATTATAACATACTTAACAATGCTTCAAGCAAATTACCAAAAAACTTTTATATATATATATATATATATTATATATATATATATATATATATATATATATATATAGGGATGTGCAGAGATTGACTAGAACGCTACCCATAAAGATGTTAATTCTCCTGTTTTATTTTTACGATAGGTGAAAAAAATATGGAGGCTCAATGTTATTTAGAGTGACATAATTCTATTTCGTATGTTTCAAATACCCAGATTTGAACTTCGGTTAAACATTGATAAATAATGAATTTTAAAAGTATTGCGTCAATTATGATAAAAAAATAAAGATTCATTTTTAGTTTAAGAAAGAAGCGCTAAGTGTTAAAAAAATAAACACGTAAAATCATTTTTTTTGTTGTCGTCTGATTCTTGTAAACAATAAATATCCAGCTACGCGATGGGAAAGTGCAAATTTA
>CM042141.1:124143272-124145772 GCA_023376005.1 Doryteuthis pealeii
TATCATAGAAAGTGAGCGATGTACTTCGCTAAGTGAAAGTAAACACCACTATACCAGCACACGTGGGATTTTACTAGACACTTGAACCAGTTAAAAAAAAGAATTCTAAGCCCACCAGTCGAATGTACTTTAACACTGTTGGTGTTGCAATATTTTGAATTGTAACTCATTCATCGTCATTCAAAAACGAGTCGATATTCTACAGCTTAAAAGAATATATATATATCGTAATTCATTTTTTATAAATTTGATAAATTTACGTACCCTTTAAAAGCAAAGTGGTATGCAGCTGATTTCCACCTGATATTCTCTTGATGCAGTTAAAGATAGTGGAATGCAGTTATCGTCTATTAACACGTATTAATAAGTTCTTAAACTTATCTCTTGTTTAAATTCCAACTGATATCGTATTGATGCAGTTAAAGATAATGCTATGCAATTATAGTCTATCAACACGTATTAATAAGTTCTTAAACTTTTATCTTGTTTAAATTCCAACTGATTTCGTATTGATGCAGTTAAAGATAATGCTATGCAATTATAGTCTATTAACACGTATTAATAAGTTCTTAAACTTATCTATTGTTTAAATTCCAACTGATATCGTATTGATGCAGTTAAAGATAAGGCTATGCAATTATAGTCTATTAACACGTATTAATAAGCTCTTAAACATATCTCTTGTTTAAATTCCAACTGATATCGTATTGATGCAATTAAAGATAAGGCTATGCAATTATAGTCTATTAACACGTATTTAAAAAAAAGTCCTCAAAATGTTTCTTGCTTAAATTCCACTTAATATCTTCTTGATGCAGTTAAAGATAATGGAATACAGTGATAATCTATTGACACGTATTAACAAATCCTCAGAATTATCTCTGGTTTAAATTCCACCTGAAATCATATTGACGCAGTTAAAGATAGTGGAATGCATTAAGAATCTACGAACGCGTATTAACAAGTCTTCAACATTTTCTCTTGTATAAATTGCTAAATTCTAGGTCGTTTAAACAGCATGCCCGCCATCATCTGCGAGAGCCGCCTGCGTTGGCTTGGACACGTCAGGAGGATGGACAAAGGCCGCATCCCCAAAGACCTACTGTATGATGAATTAGTAGAAGGTACCCGAACGGTAGGGAGACCACGGCTGCGCTTTAAAGATGTCTGCAAGAGGAACATGAAGACATGCCACATCGACATCAACACATGGGAGGCTTATGGCGCCTCCTCGTCAATCAAGGAACGAAAACGAGTGAAAAAGAGAGAAAAGAAGCCGCCGCAGAAAAGTGAGCCATAAGGAAGGAGAGACAACAGCATCTCCAGCAAGCATCACCGTTTGTTTGCAATCACTGGACCAGATATTGCCATTTAAAAATTGGTCTGTTCAGCCGCTCACACAGTTGCAGATTTTAAAAAAGTGGACATTACGCCATCGTCTTTAGTAGACGGAAGGATGCCAAACATCAGAAAAATGTTTATCATTTCTTAAATTGATAGCTCCAATAATTCTCGTTCAAATGATTTTTTAACAGCATGTGTAGAAGCGACTCAAAATTACATACTTAATGTTTTATGTTTTTCTATTTTCATACCCAGAAATGTCATTCTCTTGTAAGGAAAAGGTATTTAAACATTAAACATATGGTTTTGAGTTGTTACTACACATACTGTTAAAATTTGAGATCATTTGAACGAGAATTAGTAAAGTTATCAGTTCGTTTACCTCTGTAGTAATATATCATCTTAAGAAAGCAATTTTTCTATTTGTTTATTCTTAATTATTTAGTAGTAGTTGTAGTCGGTTGTCTGGTTGTTTCGTACGGTGTATAAACCCTGTTTAGATCGTTTAATGCCGAGAAGAGTAATTTTTTTTTGTTTGCTTGCTTTGTTTTGTTTTACGGCATACCAACCTCAGTGTGTCATTAAATGCCGATAAAGTTTTGAAAAATCAATTCTTAATGGATAATACAATTTTTTTATAAATACATTTTTCTATTTAACCAATAGATGGGACCCTAACAGGTACTACCACTCCGGTACAGAGTGGACCAGGGAGCAATAGTGATGAAGGGGTGCTCCACATTCCCCAAACCTCTAAAACTGGAACCTCACCATCAGATAGAGTTTAACGTCATTCCCAGGACATGTAGACCCGCAGCCACCGCCTTCTAGCACCCATATGATAAAAAGGGGTTCGGGCTTGCCATAAGGGCAATAGGGTTGGGAAAATCATATAGGTGCTAGGGCTTGACGTGACCAGCTGATTGATCGGAGGGGGCCTCTCAGACCGCCCGTCTAGCCCAAGATAGGGCCAAAGTGGAGTATTGCATGTCATGAACTGCTCATCCACCTGGGCTCTATCCTTAAGCATCACGGATCGCCACCCACGGCCAACAGGTGGCCCCGTTGGGGGAGTCTTACGCCCCACCGACAGTGCGAGTAATTTTGATATTAGGTTGCTTGCAATACTTTCTATGGCTTAAATGGTCATGCATCT
>CM042141.1:124148272-124153938 GCA_023376005.1 Doryteuthis pealeii
AATTGTTTGGTTTTATCTTAATGAATATGATAAAAAATCCCAGAGGTACATCTGAAAAGAAATCCATTAATAAGAAGAAATATATGTAATTTAATTCTTTACTTCCTAATTTAACTAACTAGTTAAATTAGGAAAATTTAGCAATGAAATACAAGAGTAATGGAAAAGTAAGATTCTATTTTTCGATGATACCCCGCTCAAATCTTTTCAAATCTTTTCAGCTGCATTCTTATTTAGTTTCAATAGCCTTTATAATTTGATATATTTTATTACATTAAGACTTAAAGACTTTCACCCGAAGGTTGCATATATTTGCTAGTGTACGTAATATTTTGTAGATGATATGGGTACTATATTTCTAAGCAGTGTTCAGTATCATTGATAGAGAGATTGTGTTTGAGTTTAGGTAGCGTGTATATATAGTTAACACCTGGTAGTATATATATATATATATATATATATATATATATATATATATATATATATATATAAATATATAAAGAAGAAAAATGTATAGCATTTCGTAAAACTAATAATTTGACCAATTTCCATTCAAATAATCTTAATTTTTTCAGTATCCGTAGAAATAAGTAAAAATTCTGTTTCATGTTTTTTTCTGTTCAGGTATATTGAGTTGTTTCTAACTATGCTATCAAGCCTGGAGGTCAAGTTATTAGATTACGAAATTATATTATATGAATTTTTCTGAAACAACCTTTAATGCTTAAAAGTTATATTTAATTTTATTTACATTTTTAATATTTTTATTTTTCCACCAGTACCGTTACAAATTTTCACCATTTAAAAAAAAATGCATTACTATGAAAATAAATTGGAAACTACGTATAAAGGGATTGTCAGTGGTCAGGAATAAGGACACCATTTACTGAGAAAATAGGTTTATCATACACTATTGCTTATAAATAATCTTTTATAAAAGATCAATTTTCTTCTTAACCATTGATAATAAGATGCCTAAAGATTTAAAAGAAAATATTTTTTTTACATATATTTACATTTTTCGGACAAAACAGACATAGATTGATTATAAAACAAACCAGCCTGTTAGAAATCTACCTGCTTATGTGTCACCCGTAACCGTATATAATGAGAGTACTTAATAGGAACAAGAAGATTTACACGTTTAACATTCCAAGAAAAAACGCTTAGCATTAACTTTTAAATGAGTAATATATAATTTCCAGTTATATACATTATCTGCAGAACATATTCAATTTAACTATATATATATATATACTAGCAAATATATGCACCCTCCGGGTGCAAGTATTTAAGTTTTAATGTAGTAAAATATTGTATTAAATTAGAAAGGCTAATGAAACTAAATAAGAATACAGATAAAAAGATTTGAAACAGAGGGAGTATAATAAAAGATTTGAAACAGAGGGAGTATAATAAAAAATGGAACAACTGAAACTTACTCTTCCATCACTCTCGTCTTTCATTGTTATTTTTTCGAATTTAAGTATTTAGTTAAAAGAGGAAGTGAAGAATAAAATGACAGTTATTTTATCTTGTTAATGGATTTCATTTAAGATTCATTGAAGAGATTTTTGCTTATATTCATTAAAATAAAACCAAACAGTTAGAAATCAATAATACTAAGCACATATTTATTAAATTCGATTTTTTAATATTAATATGCAAATTAGCCTTCCCGTTCACACTGTAAACTGCTATTTTGTTGTATATATAAATATAATTGCATGTTGTTAGTATGTAGACATAGTTAACAGTATTAATAATGTAAGACAATTTTATTAATAATTCAGGTTTAGATTTAGATAAAAATAAAATCATGGAGAATGTGATGTCAATAACTAAGAGAATTGTGACTTGAGTATGAATATAGTTTCGGTTACAGACGGAAAAAGCACACAATCTCCATTATAATAAGATATATATATATATATATTATATATATATATATATATATGGTTGTGTGTGTGTGTGTGTGTGTGTATTGATGGATAGCAAACATCGAAAACAGATGCGCTGGCGGGCACGTATTCGGTAATGTTGGGTACCTGGGGTCATTAGGGGTTCGGGTTTTCAAACATCAAACCCTCTCGTCCAGGTGATTCAGCCAGGGTTGATCAAACTCGACTCGTATCCCAGCAACCATAACGCACGTGTTTATCGTGCGTGATTGGGCTTATCGACGCGTTATACGTGTCACTCCCAGGCTTGACGTCACATTCAACCAATGGGATTCAATATCTGGCCTTCAGTTTAGAAGCAGCAATTAATGAGACCATGTGGAATTTTCACGGATTCAGCTCGTTCGATGTAATAATGTCGGTTTGACCGACAGATCGGCGATCTTCGGATAGAGATAGAGACGTTGACGTTCAGAATTCTATTATTGCGTTAGCGAATTCATCAATGTTTTTAGGAATAGTTTGGTGCCATTGTGTTAATGGCATATCAAACTTCGTGGGTTATTTAATGGCAAGGCCATGCATTAAGTATAGGACGTATTTCATGGAAATTTCAAAGTAGAAATGATTTTATGTCAAATCCATCAACCTAGTAATCGGAAAATTTAAAGGTAGCATTTGTTTAAATTTTAGTTGTAGATTAAGGTTGCACACCAATATATATATATATATATATATATATATATATATATATAAACAATTTTTTTTTGTGATGAAACAAAGAAAATACAGTGCTCAATCACAAATTGTGAGAGCTAATATTTATTTAATTTGTTGAGTTTTTAAAAAAAAATCAATGCTTATTATAGACAGCTACCCAGGTTGTCTTGCTAAGTCGCAATCATCAGGCTGTGAAATTAGATCTTATGGTGTTTATTTGAAGATCTTTTCTTAATGTTATTTTGTGGACCGCAAATAACGTCGGTTGCTTTGTGGACTCTATTACGTTTCGGATTTTTAAATGTATATATATATATATAAAATATATATATATATATATATATATATATATATATATTATTTGCGTGCTTAGAATGATTGCTTTGCCAACTAGTCAGGTTTATTTGTTTCTGATATTTTATACTCCTCCATACGAGCAGGAGGCGACACATCGTCATTTTCTTCGGCGGAATTTAACAGGTTTAGATTCAGTTTCCTTCTCCTAGCCTTATTGCCGAACCAATGTTTAAGAACTCAGTCTGCCCTATAATTTACCCATAGCTGGATGGAGATTAGTTGCATGCATACCAAAGGGTATTAGCGCTATGTGAAATGCAAACAGCCTCATGTAGGAATTGAACACGTGTGGACGAATCCATTTCTTTCGACGATAACCCGCCATCTAAATTCATCCTTGTATAAGATCAGTCGTGGTACTATCTAACCCATTGCTGGGGAATAAGTTAGCTCAGTCGGTAGAGCGTTTGCCTAAAAACCACAAGGTTCTTAGTTCGATACCGGCCCTCGCCAACTCAGCATATGAGTAGCACAGTGATCTGTGTGGTAAAGTAAGAAGCTGATGGTAGATGTGGCACTCCACCTCAAACACAAAAACAATCTCCTTGGTCTAGCGCTAGTGAAAAGGGGATAGACTCCCTCGCTGATTGGCTGATACCGACTTTAGGCCACCCCGATGAATTTACTTACTTTTTACTTAATATCTTTTCCTATGGTATCATTCCGGAAGTGAACGTATTAGGGCAACTAGGGATCGAACTCGCTTCCTACAATGTTGTTAGCTACTACTCCACTTGCACGCCTCTTTTTAGGTGTGAGTACACAATTTATTTCCACCTATATGATTTTCCCAACCCTATTGCCCTTATGGCAACCCCCAAGCCCTTTTTATCATATGGATGCTAGAAGGTAGTGGCTGCGGGTCATAATGTCCTGGGAATGACGTTAAACTCTATCTGATGGTGAGGTTCCAGTTTTTGAGGTTTGGGGAATGTGGAGCACCCCTTCATCACCATTGCTCCCTGGTCCACTCTGGCCCGGAGTGGTAGTACCTGTTAGGGTCCCATCAATGGGTTAAATAGAAAAATGTATCTATAAAAAAATTGTATTATCCATTAAGAATTGATTTATTTCAAAACTTTATCGGCATTAAATGACCCACTGAGGTTGATATGCCGTAAAACAAAACAAACCAAACCAAACAATTTATTTACACTTTAGAGCAAATGAGTGAGAGTTGTTAAGTTATTTTTTTGTATTTCAAATCGTCTGACTTCTCGGTAGGACAGAATCTAAATTTCCCGGCTTCTGTTTGATTGTTTTTTTTATTCTTTTATTGTTTTTTTTAAATAATTTTGTTCCTTTATTTATTTGTTTTAGCGGGGCTGCTAATTGGTTGCTTTTTAGATAAAGCGACGTAATCATTAGCGTGCATAATTTATATGTCCTGATAATGTGTTTTTTCTCATCTGACCACGTTCAAAACTGACGGCTTCTATCTATCTATCTATCTATCTATCTATCTATCTATCTATCATTATATTAATATCTATCTATCTATCTATATATATATATATTTATCACAGTATATTAAAATCTAACTCATGAATTAATTGTTACTGACCGATCACTAATGCATCCTAAGTTCGATCACCATTGAACCCTTCACACTGTCAAACCTGAGGTATATTTGATAAATTGCTCCCTCTCTCTCTCTCTCTCTCTCTCTCTCTCTCTCTCTCTCTGACTCTCACTCTGTCTCTGTCTCTGTCTCTGTCTGTCTGTCTCTCTCTCTGTGTCTGTCTGTGTCACTCTCTCTCTCTATATATATATATATTGATCATGCAAGACATCGTACGTGAAATTCAGAGTCATGGCCAGTATTTTATATTGGGATCATTCTAATATTTTAGATTTCAAATCGGTTTTTCCTTTATAAAAGCATCGAGCTCTTTTAAATATCAATTTAAAAACATTTCTAATACATTTTTAGAAATAACATACCCGAAATATATATATATATATATATATATATATATATATATAATATATATTATATATGCCAATTAATGTAAAAGCATGTATTTACTCCTGTTTCTTATCACTTTTATTTATCATATACATATATATATAATATATATATATTATATATATATATATATATATAAGTGATACAGGAATTTTACACGGTGAAGCGTTGTCGGCTGGGGCTGTAGAATACGCCGACTACACCTCAGCAGAAGAGTAATCTCCCCCTCCCAACGCAACCACCTTTTGGTCACAGTGGTTAAGGAGGGAATCCTGGTGGCTGAGCAATCCATGACATGCGACACTCCACTTTAGCTCTTACTTTGACAAAACAGCTGGTCGGAGAGGACCCCTCCGTTGTCTAGCCTCGTCTTGTCTAGCCCTAGCAGCTATATGATTGTCTTAGCCGTATTTCTCAATTACTCTTATAACAACCCCCAACATTTTTTATCATATATGTGCCGAAGGCAGTGGCTGAGGGTTCTAGTCTCATGGGTATGACGTTAAACTGCATCTAGTGATGGGGTTTCATTTTAGAGCTCTGGGGAATGTGGAGTACCCCTCCATTGCCATTCCTCCCAGATCTGGACTGATCCAGAGTGGAAGTACCTGTTAGGTTCACATAAATGAATTTGAAAAACTGAGTTTAAATTGCGGTTGGAATAGGGACCCAAACGTCGCTGTTTTTGATGTAGTGGTAGCGTTAGATCTCTCTCCTTC
>CM042141.1:124154038-124178901 GCA_023376005.1 Doryteuthis pealeii
CCTAATGTTGTCTGTCTATGGTTTTGCACACGGGCCCTCAAGTTTTTCACAAATATTTACTTAAGCAGAATTACTAAGTCAAATCATCAGTTGTATGATATCAATGTTACTTATCGTATCTAAGGCTTTAAACTATTTTCCCATATTGTATCTCTCACTTTAAACAGTCAAAACCAAAACCTTGTATGATAGTGTACGAGCCTTACATAAACAGAGCCTTACCAGCATTATAGAAATATTCCACAAAATTTTTCCTTTTTAAAATCATTAAAAACCAAGCGGGAAAAAATTAGTTTTAGCATTAACGAGACACATGTATCAAGAGAAAAAAGCCAGGCAAAAAATACGCCATGTTGAATTATATAGATTTTAATTTAGGAAATTTATGACTAAGTAAAAACAAATGATTTTACATGTGAATTTTTAAAATCCTTCCTGCTTAATTAATAAAGCTAAGTTACGTTTACTTGTAGAAAAACAGTTAGAGGAATTATAAACCATAGCTGAGAACGAGGAGATTTCATCCTTTCTCAATAAGTACTCGTCCGAAAGGTACGTAAAACATAACTATAGGTCCAAGTGGCGTCTATGATTGTCGTAATCCAAACACGTAGTCACTACGCCTCGGGACAGTGTTGTATGATCTTCTTTTTACTTCTTACTCTATTTCTCTGTTCATCTTTCTATACTTACGTTTGCTTCTCTTAGCGTCTGACTTCGTCTTGCGGGACTTCGTGTCTGTCTTCCATTGGAAAATTGCTCTTTATCATGACCCTTGTTCATATGTAGTTTTATGCGATGAATAACACTAATAGACTCGATTTTACTTTTAGATTCATATTTTATTTGAAATCCCCACCAGACACTCTCGCAGATTAGAGTCCTGCAGGTGCATAACACGAGTTATCCACCTGTCTGTAGTTCTATGGCCGATTAACTAAAACACCTCCCCTCACTAATCCTAAACCGGAATGACCGGTCTTCTCCCTACCTGAATCCGCCCCTGACCACCGAACGAAGTTTATCTAGGTACTCGGTAGGTCTAAGCCTTGTCATTCCAATCTTATCCAAGACCACCGCCGCTTGAACTTTATAACAGCCATTTTGGTTTCTGCACTACTGTACCAAAGCAAAACGTATTAGGAAGCTTAAATTATTAACGACATCCCATGCTCTTAAAACATTGATATGGTATCTAACAGACCCACAATTATTGAAGATATTTTTAACATAGTGATTTGATGTTATTGGAAATTAATATGGCTTTAACGAATGTGAAGCAAGAGGAATATATTTTATAAGCAAAAAGGAAAGATTTCAACGAGCTTTATTTAACAATTAAATGAATTTAAACTAGTAAATTGTTAGTAAAACAAAAAATAGGCCTCAATGTGTCGACGTATTACAAGCTAATTATGCGTTGTCTGTCTAATATAAATGTTACATCACATTTTGTACGACGAATGTAATTGGTTCAAATTTAATCCCAAAGTAACCCTTGAAGAAGAACAGTAGTGGTAGTGTTAACCCATAGCTGAAGTGATGAATGGGTTTATCTTTCTCAATGGTATTAGTCTGAAAGAGAACGAAATAGTGCGACTGGAGTTTGAATTTAATTACTGTACCGTAGTCCTTTTCTTTCTTGGTACTAAAACTATAACCGTAAGGCGGCGGCTGCGGTGTATACTATGTAGCGGGCCTCGTCCACGTGCCTCTAAATTCACCGTGCTAAATGGTGCCGATAGAAATTATAACACGAGAACAATGTCGTCACAACTGCCAGCCTTTATTATCGTGCTCGTATAGTGGGCTCGTACCAGAGAGGGGAAAGGCTGAGAGAAAAGAAGAGAAACACTACTAGATTACTGTGCTCTCATGAGGGACCCATGGTCAGGTCCGTACCCTACGACCCGGCCGGCAAAAAGAGGCTGATAGCTTTCTTTTTTGTTCACGTCACCACGTGACTTCCGGTCAACACCCGACTTCCGCTTGCAGTCAACACCCGACTTCCGCTTGCCACTCAATTCTTCGTTCGGGGTCACGCTACGGTCAAACCATCGTTCATCCTGTTTTAAACCTTTATCATTTCTTCCTCCTCCTTCCATTAGTAGTCCTAGCTCACAAAAGTCAGGAATATACCCATCTTGCAACACTTACTACGGCGTCATAGTCCTGCACGTTAGACACTAAACCACGGGGACTCCACCCGTATTAGATAGGAATACTTGATATAATAAAACCGTGTGCAGAAAACTCTTAATTAACTACACACAAAATGTAAATATCTACGTAATAAAACGATTGATTCCGATGCCGTGCTCCAAGCTAGAGAGGCAAATCTGGCGAGTACCACCCAGACAGGGAAGCTTGGTTGTGCTCGGAATTTCACAATCCAGTGTAATTTGTCACCTTCGTCACCTCACTAAAAGCATTCAGGCCTGTCAAATTGTGCTTCACGTTACCAAAATGTTTCATGTCCAGACGATAAATCTAACAATGGTTATACAGCTTTTCTAATTTTGTACCAGACTCAAACTTGTTTGGTAAACATTTCGACGCCGAAGGACAAGGATGTTTTACTCGTTATTTCTCAGAGAAATGTTAACTTTTTTTTCGTAGAAAAAGTAAATATTTTTTTCTTTTTCTTTCCGAACAAACTTGGCAATTCTTTTTCGTTTTTTTTTTTTTTACGAAATTCTCGACGTTTTCTTTCCATCGTCATAAACTTATTTTCATTTCTTTTTTTTTTTCTTTTTCTTCATTTTTTTTCCAACTGTACCGGAAAACCACAGTGCTATATGCATCACGACCGTAGTCTTTTCATGCGCGTGGCTTTGTCATCACGTTAAAAAAAATAAACAATCCCTGTAATTGTATGTAGTAATTCACGACACACACTTTGACTGGTTTTTCTAATGAAACTTTACACAGCTTTACTGAGGTTTTTTTTTGAAGATACCTTCCAAAATCAACCATTTAAACAAAACACAGATAAACATGTAAAGATAAAACGAAAATCACATACATCCACGTGAAAATGTTTGTCTTATACAGTAGTAAACATTTTTAAAAAGTTGGCGAAGTAACTTATTGTCGGTATCAGCCGAGGGAGTTGAAGGCCGTGGTGTAATGGTTAGAGATGTAGGAAATGGACTCGTCGGCCCGATTTCAAATCCTGGACGAAGCTACAGTTCACATATCGCTAATACCCTTGGGAAATGTATGAATCCAACTACTCTCCCTCAAGCTATGGATAAATAGTAGGGCAGACTGTGATCTTTAACCTTGGTTATGCAACCAGTCTAGGAGAAGGAACACTCTCAATTCAAAACTATTAAACTTCCCTTGAATAGGCTCAGTCTTCATAAGTGATCTTTAAAGAAAAAAAGTCTATATCTTTTTCATTAATGCTGGACAATTGATACAAAGATCATATCTGTTAACTTATAGCTTCAAAGCGGCCATGTTTCTTTTTTTTCTGTATTTTTCACTCCTCTTTGCACGCCTAGTATATGTGAACACACTTCTTTCCCGAGCTTAAATCGTCTTCTCTTTTACACAAATGATTTTCAGACGTATAAAAAAGTTCGATCTAAAAGAAATGTAATTGAAGACTGAAAATATAGTTATGATTACGATCAACCATTTACAACTGAATTATGTCAGCATTAAATAACCCGTAAGGAGTTGATATGCCGCTACACAACAGATAAACCACTTCAGAAATAGGTATGATATAGATCCTTCTTTTGCTAACATCAAACTAAGGAATACATATATCTATTTGTAAAAAAAAAGTAAAGTCGGCAGAGTGGCCTATTGTCGGTATCGGCCTCACAGTGAGGGAGTCTATCCCCCTTTCATTAGCGCTAGTCAAGGGGGATTGTTTTTTGCATCTGATGTAGCACCACAACTACCATCAGCTCTCCACTTTATCATACTGACCAGTGAAATTCCGAGCACAACAGAGCCTCTCTGTCTGGGTGTTATATTCTAGCTAAGGTAACCGGCCAGGGAGAAAGAAAAACTGAAGTTAAACCAGTTTTATTCTGCTTTAAAATCGATTGGGTAAATTCGTATTAAGGTTAATATATTCTGTGAACAACAGTGGAAATCCTGACTTTTAAGTAATTTGGCAATTACTCAAAAAGAAAGAAAACTTTGAATTCAAATCAGCTTTACCCCGCTTAAAAATTGACCTTGTATCACATTCTGCTCATGGTGGAGGCTTTTGGTAAACTTATACTAAGGTTAATATAGTCTGTGAACTACAGTGAAAATGTTGGCTTTTATCTGTTTAAGCAACAAGTCTAGAAGAAAGAAAACTCTGAATGCAAACCAGCTTTATTTCGTTTAAATATTGACCTTGTGTCACATCTTGCCCGTAGCGAAGGGGTTGGGTAAATCCGTAATCGAAACTAGAAAAGGAAAAAGTGGAAATAACATTATGCGTGGTCCCCCTGCCGCAAAAGTGATTTAGTGCAAAACAAACGTCTGAAAATGACATCGAAGTGTAAGGACTGTTGACTAATTCCCTCGAGCAATGTCTTCGTCCGCATTGACTATGACAATTCACTGTCAGAACAGTCGGAATTCTGGTTTGGAATTTACTGAGTTGCTCTTTCTTTGAAATTCCTGCGAGAACGCGTTTCCATTGCCCAGTTCACACGGCGCAAGACGTGTTGACTTTTCGAACAATTCGCTTACGTAAATTAAATCTGACGGCTCGTGAATCTTCAGCATGCGTTGCTGTGGAACAGAGTCGATCTCGTGAAGCATGGAGAGGAAAGCTTAATCTTTTTATAATTATAACTGGTTAAATCGAACTTAACGGACCTAAATTCCACCATCGTATGTCACCCCGCCGAAAGAAAAACACCCCAAAAATTAGGGAATTAACCGAATTTAATGACATTTTCAGTGTTGATATATTACTGAATAAAAGATATAATACACCAGTTATTTTATCTACAAACTTTTACATTTTTTCAGGTCAGTTAACTTTGAACCACATATCTTTGAGAATCTGTGTTACGACTCAAAGATACGTGGTTTAAAGTTAACTGACCGGAAAAAATGTAAAAGTTTTTAAATAAAATAACTGATGCATTATATCTTTTATTCATTAATATATCAACACTGAAAATTTCATTAAATTTGATTAATTCCCTGATTTTTTGTATTTTTTTCTTTTTCTTTCGGCAGGGTGACATACGATGGTCGAATTTAGGTCCGTTAAGTTCGATTTAACCATATATCGATTGGCCAGTTTTCATTTTGTGGGAAGAAAGAAAATGTATGAAAAATCTCATGGTAGGCATTGCTTCTTCTAAAGAAAACCGTTTATTTGTTTGTTTTGTTTTACGGCATATCAACCTCGGTGGGTCATTTAATGCCACCAAAGTTTTTAAATAAATTCATTCTTAATGTATACTTTTTTTATAAACACATTTTTCTATTTAACCCATAGACGGGACCCTAACAGGTACTACCACTCCGGGCGGGGCAGAGTGAACAAGGGAGCAATTTTGATGAAGGGTTGCTCCACATTCTCCATTCTCCATTCTAGAACTGGAACTTCACTATCAGATAAGGCATAAAGTCATTCCCAGGACATGAGAACCCTCAGTCACCGCCTTCTAGCATATATATGATAAAAAGGGTTGTATGAGTCAAAACACAGAATAAAATTAAATCGACAAAAAAAAACCTTTTCATATATTTGTACATGTACTTTACCCAACCGCTCCGAAAAAGGAGGATGTGACACAAGGGTCATTTTTTTAGTGGAGCATATATTTACCAAGGCGTGTGGTGTAATGTTTGGAGTCGTAGGATATGGACTCGTCGATCCGAGTTCAAATCCTGGACGAAGCTGTTTGCATTTCACATAGCGTTAATACCCTCGGGAAAGGTATGCGTCCAACTACTCTCCCCGCAGCCATGTGTAAATAGCTTGGCTATGTAACAAGTCTGAATTCAAACCTGTTAAACTCCGCATAAGAAATTGACTTTGTATCGCATCCTGCTCGTGCAGAGGGGTTAGTAAATATATATATATATATATACCAACCGCTGCACCATGAGCAGGATGTGATACAAGGTCAATCTTTAAGGTGAATTTAACAGGTTTTAATTCAGAGTTTTCCTTCACCTCAAACTGTTGTAATAGTACGCTTAAAGAGCATAGTCTCACCCACTATTATGCACCCATATCTGGATTCAGAATAGTTGAATTGATAGCTTTTCCAAGAGTATGAGTGCTATGTGAAATGCAAAAAGCCTCGTCCAGGATTTGAACTCATGTCACTATGTCCAGTTTCTACGACGATTACCATCAAATGACGAGTTCCTCCATTTTTACAGTGTATTAATTCTGGCTTTAATTCAGAGTTTTCCGTCTCCTAAACCGGTTGCTATACAACAGCTAAAGAATCCAGACTTTCCTACAATTTACCCATAGCTGGAGAGAGAGAGAGAGAGAGAGAGAGAGAGAGAGAGAGAGAGAGTAGTTGGATTCAGCGTTCCTAATGGTATTAGTGATATGTGAAATGCAACCGACCTCGTCCAAGATTTGAACTCGTGTCGCCGTGTCCATTTCCTACGACGATAACAATTAAACAATAGGTTCCACCAATTTTTCAGCGGAACAGTACTGGTCTGAATCCATTCCTTTTTCCAGACCGGTTGCCATACAAAGGCTAAAGAACCCAGTCTGACCTACTATTTACCCATCGAGGGTGGAGAGAAAAGATGGGTTCATGCCTTTCCCAAGGGCATTAGCGCGAAGTGAAATGCGAACAGATTCATCCAGAATTTGGACTCAGGTCAGCGTGTAAGAGTTAGCAAAGGAGACTCGCAGATCACTTACAACTGAGTAGTGACTTTGCTTCCCACTAGGTGCCCCATAGTCAAGGCTATGTGCTAAATCTAAGCCATGTTCTGTTTTTAATGTTGTTTCATTGTAAAAGACAGGACCCTATATAGTAGTATATTGGTACTGTATAAGGCGAAGCTGTTAGTGTTCAATCCTCGGTAGAATCAAGGATTTCGAATGCAGGTTTTTAAGAAAACAAAAGCGTCACAAACTTTTCTTCATTGTCTTGTGCCCAACCAAACAAGATGGAGTCATGTTTACAGTAAATGACAACCCTCTGAAATTAGTAGACCAGTTCACAAACCAAGATAGCAATATCTCATCTACGGAAAGCAGTGCCAATAAATGCAGAGGGAAGGTATGGGTAGATTTTAACACATTATCGATCATATGAAAATCTGATCCCTCTGATAAGATAAAACATGAATTCTTCCAATTTGTAGCCGTATCAGTACTATTGTATGGCTATACCCCTTGAAAAAAAGCTAAATGCAAGCTACACAAGGATAGTGCGTGCTGCACTGAACAAACCCTTACCACCTATCATACAAATCATCCAAGTAAGACAAACATGATATCCTGGAAACTGCTCGCGAAGTAAGGACGAACTTATAAGTGACGTTCCGAAGGGTATTAGTTCGAAAGTAAACAGAAAAACGCAACTGAAGTTTGAACTCGTTTATTTTCCTGATTCTATTCCTTCCGTTATTTCCCTTTTTCACCACGAGCATAGCACACTTTTCGATCCAAAATTCCTTTCCTATATCCTGTTAGTATATTCTTATGGTCTATACAAGTGTTTTCAGTTATTTTTTGTTATTTTTGGCAAAACTCTTGATATTATCCATGCACAAAAGATTTTTTATTTTTTTATTTTTTAAAATTAGTAGTCCCTGTATATTTTCTAAGTATGTCATTTATTATTATTATTATTATTATTGTTATTGTTATTATTATTATTATTATTATTATTATTATTAGTAGTAGTAGTAGTAGTAGTAGTAGTAGTAGTAGTAGTAGTAGTAGTAGTAAAATGTGCTAATATAAACAAACTATATATTAGCTAATATATATATAATTGTCTCAGTCCAGCATGGTTTTTATTATATGCACCAACACTATCAGTTCTTTTTCCGTATAATTTCAATAGAATATTATTATGATTCAATAAACTACATTGTACATCCTGTTTATCTTGGCTTTAATAGAATTTTGTTATGAAATTATTCTGAGTCTGCCATTGAGATGGATACAGTTGGGGTTTTTTTCAGGTTTCCTCTGCGCAACTATATTGTTTACATTTCAGTTCGTTTTATCTGTCTTCTTAAATGATCGTATTGTTCTACATAGTATTTTTGGCTTATCGTTTCTGTTTCTCTGTCTATTGCAATTTTAGGTTGGAATAAATAAATTTACATTGACAGCGGATTCGATTCTATCATTAATACTGATGAATTATCTTCCTTTCTCTCGCATTTTCAAACATCTATATATATTAATACATATCATTCGTGTGCTTCACACTTTCACATTATATATGCAGCCGCTTTAGTTAAACTAAATACTCTAGAGAGGAGAATAGGAGGAGAAGGAGTGAGTGGGAGAGAGAGAGAGAGAGAGAGAGAGGGAGAGATATATCTTAAATACAACGAGGTGAATAAAAGAAGGTAGGGATAAAAAGATGATGAGAAGAAAGGAGAGTGTGGAGAAAGGGGAGATAGGTATTTACCCAACAGGTTCGCCAGGAGTAGGATGTGACACAAGGTCGAAAGTATGGGGCATATAGCGAGTACTGAACTTGCTGTTCATTAGTAACGGATCTGCGAGACTTGCTTGTTAATAATTACACCACGATGTGATGCCCTTTTTATACCCGAATCCATTCGACACGGTTAGGATGTGACACAAGGTCGTAAGCATGGGACATCTAGCGAGTACTGAACTTGCTATCCACTAGTAACGGATCTGCGAGACTTGCTTGTTAATAATTACACCACGATGTGATGCCCTTTTTATACCCAAACCCATTCGACACGGTTAGGATGTGACACAAGGTCGTAAGCATGGGACATCTAGCGAGTACTGAACTTGCTATTCACTAGTAACGGATCTGCAAGACTTGCTTGTTAATAATTACACCACGATGTGACGCCCTTTTTATACCCGAACCCATTCGACATGGTTAGGATGTGACACAAGGTCGCTAATATGGGAGATCTAGCGAGTACTGAACTTGCTATTCACTCGTAACGGATCTGCGAGACTTGCTTGTTGATAATTACACCACGATGTGCCGCCTTTTTTATTATACCCGACACGATTAGGATGTGACACAAGGTCGCTAGTATGGGGTAAGCAGCGAGGAAGGAATTCGCTATTCAATTGTAATGGATTTTCGAGACTGGCGTGCTAACCATTACGCCACCATTGGAGGCCCCCAGAGAAATAGAAGGTATCGGAGAAGCCAGAAAAGGATGAAAACTAGTTATATTTAAACCTGATATGTAAACAAAATAATTGTTGTTTTTCTTTTTCAGAATTTTGTTCCATTAATGTAAATTCTGCATTATTTGGAATGGGTTTAAAAAGGTCTGTCATCAAATTGTTGTTGGCTGAGAAATGCAAACCATGTAAAATATACAGAAATAATTATGCTGTGTCCTTAAAATCATGTTTGGGTTAAAAATATTTATATATGGGCTATATATGGCTTCCCCACAATTAACCTGAGTCCATAAGTAGAAAACACATTGGCTTTTAGGTATGGAATATATATATATATATATATATATATATATATATATATATATATATATATATATATATATAAGGTGTTTCATAAAAGTGCCGAATTTGAAGCTGTATTTACCAAGATAGCAATGAAAAATGAATGGAACGTTCATTTTTTCAGAATTCAAGGTGTGTCAAAAGGTACAAAAAATCCCAATACTTTTTGACACACCTTATATATATATATATATATATATATATATATATATATGTGTGTGTGTGTGTGTGTGTGTGTGTGTGTATTTAAATTAAACATAAACCTGAAATATATATATATATATATATATATATATATATATAAATGAGTAAAGAAAAGAAATGTAGATGGATAAATATGAATTTTATCGATATCACTTTTAATCGATATCACTTACGCATGTGTTTCGGTCTGTTTATCAAAATGTATACGGATTTACGTTATTATTATTATTAAAATAATCAGATGGAGTTGAAATGATGATAATAATAATAATAGGAAAAATGTATAAAATATTCCGTACACAGAGAGATTTCTTACGACCTTCATCAAAGTGATTTTTTTTTAATAAAAAAAAAAAAATTTTTAATCTAAAAAATTCACTCTGATGAAGGTCGTAAAAAATCTCTCTGTGTACGGAATATTTTATACATTTTTCCTATTATTATTATTATTATCATCAATTCAACTTCATCTGATTATTTTAATAATAATAATAAAGTAAATTCGTATACATTTTGATAAACAGACCGAAACACATGTGTAAGTGATATCGATTAAAAGTGATATCGATAAAATTCATATTTATCCATCTACATTTCTTTTCTTTACTCATTTTTTCCTAATATTGTCGGATTCAATTCCCTTTCCATTCTTACATATATATATATATATATATATATATATATTAATATATATATATATATATATATAGAGAGAGAGAGAGAGAGAGAGAGAAAGAGAAAGAGAAAGAGAGAGAAAGAGAGAGAGAAAGAGAGAGATGTGTCAAAATTGTATATTTATCATAATTATATATAAAATATGTATGTTGATATATATAATATATAGATGCACTTAAAAGGAATCTGCGAGCTAGATGCATACATACATATATACACATATATATGTACGTATGTATGTATGTATGTATGTGTGTATGTATGTAACGTAAAGCCCAAAAAGTATGGTGGTATTGTAAGATGTTGCTCAGTTGCTCTGGGTAGGGGTGAGGATGATTAAGGCCAGAAGGCCATGTGTTAGCTTAATGTCATCATATGAAAGAGACAGTTGGCAGTAAACTTATTGATTTTCATCATAGTATTTGTATATGATATCATACACACACACACACACACATATATATATATATATATATATATATATATATATATATAGTTTGGTATTTGTGCGCATATATGTGTTTGTGTTTATTGGTCATATTGTTTGATATACATATGAATAAAAAAAAGTAAAGTCGTCGGGGCGGCCTAAAGTCAGTATCAGCCAGTTAGCGAGGGAGTCTATCCCCTTTTCAATAGCGCTAGACCAAGGAGATTGTTTTTGGTGTCTGAAGTGGAGCGCCACACCTACCATCAGCTCCTTACTTTACAGCACAGATCCCTGTGCTACTCATACTACTGAGTTGGCGAGGACCGGTATCGAACTAGGAACCTTGTGGTTTCTAGCCGAACGCTCTACCGACTGAGCTAACCCGGCCCCTAATATATATGAATACAGGGCGTTTAATATCAGGGAGAGGGCATATAAAACAGGTCAAAAGTTCGAGGTGGCGAGAAACTAACTGTCACCAAGCACATTTAGTACAATGTATACGTTATATAAACATAAACATTTCTTAAAATTTAATTTTTCTTAAATTACTTTTAAAAATTTCACGAGCGCTTTCTGCACACACACATACACACACACACACACACACACACACACACACACACATATATATATATATATATATATATATATATATATATACTAGCAGCGGCTAATTAGTCCTGCAGATCCATTATTATTGAATCGTGAGTTGAATCACGTGGGGATGCCCCATTTAAATCCCTATGTAAAAAAAATAGACCTTGCATTGATCCAGCTACTCTGAAAAGAAATGTTAATGTCTACTATCTAAAATATCAAATGAAAAAAAAAATCCATGCTGTTATCATTTAAATTTTATACTTTAATTATCTTCATGTACATAAATAAAATCTATATTATTTTTGCTCAAAAACCAAGCCCTGGTAATATTTAATATATATATATATATATATATATATATATATATATATATATATATATATATATATATATATATATATATAAACATGATTTAATAATCGTTTGCAGATCTATTACTACTGAATAGCGAGTTCGATCCTCGCAGGATAAAAATCACCACGTAAAAAAGATCCTATTTTAATCTGGCCTGGTGGGAGGTCAATGATTTTTTTTCGTCAGATTTGAGGGAATGCTATTAAATAATGATATAGTAAGAAAGTTTAATTCAATTATTAACAATATCTTTCAAGATAAGATATAAATGAGGCGATTTGTTAAATTGATATTTCAAAAAAAAAATATTAAAAAAATAAATAAACTCACTAAATTTAAGATAATTCTTTAATTTAATTTTTTTGTACAATTAAATATTTACTCAGTAAAAACATGAAAAAAAAAACGAAAAGAAAAAACCCTCTTGTCGTAACTTGTTTTTGGCTACGTTGGTGCAAAAATGAAAGCATTGTTTTTCAATCATAATTTTCATTATTTCCGCTGAATTTTTTTTTTTAATCATCAGGAGTTTGTTTAATGTTTCTTTTTCCGAATGGAAAAAAATTTCAAGGTAATATTTATTTTTTTGCAAGTTTCATTGTGTTAAATATATGGGGGTGGGGATAACGTTCAATATATATTTTTCAATTTAAAAAATAAAATTCAATAAACAATTTTTCAATGAAATTATATTTTATTTATTTTTGAAAGCTATGAGTTTTTTAAATTATAAAATACTTTCAGTGAAACTTTCAAAAATAACATTAATTCAAAGCGTAGCCGATCGAATATCAAATTATAATAGGTAATAACTCACCGTAATGTCAAAAGTGTAACTAAATGATTAATTCTTTAATTGTCCATAAAAATTGTATAATAAAAAAATAATTTAAATAAACGATTGTTTATCATGTACAACGAAATATTTACTACAACTTTAAATGAGTAAAACTGTAGATTTAATTGAACGAGCGTCTGTTATACATGTGTTTACTTTTAGGAAGAAACGCAAAAATTGGCTGTGTAGAATTTTAGTGCTATTCTATACAGTATTTAATTTTGTAAACTTATTCGAAAATATAAATAAAATCTTAATTATTTAGAACCGAGCCATGGCGATATTTAATACGTTTATTTATTTACTTTGTCGTTAATTGTTTTATTTTCGAAGATTCCCCCGGACAAACTAATTTGAAATTCCATTATATATATATATATATATATATATATATATATATATATATATATATATAGTTATCTCATTTACAGACTGGTCCATATTGGTGATTGTGTATCTTTAGAACTCAGTTAGTATAAACGTAGAGTGTCATCGTCGTAAATGTCAGTTTCTCACCTCTGCCATCTCGTCTATGCGTTCATAGGCGGGAAACTCTCTGTCTAAGCGATTCAATATATATATATAAATAGTAAAGTAAAGTCGTCGGGGCGGCCTAATGTCGGTATCAACCAGACAGCGAGGGAGTCTATCCCCTTTTCAATAGCGCTAGACCAAGGAGATTATTTTAGCATCTGAGGTGGAGCGCCACACCTACCATCAGCTCCTTACTTTACCGCACAGATCCCTGTGCTACTCATACGCTGAGTTGGCGGGGGCCGATATCGAACTAGGAACCTTGTGATTTCTAGCCGAACACTCTACCGACTGAGCTAAACCGATATATATATGTGTGTGTGTGTGTGTGTGTGTGTGTGTGTGTGTGTGTGTGTGTGTGTGTTTGAATATATATATATATATAAATCTTCCCATGATACACAACAGAACAGCATATAAGGAAAAATACGATCTCTAAAAAATTACTTTGAAAATCATATGGGCTATATTTATAAATATAAAATGTGTGTGTTAATATGATATATATTGTAATTATGTTATTATACTTGTATATATATATTAGTACATGTTACGTATCATTTATTTGTATATATATATATATTATATATATATATATATATATATATATATATATATATAAATAATCATACATATACATATATTATTTTTTGATTATTTGTTATTGTGGTTTATCTTTAGCAAAACAATCTCAAAAATGTGTGTTTATTTTCTCCATTTCTATTCGTACACAATTGTTGATAGAAAATAGATTCCATTGTAAATATTCGCTTTCTGCTTTGAAATTTGAAACATAATTGCCGAAAATAACTCCCACTTGTATAATTATAAAGCCCTTCCCCACAAGGAAATAGATTGACCGTGTGTAAGTGGGGGGGGGGGTAGGGGGTGGATGTAAACGGAAGATCATGACTCATATCGGTTCGAATGCTTAGCATATTGAGCTTTCCTGGAGAAATAAAAATCAATACACTTCGACAATGGACGAGTCCACTTTTGGTCTGAATAACCCCCTCCTCAACCGTACGTCGCTTATGTGGGCGACTGGGGCCTTGGATAAAAATCGTATCATCTTCGATAGCCGTCAGGAGAGCGGCAGGCAAAGGGTGAAAGAGAAAAGGTCATTTCGACAAAGGCCATATTAGAGTATTTTTACGAATTGGTTGAATGACGGGGCGTCTCTATTCAGAAAAACAAAGGAAAAAGAAATAGGGGTGGGGGAATGGTGAGGACTGGCAGAAAAGTTGAATTCCGAAAGATGTCTTGGAGATTTGCCTGAACGGGTTGAATGGGGAAAAATGGTCGAAATGGCTGTGTGTGATTCTGGTGTATCGAATCACCGCCCCACCCCAACCACACACACACACCAACTATGAGTAGTGAGTTCGATGGACCTAATACCAGCAAACATGCGTTTAAGTCTTACGAACAGCAGGAACTTCATTTAGGAATGTTCATTCTCTCAAGAGTTCGAGACAATCGAAACCATTCGCTTGGCAACAAAAGATTTTTCGATTTTTATCCCGGTTATGCCAAAATTATGCGGCACCCAGTGAGAATCGGATTCACTAACAATGGTCTGCTAGCCTAGCTCGCGAACCATTACACCACGCAATTCCTCTTAAGAGACTAAAGGTTAGCGTAGATTTGTCTCAAAGTTGCTAGTATGGGGCAACTTACGTGGATCTAACTCACTACTCAGTCGTATTCATTTCCTAATCACAAATTAGTCTGGCACAAGGCAAATATTTTTGAGCACTTCGTGAAAATCAAACTCATTATCAATGGTTTTCTAGCCTAACTCATTGCTCTAAAAGTGTAGCTGAAATTTGATCGAAAACCGCAAGTATGGGCGACTATGTGAGCATTTGAATAATGAATTCATCATCATTAGGTTGTGTCGATAGCACGGGTATCTATGACTCTTACTCGCCACTTGTCCCTATATGACATAACTCCTGGGAGGTCCTCTTCACAGCATCCAGAATTCACACCGTATGGTTGATGTAGGGTTTTTTTCTGGTTGGCCTACACTAATGTGTCCATGTGTAGGTGCCCACAGGAGGACGTCACTTTCCCCAGCAGTGTCCAGATTGCCTAGCTCGTCCTACGTTGACGTTTTATGTGATAGGAGGTAAGTGGTCGAACAGCTGCTTTTTACAGAGTGCTGCTTCCAGGATTTGACCAATATAACACAAGCAGCATCCTTGTAAAGTTCCCACCCAGCTTGTTCTATAATAGTTTTAGTTAACGTCCAAATGGTGCGGTCATAGAGTAGCAATGACACGGCTACAAAATGGAAGAATTCTCGTTTTATCAGATTTTCCTATAATTGATAATCTTTCGATAGCAGTCCATCCCTCTCCCATCCGTATATGAACATCGCTTAGCCCACTAATTTAGTATTAATTTATTGAACCTAGTTTAGTCTAGTACAAGACTATAAGTATATTTATATATGCCTGCCATTGTCATTGCAGTCTCGGAAGACTATATAGTTCTTGTGCCCTTGAAGTTGCAGTGCTTCCTGTAACTGTGAAGTCTGATGTTCGAAAAACATTCTCGACTATAGATGTTGTATGTGAAGGCTGTCCCTGATGTTGTGCTTTGTAGCCGCCGCTTTCTTCTGGGCCTCTTGGCTTCATGGTGTTGCGCCAGGGTGGCTTCAGATATATATGCCTATTTTTACTTATTCTCAACCGGCTTGCTGAATCTTTTTTTTAAATTTTATATAGATATTTTATATAGTCCATTCTGCAGACTTTACTTCAGATAGTAATAAATAAATTGCATTGACAACAGGGTAGACTTAATCCCTTATACTGACGAGTTGTCTTCCGCCTCTTTACCTTTTCACATATCCGCCCTGTCGGCTGGGGTGTTAGAATGCACCGACTGCACCTCTGCAGAGGGGTAAGACTCCCCCAATGGGGCCACCTGTTGGCCGTGGGTGGCGACCCGTGATGCTTAAGGATAGAGCCCAGGTGGATGAGCAGTTCATGACATGCAATACTCCACTTTGGCCCTATCTTGGGCTAGACGGGCGGTCGGAGAGGCCCCCACCGATCACTCGGCTGGTCACGTCAAGCCCTAGCACCTATATGATTGCACCAACCCTATTGCCTTTATGGCTAGCCCCAACCCCTTTTTATCATATGGGTGCTAGAAGGCAGTGGCTGTGGGTCTACATGTCCTGGGAATAACGTTAAACTCTATCTGATGGTGAGGTTCCAGTTTTGGAGGTTTGGGGAATGTGGAGTACCCCTTCATCACCATTGCTCCCTGGTCCACTCTGACCCGGAGTGGTAGTACCTGTTAGGGTCCCATCTATGGGTTAAATAGAAAAATGTATTTATAAAAAAAATGTGTTATCCATTAAGAATTGATTTATTTCAAAACTTTATCGGCATTAAATGGCCCACTGAGGTTGATATGCCGTAAAACAAAACAAACCAAACCAAACCTTTCACATATCGATACAGTGGTACCTTGATTTACGAGTGTCCCAACTTACGGGTTTTTCGAGTAACGAACAGTCATTCGATCGCTTTTTTGCTCTGTGATGAGAGCTAAAGTTTGAGGTCCGTGTGACTTTCAGATACGTTTATGTAAATAAGTTTACTAAAAACATTCAAGTTTCCAAATTTATTGCGCCAAAGGAAAAAATAATTTATAAAAAGAATAAACATTAAAACTTATGAACATATAATTCATTACATTTTATTTATGTTTTTATACAATACAGCGTATATTTTCTTATTAAAAAAAACATAACTAACATATAAGGTGTTTTGGTCGAGTCGGGACTGGAACGGATTAATGGCATTTCAGTTTATATCAATTGGAGAAAATTAGTTTGATATACGAGGAAATTGAGTTACGAGTGGAACGAATTAAACTCATAAGTCCAGGTGACACTGTATATATAATCTCACGTTTGTAAAATGAAAAAGGGATTCATGAACAAGGAAAGTGACTGTCACGGGCTGTGACACACACACACACACACACACACACACAAAACAAAAATAGTCTGAGTATTTTTTCTGGAAAAATATTTTTATATATTAACTTAAAAAAGATGGGTCTTTGAGGTGGCTGGGGGCTGGAACGGATTAATGGCATTTCAGTTTATTTCAATGGAGAAAATTTGCTTGATATACGAGGAAATTGAGTTACGAGCGGAACGAACTAAACTCGTAAGTCAAGGTTCCATACACTTTGTATGTCCCACTTTCCCATTATGTATTTTAGTGTGGTGGGGCTGAAACGGATTAATGGCATTTCAGTTTATTTTAACGGGGAAAATTTGCTTGATATACGAGGAAATTGAGTTAAAAGTGGAACGAATTAAACTCGTAAGTCAAGGTGCCATTGTATGTAAGTATAATAATACACTTTTTATGTCCCACTTTCCTGCTTTTGTTATGTCATGTGACTGCTTTTGTTAATCTAAACGCATTAGCCAAGTCTAAGGAATGAGAAAGAAAGAAAAAGATAGATAGATAGATAGATAGATAGATAGATAGATATGTCTTAAATATAGCGGGGGGGGGGATAAAAGAAGGTAAGAAGGAAAAGGTGAGAAGAAAAGAGAGAGGAAAGAGAAAGAGAATGTGTTAAATGAACGAGAAGAGAGTGAAGAAATTCCACTATAACTAGTTCTATTTAAGCCTGTAAAAATATCAAACGTTAATAATTTCTTTCCGCTATTTAGAAATGATAATATGAGTTGATAATACAATTTTCTAGCTGTTATAAGACTAATGTGCCATAATTCTATGTAGGCCACTATCTTAAGGAGTCATTGTTTAGTGACCAGGTACAAAGTATATCTTTTTAACATGTGTAAATTTATGAAACGTTAAGAATTCTTTTCTGCTATTTCACCCTGTCAACGGAGCTTAAAATATGTTGACTATTCTCTGAAGAGTAATAACACCCCATCCAAAAAACGGATGTTCTGAGTATTACATTAAAGTGCATGGTGAAGCTCCAGTTCTAGAGATCTGAGGAGTGTGGAGTACCCCTTCATTGACATTACTCCCAGGTCCACTTTCTTAGTATCTGTTAGGCTTCCATCTATGATTGGTTTGATGATTGGGTTTTACAGCATGACAACCCTTGTTGGGTTATTTCATGCGGAAGACTTTTTTTTAATTCATTCTTGATGGGTATTGAATTATTTTTAACTCAATTTTTGAACACATTTTTGTTAATTAATTTTATTCTAGTTAACCCATAGATGGGTCCCTAAAACATACTGCCAATCTGGGTTAGGGTGGATCTGGGAGTAATGGCGATAAAGAGGTACTTCATACTCCCCAGAGCTCCAGAATTGGAACTTCACTACTAGTTTTTAACACCATAAATGTATCAGCCAACGCCTTCTACCAAATATATGATAAAAATGGTTGGGACTTGCCATAAAAGGGAATAGGGTCGGGACGATTGATCGGAGAGGGGCTCTCCGACCACCCGTAAGTAAGGGCCAAAGTGGAGTGTGGCATGTCATGGACTGCTCCGTCACTACTATTCCATCCATAAGCATCACGGGTAGCCAGCCACGGCTAACATGTGTCCCTCTTTAGTTTTTATCCTTATGCAGAGGTGTAGTCGGCGTATTCTTCTCCCCCATCCATCTATGCGTCGAATTGATCTATTTGACAATTACTTGTATTCCATAGGACCGTGTGACAACAAGTAACTCTGAAGAAACAACTACACAAACGCACCGAGAAAAAGCTAGATGGAAACTACACAAGGATGGTGCATGTTGGGCTGAACAAATCCTGAATATAGCACCACAAAACAGCAATTTTATCGCCACTTACCTCTCATCTCACAAACTATCAAAGTAAAACGAACAAGGAGGCGTTCATGCGTCCTTGTCGTAGGAAGTGGACACGATAACGCGAGTTCAATGACTATTTTAATTTCTCATACTGCTAATACCCCCAGCTACGAAGACCTGGGTTAGCTCAGTCGGTAGATTGGTCGGCTAGAAAATACAAGGTTCCTAGTTCGAAACCGGACCTCGCAAACTCAGCGTACGAGTAGCACAGGGATCTGTGCGATAAAGTAAGGAGCTGATGGTAGGTGTAGTGCTCCACCTCAGACGCAAAAACCATCTCCTTGGTCTAGCGCTAGGGAAAAGGGGATAGACTCCCTCGCTGATAGGCTGATACCGACATTAGACCACCCCGATGACTTACTTTTGCGGGTAAACTAGTAGGTCATACTGGGCTCTTTAATCTTAGTATGACAACAGGTCTTAAAAAACCTGTTAGACTACGCTTTAAAAATGATCTTGTGTCAGATCCTACTCGGGCAGAGGTGTTAGGTAAATTCATAAGATGAGTATGACATGTTGGGCACTGCTGGAAAGGGAAGGGTGAATATAAGCGACGTTCTCCTATGGAATCCTGTACATGGACACACCAGTCTAATGAACTTACCCAGAGCGATGACAGATGGGTAGGGTTTTCGAGACGCACTATAGTGAATCCGTGCTGTCAGCACGTCTTGATAATAAAGCTGGGGAGGATATCTCAAAAGGAAGAAGACGTGTTTATGGGATCACCACTGTCTCCACTGATGGCAAATCTATACATATATAGAATACTTCGAAGAAATAGCTATGAAAATGATATTCAAGCTAACTCTCTGGCTCGGATACGTTGATGACACATTCAACCTATGACCCGAAGAGGAAATTGTACATCCAATGCTGAAACGTGAAAACTCAATTAAATATTCAATAGGGACTCGATGGAAATGGATACAGAGAATACCTGAACGTACGGATGTACTAATAACTTGAAGAGTGTGTGATTCAATAAGAACAATCGTGTTAACAACCATAGTGCAAGAAATAACACCAGCTTCCACAAGAAAAGGTAAAAATGATGGTGACTATAGTCAAAAACTAACGCGACCCGTCTGCCTTATATGAGAAGCGCATCGAAAGACAAAAGAAGCAGAGGATCTGCGGTCCATGTAACACCAGGAACGTATTCAAAAGCAGTCATGCTGAGCTGCGTTGACACCCATATGAATATCTGTAGCATTTTATCTAATCCGGATATCCAAATATCCAATTATTCTCCCTCCAGCTATGGTAAACAGTAAAACAGACTTGATCTTTAACCTTGGTCTAAGGTAAAGTTGAAAGAAGAGAAACCTTTTGATAAAAATACAACTTGTATCGCATCCTACTTGTGGTGTTGGGTTCGATATAAACAAAATCAATACTGAATCAAGATTTAAGCGTGACATGACCAGAGGCCCTGTTGCCGTAACTTCTTAATAATAATATTAAGGCAGACCCTCTTTATATATATTATATATATATATATATATATATATAATATATATATATATATATATATATATATATATTGAAATATTCGACTGAGTTTAAATACTGACTATATCCCTGTAGAAGAGTAAGAGACCCTAAAATGTGTCCTGGTTATGAGATCCGCTGATGGGTCTCTTACTCTTCTACAGGGGATATGTCAGTATTTAGACTCAGTCGACTATTTCAATATTAATATATAATATATAATATATATATATATATATATATATATATATATATATATATATATAAGAGGGCTCCTAATATTATATTAAGAAGTTCGGCAACAGGGCCTCTGGTCATGTCCCGCTTTAAATCTTGATTCAGTATTTGTTTTGTTTATATCGAACCCAAACCACAAGTAGGATGGATACAAGGTGTATTTTTATCAAAAGGTTTCTCTTCTCTCAACTTTACCTTAGACCAAGGTTAAGAGTCAAGTCTGTTTTCTGTTTACCCATAGCTGGAGGGAGAATAATTGGATATTTGGAATCCGATTAGATAAAATGCTACAGATATTCATATGGTGTCAACGCAGCTCAGAGCATGACTGCTTTTGAATACGTTCCTGGTGTTACATGGACCGCAGATCCTCTGCTTCTTTTGTCTTTTCGATGCGCTTCCTCATATAAGGCAGACGGTTCGCGTTAGTTTTTGACTATAGTCATCCATCATTTTTACCTTTTCTGTGGAAGCTGTGTTATTTCTTGCACTATGGTTGTTAACGACGATGTTCTTATTGAATCACTACACTCTTCAAGTTTATTAGTACATCCTGTACGTTCAGGTTATTCTCTGTATCCATTTCATCGAGTCCCTATTGAATATTTAATTGAGTTTTTCAACGTTTCAGCATTGGATGTACAATTTCCTTTCGGGGTCATAGGTTGAATGTGTCATCAACGTATCCGAGCCAGAGAGTTAGCTTGAATATCATTTTCATAGCTATTTCTTCGAAGTATTCTATATGTAATAGATTTGCCATCAGTGGAGACAGTGGTGATCCATAAACACGTCTTCTTCCTTTTGAGATATCCTCCAGCTTTATTATCAAGACGTGCTGACAGCACGGATTCACTATAGTGCGTCTCGAAAACCCTACCCACTCTGTCATCGCTCTGGTAAGTCATTAGACTGGTGTGTCATGTACAGGATTCCATAGGAGAACGTCGCTTATATTCACCTTCCTTTCCAGCAGTGCCCAACATGTCATACTCATCTTATGAATTTACCTAACACCTCTGCCCGAGTAGGATCTGACACAAGATCATTTTTTAAAGCGTAGTCTAACAGGTTTGTTAAGATTAAAGAGCCCAGTATGACCTACTAGTTTACCGCAAAAGTAGTCATCTGGTGGTCTAATGTCGGTATCAGCTATCAGCGAGGGAGTCTATCCACTTTTCCCTAGGCTAGACCAAGGAGATGGTTTTTGCGTCTGAGGTGGAGCGCCACACCTACATCAGCTCCTTACTTTAATCGCACAGATCCCTGTGCTATCGTACGCTGAGTTTGCGAGGTCCGGTTTCGAACTAGGAACCTGTATTTTCTAGCCGACCGATCTACTGACTGAGCTAACCAGGTCTTCGTAGCTGGGTATTAGCAGTTGAGAAATTAAAATAGTCATTGAACTCGGATATCGTGTCCACTTCTACGACAAGGACGCATGAACGCTCTTGTTCGTTTACTTAGATAGTTTGTGAGATGAGAGGTAAGTGGCGATAAAATAGCTGTTTTGTTGGTCTACATTCAGGATTTGTTCAGCCCAACATGCACCATCCTTGTGTAGTTTCCATCTAGCTTTTTCTCGGTGCGTTTGTGTAGTTGTTTCTTCAGAGTTACTTGTTTGTCACACGGTCCTATGAATACAAGTAATTGTCAAATAGGATCAATTCGACGCATAGATGGATGGGGGAGAAGAATACGCCGACTACACCTCTGCATAAGGATAAAAAACTAAAGAGGGACACATGTTGGCCGTGGCTGGCTACCGTGATGCTTATGGATGGCAATAGTAGTGACGGAGCATCCATGACATGCACACTCCACTTTGGCCTTCTTACGGGTGGTCGGAGAGCCCCTCTCCGATCAATCGTCCCGACCTATTCCTTATGGCAAGTCCAACCATTTTTTATCATATATTTGGTAGAAGGTGTTGGCTGATACATTTATGGTGTTAAACACTAGTAGTGAAGTTCAATTCTGGAGCTCTGGGAGTATGAAGTACTCTTTATCGCCATTACTCCGAATCCACCCTAACCCAGATTGCAGTACGTTTTAGGACCCATCTATGGGTTAACTAGAATAAATTATTAACAAAATGTGTTACAAAAAATTGAGTTAAAATATTCAATACCACCAAGAATGAATTAAAAAAAAGTCTTCCGCATGAAATAACCCAACAAGGGTTGTCATGCTGTAAAACCAATCAACACCAATCATAGATGGAAGCCTAACAGATCTAAAAAAGTGGACTGGAGAGTATGTCAATGAAGGGGACTCCACACTCCTCAGATCTCTAGAACTGGAGCTTCACCAGACTTTAATGTAATACTCAGAACATCCGTTTTTTGGATGGGGTGTTTATTACTCTTCAGAGAATAGTCAACATATTTAAAGCTCCGTTGACAGGGTGAAATAGCAGAAAGAATTCTTACGTTTCATAATTTACACATGTTAAAAGATATACTTTGTACCTGGTCACTAAACAATGACTCCTTAAGATAGTGGCCTACATAGATTAAGGCACATTATTCGTATAACAGCTAGAAAATTGTATTATCAACTTATATTATCATTTCTAAATAGCGGAAAGAAATTATTAACGTTTGATATTTTTACAGGCTTAAATAGAACTAGTTATAGAGGAATTTATTCACTCTCTTCCGTTCATTTAACATTCTCTTTCTCTTTCCTCTCCTTTACTTCTCACCTTTCCTTCTACTTCTTTTATACCCCGCTATATTAAGACGTATCTATCTATCTATCTATCTATCTATCTATCTATCTTTTGCTTTCTCATTCCTTAGACTTGGCTAATGCGTTTAGATTAACAAAAGCAGTCACATGAATATAAAAAGCAGGAAGTGGGACATAAAGTGTATTATTATACTTACATACAATGGCACCTTGACTTACGAGTTTAATTCGTTCCACTTTTAACTCATTTCCTCGTATATCAAGCAAAATTTCCCTGTTGAATAAACTGAAATGCCATTAATCCGTTTCAACCCACCACACTAAAATACATACTGGGAAAGTAGGACATACAAAGTGTTGGCACCTTGACTTACGAGTTTAATTCGTTCCGCTCGTAACTCATTCCTCGTATATCAAGCAAATTTTCCCCGTTGAAATAAACTGAAATGCCATTAATCCGTTTCAACCCCACACTCTAAAATACATAATGGGAAAGTGGGACATACCTAAGTGTATGGCACTTGATTACGAGTTTAATCCGTTCCGCTCGTAACTCAATTTCCTCGTATATCAAGCAAATTTCCCCGTTGAAATAAACTGAAATGCCCTAATCCGTTCCAACCCCAGCCACTCAAAGACCCATCTTTTTTTAAGTATATATAAAAATATTTTTCCAGAAAAAATACTCAGTCTATTTTTGTTTTGTTGTGTGTGTGTGTGTGTGTGTGTGTGTGTGTGTGTGTTGTGTGTGTGTCAGCAGCCGTGAAGTCACTTTCCTTGTTCATGAATCCCTTTTTTCATTTTACAAAAGTGAGATTATATTATACAGTGTCACTGGACTTATGAGTTTTAATTCGTTCCACCCGTAACTCAATTTTCTCGTAATCAAACTAATTTTCCCATTGAAATAAACTGAAATGTCATTATTCCGTTTCCAACGCCGACCCACGAAAAACAATCTATGTATAGTTAGGTTTTTTTTAAAATAATAAATACACTGTATTGTATAAAAACATAAATAAAATGTAATGAATATATATTTTCATAGTTTTAATGTTTATCCTTTTTATAAATGATTTTTTTCTTTGGCGTAATAAAATTTGGATACTTGAATGTTTTTAGTAAACTTATTTACATACAACGTATCTGAAAGTCACACGGACCCAAACTTTAGCTCTCATCACAGAGCAAAAAGCGATCGAGTGACTGTTCGTTACTCGAAAACCCGTAAGTTGGACACTCGTAGTCAAGGTAACTGTATTGATTTGTGAAGGTAAAGAGG
>CM042141.1:124179001-124201501 GCA_023376005.1 Doryteuthis pealeii
AGAAGAGAGATAAACCGTGCAACGTTGATGGCTCCCGATTACGACAAGAAGGTTCCCGAGTTCGAAAAAGAAGTTTCCCGAGTTCGAGAAGGCTCCCGCGCCTTAGTATTAAGACATAAGCATAAGATATTTTTTTTAAATCATAGAAGAGTATCGACGATCTCAGCATCTTACAGTACAGTATGGTTTTGTCACATATATAGTTTTTGTAAAAGCATGCAGATGTTGAATTGTGCTTCACTTACCACAATATTGCCAAACTGTTAACCTCTCTTGTATTCATAAAGACATAAGCTGAAAGTATTAGTAAAAAGCATTAAAAAGTATCGGGCGGATCTCAGCAACCTAGCAGTCCAGTGGGTTCTTTACCTATGTGAGCTCTGACAAAAATATCCCGAGGCTGTCAAAGTGTGCATCACATTACCAGATATTACCAAAAAAGTGGCTTTATCGTTGTATTAGTAAAGAGTTAAGCAAAAAAAAAAAAAAAAAAAAAAGTAAAAAAAAAACAGGAGAGCTCATTGTCCATAGTCCACTGTGGTTCAAACCTATCACGATCTTTCGCAAAAGCATCGACAGGTGTCAAATTGTTCCTCACGTTACTAAAATATTACCAAACTTTTGACTGCCCCTAGTATTAAGACATAAGCATAAAAGTATTAGTAAAAAGCATAGTAGAGTATCGGACATCTCTGCACCGCATAATCCAGTGTGGTTCTTCATATACATGACCTCAACAAAATAAATCCGAAGCTGTCAAATTGTGCCTCACGTTACCAGAATATTGCCAAACCTTTAACTCACCCTTGTATTCATAAAGACATTAACATTTTTTTTAAAAATTTATTATAAACTCATTGCACATTCGGTTTTCCGGTTAACGCCAGGGGTCCAGCGAAGCTTCGGCCGCTGGACTTGCCGAGAGTTTAATAATAGCGTCGATTCCTGAGGCGCCCCCGTTGTGGGGTAATTGCCCAAGGATCGACGCAATTTTTTTGTTATTTCCCACTCAGAGCTTCGGCTTGTGGGGGGTCCACATTAAAAACGAAGGCCTTGTGCCCAGTCCATACAAGTGAGGTATGAGACAAATACCCATAAAGACACATTAACATGAAAATATTAATAAAAAGTATAGGAGAGTATTAGAGTCTCAGAATCTTAGAGTCCAGTATGCGTTCTTTCTTTACACAACCCTCGGTCGAATTGTGTCTCACGTTACCAAAAATATTACAAAAACTTGTCTCATCCGACTACAAAAACGGCACTTGATAAAATCTCAAATCTATAACTAAAAAAAAACGTCTCTGGGGTTTTGAACAATGGTTTCCCTAGTTCTGAGTCCGAATGTTCTAACTCTAACCTATCAACTGAATGGAAAGATATATATATATATTATATATATATATATATATATATATAATGATATAGATAGATAGATAGATAGATAGATAGATATGATAGATTTAACAAACTGAGATAGATTACGAACAGACTAAGATATATTTGAAAAATAAGAGCGCAAGATAGAAGAAAGAAGGGGGTATATCAAAATAGATAGATAGATAGATAGACAGACAGACAGGCAGACTGAAATAGATAGAAAGACAGACAGACTGAAATAGATACTTTACATCCGTTTCCCGACTAAAAAAGTAGAATTTCGTGAAGACGCAGCAGAAATGAACTTAACAAATCTGTTGGTAAGCCATAATCAGAAGATACGGACAATTAGATTGAGTGATTTTAATTTCTTTTTGGGTGAACAATTCGGGGAAGTCTGACCTTTTAACAATAATGTCAACTTGTGCAATCCGGCAAAAAAGATTTTACCGGCCACATCAAAGGAACTGATAAATTACGAAAGAATGCCGACAAAATTGAACCGACCAATTGCATGTGGTTTTTATTTACAATGGGTTCACTGAATTCTACCGATCATGTCCTGCATATAACAAATGAGTATGTCTCTCTTAAACAAATTCCTTTCTTTCCCACTCTCTCCCCTTTCTCTATTTCTATATCCCTCCCTCCCTTCGTTCTTTCTTTATTTCTTTCTTGGTGTGTTGATCTTTCTCTAAATATCTTAGACTGTTCATATCTATCTCAGTTTGTTCAAATCTATCTATCTATCTATCTATCTATCTATCTTTCTATTTATCTCAGTTATTTCTCTCTCTCCGTATCTCTCTCGCTTAAATCTTAATCTATCCCCTTCTTTTCTTTCTATCTTCCGTCTTATCAGGGTTTAATTTCTCTTATGTATCTTAGTTGTTCATATCTAACTCAGTTTTGTTCAAATCTTTAATCTATCTATCTATCTATCTATCTATCTATATCAGTCTATTTCTCTCTTCCTCTTTCTCTCTATCCTTCTCTCTTTCTTTCTTTCTTTCTTTCTTTCTTCTTTCCTCTCATCAGTGTGTTAATTTCCTATATATATATATCTCAGTCTGTTTCAAATCTATCTATCTATCTATCTATCTATCTATCTCGGTCTGTTTATCCGTCTCTCCCTCTCCCTTTTATTTATCTATCTAATTTAGTCTTTTCTCTCTCTCACCCTCTCCTCCTCCTCCAAACTACCTCTTCTATTTTTTATTCTCAGTATGATAATTTCTCTCTCTCCCTACTACAGGCTAATCATCTCTCCCTCTCCCTCTTCTCTCACTCTGTCTCTCTCTTCGCACACACGCACTCTCAGTATCTATTTACCAATCTATCTATCTATCAATATATATATATATATATATATATAATTTCAGTTAGTTTATCACCTCCTTCTCCCCCTCCTTCTCTTCTATCTTTCTCTTTCGCTTTTTCTCGATCTATCTATTTCAGTATGTAAAGTATATCTCACTTTCTCCCTCTATCCCCTCTCTCACTCTCCCCGATCTATCTATCTATCTATCTATCTATCTGTTTATGCATATGTCTTCTGTGCAGTTTATATTTACAGATATTAATGTCCCCATGAACGCAGAAATACACAATGACTCACACAGACAAAGATGTGTGCACACAAAGATGTACACACCTAATATCGCATTGATACGCATTACTTTTTTTCCGCATGTAAATTTAACCAAAAACTTTCAACTGCTTTCAATTCATTTCAATTCTGAAAGGAATTCTCACTAAATCTCCAGTTTTATTTTTCTGAGAAAAATTTAGATGCATTTAGATATTTTCAATATCTTTAAATGGTATTCTTGCGTTGATTGATGGCATTTTAGATAAATAAAAAAAATGTTTTTTGTCACTAAATTCAAAATTTGATATGTATCATGACTTTTTAAAATTCTATATGGAAGAGATAAGCCTTAATTACAAAGCGCTTTTTTTTTGCTGTATTTTTCACTCGCGAGTCATGTGCACACGTACGCATACAAACACATGCACTAATTGAACAAAATACGATTTGATTTTAATATCTTGATTTTAAGAGTGAAAAGAAAAACATTACGCCAGAACCAAAAAAACGCAAACTTTGTTGTAATTGACATAAAAGGCATGCGTTGCATGTTTTGTGGTTCTGTGTGCTAAATTGAACGTTTGTTATACAATGGTTACCGTTGCAGAAAGCAGACTTTGCGAGCCGAGTTCAAAACCCGAACGAGGCTCTTTTCATTTAACTTAACCATTGTGAAGAATATGAATTTGACTACTCGTCCTCCTGTTATGAACTTTCGGCTAGAAACCACAAGGTTCCTAGTTCGATACCGATCCTCGCCAACTCAGCGTATGAGTAGCACAGGGATCTGTGCGGTAAATTTAGGAGCTGATGGTAGGTGTGGCGCTCCACCTCAGATGCAAAAAAAAGAGTCTCCTTGGTCTAGCGCTAGTGAATAGGGGATAGACTCCCTCACTGATTGGCTGATATCGATTTTAGGCCACCCCGACGACTTTACTTACTAGTATGGATGATTAGGTACTTGAACCATCCTTTCTAGGAGAATAAAAACTCTGAATTTAAAATAATTTACACCTGGAGAGGGATGGGCTCCGCCAGGTTATTCATCCCCAAGACATGCTGCATAAAAAAAAGAAAACAGACTACGTTATTAAAGCATTGATTATGCAATTCTTTCTTAAAAGTGTTGTTTAAGCAACTAGCTGAACGTATGGATATACTACAGTATGATAATTTAATTTACAACATTTGATATGTTTGCTCAAGAGCTATAGCGATGTACTTCAATATGTAGGGAGTATTATAATCTTGATTTAACTCTCTCTCTCTCTCTCTCTCTCTCTCAATCTTTTTACCCTTTTGTTTCTTCTTTCATCTTTTCATCATGTTCAATTGAAATAGCATTATCGCTTCCGTGCGTTCTTCCCTCTCTCTATCTTTCCCCTGCTTTCTTTCTTTCTTTTTTCCTTTCTTTCTTATTATATTTTTCTGATTAGCATATCCTTTCCCCTCCTTCCTTTCCTTATAATGGTCCATTATTTAGCTGAAGCGACGACATTCATAAGAAATTTGAATTCGGCGGATAAGTAACACCAGATAATCAGGATTTACATTTTTGCATTTGATCTTGAACGATTTATACGCTCTCCTTTTTAACCAGAGGCTGTTGCAAGATGATAAGGGTAGTACAATTAAGGAACACAAGTATTAATTATTGTTTAATCATTTATTATTTAAAAAAAAAAGGGATCTTCATCCTTACTGGTTTTTGGATATTACTTTTTTATATGTATGGAAGGATCTTCATTTTTACTGAAAGTCTGACCGTTTTTTTGTTTCTGAAATGAAAACTAGGACGTCTTCAGTTAAGTAATATTCAAAATCAATTCGCGCTTAATTACAAATTGAATTCACCAGTTTTGGCCCAGGGCGCCTAGACCATAATTTAGCACTTACGTGTTGAAGTTAATTGACTCCAGACGTTTTCAAATTCATCAGACAATAAAATCGACCTTGATATAGATCAAGAGAAATTCAGTTTGCGAATTGAAGGTCGGAAAAATCTATGCTTTATATTTTGTTGTTGTAATAATGGGGTGATTAAGTGTGAATTATACGCTTTTAGAATGTTTGAAACCGACGTTCCCCCCCCATATATATATATATATATATATAATATATATATATATATATATATATATATATATATATATATATATAAAACAATTTTTTTTGTGATGAAACAAGAAAATACAGTGCTCAATCACAAATTGTGAGAGCTAATATTCATTTAATTTGTTGAGTTTTTAAGGATAAATGTTTATTATAGACAGCTACCCAGGTTTCTTGCTAGGTCGCAATCATCAGGTTGTTAAATTAGATCCCATGGTGTTTATTGAAGATCTTTTCTTAATGTCACATTCTGGACCGCAGACGTTATTTGCGGTCCAGAATTTGACATTAAGAAAAGATCTTCAATAATCACCATGTGATCTAATTTAACAACCTGATGATTGCGACCTAGCAAGAAACCTGGGTAGCTGTCTATAATAAACACATATCCTTAAAAACTCAACAAATTAAATATATATATATATATATATATATATTAAAAATGCAAAAAGACTTACGGCCTTATCTATTATGTTTTATTATATATGTGCGTTTGTTGGTTATTTAGTTTAATAGCATATCAAAAAGTCTGGACTGTTTGATGTCACATCTTGTATTTTTTATATATACCACTCAGGGTCAGCGTAGATTTGAGAGTAATGACAAGAAGGATTACTCCACACTCTCACGATCCCAATGACTGAAGATGCAGTTTGGTGTCATACCTAGAAGACTACTTTTTTTATCTCTTAGAGATAATATTGTTTAAGGACTCTAGAAAACTGCTGAACAAACGGAATGAACTGATAGCCAAGTGCAGACATAAGGCAAAATTCAAAATATAATGTTAGTATATTCCAGATATAATGTCAGTATATCCCTTATAGACTAGTGCAACCCATAGTTACTTTTACAATTGCTACTAATATCAGAAAGGGTGTATACATATATATGTATAGGAGTATGGATATATGTATGGGCGAATGTAGATATGTATGTATGTGTGTATGTGAATGTATATATATATATATATATATGTGTGTGTGTGTGTGTGTGTGTGTGTGTGTGTGTGTGTATGTAGGTATGGGTTATTTTTGTCTTATCTTTTATTAATTGACAATTTCATATTCTGATATTTTTTGTTACTTGATTATTTCATTTATTTCTCTATTATTATTTTTTATATGTTTTATGTTTTATTATTTATTTATTTTTTAGTTGTATTTGTTATATTTTTATTTTATTTTATTATTTTTTATTATTATTCTATGATTTTATTCATTTTTTTAAAAGATTAATATTTTGTAGTTTTAATTTTTATTTTTATTTTATTTTTTTGATTTACTTACTTATTTATTATCAGTACTATTATTATTATTATTATTATTATTATTATTATTATTATTATTACTTCCCTTGTGCAGGTGCATGTGTATGCATGTGATGGGTATATATTCGGGTATGTGTGTATATGTATGTATATGTATGTATGTATGTATATGTGTATATTCGGGTATACGTACATGTGTATGTATGTGTATGTATATGTGTGTGTGTGTATATATGTGTGTATATGGGTATAGGTGTGTATATATGTATATATGTGTATGTGGATATGCATATGTGTAGTTGGGGATACGGATATATATATGCATGGATGTAGTAGCCCAAAAAAAGTTTGAGTGGTATAATGACTAATAATATTTAAATTTTCAGGATATATTTGTTTACATGTATATATGCGTATTTATGTGTGGATCTATGTATGCATGTATATGTGTGTGTATGTGTATATGCGTGTTTAAATTTAACATAATGCAATATAACTTTTGCAGGTCCACCCTCCAAATAAGGAGGAAATAATACATAATTTGTACTAGCTAAATGATAATTTACAGAAAACAGGCTAACTCCATGGATGTATGTATATGTGTATTTGTATATATGTATGTATATGTGGTGTGTGTATGTGTGTATAGGTGTAGGTATATATGTGTGTATATGTATATATATACGTATATATATGTATATGTGTATATATGTGTGTGTGTGTATGTGTGTATATATATGTATATGTGTGTATATATAGATGTATGTGTGTGTGTGTGTATGTATGTGCGTGTATGCATATGTATGTATATGTATAAGTTTGTATAGGTATGTAGGGGTGGGTATAGTTGAAGCGATATGGAAAGAAAGGAAAATAAATTAAGTCAAACAAAAACTACTAAATAAGTGAACAGGGGTGTCCTGAATTCTGAATTAATTGAATTAACAGTAACTCCTAACAAATTACTGACAAGCGGTCAGATGTCTTTGGTTTTATTATTGTTTACTATTATTTGTATTTTTATTCCTATTTTTATTACTCTACAGCTGAGCAGGACAGGACAATTTTAAAAGGAAGGGAAAAAAATCTGTTTTCAAATGCCTTAAAAATAAAGAATTCATCATTCGCATCTGATGAGTCGGGAGAATTAGACATTTTTGTCTAAGCTCCCTGAAATAGTCTATAATGCAAGATCTCTAAGTCTTTTGTTATTTATTTAAATATAAATTTGCTCTGTGACTCTAACAATAAGAGCACACATTGAGCTCTCAAACTGCGACAAGTTGTTTAAAAAAACAAAAACAAAAAAAAAACCTATGTCGTAAGGAAGATTTCTTCTCTGGACTTTTGGATATATATATATATATATATATATATATATATATATATATATATATATATTATATATAATCCGCAAGTTGCTATGACTAGATGGATAATTCCGAAAAAAACCCAGTGGGCTTGTAAAGGAATGTTTCTGAACATATAGGAGGATATTATATAGCACAAACGAGGAGATTAATTCAAACGTGAGTTTATTCCCCCAAAAAATGGATTCCCTTCTGTTCCTTTCTAGTGAGTGGAGGTTATGGGGAGATAATTACAATACGATATGAATACAAGCGAATAGTTTCTAGGTAAATATTTTTGTTTGATTTTGTTTTATAATTTAGAAAAAATACTTTCATTGACTTTACATATATTAACAAAGTAGAAATATTTTTCTGAATGTTTGAGATAAGGCTTCATAATTATTATTATTTGGATTATTCGGCCTATTGCCCTCATCTTATTGATATTTGTACTACGTTTCGGCCGATGTGCCCTCCAGCCTTCTCCAGGGATTTCTGGTGGGACTCGGGAGCCTTTTCGAACTCGGAAACCTTCTAAGGGCACATCGGCCGAAACGTTGTAAGGATAACGATAAAGATGAGGACAATAGTTCAAATAATCTAAATAATACTAAACGTAGAAATATTTTTCATTAACTCAATGTTTATCAACATATCAGCAGAAAGAGTTTTCATGTTAGATAAACGGGTAGAAATAATTTTCATTAATTTGCAAACAGATCAATTTGATCCATAGATGGAACCCTAACAGGTACTACTCTCTGGGTTAGAATGCACTTGGAAGCAATAGCAATGATGCGGTACTCCAGAATTTGAACCTCGCCACTAGATGCAATTTAGCATCAGGCCTAGGTCACTAAATTGGTGGAAATTATTTTTATTAAATTCATTTGTATCAATAAATTAGAAAAAAAAAGCTACAAACGTTGACTTCAGCATTAGATAACCCAGGAAGGTTTGACATGCCGTAAGGTGACTACTTAGTTATATATATTTACCAACTCCTCCACAAGAGCAGGATACGACACAAGGTCAATTTCTTAAGCGGAGTTTAACAGGTTTGAATTCAGAGTTTTCCTTCTCCTAGACTGGTTACCTAGCCATGGTTAAAGAACCCAGTCTGTCCTGCTATTTACCCATAGCTGGAGATTCATACCTTTCCCAAGGGTATTAGCGCTAAGTGAAATGCAGTTATCACGTCCAGGATTTGAACTCGGGGCGACGAGTCCATTTGCCATGACTTTAACCATTACACCACGGGCTTCCTACATTAGTATGACTACTTAGTTATAAGTGGTACTGTAAGCAACCTAAGGCCTTTATGTTAAACTAGAAGCAATTACCCGGCATCACATCGGAAGGGGATTAAAAAAACAACAAAAATGGTAAGATGATTAGCAAGCTAGTCTTGCAGATCCGTTACTACTGAATAGCGAGTTTAATCCTCGCTGGATACCCCATAAAAAAACCTGCGTAAAAATATCTTGTTAATCCGGCCTGAACAAAAAATGATTGTTTTACGCGTCCATTTTGATTTCTTTAAGTTTGAGATTCACAGACATTTTTAAGAAGAATTTTAATACTATTTTAATTTTTAAATATCTCTGCGAATATAAATGACATATTTATGATTTTTGCACTAAAAACTAGTCTCAGTAACAGTGAAATATATATATATATATATATATATATATATATATATATATATATATATATATATATATATACTTTGTCGTTAACTGTTTTATTTTCGTAATTTTCTCCGGACATACACACATACACCCAATTTCCCTTTATATATGTATAGACCAAGCAAATTTTGGTAAACATCGCCAGGAACATAATCCGTTTCTTAACCAGAACACCTGATGTTCATTTTTGTAGTTTTTGTTAGAATTCCAAGTGTAAATTTCTCTTAGGAACTGCATACGCTTTAAGTAAACGAAGGTTTATCTGTCAAATTAAGCAAAGATTAGTCAGTTTCTGCCAAAGCGAGCCAGTTAAGCAGCAATGAATATGTTCAATATTTAGATGAGTGACCAGTTAGAAACAGCTAGCATGGTAAACAGGCGAAGACCCGCGTACCAGTCCAAGCAGAGTTAAGTATCTTACAACCAGCAATAACTGGTTAATATAATAATTCATTAATCTGGACAATTTATTTGTTTATTCTGTTTATTTACTTAGCTTTGGTAGAAAATGGACGGATTTTGAAAGTAGATTTAAGGACCGGTTTACCTCTGTCGGTAGAACATCCGCCTAGAAACCACAAGGTTCAGGGTTCGATACCGACACTCGCCAAGTCAGTGCTTGAGTATCACAATTTGGATCTGTGCGGTAAAGTATGGAGCTGAGGTAGGTGGGGTACTAGACCTCGGCAAAAACAAAACATCACTGGTCTAGTACTATCGAAAAGGGGATAGACTCCCTAGCTGATACCGACAATAGGCCACTCCACCAACTTTTACTTTTACTTATGTTATGTGGTGTCATGGTTTTCGTCGTATGAAATGGACTCAACAAACACAGTCCAAATCTTGGATAAGGCCATTTACATTTCACATGGTGATAATACCCAGAACGGTATCAATCCAACTATTCTCCTTGCATCTATAGGTAAATAGTAGCGCCGAGTGGGCTCTTTAACCTTAGTTAAGAAACCAGTTTAGGAATAGAAAAACTCTGAATTCAAACGTGTTAAACTCCGCTTAAGAAATCAAACAGGTGTCACATCCTACTCGTGCGAGAGGATGTATATGCTATTTGAGTTGAATGTATATTTTGACATTCGGATATAGTGATGAAAATGAACTGGTGGCTAGACTTTGGGCGTTTATTTCTTCGGGTACATCTCCATTTTCTGGACAAGCTGGACTGTTATCCTAGCAGTCACAATACCTTGATCTGCGATTCCACCCTAATATCCGTGACCGTCCCTCGCTCGGCGACCTTCTCTCCTTCTACGACTTCGTCAGTTAAGCAAATCCGCCAGTGCCATAGATACGCGCCTCTCTGGTCAACACACCAGCCAATTCACTTGACGGGGTTACAATGACCTGAGAATATTTATACTACTTTTGGCAAGAATTATGGAATACATAGAGGATATCCGCATTATTTATTTATTTAGCAGTAAATGAAATAATAACAGATGAGACGCAAAACATTTTTGTTTAATACCTTAATATTCCTGTATCCTAAAATATACCTTAAAAAATTAGATATAATTATTTAAATGGAACTATATGGATAAAGAATCTTTAAATTAGTGAATTTCACGCCTGAAAAAAATTAAAGACTGTCATAAAAACCCAGGAAAGGAAACTAAGTATTAGTTGTAATTTTTTGTCAATGAATTCCATAAATTTTCTCAATATTAAATAAAAAAATTCAAACCATTTTGCGGGCCTTTTTTATTATGAAATATTTACTTTATCTCTCGTTCCACATCAATATACGGACGATATACCAATTAACTGAGATTAGCCATTTGTGACTCATCTTATAAAATGTCTCTCTCTCTCTCTTCTCTCTCTCTCTCTCTATATATATATATATATATATATATATATATATAATATATATATATTATTCTGTGTGTGTGTGTGTGTGTGTGAACCAAAATACATATCATATTAACTTGAAAAGGATTTTAAACAATCCAAAACACGGGTCATGCGCAATAAAATAAATCTTGAAAAATAATCCAATCCTTTCTGCGGCCCTTTTATTATAATATATATATATATATATATTATATATATATATATATATATATAATATATATATATATATTGAATGCTCATCAAGAATGAATAAAACAAAATGTATTGGGCATAAAATAATCAAAACAAGTGTTGACATGCCGTAAAATCCAATCTTATCTGTTTGATGGCTAGAATATCTAGTGGTTTATTTTGACCCCTGGTAAAAGCTTGAGTCTATAATCGCTGTGATATATATATATATATATATATATATATATATATATAATATATAATGTGTGTGTGTGTGTGTGTGTGTGTGTGTATGTGTGTGTGTGTAACCTCTGCATTGGGGAAAAAAGATTATACCATTGATCTCAATAATTTAATCTAGCTTGCTTAAGATATATTACACGAAGCCTGAATGCTCAGTTATTGAACAAAAAATATTTTACATCTTAACTGCTATTAGTTTATTTACTGCTATCAAAGTGATCACTCTCTTAGTTATTATATTCCATAATATTTCCCATAGCTTGTATTTAAGACATCGAGACGTTAAAGTTTTGACATTCCTTTTCAATCTAAAAATCCTTACTTTCATAGTACCATCTATCAACAGGTTACCTCAGCAATCTCCCCATTTTATTTAAATTACTTAAATTAACAAAATTCTAGCTCCATTACATTATTGTTTGTTTGTTTTGTTTTACGGCATATCAACCTCAGTGAGTCATTTAATGCCGATGAAGTTTTGAAAGAAATCAATTCTTAATGGATAATACCATTTTTTTATAAATACATTTTTCTATTTAACCCATAGATGTGACCCTAACAGGTACTACCACTCCGGGTCAAAGTGGACCAGGGAGCAATGGTGATGAAGGGGTGCTACACATTCTCCAAACCTCCAAAACTGGAACCTCACCATCAGATAGAGTTTAATGTCATTCCCAGGACATGTAGACCCGCAGCCACCGCCTTCTAGCACCCATATGATAAAAAGGGGTTGGGGCTTGCCCATAAGGGCAATAGGGTCCATTACTTTATAACATTTAGTCTAACCAGTAAATATAGTGGGTGCCTTATAATTGTGTACATGTGCCTGACTGATATTACCTACCTTATGTTTGCTTATACGGGAATCGGCTAGTGTCACTGTTTATTACTATTGTAATGAGCTTGATACTCATTGGGTGTCTCAAAATTGTGGCTTTTGTGCAAGCCTCAACCAGACATTGTAAATATTTACACACCAAGAAACTCAGACTTTATTATGTTAATTCAGTGAAGCTTAGAAAATCAATACATTTTGCAACAGAGATCTCGAATTGGCAATCAGCTTATCCCTTCGGTGATTTTGTGATTTTTTTTAAACCATCATTGGACCTGCTTAGTGGCTTAGATAGTTGTGTATTTCACTCTAGTGTTCTTAAGCGATGTTCGAACACAAGCAATACACATACATTAGTATTAAAAAAGGTAAAGTCGTGGGGTGGCCTAAAGTCGGTATCAGCCAGACAGTGAGGGAGTCTATCCCCTTTTCACTAGCACCTGACCAAGGAGATTGTTTTTGACGTCTGAGGTCGAGTTCCACACCTACAATCACCTCTTCACTTTACCGTACTTTCCCTGTGCTACTTATACACGGGGTTGTCGAGGGCCGGTGTCGAACCTGGGACCTTGTGGTTCCTAGTGCGACGCTCTACCGACTGAGCTAAACCGGATATAGTGATGAAGATGAACTGGTGGCTAGACTTTGGGCGTTTATTTCTTCGGGTACATCTCCATTTTCTGGACAAGCTGGACTGTTATCCTAGCAGTCACAATACCTTGATCTGCGATTCCACCCTAATATCCGTGACCGTCCCTCGCTCGGCGACCTTCTCTCCTTCTACGACTTCGTCAGTTAAGCAAATCCGCCAGTGCCATAGATACGCGCCTCTCTGGTCAACACACCAGCCAATTCACTTGACGGGGTTACAATGACCTGAGAATATTTATACTACTTTTGGCAAGAATTATGGAATACATAGAGGATATCCGCATTATTTATTTATTTAGCAGTAAATGAAATAATAACAGATGAGACCCTATTAAATTAGTCTAAACAGTTTTATCTCTTTTTTCTTTTTTTAATTCACGTTTTTCTTTCTTTTTTAAAAAATCTTTTCTTTATTTGTATTTTTAACATTTTTTTTCTTTTTTCTTTTATTTTTATTCATTTGTATTTATTTATTTGTGCTTTATATTTTTCTGTATTTTTCTTTCTTTTTTGTCTTTCTTTCATTTATCATTCCTTTTTTTCTTTTTCCTTTCATTTCGATTTATTTGTCCTGTGTTTCATGTCTTTTCCTTTCTTTATTTGTATTTCTTTAATTTCTGTTTCTTTTTCTCCCATTTTCTTTCATTTCTATTTATTTTTTATGTATTTTCATTCTTTTTCCATTTTTTTTCTTTCATTCATTTCTTATTCATTTTTTCTTTTTTCTTTCATTGCTATTTAATGTTTTTTGTGTTTTATATTTTTCATTCTTTCTTTTTTTCTTCTTTTATTCATGCTTCTTTTTTGCTTTCATTTGTATTTTTTCTTTTTTTATCTTTGATCTGTTTTTCTTTCCTCTGTCTTTCTTTATTTTTTTTTTCTTTAAATTTTTCTTTCATTTTTCTGACCTTTCTCTTGATTTCATTCTTTTTCTAAAATTAATGATTTGTTTGTTTAAATTGGTAAATATTGCCGATATCCTTGCCTTCATTACATCTTTGGTATTACACGGAATCTTGTTGGTCACTCACTCAACCGCAAACGACATATAATAATTAAAAGAATTGCAATATATTCTATTTCTCTCAATTTTTGAGATGAGGCTTGATAATTAGTATTATATAAATTATTCAGATTATTGTCCTCATCTTTATTGCTATCTGTACAACGTTCGGCAGATGTGCCCTCTGGTTTTCTTCAGGTATTTCTTGTCGGACTCAGGGGCCTTCTCAAACTCGGAAACCTTCTTGTCATAATTGAGAGCCTTCACGGAACTTTGAACCCAACCCTTTACTTAGTCCACGGGGGTATCCTGTTATCATTCCGCTAACCATAACTGGGGTACAGTTGTTAAGCTGTGTTAATTATTATTCTATGTTAATCTCGCCCTTTACCAGGAGTGAACTTGCAGCCTAGATATAACTGTCACTTAGAACTGTCTTAATTAACGCCTTTATCCACTATGCTATGTATCCAATTGGTTAGCGGAATGAGATCAGGATACCTCCGTGGATATTTTATTCCTAACTTTCTCTAAGTATTAGCACTATATGAAATACTACCAGCCTCATTAAGGATTTGAACCCTTATCGCCGTGTACATTACCGATGACGATAACCGTTACACCACGAAATGATTGAAATGTTTTAGGACTTGCAGAAAGAGCAACAGTGGAGATTTACTTAACTTACCTAAGTCTGGCACAAGGCAGAATATTTAGTGAAGATCGAACACATTAGGACTGTAGGACTAAAGTGCTTACAATCTCTCTCTGACAGGCGCCGTAGGAAAGTGTTTAGATATGCACGAACATGTGCCTGGGCAATCTCTGAACCAGGCGTCGCATTAGAGTAAATATTTATTCCTGGGCATGCGCAAGACTAACCCAATATGACTCTTGGCTGTTCAATGTTTTCACCTCTCGAGATGTTTTTGCGGGGGCCGACCATTTTTTGTTCTTTTTTTTTTTATTACTGATATATGATGAATTGACAAAATGAAATATGCAGATACCTGGTAATGTGATCAACACATTAAGAAAGGGAAGAGAAAAATCGCTGCGAATTTCTTTAAAAGAAAATGAATAAATAAAATGAAAATAAATATCAGCCCCCCCAAAAAAAACTGCTCAATAATTCCGACTGACCGATTAATGTTTACTTGAAACGCTGACGCACGCGTCGAGGACGCTGCTTTTACTGGCAGAAGAAAATGAATTTGGAATATCTACAAGACGGCATGAAGGGATTATATGGTATTACGTGTTCTTAAGACGAAATCAGCCATTGGTCAGGTTTTTCGTCCGTCGGAATTATGCTTATCTCATTAAGAAAAAAAGAAGCAGTGGATATTTAACGATCACGTACATCTTTTTTTAAAAATACAAAAAAAAAAAAAATACAACATACAAAAAATAGTTCGCATTCCATAGATTTTGGTATTTGTTGCTTTTGAGGCGAGGTTTTCAGCCGAAAGATACTTCAGCCTTCCTTATTACAAACACGAAAACCTTTAGTATTATCTGCGTTATACGGACTATTGTCCCCATCTTCATTGTTATTTGTACAACGTTTCGGCCGATATACCAGACCAGGTTGAAAAGCTTTTCAATAAACTCAAGCATCCTCTCACCAACAGAACATGATTGGTTTGTTCTGAAATGAAAAAAAAATTCAGCCAAGATCAGATGGTGAACTCAGAGAAAAACCATTGACTTGATCAGTTCCCACAAAATGTACCAATAGTGATGAAAATCTAACATTTAATCCATATCCTGGTGTTTGGATGCATACATTTCCCAAGGGTATTAGCAATATATGAAATACAAACAGAATTCAGTTTGACGAGTCCATTTCCTATGACTGAGCATTATACCACGCGCCTCCATATTGTTGGTATAGGTTTAAGTATATTCTAGTAAAAAAATGTGTTTACAAATGGCATAAACATGGGTTTGCCTCTAAGAGCTTGAATTAAAAAGACATTGACTCCCCGGCAAAGAAAACGTTTCCGAGTGCAGCTGTGTGTAAAGAAGGTCTTACAGTGATATCTACGCAATTTTCTCAGAACTGAAACAGTAGGAAAAATATTTTCCTGACCTCTCACCTGGCTGGATTAACACAAGGTCTTTCTGACGTCGGAATTTTTATGGGACATCCAGCGAGGATCGAACTCACTTTCAGTAATAAAAGATATGTAAGACTAACTTGCAAACCATTACAACACGACAAGGCGCCTGAATCAAAACAGTATTGAATGAAAGTACCTCTATGTTTTAAGGACATATTAAAGGCTTACATTTTTTTATTTTGATTGGGATAAAGTAAAAGTCGTCGGGATGGCCTAAAGTAGGTATCAACCAGACAGCGAGGGGGTCTATCCTCTTTTCACTTGTGCAACACCAAGGAGGTTCTTTTAGTGTCTGTGATGGAGCGCCACACCTACCATCATCTGTTCACTTTACCGCACATATTCCTGTGCTACTCATACGCTGCGTTGTCGAGGGCCGGTATCGAACGCGGAAACTTATGGTTCCTAGTCGGACAATCTACCGACTGAGTTAAACCGGCCTTCTATCTTATGTATCATTTATGTCTTATTGTTAGTTTTTCCCTTCATTCTTTTGACGCCATGTGTAAACAGGTTATATAAAATCACAATTTCCTATCCTAGTCAAATGAATTGCCACATTTCTAAATCTTTCTTTTAATCCTCTACTTGAAAATTAATTATTTCATTGTGACTCCAGGGAAATTATTATGGAGGAAAGTTTCAGGTTCGTTCTTCTTTGAACGGCGTCGTGAATACAGGGTGATTTGAAAAGATATTCACACTTCTATGGGATTTATAATATTAGGATTTAAAACAGTCAGAATCTCTGTCAATTCTTTCTTGAAATCTGATCCAGATGTTCACCATCATATCACTACTACTTTTCTCGTAAAAGTACACTTATAGAAATATTAATTAACTGTAGAGGGTTCAGAGAATGTGTTAACAGGGATTGCGAACGAGTTGAGATGGTTCAATTGGTTTAGTGCGATCTAGTTTTTAACGGCATACCAACACCTTATGGGCTATCTGATATAAATCATGATTCAAGTGTATAAACATTATGAAATAATAGACACCAAGGCCTAAGTTAAGAGATAAATAATGATAGAATAAACAAGGTGGCAAGTAAATAGATACTATAACAACAAGCCATGATAAGTGAGTATACACTATAACATAAGTGAATTGATAATATGGAATAAAAATAATTATGACGTAAGTGAATAGACACTATGATAAACATCATGACTCATGAGTTAAGAGATATAATGACATAATAAACACCATGAGATAAGAGAATATATATCATGACTTAATATTCACCATGACGTAAATGGGTAGACACTATAACGTAATATACTCACTGACATAACTGAGTAGACACAATGACGTAATATACACCATGACATAAGGGAATATACACTATGATGTAATATACCACATGGTATTAGTGAATAAACTCTCTGAGAGAATACAGGGTGGACCAAAATGATCTGACACATACAAATACGTCCAACGTTTTTAAACTGCCATCTGTTTGATGCGAGTGAACTTAGGCAAGTGGTAATGGAAGCTCCATCTGGCTTATGTCTTACCATTTCTTCCGATAAGGTCTGTTACGATCGGGTCTTGGAGTGCGGCACACGTTGCGTTTGTAGTTGAAACGTTTTTTTTTTAAGAATGTGTCTGATTATTTTGGTCCACCCTGTATATACTATGACATAACATTCATCAAACCGCTAAATGTATAGAATATATATATATATATATATATATATATATATGTGTGTGTGTTGTGTGTGTGTGTGTGTGTTTATAAAGATATACATCATATATTATATATATATATATTATATATATATATATATATATATATACAAAATACACATATATATGTATTCACACAAACATGCACTATTTCTAATTTTTTATGAGGGTCTAATTGCATTTTCAAAATGGCTCAATTTTTCAATTAAATAACCATAAATGTTTAAAATTTACAAGAATTTACCAATAATACCTTGTTTAAAATGTACTTGTGCCTTCGTTCTTGACGCCAGAAAATAGCTTAGAAATTATTTCCCGCAAGGAATCTGCTTCGAGATTAAATCGACACTATGACATAACAGACACCATGACATAAGTGAATAGACACTATGACGCAATGAACATCATGACATAAGTAAATAGTCTATGACATAACAGACACTATGACATAAGTGAATAGACACTATGAAATAATGATAATAATAATAATAATAATAATAATAATAATTGTAGATAGACCAGACCTAGTGTTGATAAACAAAAAAGAAAGAACTTGTCAACTGGTGGATTTTGCAGTGCCAGCAGATCACAGGGTGAAGCTAAAGGAAAATGAAAAAATAGACAAATATCTGGACCTTGCCAGAGAACTAAAAAAGTTATGGAATATGAAAGTGAAGGTGATACCAATTGTAGTTGGTGCACTTGGAACAGTCCCAAAAGGATTGGAAAAGGGTCTGTAATGTTGGGAAATCAGAGGAAGGATTGAAACCATTCAGAACACTGCACTGCTGCAATCTGCCAGAATACTCAGAAGAGTCCTGGAGACCTGAGGAGACTTGCTGTCACTCAGACTTCAGTGAAAGACCATCAGCTAATGCTGATGTGAAAACTCAAAAGGAGCAAATAATAATAATAATAATAATAATAATAATAATAATGATAATAACCATGTCGCGCTGTTAGCACGGATATCCATGACAATCTCTCTCCATCCGTCTCTATCGTTCATCATTCTCGTGAGGTCCTCTATACAGCATCCTGTATCCGCACAGAGCTGATCAATGTACGTCTTTGCTGGTCGGTCCACACTGGCTTGTCCATGTGCTGGCTTCCACAGGAGGACGTCGCTTCTGAGTTCGTCCTTGCTTCTCCAGCAGTGTCCCGCGTGTCTTGTGCGTCTTACTCGGATGGTTTGGGTGATATGTGGCAGGTGGTCGTATAGCTGTTTTCTCGTAGGGTGTTGTTTCCACGTCTTGTTCAGGATCACCCACAGCATTCTTGTGCAGCTCCCATCAAGTTTATTCTCTAGTCGCTTCGTTAGGGTCCAGGTGGTGTAGCCATACAGCAGTACTGCACAAATACACCTGCACAAGCTTAATCTTTGCTACACAGCCTAGAAAAGGCAGCACGAAATGTCAGCCTATACGTAAACTCTGATAAAACTAAGTTCATGTATTTCAAAAACAAAAGCGACATCTCAACTATCGATGGCAAACTCCTAAACTCGGTAGAACAATTTAGATACTTAGGCAGTAACATCTCTTCCACATAAAATGACCTTAATGCACGTATAGGAAAGGCATGGGTCGCTATAAATAAATTATCGGCCATATGGAAATCCAATCTCACAGGCAAGTTAAAGAATAATCTTATTATAATGGAGATTGTGGGTTTGTATGTCTGTAACCGAAACTATATTACTATTCAATTCACAATTCCCTTTGTTATTTACATCACATTCTCCATGATTTTATTTTTATTTAAACCTCAATTATTAGTAAAATTGTTTTACATCATTAAGACTGTTAACAATATCTACATACTAATAACATGCAATTATATTTATATATTCAACGAAATAGCGGTTTACAGTGTGAATGGGAAGGCTAATTTGCATATTGATCTTAAAAAAATTGATTTTAATAAATATATGCTTAGTATTATTGATTTCTAATTGTTTGGTTTTATCTTAATAAATATGAGCAAAAATCTCGGGGATAAATCTTAACAGGAATCTATTAACATAAAGAAATAACTGTAATTTTATTCTTTTCTTCCTATTTTAACTAAATAGTTAAATTAGGGAAATTTACCACTGAAAGACGGGAGTAAGGGAAAATGGTGGAACAGTTAGTTTCAAAGTTGTTCTATTTTCCGATTATACCCCCTCTGTTCCAAATATTTTTATCTGAATTCATATTCAGTTTCATTAGCCTTTCTAATTTAATATGATATTTTATTATATTAAAACTTAAATACTTGCACCCGGAGGGTGCATATATTTGCTAGTGATAATAATAAAGATTAATCAGTTTACAATTATATGATATCAAGTATTTCTAACTAATACTAATAATTTATACATAATTATATGGTTTGAAGAAACTATACCTATTTAATAATAATCATTTATTTTCACACAGTTATCTGGTTTCAATTATGTATATCTAATAAAACTAATTTGCTTACAGCTATATGGTATCAAGTATTTCTATATAATACTAATAATTTATACACAATTATATAGTTTAATTAACTATTCTAATTCATTAATACTAATGTGTACACCCACAGTTCAAGGGTTTTAAGTAACCAATAAGAATGATAATCCTTTGTGGGGAGTCTCCTTGGAATTAGTGGCTAATGTGCTGGACAGCAACATCATATGAAGCGAGTTCAAACTCCGTCCGCTCTAATACGTTCACTTTAAGAAAGGTATGAATCCATATCATCCCCCAGCTATGCGTTAAATAGTACCACTACCGCTAAATAGTACCACTACTTATCTTATATCCGGATTATTTTGGTTTGTTGGTTGGCTGGTTGGATTTTTCGGCATGCCAACCCTTGTTGGGCTATCTTATGCCAAAAACGTTTTGTTTATTCATTCTTGATGGGTATTCAGTTTTTTAAAAACCTAATTATTTTCAAACACATTTTTAAATCTCAAATTAACCCTTAGATGGCATCCTAACAGGTATTACCACTACGGGTCAGAATGGATCTGGGAGTAAGGAAGATAAAAATTAATACAACAACGTGTGTATACTGACATTAAAAATAAATTCTTATTGCGAATAAACTGCTATGAAACTAAAGAAAGGTAACAGATCCTTTTTAATTGTATAGTATTAATATATATATATATATATATATATATATATATATATATATATATATATATATATAATGTATTAATTTGAAAGCAATTACAATGCAAGTAAAAATAAAAACAAAAAAGATGTTATTTTTTGTGTCCTATCGATTTCAAAGTAAAACTTTATCTTCAGAGACGATTTTCGGAAATGGACGAGTTTTTTTTTGTTTTGTTTTTTTGGTCGTTATTTTTTTTATGTTATAAGCACCCGTCTCGTGGTGTTCTTTTTTTTAAACGTCACGCTCACTTTGCGTGATGAACATTTAGCCGTTAATTCAATTTCAATTTTATTATTTTCATCTATTTATATATTTATGTAATATTCATTTGATATATGTATAATGAAATGTACATACTATGTATTATATACTGTGAAGAACGTGTATTTTAATTAATTATGTATTCAGTGTTTAGCTCTAATCTATTGTTTATACTAGGACCTAATTTGGCTATTAATAAACTTTCTCTTATTCTGAGATTACCAATGTTTCGTATTACTGTCTCTATCTTAACGGAAAAACTATTGTCTTTATTTTTGCATTTAAATCGATAGGACACAAAAAATAACATCTTTTTGTTTTTATTTTTTACTTGTAATTGCTTTCAAATTAATACATTATAACATACTTAACAATGCTTCAAGCAAATTACCAATTACTTTTATATATATATATATATATATATATATATATATATATATAATATATATAGGGATGTGCAGAGATTGACTAGAACGCTACCCATAAAGATGTTAATTCTCCTGTTTTATTTTTACGATAGGTGAAAAAAAATATGGAGGCTCAATGTTATTTAGAGTGACATAATTCTATTTCGTATGTTTCAAATACCCAGATTTGAACTTCGGTTAAACATTGTTGAATAATGAATTTTAAAAGTATTGCGTCAATTATGATAAAAAATAAAGATTCATTTTTAGTTTAAGAAAGAAGCGCTAAGTGTTAAAAAACAAACACGTAAAATCATTTTTTTTTTGTTGTCGTCTGATTCTTGTAAACAATAAATATCCAGCTACGCGATGGGAAAGTGCAAATTTAAACACGCGACTTGAAAAAAAGTTTCCATCATCGTATGTCACCCTGCCAAAAGTCAAGGAATTAACCGAATTTAATAAAATTGTTAATATATAAATTAATAAAATATATTATAATGCATTTTTTATTTCATTTAAAGACTTTTGCATTTTTCACGTAAGTTAATCACATACCTTTCAGAAACTGTTTTACGCCTCGAAGATACGTGACAGACTTTAAAAATTGTAAAAAAGTTCTTAGATAAAATAACTGGTCCATTATCTTTTATTCATTAAATATATAAACCCTGAAAATTT
>CM042141.1:124206501-124209001 GCA_023376005.1 Doryteuthis pealeii
AAGATAGTGGAATGCAGTTATCGTCTATTAACACGTATTAATAAGTTCTTAAACTTATCTCTTGTTTAAATTCCAACTGATATCGTATTGATGCAGTTAAAGATAATGCTATGCAATTATAGTCTATGAACACATATTAATAAGTTCTTAAACTTATCTCTTGTTTAAACCCCAGCTGATATCGTATTGATGCAGTTAAAGATGATGCTATACAATTATAGTCTATCAACACGTATTAATAAGTTCTTAAACTTATCTCTTGTTTAAATTCCATCTGATATCGTATTGATGCAGTTAAAGATGATGCTATACAATTATAGTCTATTAACACGTATTAATAAGTTCTTAAACTTATCTCTTGTTTAAATTCCATCTGATATCGTATTGATGCAGTTAAAGATAAGGCTATGCAATTATAGTCTATTAACACGTATTTAAAAAAGTCCTCAAAATGTTTCTTGCTTAAATTCCACTTAATATCTTCTTGATGCAGTTAAAGATAATGGAATACAGTGATAATCTATTGACACGTATTAACAAATCCTCAAAATTATCTCTTGTTTAAATTCCACCTGAAATCATATTGACGCAGTTAAAGATAGTGGAATGCATTAAGAATCTACTAACGTGTATTAACAAGTTTTCAACATTTTCTCTTGTATAAATTCCTAAATTCCAGGTCGTTTAAACAGCATGCCCGCCATCATCTGCGAGAGCCGCCTGCGTTGGCTTGGACACGTCAGGAGGATGGACAAAGGCCGCATCCCCAAAGACCTACTGTATGATGAGTTAGTAGAAGGCACCCGAACGGTAGGGAGACCACGGCTGCGCTTTAAAGATGTCTGCAAGGGGAACATGAAGACATGCAACATCGACATCAACACATGGGAGGTTTATGCAGAAGACCGTACGACCTGGCGCCTCCTCGTCAAACAAGGAACGAAAACGAGTGAAAAAGAGAGAAAAGAAGCCGCCACAGAAAAGCGAGCCATAAGGAAGGAGAGACAACAGCATCTCCAGCAAGCATCACCGTTTGTTTGCAGTCCCTGCACCAGATATTGCCATTTAAAAATTGGTCTGTTCAGCCGCTCACGCGGTTGGAGATTTAAAAATTACGCCATCGTCTTTAGTAGACGGAAGGATGCCAACCACCAGAAAAATGTTTATCATTTCGTAAATTGATAGCTCCACTAATTCTCGTTCAAATGATTTTTAACAGCATGTGTAGAAGCGACTCAAAATTACATACTTAATGTTTTATGTTTTTCTATTTTCATACCCAGAAATGTCATTCTCTTGTAAGGAAAAGGTATTTAAACATTAAACATATGGTTTTGAGTTGTTACTACACATACTGTTAAAATTTGAGATCATTTGAACGAGAATTAGTAAAGTTATCAGTTCGTTTACCTCTGTAGTAATATATCATCTTAAGAAAGCGATTTTTCTAGTTATTTATTCTTAATTATTTAGTAATAGTTGTAGTCGGTTGTCTGGTTGTTTCGTACGGCGTATAAACCCTTTTTAGACCGTTTACTGCCGAGAAGAGTAATTTTGTTTTGTTTGTTTGTTTTGTTTTGTTTTACGGCATATCAACCTCAGTGGGTCATTTAATGCCGATAAAGTTTTGAAAAATCAATTCTTAATGGATAAATACCATTTTTTTATAAATACATTTTTCTATTTAACCCATAGATGGGACCCTAACAGATACTACCACTCCGGGTCAGAGTGGACCAGGGAGCAATGGTGATGAAGGGGTGCTCCACTTCCTCCAAACCTCCAAAACTGGAACCTCACCATCAGATAGAGTTTAACGTCATTCCCAGGACATGTAGACCCGCAGCCACCGCCTTCTAGCACCCAAAGTGGAGTATTTCATGCCATGAACTGCTCATCCACCTGGGCTCTATCCTTAAGCATCACGGGTCGCCACCCAAGGCCAACAGGTGGCCCCATTGGGGGAGTCTTACCCCTCTGCAGAGGTACAGTCGGTGAATTCTAACGCCCCACCGATAGGGCGAGTAATTCTGATATTAGGTTGCTTACAATACTTTCTATGGCTTAAATGGTCATGCATCTAATTACCGAAAGCGGGAACGAGGGCTTAGTAGTAGTAGTAGTAGTAGTAGTAGTAGTATTAATTAAGTAAACTAGTACAAAATAAAAAACCTCCCCCGGGCAATGTAAAAATAGATTTTTGAAACATATTGCCTGAGGGGTGGGAGTAAAAAAAACAATGTCAGCGAGTTTGTACCCTAAGTAAGTAAAATCATCAAATTCATTAAAGGATTAAAAAATAAAACAATTTGAAATGTAAACTTTAAATATGTATTAAAATAAAACAAACTATATATAGATATATAATACCAGTTATGTATTTATTAAAACTTGTTTAAAAAAAACAATGAGGGCTGTCTAATGTTGCATGTTCGAATTTTGAGTGTATTTATTCTGTTATGACGATGTTGGGTAATGTGATGTAAGCAGTGACGTAATT
>CM042141.1:124211501-124224001 GCA_023376005.1 Doryteuthis pealeii
TTTAAGGGGGGAATGGTTTGTCTTATTTTTATTGTTTTGAATTTTACATCAATCCTAATATGTAATTATTTTAATATATAATTAATATAATATTTAATCTATTTAAGTTTAAAAGAAAAAGAGAAAAAAGTACTCATAAAAGATATTTTCTTAAAAAAAAAAAAATAATAATAATAATAAAAAGAATCATTTATTTTTTCTATCAATACTAATACATAATTTAAGATAATCTTTTATTTACTTATTTACTATAAAAAAATAATTTAAATTAGAGAACAAAGGGATAAAGGGGAGAAAAAAAACAAAAGAAAAAAAAAAAAAAAGAAAAAGAAGAGAAATAACACAAAAAAAAAAGAAAGAGAGAGAGAAAGAATAAGAAATGAAAGGTGAAAGCGAAACAAAAGCTAAGTATGTTAAAAAAAAAAAAAAAAAAAAAATTTCTATTAACGGTTTTTATTCATTTGTTCACTTTTGTTTTTGAAATTATGACACGCTCACACCGTTACTACACATTGCTACACATTGCTACACATTGCGACATTGCAACATCTTACCGAATGTCAGCCTTGTTCTCAACAAACTTTTAAGAAAGAAAAAAAAAGAAAGAGAGAAATAAGAAATTACAGTTATTCGCCCATTCATAAAGGAGGAGAAGAAGAAAGAGAGGAAAAAAGGAGAGGAAAAGGAAATAAGAAGAGAAATTATAACCATACAAATATATAAAAAAACAAAAACATAAGCACGTCATTTCTGAAATCCGTCTCTGACGATAAAGCTTCGCTTTGAAATCGATTAGACATATAAACATCTTTTTGTCTTTATTTTTTACGCATTGTATTGCCTTCGAATTTTATTATTTTATAATATATATATATATATATATATATGATCATCAGGAGAGAATGTGCAAACCGTTTCGGGGCTCTCCTGATGATCCCATGCATTTGTAAACATCTTTTGTTTTTTCAATATATCAAATTCACACACACACACACACACACACACACACACATATATATATATATATATATATATATATATATATATTACATTCATCCACAGACACCGTGTTTCGACCTTTCACGTCTCTTCAGTATGGCTAGACTTACTAACTACTTCTAGCCTATATATATATATATATATATATATATATATATAATATATATATATATATATATAATATATGAAGATTTTGTGTTTGTCTGTCTGTAACTGTCTACATTACTCCTCAAGTCTTAATTCCCTTAGTTATTTACGTCACATTCTCTTTGATTTGATTTTTATTTAGACCTTAATTATTAATAAAATTGTTTTCCCTTATTAATACAGTTGGCCATATCTACATACTTATAGCATGCAATTGTGTTTATATATACAACAAAATAACGGTTTACAGTGTGAACGGAAACGCTACTTTGCATATTGATATTAAAAATTTTATTTAATAAATATGTATTTGTATTATTGATTTGTAATTGTTTGGTTTTATCTTAATGAATATGATAAAAAATCCCAGAGGTACATCTTAAAAGAAATCCATTAATAAGAAGAAATATATGTAATTTAATTCTTTACTTCCTAATTTAACTAACTAGTTAAATTAGGAAAATTTAGCAATGAAATACGAGAGTGATGGAAAAGTAAGATTCTATTTTTCGATGATACCCCGCTCAAATCTTTTCAAATCTTTTCAGCTGCATTCTTATTTAGTTCCAATAGCCTTTATAATTTAGTATATTTTATTACATTAAAACTTAAAGACTTTCACCCGAAGGGTGCATATATTTGTTAGTGTACATGCTATTTTGTAGATAATATGGGTGCGATATTTCTAAGCAGGTAGTGCTCAGTATCATTGATAGAGTTTATATTTGAGTTTAGGTAGCGTGTATGTATAGTTAACACCTGGTAGTATATATATATATATATATATATATATATATATATATATATATATATATAAACACTGTGTTTATTTGATATGGCTTTTAGCCGACAATTTATGGAGGATATGTGCTTAATTGAAGTCATACCTAATTTTTGAAAATTGATTAGTTAATAATTAATGAATTTAGGCGGGCATATATATTCAAATGTAAGGCTAAACAAATCGAGAAAATGTCAATCCCTGAATGTACATTTCGACCTATTAGGTCTCATCAGCAAGGTTATAGACATGGGAGACTGCTCCGTGTGTGACTCGAAACATATATGCCCGCCTAAATTCATTAATTATTAACTAACTAATTTTCAAAAATTAGGTATGACTTCAATTAAGCACATATCCTCCAATATATATATATATATATATATATATATATATATATATATATATATATATATATAAAGAAGAAAAAATCATATCATTTCGTAAAACTAATAATATGACCAATTCTCATTCAAATAATCTTAATTTTTTCAGTATCTGTCGAAATAAGTAAAAATTCTATGTTTCATGTTTTTCTTTCTATTCAGGTATATTGAGTTGTTTCTAACCATGCTATGAAACATGAAGTTATTAGATTACAAAATTATATTATATGAATCTTTCTTAACCAACCTTTATTCTAATGCTTAAAATTTATATTTATTTTTTATTCATATTTTTGATATCTTTATTTTTCCACGAGCACCGTTACAAATTTTCACCATTTAAAAAACAATGCATTACTATGAAAATAAATTGGAAACTACGTATAAAGGGATTGTCAATGGTCAGGAATAAGGACACCATTTACTGAGAAAATAGGTTTATCATACACTATCGCTTATAAATAATCTTTTATAAAAGATCAATTTTCTTCTTAACCATTGATAATAAGATGCCTAAAGATTTAAAAGAAAATACATTTCTTTTTACATATATTTATATTTTTCAGACAAAACAGACATAGACTGATTATAAAACAAATCAGCCTGTTAGAAATCTACCTGCTTATGTGTCACCCGTAACCGTATATAATGAGAGTACTTAATAGGAACAAGAAGATTTACACATTTAACATTCCAAGAAAAAATGCTTAGCATTAACTTTTAAATGAGTAATATATAATTTCCAGTTATTTACATTATCTGCAGAACATATTCAATTTAACTATATATATATATACTAGCAAATATATGCACCCTCCGGGTGCAAGTATTTAAGTTTTAATGTAGTAAAATATTGTATTAAATTAGAAAGGCTAATGAAACTAAATAAGAATACAGATAAAAAGATTTGAAACAGAGGGAGTATAATAAAAGATTTGAAACAGAGGGAGTATAATAAAAAATGGAACAACTGAAACTTACTCTTCCATCACTCTCGTCTTTCATTGTTATTTTTTCGAATTTAAGTATTTAGTTAAAAGAGGAAGTGAAGAATGAAATGACAGTTATTTTATCTTGTTAATGGATTTCATTTAAGATTCATTGAAGAGATTTTTGCTTATATTCATTAAAATAAAACCAAACAGTTAGAAATCAATAATACTAAGCACATATTTATTAAATTCGATTTTTTAATATTAATATGCAAATTAGCCTTCCCGTTCACACTGTAAACTGCTATTTTGTTGTATATATAAATATAATTGCATGTTGTTAGTATGTAGACATAGTTAACAGTATTAATAATGTAAGACAATTTTATTAATAATTGAGGTTTAGATTTAGATAAAAATAAAATCATGGAGAATGTGATGTCAATAACTAAGAGAATTGTGACTTGAGTATGAATATAGTTTCGGTTACAGACGGAAAAGCACACAATCTCCATTATAATAAGATATATATATATATATATATATATATATATATATATATGGTTGTGTGTGTGTGTGTGTGTGTGTATTGATGGATAGCAAACATCGAAAACAGATGCGCTGGCGGGCACGTATTCGGTAATGTTGGGTACCTGGGGTCATTAGGGGTTCGGGTTTTCAAAACATCAAACCCTCTCGTCCAGGTGATTCAGCCAGGGTTGATCAAACTCGACTCGTATCCCAGCAACCATAACGCACGTGTTTATCGTGCGTGATTGGGCTTATCGACGCGTTATACGTGTCACTCCCAGGCTTGACGTCACATTCAACCAATGGGATTCAATATCTGGCCTTCAGTTTAGAAGCAGCAATTAATGAGACCATGTGGAATTTTCACGGATTCAGCTCGTTCGATGTAATAATGTCGGTTTGACCGACAGATCGACGATCTTCGGATAGAGATAGAGACGTTGACGTTCAGAATTCTATTATTGCGTTAGCGAATTCATCAATGTTTTTAGGAATAGTTTGGTGCCATTGTGTTAATGGCATATCAAACTTCGTGGGTTATTTAATGGCAAGGCCATGCATTAAATATACTACGTATTTCATGGAAATTTCAAAGTAGAAATGATTTTATGTCAAATCCATCAACCTAGTCATCGGAAAATTTAAAGGTAGCATTTGTTTAAATTTTAGTTGTAGATTAAGGTTGCACACCAATATATATATATATATATATATATATATATATATATATATAAACAATTTTTTTTGTGATGAAACAAAGAAAATACAGTGCTCAATCACAAATTGTGAGAGCTAATATTTGTTTAATTTGTTGAATTTAAAAAAAAAAATCAATGCTTATTATAGACAGCTACCCAGGTTGTCTTGCTAAGTCGCAATCATCAGGCTGTCAAATTAGATCTTATGGTGTTTATTTGAAGATCTTTTCTTAATGTTATATTCTGGACCGCAAATAACGTCGGTTGCTTTTGTGGACTCTATTACGTTTCGGATTTTTAAAATATATATATATATATATATATATATATATATATATATATATATATATTTGCGTGCTTAGAATGATTGCTTTGCCAACTAGTCAGGTTTATTTGTTTCTGATATTTTATACTCCTCCATACGAGCAGGAGGCGACACATCGTCATTTTCTTCGGCGGAATTTAACAGGTTTAGATTCAGTTTCCCTTCTCCTAGCCTTATTGCCGAACCAATGTTTAAGAACTCAGTCTGCCCTATAATTTACCCATAGCTGGATGGAGATTAGTTGCATGCATACCAAAGGGTATTAGCGCTATGTGAAATGCAAACAGCCTCATGTAGGAATTGAACACGTGTGGACGAATCCATTTCTTTCGACGATAACCCGCCATCTAAATTCATCCTTGTATAAGATCAGTCGTGGTACTATCTAACCCATTACTGGGGAATAAGTTAGCTCAGTCGGTAGAGCGTTTGGCTAAAAACCACAAGGTTCTTAGTTCGATACCGGCCCTCGCCAACTCAGCATATGAGTAGCACAGTGATCTGTGTGGTAAAGTAAGAAGCTGATGGTAGATGTGGCACTCCACCTCAAACACAAAAACAATCTCCTTGGTCTAGCGCTAGTGAAAAGGGGATAGACTCCCTCGCTGATTGGCTGATACCGACTTTAGGCCACCCCGATGAATTTACTTACTTTTTACTTAATATCTTTTCCTATGGTATCATTCCGGAAGTGAACTAGAGATCGAACTCGCTTACTACAATGTTGTTAGCTACTACTCCACTTGCACGCCTCTTTTTAGGTGTGAGTACGCAATTTATTTCCACCTATATGATTTTCCCAACCCTATTGCCCTTATGGCAACCCCCAAGCCCTTTTTATCATATGGATGCTAGAAGGTAGTGGCTGCGGGTCATAATGTCCTGTGAATGACGTTAAACTCTATCTGATGGTGAGGTTCCAGTTTTGGAGGTTTGGGGAATGTGGAGCACCCCTTCATCACCATTGCTCCCTGGTCCACTTTGACCCGGAGTGGTAGTACCTGTTAGGGTCCCATCTATGGGTTAAATAGAAAAATGTATCTATAAAAAAATTGTATTATCCATTAAGAATTGATTTATTTCAAAACTTTATCGGCATTAAATGACCCACTGAGTTTGATATGCCGTAAAACAAAACAAACCAAACCAAACAATTTATTTAGACTTTAGAGCAAATGAGTGAGAGTTGTTAAGTTATTTTTTTGTATTTCAAATCGTCTGACTTCTCGGTAGGACAGAATCTAAATTTCCCGGCTTCTGTTTGTTTGTTTTTTATTCTTTTATTGTTTTTTTTAAATAATTTTGTTCCTTTATTTATTTGTTTTAGCGGGGCTGCTAATTGGTTGCTTTTTAGATAAAGCGACGTAATCATTAGCGTGCATAATTTATATGTCCTGATAATGTGTTTTTTTCTCATCTGACCACGTTCAAAACTGACGGCTTCTATCCATCTATCTATCTATCTATCTATCTATCTATCTATCATTATATTAATATCTATCTATCTATCTATCTATCTATCTATCTATATATATATATATATATATATATATATATATATATATATTTATCACAGTATATTAAAATCTATCTAACTCATGAATTAATTGTTACTGACCGACCACTAATGCACCCTAAGTTCGATCATCATTGAACCCTTCACACTGTCAAACCTGAGGTATATTTGATAAATTGCTCTGTCTGTCTGTCTGTCTCTCGCTCTCTCTTTCTCACTCTCTCTCTCTCTCTCTCTCTCTCTCTCTCTCTATATATATATATATATATATATATATATATATATATATATATATTGATCATGCAAGACACTGTACGTGAAATTCAGAGTCACGGCCAGTATTTTATATTGGGATCATTCTAATATTTTAGATTTCAAATCGGTTTTTCCTTTATAAAAGCATCGAGCTCTTCTAAATATCAATTTAAAAACATTTCTAATACATTTTTAGAAATAACATACCCGAAATATATATATTTATCATATATATATATATATATATATATATATATATATATTCGCATGAAACCAAAATGGTCGTGAATGTTTCTTTGTCACCTAATAAATAGATATGTAAAACCTTTATATATATATATATATATAATTATAATGGAGATTGTGTGTTTTTCTGTCTGTAACCGAAACTATATTACTACTCAAGTCACAATTCCCTTAATTATTTACGTCAAATTCTCCATGATTTCATTTTTTTAAACCTTCAGTTATTAATAAAAATTGTTTTACATTATTAATACTGTTGACCATATCTACGTACTAATAACATGCAATTGTATTTATATATACAACAAAATAGCGGTTTACAGTTTGAACGAGAAGGCTAATTTGCATATTGATATTAAAAAATTTATTTTAATAAATATGTGCTTGGTATTATTGATTTCTAATTGTTTGGTTTTATCTTAAGAAATATAAACAAAAATCTCGTGGATAAATCTTAAAAGAAATTTATTTACAAGAAGAAATAACTGTAATATTATCCTTTACTTCCTATTTTAACTAAACAGTTAAATTAGGAAAATTTACCAATGAAAGAGGGGAGTAATGGAAAATGATGGAATAGTTAGTTTCAAAGTTGTTCTATTATTCGATTATACCCCCTCTGTTGCAGATCTTTTTATCTGCATTCTTAGTCAGTTTCATTAGCCTTTCTAATTTAATATGATATTTTATATGAAAACTTAAATACTTGCACCCGGAGGGTGCATAAATTTGCTAGTATATATAAGTGATACAAGAATTCTACACGGTGAAGTGTTGTCGGCTGGGGCTGTAGAATACACCGACTGCACCTCAGCAGAAGAGTAAGCTCCCCCTCCCAACGCAACCACCTTTTGTTCACAGTTGGTGACTTGTGGTGGTTAAGGAGGGAATCCTGGTGGGTGAGCAATCCATGACATGCAACACTCCACTTTAGCTCTCACTTTGACAAAACCACTGGTCGGAGAGTCCCCCTCCGTTATCTAGCCTCGTCTTGTCAAGCCCTAGCAGCTATATGATTGTCTTAGCCGTATTTCTCAATTGCTCTTATAACAACCCCCAACATTTTTTCTCAGTGGCTGAGGGTTTTAGTGTCATGGGTATGACGTTAAACTGCATCTAGTGGTGGGGTTCTAATTCTAGAGCTCTGGGGAGTGTGGAGTACCCCTCCATTGCCATTACTCCCAGGTCTGTACTGATCCAGAGTGGAAGTACCTGTTAGGTTCACATAAATGAATTTGAAAACTGAGTTTAACATTGGGTGTTGAATAGATGCCAAAGTCGAGTTGTAGTGGTAGTTGTTAGTAGTAGAAGTCTTCGTTAGTTCTGAAACAACATACGAAAGTCGTATAGTCACAAAAGGGATTGCTTATTTCTTTCTAGGTTCTTGGGATCTTTTTCAGAGAGAGAGAGAGAGAGAGAGAGAGAGAGAGAGAGAAGAGAGAGAGAGAGAAGAGAGAGAGAGAGAGAGAGAGAGAGATGTTCTATCTTAAATCACATTCATGCGCGCTGTTCGTTGCTACCCTAGATATGTCACGACGGAGCTCCAACGAACGTGTCTGACCCTCCTTGGTCCGGCCAAAAAAAGGCCGAATTTTCTTTACTTTCGTTTGTGGTCCCGGGGTGAAGGTTCACATCCAATTCCGCTCAAAAATTCGCAAAAACTGGGGCTTCCATTTTTATTTTTAACTCTATTTCCGGGGTCATTGGTCGGTCAATGTTGAGTGTTTACCATCCAAACTTTAACCTCTTTTTGTTCTTATTTCTTTTTCTTCTCTTTCTCAAGAAATCCGATTACCGTTTTCCTTTCAATCCCCAAATTCCCCGTAGACCATAATGATTACGCTACAGTGGGTTTAAAATGAGTTTAAAAAAAATTGAATACCTAACAAGAATGAATAAAATAAATATGTATTCAGCATAAAATAACCCAAATGTTGACATGTTGTAAAATTCATCATACAAACCAACCAACCAACCAACCAACCAGCCAACCAACCAACCAACCAACCAACCAGCCAGCCAGCCAGTCAAACAATCTACTTATTGGATATTGGCGCAATCAAACTTTCCTACTTCAGTACATTCACGTCCTTTTATGCAACATGTTGTCTTCATTAAATTCCTGTCACGTTGAACGCCCTGGGCATCGTCTGAGAACTTAAGTTAAGCCGCTGTTAGCATGGACACTACATAGATGGGACACTGCTTAAGCAGCAAGTTGGACTTGTGCCAAATTAGACAAGGCCTCGTACGGGAGGGAAGCACGCGTCCTGTCTATGTAGAACTTAAGATAAAACGAACCACAACTAGCATTTGCTATCTGCAGACAGCGTAAATTCTAGATAAATTTGAATAAACGTTGATCTAATTTGAGTTGATTGATCGATTTTAACGACCTCTAAACCTGTTTATGGTTATTTTATATCCAGAGGTTAGGAAATTGCATTGTGTGTGTTTATACTTAAATGTTTGTGTCGTTTCTTATGTAATTTTTTCTTATATCTAATGCAAATAATTTGGAGTCTAATCAATAGTTATGGGTAACCCCCAAGGAACATAGATATTGTAAGCAATGTATATTTTTTTATTTCTAATTAAAGAAAATTTAATATATAAAGTTAAGCTTAAACAGTTTGATCACTGAAGTTAAGCATTGATTTTAACGGCATATAAAGCCATATGGGGTTATTTTATACCAATAGATTAGGGAACTACGTTCATTGTTCATTTATGTTTTCATATTTTGTGCGGTATCTTAAGTTTATGGATATTTGTTTAGCTCAGTCGGTGGAGCGCCCGAATAGGGACCACAAGGTTCGATACCAGCCCTCGCCAACTCAGCGTATGAGTATTATAGGGATCTGTGCGGCAAAGTAAGGAGTTGATGATAGGTGAGGTGCTCCACCTCAGACGCCAAATCTCCTTGGTCTAACGTTAGCGAAAAAGGGATAGACTTCCTCACTATATGGCTGATACCGACTTTAGGCTACCCCGACGATTTTACTTATTTGAAAACAGATCTATTTGAATAAACGACTATTTGATTTAAGTTGATCGATCGATTCTAATGATATATAAACCGGTCTGGCATTATTTTATACCCTTAGTTTCGGCTTAGATGGATGATTATTGTGAGAAGTGAGTCGTTTTCTTAATAGACTAACAAATATTGCAAAGATATATATTTAACAAACATCATTTGATCCCCGAGGTAAAGCAACATTTAATACGGTTAGATTTTAGATGGGTGTTTAGTTAGTTGGATGTGTACTGTAAGCAGTGTGCGGTTTTTGTAGTAGATTGAAATATGTTCATTGCATACAGTTACATTGAAAGAACATTATCGTCACATCACCGGGGTTAAGCAACATCGAATCTATTCATTTTTTAGATAGGTGATTACGCAAAAGGAGTGATTGATTTTTTTAATAGCTGACGAAGCAAAGTGTAATAAATAAAGAGTTGCCCGCAAGTGTAATTGTTCATAAGTGTAATGAAATAAAGTGTAATGTAAGTGTAATGAATAAAGATTCATCAAACTCCTGATTGGAAGAAGGAGTATCTGCTCGATAAAGGAATAAAAAAAAAAGAGAGACCATGCAAGTGAATTCGTTTAGTTCCTCTTTTTGTTACGCTGATTTATTCCAATTGAAAATGCAATGAATCTAATTTCGTTTTGATCACCCCGTTTTGTGCCTAGCATGTCTTTCCCGGTGCGGATTCGTTGCCCTAGAAATCTGTCAGTTCCAATATTCGTAATAGGGGTTTATTGATTTTCGGTCTCGAACCGAGGCTGATTTTACGCTGGTGCCGGTCTCGGCTAAGTGCAGTCAGGCGTGCTCAAGTATTTCATTGGCTCCCACAGTGCAGACAGCTCGGCAAGAGAATCTACACTCTTTTGTGCCGCGCTGTGCTTTGCTTCTGATTCGAAGAAGCCGTGCATGAAAAGAAGGGATATTTTCCTAATAATATCACCTGGGCGAAAACCTACAAGGAAGATGTTTCTTGTGATGTCAACGAAGGCGGTTTTCTGCCCACTACGAGTGTGATCAACAGATCAATGGTATCCGTGGCCGCCAAAGCGTAGTAAACAATAGTATGGGGGGAGGGTTTACTTTGTTTTATTATGTATGTCTACAACTGTGGTTTGCTTCACAGACTGGTACCAGGGATCAGTTTTCGAGCTCAGGAATTTAGAAAGTGGATTTTTGAGGCTGGCAAACTTTCTAAATTTAGAATCAATGGTGCTGTAGAATCTTTCAACTTCCACTTCTGTATTCTTGGACTCCTATCTCTAATCCTAGACTTGAATTTCTTCCTTAAATATAGTTATTTACTAAGTTTCGCTTAGATGTAGCCCAAGGACGAATGTATGGAGCACCTACTGAGGCTCGAACTCACTAGTCATGGTTCGCTAGCATACCTTGCTAACCATTACACCACGGGAGGTGCTCTTGTCTCCTTAAATATATGGCCTTCTGATCTCCTGAAAAAAGCAGGCTGTGACAAAAGGTCAATTTTTCAGCGGAGTTTAACAGGTTTGAATTAAGGGGTTTTCTTTTCCTAGACTGGTTACCATACCAAGATTAAAGAGCACAGTCTGCCCTACGATTTACCCATAAATAATTGGTTTTATACCTTTCCCAATCGTTCTAACGCTATATGAAATGCAACCAGCCTCGTGTCCTAGTTATGATGTTAAACTACATCTAGGGGTGAGGTTCTAATTTTGAAGCTCTGTGGAGTGTGATGTACCCCTCCGTTGCACTTACTCCTAGGTTCACTCTGAATAGAAGTACTAATACCTGTTAGGGTTCTATCTATGTGATAGATCAAAACACGAGTTTAAAATGTGTTTTAAAAAGGAATTAAAAATTGAATACACAAGAATGAATAAAAGAAAAACGTCTTCGGTATAAAATAACCCAACAAGGGTTCACATGTCATAAAATCCAACTAATCAACCAATCAACAAGCTAATCCAGGATTTCAACTCGTATCACCGTGTCCTATGACTATAACTATTACAGAACGGAGGCATCTGAATATATTTATATAAAAAGTAAAGTCATTGGGCTGGTCTAATGTCGTTATCAGCCAGACATCGAGGGGGACTATCCCTTTTTCACTAGCGCTAGATCAAGGAAGTTGTTTTGGCGTCAGAGGTGGGGCGCTACACCTACCATCATCCCCTCACTTTACTGCACAGATCCCCGTGTTACTCATACGCTGAGTTGTCGAGCGCCGGTAACCTTGTGGTCCCTAGGTAGACGCTTTACTGACTGAGCTAAACAGGCCAAAGAAAATTACATTTCCCATGTGACATCCTCCGGGACTAAAATATAACCTTATATTCTGATCACTGTGGTTTAGCATCATCGGTAATTGCATAGAGAACGGGTACTGAAAGATATGCGTGATTTCGTGATGTGTAATACCCAACCTTCGCCACGAGCAGGATGCAAGACGAAGTCAAATTTTAAGCGAAGTTTAACAGGTTTGAATTCAGAGTTTCTGTTAAGTTTCTGACCGCCATCCTTGGCCAATTGAAAAGGACTTAAAGTAAGTAAGTTCTGAGCTATAGAATCCTTTGGTAAGTGGATATGTCCTGAGTTATGGAATCCTACGTAGTGTCAAAGGTCCAGTGATATAATCCTATGTTCCGTCGTCCACGAAGGTTCAAA
>CM042141.1:124231501-124279001 GCA_023376005.1 Doryteuthis pealeii
CTTTTTAAGATCTTTTTAAAGGCATATCGATTTCATTTCTCAGCCTATTGATTTGCAATGTCCATAGAAATATTTATTTGGCTACGAAAGCATCTGGCATTGTATATATTGGATCGAAAAACGGGAAGAAGTCTGCGAGGAGACAAGGCGAAATTGGCATCTTCGGGGGCAACCAATACAACTTTCTAATATAGTTAAATCTTTGCTGATATACTTAGACACACATATACATTTGCACACAGGTATATATATATATATGTGTGTATACTTATGTATATTATAGATATGTACATACATTATATACGTAGATCATCTACATATGTATACATACATAGAAACATATATATGCGAATGCATGCATGCATATATATGTATACAAACATGCATACATATACAAATATACATACATATATGTGTGCGTATACACGCATTTCAGTATATACGTGTATCTATAAAAATATTATACGCATATATACATGCGTTATATACATGGATTACGTACATGAGTGTATATATATATAAACGTTTATATATGAAGTTATATATTATGTTATGTAAATATATACATCATTTTGTATATACATATATTACGTACACGTTTTACTTACCTATATACATATAAGCATACATACATACTCACATATTCATAGATACGTGTATACACATTTTAAATATAAACAATGGATTGCATTCATACATTACATATAAATATACATACCTACGTGCACACTTACTCATACACACAAACAAGTACAAACAAATAATTATATATACACGTTCTTACATGTATATATATCAAACGTACATATGTAGAATGCATAGATATTATAATACCTAAACATTTATAGATACGTTTATACCCACGTATGTATATATAATATATATATATATATATATATATATATATAGTGAGTGAGTGAGTGAGTGAGTGAGAGAGAGAGAGAGAGCGAGAGAGAGAGAGAGAGAGCGAGCGAGAGAGAGAGAGAGAGAGAGAGAGAGAGAGAGAAGAGTGAGAGAGACACAGGGAGGGCTTTTGAAAATTAAAGTTTGAAAGTGATATTCTTTTTTGTCTTTTTAATATGTATCGCATTCACACACATATATATATATATATATATATATATATATATATATGAAATGCAAACAAAATATCCTGAACTATTTACAAAATTCAATCTGACAAGATTAATTTCATGAATATATTTCCTGCGTATATTGGCTGTGGGAAAGACGGTCAAAATAAACTGATTTGTATATTATACTCCCTCAAAAGTAAAGCGAACTTTACAATAAATCCTTGGTAGTAATAAATGCTATATTTAGTATAAATAAAAAAATTTCAATGTACATAGATATAAAACACCATATGTATAATACGACGAATACATCTCTGAAGAGGTTTAAGAACGCCCCCCCGAATGGGGCCACCCGTTGTCCCTGGGTTGTGACCTGTAATGCCTGAGTGACTGTGCGGTCAGTGACTTGATTACTACGTAGTCGCGAAACCTGCAACATTCCACTTCGGGCGGTCGGAGAGGCTCGAACCTATCAATCATGTGGTCATAATATTATACCAGCAAATATATGATTAAGTTCCGATCGTATTCTTCAGATTGCTCTAATGACAAACAAAAAACGCAATCGTCTTTATCATAAAGATGCTATTAAGCAATGGCTGAGGGTCAACCACCAATTTATTAATACGCAGGAAGTTAATGAAAATTATTTCTACCAGTTTAGAAAACCAAACTAAAAAATATATTCATCCCCTCCACACAAAAAAAACAAGAACAAAAAACAACAAACAAATAAACAAACAACTAACATGGAGTCTTATTCAAGGTCAAATACTACATAACTCTAAGAATGTGATGACGATATCACCTGCAGGGGGTAAGGCACCCACACGAAAAAAAAAAACAAGTGATCCCGTGTATAACACAAAACCCGACTTTATGTCTGAAGATCTGGAGATTTTGTAGTACCCCCTCATTGCCATTACTTCCAGGTCTACTCCAACCTAAAGTGGTAGTACCTGTTAGGATTACATTTATATGTCAAATAGACCTGTTTTCAAATTATTTGTAGTAGATAGGGCTAAGTAAAACCTCTTAAGAACAACTCCGCAAAAATGTAACTATGAATTCCCAATGAATGCAATTTCCTGAACTCTTAGCATAAAATAACACTTGACAGATTGATATTCCATTAAAATAAATCGTACAATGATTCTCGATCTACATACAGTTACCAAAAAAAAGCGCTGTTAATAGTCAGTTAAGTTCCACTGTGTGGCATCATAATATAAATGTACAAACTACTTGTTAGTTTCATAAATAGTAATTAGCTAAACAAACAATCAATGTTTTCTTTAGATTTTTCGGACTGTTGCCTTCATCCTTATAGTTATATACACAACGTTCCGTCCGATATGCCTTTTCATGTCGTTGTTACATAATTATTAGATACCTAATATTTATAGTGTAGAAATCATAATGGCGATTAGTGCAGCTGATGGCCTTGAGGGTGAGTGACGGGCTTGACCTCACTCTCACCTTGCCTCCCGGGGATAAATCGTGAGAACCGGAAGGCATATAAAACCCTGTCTTCCGGTTTAGGGATAGTAAGTTTCAGTCAGTTAGAATGTAGGACCCGAGCTCGTAGGATACGCAGATGTCTGGGTTGGGGATTGAAAATAAAGTAACATCAAAGTAAATCGAAGTCTTGTGCTTATTACCTAAAAACTAACAATGACACCGGGCTTCTGATAAGGAGAAATCCCTAACAGAAACCAGACCCGAAGTCCCCAAGAAAGTCCAGACCTTAGAAGATTCCAGACCAAGACGCAAGATGTTAGAAGATAGAACCAAAGCCGGCTAGAAGAATAAATGTCCAAGATATAGAAGCAAGTAAGAAGTAATGAAGGGTATACAACAGTAGCAAGACTCCAGGAATATGGAGTCACCCATTATTGCCATAATTACCAGGTCCACTCAGACTTTACGTTTTAGGTTTATCATTTTTGTAAATGCACTGGGCTCTTTAGACTTGGCACGGCAACTGGTCTAGGGGAAGGAAAAGTCTCAATTCAAACCAGATGAACTCTGCTTAAAAACAGACTTTCTGTCGCATCCTAACTGTTGCTGTGGTATCAGGTAAATATGGACATATCGTAAAATCAACCAACCATTCCATCTAGTAGTTTTGCTTACTGTAAATGTGGACGCACACATGCACGTATATATACATGCATACAGAGAGAGAGAGAGAGAGAGAGAGAGAGAGAGAGAGAGAGAGAGAGAGAGAGAGAGAGAGAGAGAACGGGTTCAATCCTCTTTGCTTTATAAATTCGAGCAAATTTCACAAAAAGGACTTTTAAAGCCTCTTTCTCAAGAACTAAGAATAAAAACCTACAGAAAAGAAAGAAGCCATTTTAGTTTTACACATTAAAATGGTTGGGGCAAATGCGTAAGGTTATTTCGCAAGTAAAAATTAATATGCTTTATGTAAAAATAAATAAATGGATCAATAAATAAATAAAAAATTTGCAAAATAAAAAATACAACATCTAATCAAAGATGTTAGGGAAACCATCAACAGATAAATTGATTTGAAAATAGAAAAATAGAATTTACATTATGGCATTCATAAATAACCTTTTGCATATGCATTGGAATTTTAATTTTTTTCTCAAACCCCGCCCGAATTTTAACGAAAGTCTCAATTTTAATAAAGACCAAATAAGTAGAATACTGATAAGTTTTTTTTTTAATCGTGTGTAAGTAAATGCATTTGCAATGAAAGACGGCTTAAAAAAATGGCTTCCATTCTCCGAAACTCGTCAATATTTGTTTGGTTGTGTGCGCATGCGTATAGATACAAAACTAGTTGTTGCTAATTATTTTCACTTTTTATGCCTTTTGAAAATATTACATTGTAAAGATATTTGATAGGTAAGAAGGAAAAATAATTTTTTTTCATTAAGATTGAAAATGGAGGCTGGGCTTATATTTTTGTATATGACTAAAGATATAATGATACAAACGAAACCTCGTTGCAGGTAAAAAGGGTTTGTAAATTATTTCCTTTCTTTTTTTTTACTTGATTCCCTAAAATTATTTTACTTGATTCAGTAATAAGCAGCCAACAGCTTGTTATTTGAAAAACAACATTTTTCTCTCTCTTTTCTTTCGCGGTTTCTTTCTCGAAGGGGTTGTTGCAAAGGATGCATATTCAGCCCTTATAACGTTAGCTATTTTACTGAAAGGACTTTGTAGTGGTAGTACCTGTTAGGGTCCCATCTATGGGTTAAATAAATCGATAAAACAATGTGCTTTAAAAAAATTACTTACCGGGTTGAGTCAAAAGTAATACCATTTTGTTTAGTACCGGTATAATTACCATACAAGAACATGTATCATACATAAAAATGAAGCTGGTCCTCCGTGGATCACATCCCTACTTCTCCACATTTCTCTCAATAGTAATGTTCCACTTTCGAATAAGTGTATGTATCCACCTCCAGTACAATTCTGTTAACTGTCCTTTGAACTACTTCTACACTACATATTTTACTTCCTCATCACTGGAAATAATATTTGCCTCTCAAACCCTCTTTCATTGGTCGCAAGAGATGATAGTCTAGTGCTAAATCTGGTGAGTATGGAGGATGCGGTAAATTTATCTACCCGAATTAGGCGATTTTCTTCCTCGTCCTGATGCTTGTGTGTGGTTGAGCATTATCATGCAGAACGAGGACATTGTCGATTGGCAAGTTAGGTCTTATTCGTCGGATTCTTGCTCTGAGCCTCGTTAGGGTCTCAATGTAGGCCATAGTTTTATAAAAAGACTTCGCATGAAATAAAGAAAATGCATCATTTTTTTACTCGCCCTCGTACCTAACTAGAATGAATAGAACAAAAAACTTCGGTATAAAATAACCCAACAAGGGTTGACATGCCATAAAATCCAACCAACCAAACATGAATGGACTTTTGCGTTTCTTCTCATGAATCATTAATACATTTGTGTTCATCCTTTATTCAGTTGGTTGTGTCTATAATAGTCTGCCGTCTACAGTAATTAACTTGATCAAATCTCCAAACCATATCGCCCTTTGTGCGGAAAAAGAAGGGGCTTGAACTGCTGAGGATCTTGCACTGGACCCATGGCTGAAAAATCAGCCACAGAGCCCAAACACACAAAAAAACTACTTAAATGTAAAAAATACTTTTAATTAAGCAAATCATGTCACTAGCACCCTTTTTCATGAACCATCTGAGACGAACAAGATATACTGGATACTACTGATGAACTCATAAGTGACATTTTTCTATGGACACCTACACATAGACACACTAGTGTAGTCCGATAATAAACCTACATCAATCAGCTGTCTGTTGATTCTGGTACTACATAGGGCCAAACATGATCAAATCCAAACCACATCGCCCTTTGTGCGGACAAACAAGGTGCGCGTTCTGCTGAATATATAGCTCTGGGCTCGTGTCCGAAAAGTTAGCTACCGAGTGAAAACACAAAACAAACCTAAAAAAATGATTTTGACTGAGCAATTTTTTACTAGCATTCTATCACACAAACCATCTAAGTAAGGCGAACAAGACATGCTGGATACTGTTGCCGAAGCGAAGGACGAACTCATAAGAAACATTATTCTATGGACACCTAGACATGACACACCAGTGTAGACCGATCAGCAAAATCTACACCAACCAGCTCTGTGCGGATTCTGGGTGCTGCACAGAAAACGTGTCAGGGGCGATGATTGGATTGAGACGGTTAGCGTGAAAGAAATATGGGAATCAGTGCTGACCACGCGACCTGATGATGATGATGATGATTGTGCTTTTCGTTTTTATTGGCGTATAAGACGCACATTTAATTAATCAAAAAAAAAAGAAAGAAAGAAAAGATTAAGCAAAAATTACAATATATCTAAGAAAGCAATTAGTAGAAGAAAGGCTATTTATCAATTACAACATCTCATCAGGTGGGCTAGGTGTAACAAGATATTCGTTATCTGGCACCAAAGATTGCCGAAATCACCAGACTTCATCGGATATCTAAAGGAATGGCGGGGCTTAAACAGACGATACCACCCACACAAGACAGAATTGGGGTTTTGTAACGGAAGCTGAGGAATCGATATCCTGTGTATTTATTTACCCAATCCTCCAGGATGTAACACAAGATCAAATATTAAGCGGAGTACAGCTACTTCGAATTCAGAGTTTTCTTTCTTTTAGACTGATTGCCTGGAAAAGTTTTAAGGTTCAGGTTTTTTATCAATTGCATATAACCCCTGTGGGCTATGTAATGCAAAAACTGTTACTGTGACATAAAAGACGGTACTCAAGTTTTCTTTTTGTAGATAGTTTTGAGGGCGTATTTTATATTGTTACAATTCATGAGAGGTCATGAATTGTAAACAGACCTGTAACAGAATATTTGAATTAGAGTCTGTTGATTTGGAATCAAGGGAGTCTATGGAAAATTACCGGTAACGGTTATAACCTTTAGTTCCCGTGAAAAAGCGTCACCACAGACACGTGTTGGCCGTGGGTGGCTATCTGCGATGCTTAAGGATGGAATCCTGGTGGATGAGCAGTCCATGACATGCAGCACTCCACTTAGACACATACTTAGGCTAGACGGGCGATCGGAGAAGCCTTCCGATCAATCGGCTGGACATGTCAAATCCTAGCACCTATATGACTGCGCTGACCCTATTGCCCTTATGGCAAGCCCCAACCCTTTTTATCTTGCTAGAAGGAGGTGGCTGAGGGTCTTCATGTCCTGGGAATGATGTTAAACTCTCTCTGATGGTGGGGTTCCACTTCTGGAGGTCTGGGGAATGTGGAACACCCCTTCATCACCATTGCTCCCAGGTCCACTTTGGCCCGGAGTGGTAGTACCTGTTAGGGTCCCACTCGAGTTTCATCATCTGATTCGTCAGGGTTACATCCGTTGAATTCCATCTGTTAGGGTTAAATAGAAAAATATTTATAAAAAAGTTTGAGTCTCCATTATGAATGAATTTATTTCAAAACTTTGTCGGCATTAAACGACCCACTGAGATTGATATGCCATAAAACAAAACAAACCAAGCCAATCTAACTTTACCAAGATCAGGATTTTAGATACGACTCTCCCGGGCAATCTGTGAAGTTATTTTTTTATGCCTGATGTGATTATGTCATTCAGTGTTTGTGCTGTAAAAGGCAAGTGCCTCCAGTTGGCGATAAAGAATCACAAAACCAAAGAGCCAGTTGTGAACTTCCAGTTTTGCAACCGATTTCCGAAAAGTCGCGTTTGTCAGAAAGTTGTCTTCTAGTTTCGCTCAGCAGACATTAATCTTTGATTTTCGTTTCTTCTAAGACGCCACTGATATCTTTCATGAAGTTTCTCTTTGGTTCGGCACTTTCTTAATAGTGCCGCCAAAAAAGTATCGAGTTCTATACTGACACGTATTAAAACCAATAATGTCTCCACTAACGTAACCTACCCGTTTTAACAGAGGATACATTTGGAGCATAAACAGAAGTCAAGAATATGTTCACTATATTCAATTTTATATTTCTTATATTATCTACCTACATAGCAAACATGATACGATTACACCCACCCATATATATATATATATATATATATATATATATATATGTGTGTGTGTGTGTGTGTGTGTGTGTTAATGTATGAGTAGTAGCTTACCGGTGGGTATGAGTACGATCGCTGGAAGCGCACAGTATCCAGGGATTAAGACTGAGAAAAAACAAATACAAAGTGCTCAATACAATGCAGAGCAAAATTTATCTATATAATGATTAAAGTAACCTACTCGAGTTTCATCGTCTGATTCGTCAGGGATACATCCGTTGAATTAATCGAGTTTTCGATTAATCTCAGTTGTTACAATACATGCCGTTGGAATTCAACGGATGTAACCCTGACGAATCAGACGATGAAACTCGAGTAGGTTACTTTTATCCATTTTATATATATATATATATATATATATATATATATATATATATATATGCAAATGGTGCCTACAAAAAAAAAGAATGAAGAAATTCCATGAAAACGCGTATTTCGAGAGCCGATGACTAATCTGTGACTTAATATCATTTTTTTTTTTTATTTTTAAATTTATTTTTTAATTATCATTATTTTTTTATTCTTTAATTTTCTTTATGTTGCGCATGACTTTCACGATCAAAGTCATGCCACATTTCGAACGATTATCATGATCGTATTTCGGATAAGTTACATCACAAAATTCGAAAGAAAATTAACGGCTAAAAACGCCAAATCCGTTCACTTCATTTAATTTTGCCCTCATATACCACATTTCATTTTTTCCAGACCGTCTTGTTATTACCTTGAAAAAGGGTAAAGGTTCACCCGAAATATCGGAATAGATTAAACCAGGAACAGAGCAACGGTTGAATATATAAAAAGTCTAATTTTTGTTCTGTTTTTCTTGTTTTTGTTCTTTATTCCAATGCTTCAAAAGACCAAACAAAAAAAGTTCACAAAAACATAACACACAACACACACCACACACACACACACACACAATATATATATATATATATATATTATATATAAGTTAAAGAAAGGAAATGAATTCCGACAGTATGAGCATGAAGGTGAATGAAAACATCACACAATGCTGTTAAAGAGAAAACAATTATAACATAATCATAGCTGATATTGATCAATATTTCGATTTACAAAAATATTCAGAGCTCATTTACTCCGTGTGTTTGGTCGGAGAAAAATGTCATTCAATTAAAAAAAAACAACTTAATTTTGCAAAAAAGAACGAAAGTTGTTACATTATTCACCAATGTGGGCATTCGCGCCATATTTTTCGGTCATGCCGATGTGTATACCTTTTTTGTCGGTAAACTCTTCATTGTAGCGATGTTGAGATGTTGGCAACAAGACGAATTAACTTATTCGAAAGGAAGGTGTATTAAAAAATGTTGGAATCAGAAGATTTTTAGAAAAGGAATTTTTTATGATTATTTTTTTTTATGTCTGTATTTCATAAAAGATTAATTATTTAATATATTTTGTTTTTTATATATGAAGTAAAAAAATTATGGACGGAATTTGTTATTATTTTAGATAATGTGAAGCATTTAGATCTAATGTAGAATCAACAGTATATATATTACAACAGTGTATGGTTATCGCTATCTCACTTGTTGAGTTAGTGGTGGGCCTATATTTCATGGTATTATTAGAGAGTGCTCAATATATGTGACAGAGCTTTTATATAATAATAAGAATAAATAAATATTTTTGATTTAAATGTTTTGTCTATATATTCAATTTATATTTGTATTTACATATTATAAAAAATTACCATCCATGTAATAAAATATACATTTGAAACCTGGGTAGTTAATTTCCATTGCTGACTCGGTTCCCTAAACCGGCTCTACAAGTATTGGAAGTTTTCCATATTCATTATCTCGAATAATTCAATTGTTTCTTTTTCGAACATCTTTCAGGTTTTTTAGTTTCATATATATATATATATATATATATATATATATATATATATATATATATATATATATATATTATATATATAACGGCCTTTACATACAAAGCGATGTTTGTATAAAACAGTTAAAATCCCTTCGTATTCTGTAGGTGATGACAGCCTGATAGTTAGGTGACGGACTGACACTGAACCGATCGGTTTCAATCCCGGCTGTAGGTAGCTTACAAATGTCTAGCCACACTAGTCGAAACATGTGTCTGTTGACTATATATAATATAATATATATATATATATATATATAATATATATTTGTATATGTATAAGTATTAACTTACCGGTGGGTATAAGAACGATTGTTGAAGCGCACAATATCCAGAGGTTAAGGTTGGGAAAAAACAATACAAAAGTGCTCAATACAATGTAGAGCATAAATTTATTTTAAGAATGGAAATGAGTAACCTACTCGAGTTTCATCGATAGATTCTTCAGGGTTACTTTAAATTAATCGAGTTTACGTTAGGTGTTATGAACATGTCCAGTGGAATTATCCTTAGTAATCCCTGATAAAGAATCCTTTGGTTCTTCTGGTAAAGAGTCCTGAGTATTGTAAGTCCCTCCTCAATAAGTGCTAGTAGAACTATGGCCAGTATCAGTGTTTAAGTAGTGTATCAGCATGCATAGTTAGTGATGACGAAGGAATAAACACGTGACTACATAAATCCAGGTGGGGAATTGGAGCACACCTTACATACCAAAATAATTCCAATAATAGTGATGGATCCTTTCATTTCTCAGAAGACTATCAGCATGACTTTCTTTACTAACCACTGCACCAAAGGGCATGTTCATAACACCTAAGATTAATCGTAAACTCGATTAATTTAAAGTAACCCTGAAGAATCTATCGATGAAACTCGAGTAGGTTACTCATTTCCATTCTTAAAATAAATATATATATATATATATATATATATATATATATATATATATATATATATCTGTGTCTCTGTGTTTATTTAGCACATTCGGTAGACCATCCGTCTAAGAATCGCTCGGTCACGGGTTCGAAACCGACTGACGCAAACTGTAGTACAGCTTGGATTTGAACGATAAAGTGGAGTGCCGAGGATAGGAGTGGCATTCCCCCTCAGACTCAATAAAAATCACCCTGGTCTTGTGCTAGTGAAAAGGAGGTTGACTCTTGATCTGCGTCATGCTGCAATTGTTAAGAAGCTTGTCTCCTAGATCCATTACTACTGAAAATTGAGTTCGATCCTCACTGTATGCCATCATAAAACATCCCCACGTGAAAAGACCTTCTGTTTATATATATATATATATATATATATATATGTATATATATATCAAACTCTACGCTCGTGCTGGATGTTACTCTTGGTCAATTTCTGAAGCAGAGTTTAAGGGGTTTGAATTCTAAGATTTCCTTCTCTTATACTGTTTACCTTACCCATGTTAAAGAACCTAGTCTGCCCTACTATTTGCTCACAGTTGAAGGGAGAATGTTTGGATTCATACCTTTCCCAAGGATATTAGCGCTCTCGTGTCCTTTTCCTACGCCATATATATATATATATATGTATGTGTGTGGGTGTGTGTGTGTATGTGTGTGTGTGTGTGTGTGTGTGTGAGTTGCAGATTCTCTTGTAGGGTTGTTTTATCATCATTAGCAGCATTACTTAATAGATTGGCCTTGAAAATGTGTTTGCTTTTTCTGAATATTTTTTTTGTCCTGCTTCTTTTTGAGTGTTTTTGATTCGTCTTCGTTTTCTGTTTTGACATTTCCAGGTCAAGGAACTACTTTTCCCCAGATACCAGTAATTAATAGATCACCGGGCACAGATGTAAACATTTCTTTGCTAATGTTGTCCTCGCCTTTCTTATCTATTTTCGCGCTTGGAAATTCAACACTTTATAACTGGCATTGCCAAACGCATTCAATAACTGAAATAGTTGTGCCTCTCTTTTTTCTATCTTATATGTATGTTCCATGGTGCGTGGTGTAATGGTTAGAGTCACAGGAAATGAACCCGAATCGACCCGGTGTTCAAATCCTGTTGGTATTTCACATAGTGTTCATACACTTGGGAAAGGTATTCACCCTCCAGCTATGGGTAAATAGTAGGGGAGGCAGGACTCTTTAAACTTGGCTAGGTAACCACTCTAATAGATAGAAAACTTTAAATTCAAACCTGTTAAATTATTAAGAAATTGACTTCGTGTCGCATCCTGCTCGTGGTGAGTAGATGTGTAAATATATTTATTTTTCATAATTTTATTTTCCTCGTTTCCTTTATTTGTGCCTTTCTTCCTTCTCATTCATTTAACCTTCTGTTTTTCCTCCTCTTTTTCCTTTCTTCTTCCCTCTTTTCTTTTCCGTTTATTTTTTCTTTTTTTCTTTCCTTCTTTTTTCTTTTTCTTATTTTCCTTCCTCCCTTCCTTCCTTCGTTTCTTCGTTTCTTTCTTTCTTTCCTATTTTAATATCTTCTCGACCTTTTTTTGCTTTTACTATTTTTTCCTTCCTCCTTCCTTTTTCATTTCCATTTTTTCTTTTTTCTTTCCATCTTTTTATTTTTACTTCTTCATCTTATTCTTTTTTTCCCTCCTTCTTTCCTGCCTTACTTCTTTGCCTTACCTTCTTTTCGCCTTACTTCTTTTCCGCCTTCTTTTTCGCCTTACCTCTTTCCCCCCTTCTTTTCGCCTTACTTCTTTTCCGCCTTCTTTTCGCCTTACTTCTTTCTCGCCTTCTTTTCGCCTTACTTCTTTCCCGCCTTTTCTTACTGTCCGTTCTCCTTTTTGCATATTTTTCTTTTCCTTCTGTTTTCGCTTCTCTTTTTTCTTGATTTTCTTTTCTTCCTCATATTCCTTGTTCCTTTCTTCCTTTTACACGTGTCCGTTTCCTACCACGCTAAAACCCCTTCTTTTCACCTTACTTCTTGCCCGCCTTCTTGTGCCTCTGTAGGAACCAAAAGAAAAAAAAACACGAAAGTTCATTTACCTCGCTTCTACAAAGCATTATTGTTGACGTTGAATCGATATTGTTTACTTCGGAGAAAAAAAAAGATGTTTTCATGGAATCAAGCGCAATTATCAGATAACTGACTCGAGTGTTAATTACAGGCACATAATATATAAGTAAATAGATGCCAATATCTGGTATACGTATGGGCTGGGGGGGGGGGGGGCTGTAGCCCAGGGCCTAATAATTTAGGAGTCTCCTGCTAAAAAGATTCCATTGATTTGTTGCTTTATCATCATCATCATCATCATCATCATGTCACGCTAGCAGCACGGATATCTCGCCAACAGTCCCTATCATTCATCGCCTGGCGCACCATCCAGTATCCACGCAGAGGTGGTAGATATGGCTTTTTGCTGGATGGCTCACACTGACGGGCCCATGTGCAGATTTCCATTGGAAAATGTCACTTAAGAGTACATCCTTGCTTCTCCAGCTGTATCCAGCAGGTCTTGTTTATCTCATTCGGATAGTTTATGTTATAGGAGGCAAGTGGCCGTACATATGCTTTCAATGATTTATTTTAGATCCCACGCAGTGTTCTTTAGGGTCCAAGTATTGCAGCTGTGACACAATGGCTATGACGTGGAACCATGATGGTGGTTTGAGTCATTAGTTAGGGAAAAGTTTGAGTAGCGGCGTGATAGGTAACGGAAAAATTTGAATGATGATGTCAGAAAAGACGCGCGGCATTGTTTTTGATTGGAATAGGAATGACGTGGCGAAGGGGAAAAAGGAGGAGTGAGAGGCGATAGTTTGGAGATTCAGCCTAGCCGTCGAAGGGCTAAGACAGGCTGAGGCCTAGCCTACCCCGCGCGGTGATCATGGGCATATAGATAAAATAAAAACTACTACTTGATCAAGTAACAAAAAGATGTCTTTGTAATTCATTTAATTTAAACAAGCAAAGTCCAACAGAAGCCCTTAGAAGAACTCAACTCCCTTGGGTAAGAAGAAGTTAGTTAGAAGTCAACCCAACTAGACAACAAGATGGCAGCCTTAGGAGATGGTAGAAGGATCAGCAAAAAAGAAACATCTCTCACCAAGTAAGTCTAATTTCTCTCTATCCCTGAATAACTTTTTTATCAAAGAACTCTCACTCTCATCACAACACACATCTATAAGACATTTGGTACCGTGCCCGGAGTATAGTACCATAATTGATACTATGCCCTCCAGCATAGTGCCATACAGCAGTACAGTAGCACTGATACAACTTCAACTTGGAAGAATTGTCGCTTTAACTTATCAGTGAGATCAGTAAAAATGAACAATAGCTACACATAACATTGCGTACTTCCCGTTTAAAAGATTTCGCTACGTCCCTTTATTTGTGGCTAATAAGCCTTCGTGGGTTATTTAATTCCAAAAGCAATCATTGTAGAAGAAAAGTAGGGTCCCTATTTAAGAAATAGCTGGAAGATATGAGGGTTTCATAACTTTTCCCTGTCCTGTTAGCTTGACATTTAGAATACGCCGACTGCATCTCTGCAGAGGTTTAACCCCAAACAATTGGACTACCTGTTTGCCGTGGGTGGCGACCTGTAATGCATGAGGAATCGATATTTGGTGGAATATTTTGGTATATAAGGTGTGCTACAATACACCCCTTAAATTTATAGACTAAGCGAGGTCACGTGGTTTAAACCTCAGCCAATCAACAGCCTGGGTAGGTGGTTGGTCCACTACTTAATCGCTGATACTGACAGACGTCCATTTAAAATCATTGACGAAGGACCTGCAAGACTGAGGATCACTAAGGAACAACCAAAGAATTATTCACTAAGGATCGCGCTCTGCTTAAAACAAGGGATCTCGGCTGGACAGCACTCTTGCTTGAAGCCTAAAGGATGGCCACAAAAATCGAAACAAATGGAACATCTCTGCAGAGGTGTAACCTCAAAAATTGGGCTAACTGTTTGCCATGCGTGGCGACTTGTAATGCATGAGAAAGGGATATTGGTGACTGAGCGATCTGTGAGCCGGGTATTATGTGGTCCCGTGACATGGAACACTCCATTTCGGTCTTTACTTGGGCTTGACGTACCATCGGAGACTTCTATCCGATTAATCAGATGGTCATGTCAAACTCTAGCACCTATATGATGAAGTCCTGAACGTATTCTTTAATTTGCTCTTATGGTAAACATCCACCCAACTTTATCATATAGGTGCTATGACTCTGACCTGGGGCAGTTGTATCTTTTAGGGTCCCATCTGTGGGAAAAGTAGGGAAAGATGAGTTTTAAAAAAAATTAAAAAGTGAGTTTTAAAAATTCAATACCCCTCAAGAATGAATAAAACATCTTCGAACCAAAACAAGACAACGAGGGTTGACATACCGTAAAATCCAACCCCAACCATGCCTTCCCTATGTGTAATGAATATGTTCAGACATGTTTATAAAATGAGTTGCTATGTGTTACTATGTATTTTCATTGTATACGATTGGATATTCATCACGAGATGATTGTAGGTCTGATACATTAAAAGTCTGAGAGAGAGAGAGAGAGAGAGAGAGAGAGAGAGAGAGAAGAGGGGGTGAGAGAAGATGAGAGAGAGAGAGAGGGAGAGGGAAGAGGAGAGAAAGAGAGAGAGAGTGAGTGAGAGAGAGAGGAGAGAGAAATAGAGAGAAGAGAGAGAGAGGGTGGAGAGAGAGAGAAGAGTGAGAGAGAGTGAGAGAGAGAGTGAAGAGAGAGAGGAGAGAGAGAGAAGAGAGAGAGAGAGAGAGGGTGGAGAGAAGATGAGGAGAGAGAGAGAGTGAGAGAGAGGGAGAGAAAGAGAGAGAGAGAGAGAGGGAGAGAGAGATGAGAGAGAGAGAGAGAGAGAGAGAGAGAGAGAGAGACAATTGTTTGTTGTAAATTTAAGAATAGTTACTTGAAGCTATATTTTTTACAGATGATTATTATGATTGTATCGTTAGCCAGAAAATAAACAACAGAAAGTTGAAGTCACCATTAAATAAGGGTTATTAAGCCACAGAAACCAACCAACCAACCAACCAACCAGCCAGCCAGCCTAAGTCCCAACATAAGCCATGTATCAACAGTACTCCGATCCCATATAGATACATTGACGATGCTCGTAGAATAATGGACATGGCGATCCAAGTTCAAATCCTGGAAGAGGCTGTTTGGTTTTCACATTTTCTTGAAATATTCTCAGGAGCTCGGATTTCTTTTCAAGTCGACATTAAACTTTATTTGCCCTTAATTGGACAACACTCAAGAAACGCCATCATGTCCAAGACACGCTACAGGAATAGCGCCCCACAACCAAACCAAGTGACGGGGTATGTGTTTTTTAATCGTAGAAATAGCGAAACTTTAGTTTAGTTTCTCGGCATTTTTCTCGAAGTGGTCCATCCATTTTGCAACATATGCTTCTATCAAAAAAATTTGTTACTCATTGCTTCCCACCATTTTGTATAACTACTTGCTCTTTTCAAATCGACAGACAATATTGTTTATGTGTCATTTAGGTTTATAGTTTCCCATAATTACAGTTTATTTATTATTATAGTTCCACATTATTATAATATTGAAATTGGAGGGCATACAAAGAAGAGTGACAAAAATAATAAAGAGTAAAATATTATAGTTACAAAGAAAGATGAGAAAAGATTGATTTACTAGAAACAATATGACCGTATAATGAAAGTGATTCCGTAAACTCTTGGCACAAAATAACCCTATACGGTTTTACATACCGTTAAAAGATTTTAATCTCCACACTTTTATTCGAATTTTTTCATTCGAGGCCTAATGAACCGCTTCTTGCTAGATTATGACAGTTAAGTAACGTTGAAGTTGTTCTGAATTTAGATGGGTAACGAATTAGAAAGAGTTACTATTATTCTACTGGGGTCTGTGTGAACTAAAACATTTTAAATGATTGATTGATTGATGTTACCGGCATGTCAACCCATCTAGGTTATTTTATACCTACATTTTAAAAACTCAATTTTTTCTATTCAACCCATAGATTGGAACCTAACAGGACACTAGGACCCTCAGTCAGAGCCTTCTAACTCATACATAATAAAAATGGGTTGCCATAAGGGCAAAAGAGTTGGGACTATCATATATGTGCTGGGGCTTGATTTTACCAGCCAATTGATAAAAGGGTCCTCGTCGACCGCCCGTCTAGCCTAAGTAAGGCCAAAGGGTTTGTTGCATGTCATTGACTGCTGTCACCAAGGGTCGCCACCCATGCCAAAAATGTAGCCTCACTGTGGGATTTTACCCCTCTGCAGAGTTGCAGTCGGTGTATTCTAACGCCCCAGCCGACAGGGCGGGCTAGTTTGATTAATATAACTAGCAAATATATGCACCCTCCGGGTGCTAGTATTTAAGTTTTAATATAATAAAATATGTTAAATTAGAAAGGCTAATGAAACTGAATAAGAATTCAGATAAAATATTTGGAACAGAGGGGGTATGATTGAAAAATAGAACAACTTTGAAACTAACTCTGCCATCATTTGCACTTACTCCCGTCTTTCATTGGTAAATTTTCCTAATTTAACTATTTAGTTAAAATAGGAAGTAAAGAATAATATTACAGTTATTTCTTCTTGTTAATGGATTTCTTTTAAGATTTATCCCTGAGATTTTTGCTCATATTCCTTAATATAAAACCAAACAATTAGAAATCAATAATACTAAGCATATATTTATTAAAATCAAATTTTTAAGATCAAAATACAAATTAGCCTTCCAATTCACACTGTAAACTGCTATTTTCTTGTATATATAAATACAATTGCATGTTATTAGTATGTATATATGGTCAACAGTCTTAATGATGTAAAACAATTTTATTAATAATTGAGGTTTAAATAAAAATAAAATCATGGAGAATGTGATGTAAATAACAAAGGGAATTGTGACTTGAATAGTAATATAGTTTCGGTTACAGACAGACAAACCAACAATCTCCATTATAATCAGATATTGCTAAGAAGAAATGTAAACAACTCTATTAACGTTTTATTTTATTTTATTTTTACTTTTGTTTTTTAAAGAAACCATTAAGATATCTGATTCCAAAGTGAAGGTGCTTAAAGGACTTTCATTAAGGCCACGGACGCCCACAGTTTAAATAGTTTAGACTTGCACATGCGCTCTTAAGGTTCCAGATTCAATTCCTTTGAATAGAGGCCATTGTTTGAAAATAAATATTACTGTTTCTTTTTTCCATACCCGTTTGTGTTTGTCTGTCAACATGATTGGTGAACTTTATAGCGTTCTTATAAATAGAAGGGATTAGCTTTTAAGATAAGCTCTCCTCCGTTAGTAATTTTTCAAAATTATCAAAGGGTCTTAAATGACAGGACGCATTGAATTTTTATTTATTTGTAAAACGGACCGTCCTGAAACGCTGACGCTCTTACATAAATTAAAAAAAGCGACCTGTAAGGAAACAAAGAAAAGGCCATTGTGAATTTCAGCCATTTTTATTTTTTTTATTGTAATTCTTGTTGACATTTTTAGATTTTTCGCAAATTCGACGAAAAACTGAGACAAAGGCGGCTTTTTAATTTCTGTTTTGAAAGCATCAAATCTTTTAATCTGATATGGAAATTAGGCGGGAAAAGAAAAAAAAGAAAAGAAAAAAAGAAGCAAGCAAACAAACTAACAACAAAAGGATGTTTTTTCTCAGGTCTTCAAGGACGATTATACAAAAGAGATATTCAATGTTCCATTTGAAATTGAAGCTGTCCAGATGCGTCGTCTGCTTTAAAAAATTCATTCAATCAGCGTAAATTACTAAAGAAGAAAGAAAATTTTAGAATTTAGTCTGATAATCTCCTCTGGTTACAATTTTATTCGGTTTAAAAGAGACTATTTAATCTTGAGACAGACATTTTATATTCAAATGACTTTTTTATGATTTTTTTTCTCAACCTTTTGCCAGTGTTAAGTCTCGTCTTGATACAGATTTAAAAATGTTCTCTCGATAATTTATTGGTGAAACATTAAAAGAATTAGTTTCATTGTTTGCTTTTTTCTCTTTCGCTTTTTTTTAATACCATTGATGCAGAGTATTTTAAAAGTACATTGAGTATTAGCTTGGAGTTTTGATGAATTTTCCAGTTGGTCATGTGTGAGGTATCTCGTCGCCATTAGACTCTGTCGTCATTACCCTGCTAAATCCATCCCCTAGCCATGAAATGATTATTAGAAAAAACAAAAAACAGCTTCGTTAGCGGTTCGCATACAGTAGAAAAAGAAAAAGAAAAAGAAAAAAAAAAAGAAAAAAAAAAAAAAAAAAGAAAAAAAAGAAAATTTAAAAGAAGAGATTTACCTGAGGTAATTTGACTATCAAGTAGGATGTGCATTTAAGAGCATTAATTTCACTCCGACATATTATAGCCCCGACGGTAAATCTTAGAGTACGCTGAATTTATTCAGTAGAGATACGACTCCACAACCCTTCAAAAATAGTTATCCTGGTCATGGCACTAAATTGCATCTGAAGGTGAGGCTGCGATTCTGGAGATATGGGAAGTATAGCGTCCCTCATTACCTTTACTACAAGGTACGCTCTGACACTAAGTGGTAGTAACTGTTCGGTTCCTATCAAGTAAATCTGTTTAAGAATCATCCATATTCGATAGACCAAATATTAAAGCCTTACAGGGATACAGTATTTAGAGGTCAATTAAAATCTGTATTCAGACACCATTTAGAGGAAGTATAGTGTCCCTCATTGCCATTACGAAAAGGTACGCTCTGACATTCAGTGGTAGTAAAGGTTCTTTTCTATAGGTCAAATAGGCCTGTTTAAAAGTTATCCATATTCGACAGACCGAAAAATAACCCTACAGGGATACAGTATTTAGAGGTCAATAACTATCTGTATTTACAGACGAATATTTAACAGAATGAGTTTTGAATTTTTATGTTTAGGATTTATTAACTGTTTTTTTCTGGATATGGTGACATGCAGGTGATGTAGACACACACGGCAATCACCATAAGGTGATTGCCGTGTGTGTCTACATATGTTTTTTGTGGTAGGGTGGAAGATTGTATTTGCTCATCAAATACAATTTTCTTCCTTCTTCCCAACTTGTCAAACCTTGAGTAAGTGAATCAGCGGAGAATAATTTTCTTCTCAATGGTGTACTTAACTACGTTAGAGTTTCTCTTTCTAGCGGCACTTGCAGGACTCCAGAACTAGTATTGGTGGTAACATCACTAGGAGAATGTGTTACATAATTTATGAGGAGTTTATAAATCATGAACGTACCTGTAGTTAGAATATTTTGAATAGGGTCCGTTAGACTTAGAATAACGGGGTCCTGTGGAAAGTTAACCGACAGTCATTGGCGGTTAGTAACATTTTTACTTGACCCCTTAAAGATGCGCCATTATAGACGCGTGGGAATTAGTTTGAAATGCGACGCATATTTCAGAGCGAGTGGACCTGTATGTCGGCGCTCTGATGTCGTTTCTCCCCCAACGGCGGAATCAAATGGACAGGGTTGCGAAATAAAGCTTGATCAAGAAAACAACCACGTCTAGTTTGTTAACCGAATATTAAAACAAGTAATGTCCAGCCCAGCACAAAGAAAAATGAACCCCAGCAGAAGCCCTGAAGGGAAGTAAGCTGAACAAGAAGAACATGGCGGACAGACGAGTTAGCAGGAACCAGTAGAAGCAGAAGTGTAACAAGTAAGCCCATCATCATCATCATCATCATCATCATCATCTTTATCATATCAAAACAAGCAATGTCCAGCCCAGCACAAAGAAGGATGAACCCCAACTCTGAAGAGAAGTAAGCCCAACAAGAACATGGCGAACAGACGAGTTAGCAGGAACCAGTAGAAGCAGAAGTGTAACAAGTAAGACCATCATCTATCATCTATCATATCTATCTTCTATCTGTCTCTCACCGATTACATACACCCGAGTTAAGGGGTATATATAACATATGCACCGTTAATTTTCTCATTTAGCCCAGGGCGTAGCCATGACGAGAGAATCTTTTTTATCCTGGGTGAAGTCCTGCCAGTATTTATCTACTGTATTTATGCTAATTTTCTTAATTATAGGAACACTTGGCCAGAGTTTACTTCCTCAATTCAGATACTGTCAGACAGCTGTACAAAGAGACCGAAGACACTCGAGGTAGTGTCTAGTAGGCTTTCAAATTCTCTGTATGTATGGATGTGTGTATGTTTAAATTTGAGTATATATATATATATATATATATATATATATATATATATATATATATATATATCTGTGACTGTAAAATATGGCCATGTGTATGTCTGTCTATCTATGTATGTACGTAGGTTGTTTGGTTTCTTTGTTTAATCGCATATTAACCTGTTCGGGTTATTTAATACCAGAGATCCAGAGATATTCTTGTAGAAGAATTGTAGTATTACTATTTAAACCCATTTTAGAGGGATAAGTAGGTTCATACCTTTCCCAAGGGTATTAGTTAGAAAGTGAATGCAATAGCGCGACTGGAGTTCGAACTCGCTTACTACGATGTGACAAATTAGACGTCTATTATAGAGTACTAATCGCATTGAGTATCCCTATTCGTATGAACGTTTCCTTCACTGACAGCTAAATACTGTTAATCGTTTTCAAGATGCAATGACCAGCGAACTAATATTTTAGAAGTATTTTATTGCGTAGGTTGTTTGGCTTCTTTGTTTAATGGCATTTCAACCTTCGTGGGTTATTTCATGACAAAGAACGGTGGAGATACTATTTAACCCATAGTTAGAGGGATAAGAGTTTTCATAGCATTTCCAATGGTGTTAGACCGAAATTGAACACAATAGTTCGACTATAATCCGAACTCGCTTACTACGATCTGTGCATAGCTGCGTGTGGTAGATCGCTAATGTACCTATGTGTATATGTGATTGAGTTGGATTTTGTGAGAGTTAGTATGTATACGCGTGTAATGTATAGGTGTGTTGTTGTGGTATATGTGTGTGTATGTATCTGTGCTTGTCAGCGAGTGTGAGTGGATGTGTTAGTGTGCGAGTGTATGTACTAGGGAATATGTGTGCGCATGTGCTCTCAGTTCCAATTTCTGAAAGAGACACAAAGAAATGGTCGCCCCAGTCCATCTGCCACGGCCCTGAAATTCAGATGACTGAATTCTTTGATCGCCGTCTTATACCACCTGGTTACAAAGACGCCATGTTCACAGAACAAGGGGATTCTCTGACAAAGTCTTTTTCCTCTTCTGAAAGTGTCTGTCTCTTTTTCCAGCCGGCAATGACCACGCACCCATACATACACAGTTTTACCGTATTTGCCCCACAGCGCGTACTCTCTACAGTCAGGTCAATAATCTTTCCCTTGTAATAGTACCATATTCCTTGGAGAGGAGGCGCTGTCAATTAATATCATAGGAAGGACTTAGCACAATATCATAGAAATTTTCCCCAATCAGGGATCAACTTGAGAGGGAGGAACCAAGACCCTTAAAAATGCCTACAGTCATTTCACCCTCTTTTGCATGGCCTTCCGCGATTTTCTCAGTAGACCAATTAAAATTGAGCAACTTTTGTTTAATGGCATATCAAACCTTACAAGGCTATTCAATGCCAAACTTTTTTTTCAAATCCAATCAGTTACGATCATAGCTTACACCGAAGCTCACCGAGAATTTACTATTAAAATCTTTTTTAAGACTAGTGTATCTATATGCACTGGGTGCCCTATTTTTTAGCCTTATACCAGGAAGCGCGTGGCGTAATAGTTAAAGTAATGGGAAATGAACTCGTCGTCCCGAGTTCAAATCCTGGATGTGGTAATTGCATTTCGCTTAGCGCTAATACCCCTGGGAAAGGTATGAATCCTACTCTCCCTCCAACTATGGGTAAATAGCAGGGCAGACTGGGCTCTTTAACCTTGTCTAGGCAACCGGTCTAGGAGAAGGAAAACTCTGAATTCAAACCTGTTAAACTCTGTTTAAGAAATTGACTTTCTGTCGCATCCTTGGTATATATATATATATATATATATATATAGAGAGAGAGAGAGAGAGAGAGAGGGAGACTTAAGAGGCTATGAAATTTCAAGAATTAATTATATATAAATATAAATACTTATTATTATAGATGTATTTCATAGTTTGAATTTATTACCGAAACAAAGTAAAAATATGTAAATAATTAATTAGTGATGGAGTTTATTTGTGATGGGGAAAACACTAAGGGAGACCTAAATATTTTTTATATTATTATTCCAAACCATATCCTCCTAGGATTTCTATTAATTTGGAATTTATTGAATATAATACGGTGTTAAGGGTTGGAGTATCGTTAGGATTTCCGATCACTCTTCATCAGATCAATTCCTCAAAACTGCAGGCGTGATTTTGGAACTTTAAATCAATGACCACTCTGTTTTATGTGCTCCAGCGACATAGAACGTATTATTTCGCTAGACTTATTGGAATATTTTTTTATATATTGAGTTATATTGTTAGTAATTTCTTTAATCTAATAGACATCAAAGCGCTAAAAAAATTCCATTAAAGATTTCTCTTAAAAAGTTTTTGTTTTTCCTTGAGATAAATTTTTTTGAAAAATATTTTTTTCATTTTTTTAATTGATTCATATATATATATATATATATATATATATATATATATATATATATATATATATATATATATATATATATATACATATATATATATATATATATATATATATATATATATAGTTACAGCCTCTTTAAACCCTTCATCGCCCAAACTTCGTGCAGTCAGATCAGTAATCTTACCCTAGTAAAGGTAGCATGTAACTCGTCTCTCATATTACGTGGATAAGATATGGGTACAGTCAATTAACACCCTATGAAGATCTAAGCAAAATTCTTTTCTTGATCATGGATCAACCAACCAAGTTATCATGGATTATATGTCTCCAGTTACTTGTAAAGTCGTATCCGTTGTGAAGTAACACTCCTTGTATTACTTGGGTGTGTCAAAATATGTTGCAATATGTTGGTACGTGCTAGTTTGGAGCGCGTATATCACGTGACCGAAACTCTCATCGACTAACTTTGTGTATAATTCTGATTTTTTATGCTGTATACCAGGGCTCACCCAACTACGGCCCGCAGGCCGGATCCGGACCCCGAAGGCATTTTATCAGGCCCGCCGACGGTACTTGAATTTGTTTGTTAAAACGTACGGAACGCGAAATGTGCTGGTACCATTTAAATTTAAATATCACGTCATACTTACTAAAATCTTCGTGGGCATGACTACAGAATCAACTCATTGAATGAAATTAACTTATACACATTTGAAAGCAATTCTCTTGATTGGATGTACCAATTCCAGACCAAACATTGACGATATCTTGAAAGGCAAAATTCAGTTTCACAAATCACACTAAACCTTTCTGATAATGTTACGTTCTTTGATAATGTTTTGAAAATAAATATGTTGGTTAAATTTGTTTTCGTGCATCTTACGCGACTCATCCATGAATATAACATGGAAATATAATTTTTTTATTCTACATATTTTTCTCAGAGATTTCGTTCTGACTAGCAAGTTTTGAACACAATGATAATGTGGCCCGCGCTCGTTATTTTTTCAATTATCGGGCCCACCGTGAAAAACGTTTGGTGACACCTGCGTATACTAACAAAAGTATAACCTCTGACCTACCAGGTACGCTGAGTGTGAGATGCACTCCGGCTACCGGGCTACTGGTTGAATACCATTCTCGACATTTGGCACATGGGACATAACGAGTAATGTGGAAGAAGATGGAATCAGCGGACCATCTTCAAATCCTGGACGAGTCTGTTTGTATTAAACTTCGTGCCATGGCTCTTTGGTAAGGAAAGATTAGCATACAAGTAGGATTTGATACAAGGCTATAAGTATGAGGCATCGAGTGAGGACCGACCTCGTTTTTCAAGAAATGAATCTATCTCTTCTTTTTCTTCACTGATAATGGGTTGATTAGTTGGTTTGAATTTATGGCCCTTGGGTTATTTTATGCCGAAGATGTTTAGTTTTATTCATTCTCGATTGGTATTCAGTTTTCTTAACTCATTTTTTAAACACATTTTTAAAAAAATCATTTTTCGATTCAACCCATAAATGAGACCCTATAGGCACTACCACTCCGGAACAGAGTGCTCCTGGGAATAAAAGCGATGAAGGGGTACTACATATTCCCCACAGCTCCAGGACGGGAACTTCCCCATTAGATGCAATTTAACATCATACCCAGAACACTAAAATCCTAACCTCCACCTTAGAGCACGTAACACATCACTCAATATGTCCTGGTCTGACATATAGATGGTGCTACTAATAAAAAATAGCCATATGATTTGTATAAAGTACTAACCTTCAAATGGCACATTTCAAAATTCGAGCCGAATCGATTATTTTTTTTACAAATTACAGTTATTTAAGTGAAGCTACTGTTGAAAATTTTCAAAACAATGGTAAAATCTGAATTCTGGAATTCTGTGTGTTGATAAAGCATTGCTTTTTGATGCGAACAAATACTGTTTAAGCAAAGCAATGGTTTGATAAGTGTTATTCGGACTTTGTCCCATCGGAAACAACTGATAAGAGGTGATATGCTGACTTTAAACGCGGTCGTACAGACACAAATGATGCTGAAAGCTCAGGTCGCCGAAATTCGGCAGTTGTCCCGGAAAACACCAAAAAACTCCACAAACTCGTTTTGGCCGATCATAAATTGAAGTTGCGTGAGATTGTAGAGGAATTGAAGATATCAGAAGAAAGTATGATAACCATTTTGCATGAATATTTATCAATGACAAAACTGTGTTCAAAGTAGGTACCGCGTTTGCCAACAGTCGATCAAAAACAACAATGCGTCGACGAATCAGAATGTTGGTTGCAACTGTTTCAACGCAACAAAAAGGAGTAAAATCAGCAGTCAGTGTGTAGACAGCAGCAGGTAAAAGCCGTCCAAAACGACCAAAGACGCAATCATTATTTGTCCTCTGTATTTTAGGATGCACAAGGTTCATCGATTACCTTGAGAAATGAAGATCCATCAATAGCGAATATCATATAGCATTATTGGTGCGTTTGAAGGAAGAAATCGCCAAAAAAACGGCCACAAATGAAAAAGAAAAAAGTGCTCTTTCACCAAGACAATGCACCGTGTCACAAGTCGATCACAACGATGGAAATACTACATGAATTGCACTTCGAATTGCTTCCGTACCTACCCTATTCTCCAGATTTGGCCCGCAGCGACTACTGGCTGTCTGTAGACCCCAAAAGAATGCTTGAGGGAAAGAGATTTGGCTGCAATGAAGAAGTGATATCGGAAATTTAGGTGTATTTTGAGACCAAAAACAAATCGTTCTACAAAAAGGGTATTGAATTTTTAGAGAAACGTTGGAATCAGTGTATCACTCTAGAAGGAGAGTATGTTGGCGAATAAAGTTGAATTTTGCCTAAAAGTCATTGTTTTATTATGTAGGCCCGGGACTTATTGAGTAATGTATTATATGATAAAAAAGAATTGCAGGGTTACCATAAGGGCAATCGGGTTGGGACAATGATATGTGCTAGGGTTGGATGTGACCAGCCGATGGATAGGAGGGGTCCTCGCCGACCGTCAGGCTAAATAAGGGCAAAAGGGAGTTGCATATCAGGGACAAACTCATTCTCACGCGTCTTTTTTAAGGGGCCAAAAGTTATTAACCGTCAACTGCCGGTAACTTTCCATGGACCCCATTATTTTAATTTAATGGACCCTAATTCAAATTCTAACTACAGGTACGTTAATAATTTATAACTGCTCAAAAATTGTGTAACACAACTTTGATCAGCTGATTTACAATCAGGGTTACCAGCCTGAAATTAAAATACAAAAATAAAATTGTCTCATCACTTCCTGACCACCCACATATATCTCGTTGGTATGGTTTATCTTATTCTACGAATCAAAAAGAAAATAGATTTTCTGGTCTACATTATCGTCTGAGATTGAAAGAGTGCTTGGCTTTTATAAATCCTCAAACATTATTCGAGAAATAGATCTTTAGTAATCGATTTCACCCGGCCATTGGAAAAAAAAGGTCACATGTCACGGATTTCAACTCAGACAGATACCGTCACACTTAAATGTGACAAAGCAGAAATACAGCGAGTATGAGGGAAAGATTTAAGCGGAACATGATCACTTGGGGATTTTACAAGTACGAAAATAAATATACAGGGAATTTTAAAGTTCTTTTAGATCAGTGTAAGTGTTAGCTGAGATTAAATTTTGAGTTCGATCCTTGCTGCATGCCTCATACTTGTAAATTTGTGTCACAAAATAAACAGAAAAGATTTACAGAAAAAGTCATCTGCAGGGAAAGTATAAACAATACTTGTTACAATAAAAATAATAATTTTACTATTTCTGTTAAACATTTTTTCTATTTTGATCTTTTGATCTGTTTGTACTGCTATCACAGATACAAATACTCCATTATTAATTATTATAATAACTAGCAAATATATGCACCCTCCGGGTGCAAGTATTTTAGTTAAATTTTATAATAAAATATGATATTAAATTAGAAAGGCTAATGAAACTGAATAAGAATGTAGATAAAAAGATTTTGAACAGAGGGGGTATGATTGAAAAATAGAACAGCTTTGAAACTAACTCTTCCATCATTTTCCATTACTCCCATCTTTCATTGGTAAATTTTCCTAATTTAACTCTTTACTTAAAATTGGAAGTAAAGGATAATATTACAGTTATTTCTTCTTCTTAATGAATTTCTTTTAAGATTTATCCCAGAGATTTTTGCTCATATTCAATAAGATAAAACCAAACCAATAGAAATCAATAATACTTAGCATATATTTATTAAAATCATTTTTTTAAAGATCAATATGCAAATTAGCCTTCCCATTCACACTGTAAACCACTATTTTGTTTTATATATAAATTTTATTATTCATTGAGGTTTAAATAAAAATAAAATCATGGAGAATGTGATGTAAATAACTAAGGGAACTGTGAATTGAGTAGTAATATAGTTTCGGTTACAGACAGACAAACACACAATCACCATTATAATAAGATTATTATTATTGAAAATTGAATGATTATTCTTCCGACTAGTGCAGATATTGTAGCAGTGTTGTAGCCAAAATACACCACCGGTGAGAGATGCTAGTTGACAAGTGGGGCTCCTAGCACTGCTTGGAAGAGAGAGACAAGCACTGGTTGCTTATCTTGTCTCTTCCTTCTCTTCTATCTCTCTCTCTTTTTTTCTCTCTCTCTCTCTTCAAAACCCTTTCACTTTCCCATGTTTTTCTCTCATATGATTAGTGAGAGGCAGTCCCACAGAGAGAGCCCTGCTCTCAAACACTGAGATATGTACCCTTAGTAAGACATTTACTAGTTCATCTCTCCTACACACACATACATGATACATGTATTTTTTTTCTCTTGAATTTTTGAAAACCAATTTTTGAAATAATTTTTTTTTAGTTAATATTTGTTTTTATGAAGTTCTTTGGGGTTTGAAATCCTAAATGTCACTCTCTATAACTATCCTTTTTGATCCGTATATCTTTTAATTATTGTTGAACTTATGGGTGTTATTTATTTCTATAATGATATATACTGATAAGTTTTCAATATTTAATAATTTTATTTATCTATTTGCTGAAATATATTTTGAAGTATAGATCCCATCAGCCTGACAGCCGTGGATCTAATCACTGTGAATAAAATAGTTCCATAAATTACCATCTTGATGCCTCGCGTAGGGGAGAGTTAATGTTGAAACAACATCAAACCTGTACGACAGATACTTGCTAGATACCTTTGAGATTTACGGCAGAGATCTTCCTAGATTTCTTTGAGATAATCTTAAAAAAGATTTCGAACTATATTTTACCGTAAAGTAGGCGATCGTGGTGTAATGGTTATCAGCGTAGAAACTGGGCACGACGATTGGAGTACAAATCCCGGACGAGGCTGTTTGAATTTCACAGCATTAATACCCATGGGAAATATATGACATAAACTACTTTTATGACGTTATGGCTTTCTTGTCGCAATGAAGTGATGATTTATTGATTGTGAAAATAATAGCTGTATACGTATCTCATCTTCAATGCTAAATTATAAAACACTTATATATATATATATATATATATATATATATATATATATATATATATATATATGTAAAAACAAAAATTTTTTTGCGATGAAACAAAGAAAATACAGTGCTCAATCACAGTTTGTAAGAGCTAATATTTATTTATTTTACAATGTTTTCATAGATCAATGTTCATTATCAGCGACCGCGGTTTCATGCTAAAAGCAATCATCAGGCTGAGGAGCAAGATCCTATGGTGTTTGTTGGAGTTCTTTACTCAATCTGAGTAAAGAACTCCAACAAACACCATAGGATCTTGCTCCTCAGCCTGATGATTGCTTTTAGCATGAAACCGCGGTCGCTGATAATGAACATTGATCTATGAAAACATTGTAAAATAAATATATATATATATATATATATATATATATATATATATATAAAGTGGGTAACTTAATGGAGAATATAGGCTATCTAACTATACTATTTTACTATAAGTCGTCGCGGTGACCTCAAGTCGGTATCAGTCAGACAGCGAGGGAGTATATCTCCTTTTCACTAGTGATAGACTAACGAGATCATTCTGGCGTCTGAGGTGGAGCGCCACACCTACAATCATCTTCTCACTTTACCGCACGGTTCCCTGTGCTACTCTCACGTTGAGTTGGCGAGGGCCGGTATCGAACCCGAAACCTTGTGGTTCCCAGTCCAACACTCTACCCACTGATATATATATATATGATTGTTATTTTGCATATATGTACATAATGTGCACACATGTGTATTATCAAATCCGGGTTGCTGGGTTGATGTTGAGTTGGATGACAATTCCTTATTGTTTGGAGTTTGGAAACGAACTTGAGGTGCTGGGGAACATCTTGCCTGTGCCATGTAGAGTTTTTAGGAATAACACAATGCGACTTATTTGTTCTCATGACATCTTTATTTCCCCCCACCCAGTCAAAATTGCCATGAGCAAGAGCCCACATTTCACTCCGTCAATTCATATTTTCAAACGACCCAAATCTGAATATATTTTTCAATTGAACCGTTTCGGTAAATAAAAAAGAAAAAAAGTAGCTATGTCTGGAGAACACATACACACACACATATACACACTCACACAAATAAACAAACAAATACGAAGGCTTATTCAATAATAATAATAATAATAATAATAATAATAACTAGCACAACGAGAATACAAAACTAGACACGACTGGGTTGGGAAGGTGATCCACTGGGAATTATGCAAAAAATTAAATTTTGACCATACAACAAAATGGTATATGCATGAACCAGAATCTATTCTTGAGAACGAAACGCATAAAATTCTCTGGGACTTTGAAATAAAAACGGATCACCTTATCCCAGCAAGAAGACCAGACCTAGTGTTGATGAACAAAAAAGAAAGAACTTGTCAACTGGTGGATTTTGCAGTGCCAGCAGATCACAGGGTGAAGCTAAAGGAAAATGAAAAGATGGACAAATATCTGGACCTTGCCAGAGAACTAAAAAAGTTATGGAATATGAAAGTGAAAGGGATACCAATTGTAGTTGGTGCACTTGGAACAGTCCCAAAAGGATTAGAAAAGGGTTTGGAAAGATTGGAAATCAGAGGAAGGATTGAAACCATTTAGAACACTGCACTGCTGCAATCTGCCAGAATACTCAGAAGAGTCCTGGAGATCTGAGGAGACTTGCTGTCACTCAGACTCCAGTGAAAGACCATCAGCTAACACTGATGTGAAAACTCAAAAGGAGTAAATAATAATAATAATAATAAAGGGTAGGCCAAACCTGGAATGATACTAAGACATTGTTGGACAGACACACATAAACACACACATAGAGACTTACACATACACACACGCTGAGAAGAATACAAAAGAATGGACAGAACCTAGCAGCAAGCTTACAGCTCAGGACTTTCAAAAATCTTCTGACGAAGACATCTTTATCTCAAAATATCAAGGATAAATCACAGGTAAACAAACAACATCATAGTTACCTTATTTTTCTTTACTCTTGCATTGTGATAACATTCAAAACCAACCCCCAACCAATATAAACCCAATGCTTCAATCAAATGATATAAAACTCTGATTATGAAGATATATTTCCCCGTGTACAATTAGAGACTGCGAATGTTAACTAGCGTCAGTAGGAGGGTTGACATGCCATAAATGAAACCAGCCAACCAGCCAGCCAACCACAGTGTTGGTCAGTGGATGATATCACTAAACTAGAAGTTGTCACTGCTAGGCAAATTCTTTATCTGGTAAGTTAGTTAAATTTCTGTGTACGATTCTGCTTCAGAGTAGGAAGGCAAATAAGATTCTATGGTCAGGCCACGACATTGTCTGTCTTACTTCTGATCAGAGGCGGTTTTCAAAGTGAAGTTTGTGTACGTCGTCCTGGCCTTATGGCCTATAAATGTGCTAAACTCTTGGCAGTCAACATTGAAACCGAATAAAGAAAAGGCTGAACGCACAATCTTGAAAGCATAAAGCAGGGGGTTAGTCATATGACATCTCGTTGCATATTCGCTATTTGTCAGCAGAACCGAAGATATATTTCAGTGCGGCTCTAATTTGAGATTTAGAAATGTCCAAACAGGTTCGCGTACCTTTGGGTAATTAATGAGGATCCCAGGTCTCAGTGGACCTTACTTGTCTTGAACATTGGAAAATCTAACACTGTTGTTAGAATAACCTCGAAGATAACGCAGGAACCTGCCGCCCTGTCGGCTGGGGTGTTAGAATACACGACTGCACCTCTGCAAAGGGGTAGGACTCCCCCAATGGGGCTACCTGTTGGCCGTGGGTGGCGACCCGTGATGCTTAAGGATAGAGCCCAGGTGAATGCGCAGTTCATGACCTGCAATACTCCACTTTGGCTCTTTCTTAGGCTAGACGGGCGGTCGGAGAGGCCCCTCCGATCAATCGGCTGGTCACGTCGAGCCCTAGCACCTATACTTTTCCAAACCCTATTGCCCTCATGGCAAGCCCCAACCCCTTTTTATCATATGGGTGCTAGAAGGCGGTGGCTGCTGGTCTACATGTCCTGGGAATGACGTTAAACTCTATCTGATGGTGAGGTTCCAGTTTTGGAGGTTTGGGGAATGTGGAGCATCCCTTCATCACCATTGCTCCCTGGCCCACTCTGACACGGAGTGGTAGTACCTGTTAGGGTCCCATCTATGGGTTAAATAGAAAAATGTATTTATAAACAAATTGTATTATCCATTAAGAATTGATTTATTTCAAAACTTTATCGGCATTAAATGACCCACTGAGGTTGATATGCCGTAAAACAAACAAACAAAAACAAACAAAAGCAGGAAGCTGGAAGATATATGCAATGATTTGGTTAGTTTGGAAAAAGGATATGATAAATGTAAAATCAGCAAGGATCGAACTCATGATTACGGCTATACAAGACAAGTATCGCTCTTTGTAAAACGATTATTCGGTATACACAGAGAGCCAGATTATCTTAATCTTGAGCAGGGCCACAAAAATAGTCGTTCAAGTCTGAACCAAATCATGAATTGCAAATACAAGCAAATATATGCACCCTCCGGTGCAAGTATTTAAATTTTAATGTAATAAAATCTATTTAATTATAAAGGCTAATGAAACTAAGTAACAATGCAGATAAAAAGATTTGAAAACAGTGGGAGGTATAATCGAAAAATAAAACAACTGAAAATTACTCTTCCATCACTCCCATCTTTCCTTGCTGAATTTTCCTAATTTATTTAGTTAAAATAGGAAGTAAAGAATAAAATTACGGTTATTTCATTTTGTCAAGGGATTTCTTTTAAGTGATTTTTGCTCATATTCATTGAGATAAAACCAAACGATTAGAAATCAATAATACTAAGCACATATTTACTATAATCAAATTTTTAAAAACAATATGCAAATTAGCCTTCCTGTTCACACAGTAAACCGCTATTTTTAGAGTATATAAAAACAATTGCCTATTATTTGTAGAGTTAAGGTCAATAGTATTAATAATGTAAAACAACTTTATTAATAATTGAGGTTTAAATAAAAATAAAATCATGGAGGAGGTGATGTAAATAATTAAAGGAACTGTGATTAAAGTAGCTATATAGTTTCAGTTACAGACAGACAAACACACAATCTCCATTATAATAATATGAACTAAAATAAAAAAAAACCGGACGTAAATTGACTATAGAGAACCCGTTAGAATCATATCCTTAGTTTTATTCGTTTATTTATGTATTTACCAACCCCACACAAGAAGGGTGTGACACAAGGTCTATGTTAAAGAGAAGTTTAACAGGTTTGAATTAAGTGTTTTTCTTCTATACCGGCTGTCATACCAACGTTAAGAACCCCAGTCTGAAGGGAGAATAGTTGGATGATATATTTTAATTTTACAATTCGGGACACAAACGGAGCTTAACAGATTTGAATTAAGACCGGTTGTGATTGTAAAGAGCCCAGTCTGCAAAGCCCACTTTTCTCATTATTTTGAACCACATTTTGTCGGATCTACTCAATCCTTCACTCCTCATATATATATATATATATATATATATATATTATATTTTTGAAAATTTTCTTTTTTTATATCTAATAGATAGATAGATAGAGAGAGAGAGAGAGAGAGAGAGAGAGAGAGAGAGGGGGCACATAGAAACATACATAGAAACACACACACAGATATATATATATATATATATATATATATATATATATATATATGTGTGTGTGGATGTGGAGGCTGGAAGGAGGAGAATTGATAGGAAAAGTGTTATAGGAATTTTAAAATGTGAGTACTGCATGAGTACTTTCGGCACTTCGAAGTACGATCATCAGGGGCGATGTGTTCCAGTTTTTTTTTTCAAAGTATATTAATAGATGTGGAGGCTGGAAGGAGGAGAATTAATGGAAAGTGTGTATATATGTATATATATATATATATATATATATATATATATATATATATATTAGGGAATACTAGCTCAGATGATGATCAAAAGCGTAAAACTTTTAGTCATGAAGTTGCTTTTACACTTGAAATATATTATGATATTGCTCGGCATTTTTGTGGATATTATAGAACAGTAGAAAGTGAACAAATTTTAACGATTAGAAATGCGTTTATCGTTGAATTAAATCACAATCAAAATTGTATGTGTTTGCTATTAAATGAACTGCAATGCTTGATATGCCATTTAACACCAACAAAACCTACGTATCAAATCTAATACAACGAAGAGGGTGCATTATATTTCGAACACGGCGTAGTGGTTAGCGTATTAGTTCCAAAATCAATTCTTACCGCGTTCAATCCATTGCTAAGAATTTGCGCAGACAGCCAAATCAATAGATATTCAAATGAATTCAAAAACAACAAAAACAAAAAACAAATCTCCATAATGACGACCTTGAAAAGCATTTAGAAGTAACATTGAAATTGAAATTGATTTCAATTGATTCTTGAGACAATCATGGATTTCTGTTGCTTCCGATGCCAAAAGTCAATTTAGCAGCAAATGCTGGTAGGGTCAGGTTACCAAGATGAGATGCCATTGACCTGTGCCTGCTTTTAAAAAGCTGAACGACGTTTCCAATAGATCGTTACGACAGCGTATAGAATAGGACGACTCAGGCAATGGGGAGAGGTTTTATCAGATAAATAAAAGAAAGATTAGAAAAAAAACTGATTCAATCAACCAGGGGGTCGCAGATAAACACAATTTGTTAAGGAACATAAATCTTGAATCTATAAACATTTCCGTATATATATATACATTAGGAATACCCAATTTGTCCCAAAATCCCTGTTTTTAGAAAACAAATCCCCCTCCCCGTTTGTAAAAAAAGAATTACCAAAAATCAGGGAATTATCCGATTTTAATGAAATTTTCAGTGTTGATTTATCAATGAATGAATTTTATAAATCATCAGTTATTTTATTTCAAAACTTTCTGATTTTTTTCAGGTCACTTAAATTTGACCGCCCTTTATTGTTGGGGCGCAAAATATTGGTGGGGTTATATGTGATTGATCCTTTTTTTCTGCATAAATAAAAAGACAAAAGACCGAAGGTGAGAATAGAAGAAACAAACATTTAATGAATCTGCTCTGGTAGTAAATAACTATCGAAAATCGGAAAATAAAATGAAAATAAAAACTAAAAATATTATTTTTGGAGATTTGTTTTTACTCATTTCGATAATTAATTAATCCGCTATTACTTTATAAAATAAAGAAATATGCATCAATATTTGTTCCGTTTAAATTTCTACAACAGTTTTCGACCAAAAGATATGGTGATTGATACTAAAGTAAAGTAGTTATTCAAAAAATATATTTTTTAGAATTTAATAATATGACATTTTAAACTTAACATCATGCTGCTCATGCTTACATGAATTTTATATATTAATTTATCATAGCAGAAATACCTAATTAAAGTTTAGAAATAAAATAACTAATGCATTATAAAATTCATTAATTGATAAGTCAATAGTGAAAAATTTTTTTAAATTGAATAATTCCCTGACTTTTGGTATCTTTTTTTCAATTGAGAATGTTAAATCCATTTTTGAACAGCGTTTACGACCATACGTGATTGAAATTGACCGAAAAAATCGTTTTAAATGTAGCAAAAACAAATGACATGTATAATATTATTTTGCCTTTTTTTGCTGATGCTCATGATATTACTACTTTTCGACAGACAAAAATTTGACCTGAAATAACGATTTAATCAATTTTCGTTTTTAAAATAAAAAACAGCCGCATTTTTGGGATTCCTAATTTATATATACGGAGTATTATAAATAAATGAATATATATCTTGTTTAGAATATAGATTTATTTCGACATATTGTCTCTTCAGTCCTATCTTTGTTGTTTTTTGTTTTTTTTTTTTTTGTTTTGTTTTCAAGACTTCACACTCGGCTTCACTGGTGTGATTTTCTGTTTTCTTTATCTTTTTCACTTTTTTTCACCAAAATTCCGCGTTTGTTAGCACACCATTTCATGGCCACTCACACATTCACGATTTCTATAAACTTCATGGTCTGCGCGTGTTTAAAAACTAAAAATAAAGAAAACAGAGAAATATAATTTCGTATCAAAATAAAAAAAAGGGGTGTTTTCGTTTGGTTTGTTGGATTTTACAGCACGACAACACCTGTTGAGTTATGTCATGCCGAAGACGTTTTGTTCTATTCATGCTTGATGGGTATTCAACATCTTCTTAAACGTTTTTTTAAAAAACATTTTTTGAAATTCATGTTTTCTATTTAACCCATAGATGGGACCCTAACAAATACTGCCACTCCAGATCTGAGTGGACCTGGGAGTAATGGCGATGAAAGGAGTAATCCACGCTCCCCATAACTGGAACTTCATCATTAGATGCAGTTTAACATCATAACCAGGACACTAAGACCCTCAGTCACTGCCTTCTAGCATATATATGATAAAAATGATTGGGGTTTGCTATAAGGGCAATAGTGTCGGGAAAATCATATAGGTGCTAGAGCTGTGGGAAGCTCTTCAATCACCCGTCTGGGCTAAGTAAAGGTCAAAGTGGAGTGTTTCAGGTCATGGACTAGTCAGTCACCAGGATTCCATCCTTAAGCATAGCCACTCACGGCCAACAGATGGCCCCATCGAGGGGGGATCTTAATCCTCATCAGAGGTGCAGTCAGTATATCATAAAGCCATAGCTGACACTGAACAAACTAAAAACATACTTGTAATATCATAATAAGTAAAGTCGTCGGGGTGGCCTAAAGTCGGTATCAGCCAATCAGCGAGGGAGTCTATCCCCTTTTCACTAGCGCTAGACCAAGGAGATTGTTTTTGCATCTGGGACTGAGCGCCACACCTACCATCAGCTCCTTACTTTACCGCACAAATCCCTGTGCTACTCATACGCTGAGTTGGCGAGGGCCGGTATCGAATTAGGAATCCTGTGGTTTCTAGCCGAACGCTCTACCGACTGAGCTAACCCGGCCCTAATACATACATTCATACATGCGCATGCACGCACGCTCATTGTGTAATGGTTATCATCATGGGGAATGGTCAGAGTGAACAGAGTTCAAATTCGGAAGGATGCTGTTTGCTTTTCACCTAACGTTAATACCCTTAGCTAATACTCCCTACAGCTATAAGTAATAGTAGGGCAGACTGGGCTATGAGTATATAGTAGAACATACAGGTATCTTTAACCTTGGTTAGGTAAGCAGTATATATATATATATATATATATATTATATATATATATATATATATATTTACCTACCACTCCGCACAAGCAGAATGTGACACAAGGTCAATTTCTTAAGCTGAGTTCAACATGTTTGAATTCAGAGTTTTCCTTCTCCTTGACTGGTTGCCTAACCAAGGTTAAAGAGCCCAGTCTGCTCTACTATTTACCCATAGCTGGAGGGAGAGTAGGAATCATACCTTTCCCAAGGGTATTAGCGCTAAGTGAAATGCAATTACCACGTCCAGGATTTAAACTCGGGGTGACGAGTCCATTTCCCATGATTTTAACCATTACACCACGCGCTTAGGTAAGCAGTTTTGGGAACGAGAAACTTTCAATTCAAATAAGTTAAACTCTGTATAATAAATTCACCTTTATTCAATCCTACTCGTGTGAAGAGGTTGGTAAACGTATATATTCGATCCTTTTTCAGTACCAGTCTTTGAATCTTCAAAATAAAACCCAAACAGAGAAAGCAAAACGAGAAAAGAAAAGGATATTTAGTGGTACCTTGACTTACGAGTGTCCCAATTTAGGAGTTTTCCGAGTTACGAGCAGTCGCTCGGTCGACATTTTTGCTTTGTGTTGAGCGCTAAAATTTGAGGTATCAGAGAGCTTCAGATACGCCTATGTTATGAAGATCACTAAGAACTAAATGTTTCCAAATTTATTACGCCAAAAGAAATGATTATTTTAAAAAATAAGATTAAAACATTACAGCATGTAATTCATTACATTTTATTTCATTATGTTTTCATACAATACAGTGCTATTTTTCTTATTACCCCCCCCACACACACAAAACGTAACAACGTTTCTGGGGTTTGGAACGGATTAATAGCATTCCAGTTCCTTTCGATGGGGATAATTGATTCGATATACGAGAAAATTTACATACAAAACAAACCAAACCAAATTTATAAGGATAACCGTTACACAACATCTGCGCACCCCTAACTAACCACTTGTGGAAATCCTCACTTAAGCTGATGATACTGAGACGATTCTATATTTTATAAATGACTGATTGAAAGAAAAAACTGAGGTGTCAGTCAATAATTCGCTATTGACCTTTCCATTGGTGGCAAATGAGATAACAATTAACGCAGTGATATCTAATTATATCGATTTTTATTTTTATTTTAAATTTTCTTTGGTTTATAAAACCGTATTATTTTTCTTCTTTTTTTGTTGTTGGTTTTATTCTAAAGTGCTTAATACGAAGAACTTGTGTGGCGGGGGATAAAGTCAAGAACTAAATGGCCAGACAAATGGGGAAGAGGGTCGGGGGTTGAAGCATTGTCGTTATTTTCTTGTTTATAAGAGTGTCAGGATCGATTGAAGAATCAGCGTTGAATTTCAGGGTAATGATGAGGCGGGAAAAAATTGGCGGGAACCAAGAGAAAAAGAATAGAAAAGCAAGAAAAGAGAAAGATGAAAAGGATATGAGAAACTTCAGAAGAGAGAGAGAGAGAGAAGAGAGAGAGAGAGAGAGAGAGAGGAGAGAGCGAGAGAGAGAGAGAGAGATGGAGAGAGCGAGAAAGAGATAGAGAGAGGGTGAGAAAGAAACATTTAAAGGGGAAACCACAAAAGAAAGAAGAGAAAACAAGAAAAGAGAAGGATGAAAATGAAGATGAGGGCGTCGAGAAGAGAGAGAGAGAGAGAGAGAGAGAGAGAGAGAGAGAGAGAGAGAGAGAGAGAGAAGAGAGAGGGGGGGAGGATAGAAAGAGAGTGGCCTTTAAAGGGGATACTAGAAAAATGAGAAAGAAGAGAAAGAAGGGAATAATGAAAAAAAAATGAAGGAAAAAAGTTTAAAAAGAAAAGAAAGGCAGAAGAAGTAAAAAAGTAGAAAAGAGAATTAAATGAAGGGAAAAACATTTAAGGAAAAATAAAATTAAACGAAAGATATAAATGATAAGGCTTAAGAACAGAGAAGTAAAGACAGAGAAGTAAAGTTATAGGGCGAGAATAATGGTGGGAGGTGGGAGAAAAAGAAAGACAAGAAAAGAGTAGAATTAAAAGGAAGTTGATAAAGAGAGAGAGAGAGAGAGAGAGAGAGAGAGAGAGAGAGAGAGAGAGAAAGAAAGAAAGAAGAGATGTGTGTGTGTGTGTGCGTGTGTGGTGTGTGTGTGAAAGAGAGAGAGGGGGGGAGAGAGACCTTTAAAGGCGAAATGAGAAAAGAGAGAGAGAGAGAACTTTAAAGGCGAAATGAGAAAGGGGAGAAGGAAAGACGACAAAGAGAAATGGGAAAACAATGGGAAAAATCAGAAGAAAAGAAGACGCAGTAGTAATATACAAGTAGAAACAGAAGAAGAGAAGAAAGTGAAGGAAAAACAATAGAAGGAAAAATACAAATAAAATGAAAGATATAAATGATAAAGCAGTTGAAAAATACAGAGAAGCAAAAGAATGAGAAAGAAAAAGAATAGAAGAAAAAATACAAATAAAACGAAATATATAATTGATTAGTACCCCTCCAAAAAAAAAAAAGAAATGAAATAAATAAAATGAAAAAGAATAGAATAATGAAGATGAACGAAAATATTTGTGATCAAGAGATGAAAGACAAGAGAAAGAGATAAAAAAGAACAGAATGAAAAGAGAATAATAAAAAGCAATAAAACGGAATATAGCATTGTTAAAGAAGGAGAAAAGGAAAGAAAAGAGAAGAAAAAAGAGGACAATTGTTTTGTTTTGTTTTGTTTTGTTTTGCGGTATATCAACCTCAGTGGGTCATTTAATGCCGATAAAGTTTTGAAATAAATCAATTCTTACTGGATAATACAATTTTGTTTATAAATACATTTTTCTATTTAACCCATAGATGGGACCCCAACAGGTACCACCACTCCGAGTCAGAGTGGACCAGGGAGCAATGGTGATGAAGGGGTGCTCCACATTCCCCAAACCTCCAAAACTGGAACCTCGCCATCGGATAGAGTTTAACGTCATTCCCAGGACATATAGACCCGCAGCCACCGCCTTCTAGCACCCATATGATAAAAAGGGGTTGGGACTTGCCATAAGGGCAATAGGTTTAGCACCCATATGACAATAAAGCAGTTGAAAAAGCAGTTGAAAAATACAGAGAAGCAAAAGAAAGAGAAAGAAAAAGAATAGAAGAAAAAATACAAATAAAACGAAATATATAATTGATAAATTAGTACCCCTCCAAAAAAAGAAATGAAATAAATAAAATGAAAAAGAATAGAATAATGAAGATGAAACGAAAAATATTTGTGATCAAGAGATGAAAGACAAGAGAAAGAGATAAAAAGAACAGAATGAAAAGAGAATAATAAAAAGCAATAAAACGGAATATATCATTATTAAGGAAGGAGAAAAAGAAAGAAAAGAGAAAAAACTGATAAGGAAAAATAATAGAAGGAAAAATAAAAAAAGAATAAAACGAAAGGTATAATTGATAAAGAAGTAGAAAAGAAAGAAAAAAGAAATAAAGAGAAGAAAATGAAAATGAAATTAAAGACATTTAGATGGATAAATGAAATAGAATAAGATAAAAGATAATTGATGAAGTAGTTGAAAGAGAAAGTGAAGAGAAAGAAAAGAGAAAGAAAGAGAAGAGAAAGACAGAGAAGAGAAAATAGAAATAAAATGAAAGAAAAGAATAAATAAATAAGTCGAAAAAGAAAAGAGAAGATAGAAATTGCAATGAAAGTGAAAAAATAAGTGAAAAAAAAGAAAAAGGGAAAAAGTAAATATAGAAAGAAAAAAAGTAAAGAGAAACGAATCAAAGTAGAAAAAAAGGAAGAAAAAAATAAAAGAAAAAAAGAAAAGAAAGAAAAGAAGAAGAAAGGAAAAGAAAGGAAGAAGAAAAGAAGAATAAAGGAGAAAAGAAAAGGAAAGAAAGAAAAAGAAGAAGTAAGGAGAAAAGAAAGGAAAAGAAAGAAAAAGAAGAGTAAAAGAAAAGAAAGGAAAAGAAAGAAAAAGAAGAAGTAAAGGAGAAAAGAAAGGAAAAAGAAAGAAAGAAAAAGAAAAAGAAAGAAAGAAAGAAGAAAGAAAGAAAGAAAATAAAGAAAAGAAGTAAGGAGAAAAAGAAAGGAAAGAAAGAAAAGAAAAGTAAAGAAGAAAAGAAGGAAAAGTAAATAAAAAGAAAGATAAGAAAAGAAAAAGAAAGAAGAAGGAAAATAGCAATGAAACAAAAGTTGATAGATAAATAGAAAATAAAATGACGGAGAAGAAGTAAAGATAGAAATGGTAAGGAAACATGAAAAAAGAAGAGATACATTTAAAAGAAGGGAAAGAGAGAGAGAGAGAGAGAGAGAGAGAGAGAGAGAGAGAGAGAAGAGAAAAAGACAGACAGACAGATAGACAGACAGAGACAGGGAGACGAGAGACAGAGACAGAGACAGATAGTGTGTGTGTGTGCGTGTGTGTGTGTGTGTGTGTGTGTGTGTAAATGAAGAAAAGAAATGAAGTAAAAAGAAAAAAACCCAGAAGAATCAGAAAAAAAACAGAGAAAAGAATAAATAGAAAAAAATCCACAAAAAATAATGGAAAGACAAATATATTGAATAATAAGAAAAAAGAGAGAAAGAAAAAAAGTTCAAGTAAAATAAGAAAGTACAAAAAAAAAGAAAGAAAGTAAAGAGAGGGGGGGATAGAGATAAAATAAGTGGATGAATAGAAATCCTATAAAAAAAAGACAAAGTGAACAAAAAGATAATATAAAGAAATAATAAAAAAAATACGGAACAGTTTGCAATAAAGCGAAAATGTAAACGAAAAGAAAGATAGAAAAGGAACAAGAAAAGAAAGCCAAATAAACAAAAAGGAAAAAAAATAAGAGAAAAAGAAATAACATAAACGAGAAATAACGAAAGAGAAAGAGAAGAAAATAAAAGAAAAAAAAGAATGGAATATCAAGGACAAGAATGAAAGTAGAAGAATAAAATAAAGAGAAATAACGATGGAAAAAAAAAGAAGAAAAAAGAAAAAGAAAAGAAAAAGAAAAAGAAAGAAAGGAAAAATCAACAAAAACAAAATAAAAACAACAAAAATAAAAACAACAAAAATAAAAACAAAGTAAGAAATAAAAGCAATAAAATAAGAATATAAAGCAATAAAAGAGAAATAACGAAGGAGAAAGAGAAAATAAAAGAAGAAAGAATGGAATATAAAGGACAAGAATGAAAGTAGAAGAATAAAATAAAGAGAAATAACGATGGAAAAAAAAAGAGAAGAAAAAAGAAAAAGAAAAGAAAAAGAAAAAGAAAGAAAGCAAAATCAACAAAAGGAAAAAAATAAGAGAAAAAGAAATAACATAAACGAGAAATAACGAAAGAGAAAGAGAAGAAAATAAAATTAAAAAAAAGAATGGAATATCAAGGACAAGAATGAAAGTAGAAGAATAAAATAAAGAGAATAACGATGGAAAAAAATGAAGAAAAAAAAAAGAAAAGAAAAAGAAAAAGAAAGAAAGAAAGGAAAATCAACAAAAACAAATAAAAAACAACAAAAATAAAACAACAAAAATAAAAACAAAGTAAAAATAAAAGCAATAAAATAAGAATATAAAGCAATAAAAGAGAAATAACGAAGGAGAAAGAGAAGAAAATAAAAGAAGAAAGAATGGAATATAAAGGACAAGAATGAAAGTAGAAGAATAAAATAAAGAGAAATAACGATGGAAAAAAAAAGAAGAAAAAAAAGAAAAGAAAGAAAAGAAAGAAAGAAAAATCAACAAAAACAAATAAAAACAACAAAATAAAAAACAAAGTAAGAAATAAAAGCAATAAAAATAAGAATATAAAGCAATAAAAGAGAAATAACGAAGGAGAAAGAGAAGAAGAGGAAATTGATAGAAGTTTGAAAGCGAATAAATCCATTGGAAGAGCAGACGATGCTTCTTGGCTACTTCCCGCCCGATGTCTAATAGAGAGGAAAATGGAGAATTTACTTCACTTGATCTTAACACTGATTTTCTGATTCCACCTTGCCAGGAAGAGGAACGTAAGGAGACGACAAAAAATCCATTATTATTCTCCGATTTCAGGCCAAGACGGATCTTTGGAAACACTAGCTGACAATAATACATTACTATTAACGTCACTATACAGAAAGAAAAAAGAAACTTCTTGTATTATTTAGCTATTAATAAGCTTACCAAAGTGTGACACAAGGCCAGAGTTGAAAAGCGCAGAGCATATATATATATATATATATATATATATATATATATATATATAAAAAGAACAATTTCCTCGTAAATTCCTACCATAAAATAAACTTAACCTCCCATATTTTTTGTCCGTGCTTTTGCAATAAATGTTTTATTTTTCGGGCACCCGTTATTTTACAATACTAAATATATTTTCTTTATTTGTTAAAGAATAAAGAATCAAGAAAATATATTTAGTATTGTAAAATAACGGGTGCAAGAAAAATAAAATATTTATTGCAAAAACACGGACATAAAATGAGGGTTCAGTTTATTTTATGGTAGGAATATACGAGAAAATTGTTCTTTTTTACCTATATATATATATATATATAAGAAAGTTTGGTATGTACGTGTCGACTTATAACTCCGAAAAGAGGAGTCCCTCAGATTCAAAATCTTACATACAGAATAATATTCTTGTAACTAAGAAACACAACAAATGTGGTTATTGATTTTTACTGATTAAGGGATATAATTAATTAATAAAACAAAAATCAAACTATTTTCGGAAAGCATCTTATATTCGCTCCTGCTGGTACGCCAGCAGCAGGATCTAGCCTGCTGCCTGTATCAACAGTCATTCAAAATGTCCGCTCTATTTCTACTAATAGAATGATCAAATATATCCATTTTTAATCAGTACCAATACCTTTTCCAAGGTGTTTGTCCGAAAGTGAACGTAATAGCACAATTGGAGTTCGAACACGCTTACTACGATGTCACAGTCCAGCACTGGACTGTATATATATATATATATATATATATATATATATATATATGGTGTTCGGGAAAAATTTGACGGTTTCATAAGGAAAAAGAAAAAGGGCTTGGTAACTACAAAATTTAATGGATTGTAAAGAAATTCAACAGGTCAACACGTTTCACTCAAAATAAACGCCATTAGCTTTGATTGCAGCCTCAATCCAGCTCCAGAACCTGGAGCAAGCTGATGTTACAGTTTCCCTGGGTAGGGTCTCAAAAACTACCTTAATTCTGTCGATTAACTGGGCGTTTGTAGTATTGGCACGGCGATTGGTGTCTTTCTCAACAGCGCCACATACATAATGTGTAGTCGTAAAAATTCGCCGACAACAATTTTTGACTTTTCCGAGATGAAATCCTACTGCCATACATATGGCCTACCATTGGCTACCCTTGTTATCCAGGGCTTGACTACAGTTTTTAGAAACTCCACGTAGGCATCTGAGGGTCCTCCAACCTTTTTTATGCAGATTTTCGAGGAATACTGCTGTACGAACGGAATCAGATCGTCTGTTATGTTGCTTTCTTCTAGTCACAGCCTCGTAGACTCCATTGCAATTCTCCTGTTCATACCTGATTGTTTTTGCAATGTTCAGGGAGCATTGGACAGCAACCTCCTTATTTTGATGGCCTGCGCAGATCATCATGATACAAGTAATTTTCTTCCATGATTCTAGTGGGTTCGGGTCATCCATTCTATCTGTGAATGAAGAAGAAAAATGCGTAGTGTGCGTCAATACCTCTAACCACGGTTATATATATATATATATATATATATATATATATATATATGTTAAATTCATCCCGAACAACGTGTGTATATATATATAATATATATATAATATATATTTATATATATATCAATTTTTAAACATAATTGTTTCAAGCTTATTTTCAGGTTGCTATTAATTCTTCTGGTGTTAATGCGAATATATATATATATATATATATATATATATATATATATATATATATATATATAGGGTTAAAGTTTATCGCTGAAACTCTTCTAAATTCCTAAAATCTTTAGCGCTCAATGCACAAAAATACAGAGCAATATAACTATATATTTTAAGTATAAACTACGAAGATAATAATAAAACAAGATATAAAACCATTGCACTAGCATCCTTTACGTAGTTTTAAAAACACAGCAGTCGAAAAATCATTGTAGTTTTACACTCATTGCACTCGCATAGTTAAGTATACCAACTTTATTCCTACAATAATCGAAACTGGATGCAATCTTGTGTCATATCCTTTACGTGGCGAACGAGTATTTTTGAGGCACCTGTGATGTAATAGCTAAAGTTGTAGGAAATGAGCATGGTGACACCAGTTCAACTCCTGAACGAGGCTGGTAGGTTTTTTCATAGCGCTAATACACTTGTGAAAAGTAGGCCAGCCTATTGATTGCTGGGGCTCTCCGACCGGCTCTCTAGCTTAAGTAAGGGCCAAAGTGGAGTATTGCAAATCATGCACTGCTCACCCACCAAGATTCTGTCTTTAAGCGTCACAGGTCGCCACCAACTATCAACAGCTGGGCCTATTGAAGGGAGTCTTATCCCTTAGTAGATATGCAGTCCCCATTCATCGGCTTAGGAATGTTGGCATATTTTTGTAGTATATATATTTACCAACCCCTCCGCACGGGCAGGATGTGACACAAGGTCAATTTATTAATCGGAGTTCAACAGTTTTGAATTCAGAGTATTCCTTCTCCTAGACCGGTTGCCTAACCAAGGTTAAAGAGCCCAGTCTGCCCTACTATTTATCCATAGCTAGAGGGAGAGTAGGATTCGTACCTTTCCCAAGGGTATTAGCGCTAAGTGAAATGCAATTATCACGTCCAGGATTTGAACTACGAGTCCATTTCCCATGACTTTAACCATTACACCACGGGCTTCCATTTTTGTAGCATAAGGTGTGCTGAAGATTACTTGTATTTATAAACTCTACCAAAACAGCATTGGCTGAATCGGTCAATCAAAACGCCCAAACATGTATTTGATTTACTATTTAAAGGCGTTGATAAATTCTCGCTCAATTGCTCGTTGGATTCACAAACGAACGGACAAGGATTATACAATTCTTTAACACGGACCAACCGATGAGGATTATACAATTCTTTAACACGGATCAGCTGACAAGGATTAAAACTGATACTATATCTTTCTACTTCAAGAACGGATTAAACTTTGTGCCACAAGGAATCTCCACTGTAAAATTGCTTTCACCTACAGCCCTAAAATCGCCACACGAATTGTAATACGGAACATGGGAGAAAGAGGTAAACCGCTCTGTCGGCTGGGGCGTTAGAATGCACCGACTGCACCTCTGCAGAGGGGTAAGACTCCCCCAATGGGGCCACCTGTTTGCCGTGGGTGGCGACCCGTGATGCTTAAGGATAGAACCCAGGTGGATGAGCAGTCCATGACTTGCAATACTCCACTTTGGGCTAGACGGGCGGCCGGAGAGGCCCCCTCCGATCAATCGGCTGGTCACGTAAAGCCCTAGGACCTATATGATTTTACCAACCCTATTGCCCTTATGGCAAGCCCCAAACACCTTTTTGTCATATGGGTGCTAGAAGGCGGTGGCTGCTGGTCTACATGTCCTGGGAATGACGTTAAACTCTATCTGATGGTGAGGTTCCAGTTTTGGAGGTTTGGGGAATGTGGAGCACCCCTTCATCACCATTGCTCCCTGGTCCACTCTGACCCGGAGTGGTAGTACCTGTTAGGGTCCCATCTATGGGTTAAATAGAAAACATGAGTTTATAAACAAAATTGTATTATCCATTAAAAATGAAATTATATTAAAACTTTGTCAGCATTAAACAATTTTTTTACCAATAGAAGTATTCGGCATAAAATGACCCAAGGGGGTTGACATGCCGTAAAACACAAGCAACCAACTAACCAAAGAGGTGAAATAATAAGATAAAATAAAGAAAAAATATTTGGTCAGGAAAATAAAAAAAAACATGTCCCATGTGATTTTTGAAAACTTAAAATGATCATCTCTGTTTAATAATGGAAACCTTTCCACTGAAATATCGTCTTCAGGGGTTAAAATTGACTTTGAAATGTGTCACTTTTCCCAAAAAAAATTGCGTAAAATTTCCCCACGATTGATGAGGTCAGTGCGACGTCTTAATGGCGCAAAACATTTTTTCTCACAACTTAAGCCATAATTTAATCGATCATCTAAAAACATGTAGTAGCAAAAAATGTTTATTTCATACTGTTTTTTTTTTTCCAAAACCCTTTGCCCCAGTTTTGGAAAAATTGTAACAAAAAAAAAAAAAAAAACAATGTCAGATAATAATGATACATCACTATACACTTCCAACATTGTTTATATATAGTTCTCGGACCGTACAATTAAAAACGCATCTTGTCGGAAAAAATAAGTAGAATTTAGTAGAGCTAGTCCCAAATATATATATATATATATATATATATATATATATATATTCAGAGAGAGAGAGAGAGAGAGAGAGAGAGAGAGAGAGAGAGAGAGAGAGAGAGAGAGAGTGTGTGTGTGTGTGTGTGTGAGCGTGTGTTTCTGGC